>JASXTE010000006.1:35156995-36376995 GCA_030280995.1 Hemileia vastatrix
CTTTCTTCACCCATATTTTTAAGACTTCTAAATTTTGAAAATTCCAATGATTGTCTTCATAAATCTTGTAAAGATTTGTCATCGGTTTTGCCACCATACATAGCAAAACGACAGTAAGATACTTGATATTCAGAAAAGATAGTTTATCGTCATTCCAGAGTTCCAATGTATGACCAAAATTAAGTAGTTTACCCTCTTTACAGAGCTCGATAAGATTTTTATAAACATTATAATTTATCCTTGTTGCAGAGGGATTCATAAAATTTCATTGATATTATAGTTTATCCTCATTGCGGAGGGAGACTTTGGCACTCCTGGTGCCTCTAGGATAGAACCGTTTCACTTGATCAGCCCCTACCCTCTTCTTCAATTCAACTCCATCCAACTCTTCTAACACATATGAACCACTGGAAACTTGCTCCTTGATTTTATATGGTCCATTCCACCTATCTGCAAACATCTTTCCCCACTGACTTTCCTAACTCCTCTTATACCCCAAGACCATATTTTCTGGGTTCAAAGGTTTCCTTAATCAATGTGCCACATGCTCATCCCAATATCTAACTGATTGATTTTGAATCTTCATCATCCTCCAATATGCCTTTTCTAAATATTCTTCTTTCTTTTCTAGCTGCATCATTCTTGCACACAATAATTCATCAGTAGTTTTGACCGTGTCCCAGTCAACTCCAAGATATGATTCAGCTTCTAAATCAATGGGTAAAGCTGCTTTCTGTCCAAAAACAAGTTCATAAGGTGAAAATCGGGTCGTCCTTTTGGCAGTGATTTGATCAGCAAATAAAACTAAAGGTAAATAGTGCCTCCACTTCTCGGCACTTGTCCCACACATTTTAACTAAAGCATCCTTAATAACTTGATGCCCTCTTACAACCATGCCTTCAGATTCAGGATAATATGGGGTTGCTACCCTAACCTTTGATCCAATTTTAGATACAGCCTCTCTAAACTCAATCCCAAATTCAGGGCCTCCATCTACCGTCACCAATTTCATCACTCCATATCGATACACCCAATTATTTAACAAAAATTCTGCCACATTTTTGGCAGTCAAATTAACAAGAGGTGCTGCCTCTACCCAACCAGATAAGTTGTCTCTGGCTACAATTAAATATTTATATGGTCCCTCTTTGATATGAACAGCATCCAAACTGACTCTCCCAAAGAGTGTATTTTCTCTGGTAGCGCATGCAGGTTCTTTTGGCCTTAAATACCTTCGTCTTTGACATTCTTCTCATGACTGAACACACTGTTTAACAGCCATCTTAATTCCTGGCCACCAAAATTGATCAGAAATTCTTCTAAATGTTTCTCCAACGCCTCTATGCCTGAGATCTTCATGCAGTGATTTCAAAACTAATTATTGCCCCTTCTTTTGAGTTATAAATACTTGAGGACTTGGATTCCTTCTCCTCATTAAACGTCGACCAGATAGGTAAATTGTAGACTTCCTGTTGATAGCCACCCATTCATCGTCTTCACACTCTTCTGGTCTCTCTAAAGTCAACAAATATTTGACTAACCAAAAATAAAAACCAGTCTGACCCCAAACTTCATCTTGAAAATCGATTAATATAACATCAATAGGGACTTCTCTATCACCAATATCACCTGCACATGAATGAGCCAATAAGTGTTTTCCCCTAAATAAATCTTTAATCAAGCTATGTTGACATTTTTCTTCTAAACCTTTATATCCTTCGTAAACCGTATTCAAAAATACCTCTTTCTCTTTATCCACCTTTTTATTTAAATTCTCTAATTTTCCAACATATACACCATTCCTTAACTTACTACTATCCCACACTACCAATCCATCTTCATCTACATACACCACATCTTCTTCTACCTCCTTTCTACCAAATTTATCTACACCTTTTCCACACCTTTATTAACATAAAAACTATTTTCCAGTTTATCATCTTGGTGGAGGTCATCATCACCATAATCTAAATACAATAGTTCTTCCAGTTTAACCTCATTGGGGAGGTATGGAAAGTCTTCAGCTCCTATAGTGCTGGCTTTGATAATAGGTATATCTTCATTGAACTCTTCTGAGTCTGAATCTTCTTCAGTGGGTGGTCTCCTTGATAAACCATCTGGCATAGTAAAAGTCTTTCCAGGCTTATGAACTAAATCAAACAAAAAAAGTTGAATAAAAGCTACCCATCTCATCATGGGTGCGTTTGGTAAACTTGGGGAATTGATCATCTGGATTAACGATTTTGCTTCCACTTGCAACACAAAATGTTGCCCCCACAAAATATGCTGAAGTTTCTTCAGTATTTTTTCCACACCACATAATTCCAATTTTGGTTGAGAATATCTTGATTCGACCTCAGTAAATACTACAGATTCATACCTAACTGACCTGATGTAACCAGCTTTATCCATCTGAGACAAAACCACCCCAGCTGCAACCTGACTTGAATCAACTGCTAAATAAATTCTGCCAGCATCTTTTCCATAATCCAACTTGTGCAGGACTAAATATTTTTCCACAACCTTCTTCAACTTCACAAACACCTTCTCACACTCTTCATTCCACTCCCAATCTGCATCCTTTCTTGTTAACAGTCTCAATGGATCTGCCAATGAAGAAAAGTCCCTAATAAACATTCTAACATATACGCAAACGCCTAAAAACCCTCTTACTTTGGTCGTATTCTTGGGTCTTGGCCAGGACTGAATTTTGTTAACTTTCTTCTTGGACATAATCCTACCCTCTCTACATACCACATGGCCTAATATTTCTAAGGCTGGCACACAACATGAAAATTTGAACCTGAAATAGTTAAACCAGCCTCTTCAATTTGAAACAAGATTCTTTCTAAAGTAATTGCAAACTCCCAAATGAATTTGCGTATCCCGGGATTCTCTTCCAACAACTGGTTATAATAGTCGGTTGTTGGTCCCTTAATTCCTCCATAATCTATAAAGATTTCAGCATATTGTGGAATTTTGTCTTGAAGGATCCAAGCCATCTGAGCTTGATAAACTGCAACCAAATTTGTTGCTCCTTGAGGTAATCTTGTAAACTTTAAACGTCCTAGTGGCGTATCAAATGTAGTGAGAGGCCTTGAGTCCGGATGTAACTCTCTCTCATCATATCCACCCATAATATCTCCCAAACCATAACACACTCTCCCTGCAAATGCTTTAACAAACTCCTCAGCACTAGGCGATATCCCAGCATCCTTTATTGTAACCTTATTTAATTCCCTAAGATCATGAACAACTCTAAGCTTGCCATTCAGTTTCTTTATACAAAATACGGGACTAGAATAACTTGACAATGATTGCTCATACATTCCAGTGCGTATCCGTTCTCTGATAACTTCAATATAGGCTTCTTTAAATGCAGCCAGAATAGGAATTGGTTTCTGCTGCCACGGTTCATGACCTACCACAGGAATCTTGTAAGGCTCCCCATAGGAATGCTTCAACACACCCCCCTCCTCTTCTACAAAAGCAATGGCCTTCTCTCGCTTGACCATCACATCCAACAACAACTTCTTCTCTTCTCCAGACAACCAACCATCAGGTCCAAAATTAACAACACCCAGTCTCTCAAAAGTGATTCTTGACGTCTCAAAAAATTCAGGCGGATTCTTTACCAAGGGACTTTCATAAGGATCTCTTGATAGCCTTGGTCTTCTCAAGGGTGGATTTAATTCGGCAGGTAATGGTTCATTAATAGGTCGAACTTTATTTGCTACTTTCTTATATTTGGCTGCCTCCACATCTAAATAAACTTGAGGTAAAACATTTACTTTTGTATCGCCATTAAAAATTTCATCAAATGAATCTTCTTCATCGTCAGAATCGGAATATGAAAAATTAGAAAAATATTTTATTTCATTTTTAAATTTTACCCTTTTCTCCTTTCCCTCGTTTAATTTATTAACAGATTTTCCAACACCTTTGCTTCCCTTATCCAACAGTAAATCACCCGTAAAGAAATTTGGCAGTTTAACCTCTTGCTGGAGGACCGGAATTGAATTTTTACAAAAATTATTTTTTTGTGTTTTAATTATACTGAGATTTTTTATTGGATTTTGATAAGATTTTTGCAGTTTACCCTCTTGCTGGAGGTCATAAAACATACCCTTCAAATTTTTATCCAACCTAATTTGGCCCATTTCCCCTTTTTCACCATTTTTAAATTTAATAGAAAAACAGGGTAAATCCAATAAACATATAGAAAAGTCCAAAACATATTTTCACTCCAAAGTAATATTAACAGAAAATAATTGAGAATCTACTTGAATTATCTCCAAATGAGCTGACCTATTGCAATCCGGGATCTCATCCTGAGGAGAGATTACAACATTAGAGTGATCAGCCCCTGCTACCCCAAAAAATGAGGGCATTCATCCCTTTCCAACAAACATAATTCACCAGAAGCCGTCCGTTTTATACGCCGCTTCTTGGTGCAAACACAAAACTGGCACAGAGTAGTAATCCCTGGCCGTGTTTCCCAACCTTCATCTCCAGGAGGCGCTAACCGCATATGTAACCTCCACATATCTTCACCAGTGATTTCCAAACTAATCCCCATGCCATCTTGATACCATATCCTGGCCTCAAAATCCATCAAAAAAGGACCACCAAGAACAGTTTTGACCGCTCCTCTGGCCACACAAAAGTGAACCTTACCAACAGATCCACCAATGCCTAACCTAACATGCTTACATGTGCCAATCAGCTCTGTTGCATGCCCTTCAATGCCTCTGAGGTTTCCCCCAGTTCCACTTTTAATTGGCAAGCCTATACTTGTTGCTTGCTCTGATGAAATTAAATTAATTTGAGACCCTGAATTGACCAAGGCCTTTACTTCTTTACGGTTAAGAGTTACCACCAGGTAACCCAGGGGAGCAAAAAAATGCGTATCTACATCTTCCCCAAACCTTTCAAAATTTTCACAAATATATTCCACCTCTTTAGTGGAAACCTGACCCCTCGTCAAATGCTTCTTTTGCTTTTCAGCAAGCGCCGGACTAATCATAAATAACTCCCCCAAAGATAAGGAAGTCTGCAGTTGATTCACCCTATTCAAAACTGCGTCCATTGCATTAGCTTGACCAAAAACTACTGGCGGCTCATACTGGACCTTTGATTTAACAACCTTGGCCCTGGGTACCTCTTGAGGTCCAACTGAGCCATCTTCACCCCCCATTATAACATCTTCACTTTCTATAACCCTAACTCCGTCACCAGCTTCTCGCACTAATCCTGATCCATCGCTAGTCCTTCTTACACCATTCATTGGGATGGGACCGCTAAAACATGGTCTGGGTAGAGACGCCAACAGTACGTCCTCCTCAGAATCTGAATCATCCTCTGGCATAGGCTCACCATGTAAATCAAACTTGCCATAACTAGGGGGCCCCATATCAGCAATCCCCTTCTGCATTTTATATAATTCGTCCTTAGAGTAAGGGTTCAATTTGTTGGCGGCAGTTTGAGCACTAGAATTTTTGTCCTTAGAGTAAGGGTTCACTTTTTTACTGGCCTTCCCAGGATTAGCCCTCAGTTGGCTTTGAATGCTACTCTTTGCCTTAGTAGCAGCTTCTCTTCTTGCAGCATTAACATCGTATTCGCCAGCCATACAACTACCCTCCACTTGGGCGACTGTTTCCAGCTCTAATCCTCCAAAAGAAGTAGAAAATGTGGCTTTACTGCCCTCTTTCTCTTTACCTTTGTCAGATTTTCCACCATTACCATTACCATTTTTTCCACCCTTGGCATTAACATCTTCATCATTTATCTCTTCAAATCTGGCTCTCCTTTCAGCCGTTAAATTTCTTCTGACCAAATAAGAAGGAGACTGTCCATCACTGGGCTTGATGAACAAACCATCAGGAAATTTATGAACTTTACCATCAAATAAAACTCACCCAGAATCCATATCCTTATCAAGAGCAAAACAAACTGTTGCTCTGTGCCCCCTCTTATTACAATAGGAGGAAACCTTTGGCTCATTGTAGCCACCTCTATAACTACTACCACCATTATTAACATTTCCCCTATTTCCTGAGAAGCAATTACTTTCATTATTGCCATTATAGTTTTGACATTCATAGCCTCTAGATTGATATGAAGTCAAAGTCAATGAAGAAGCAATTGGGGCCTTATTGGCCTTCTGAGTCTCTTGAACAAATATTTTTAACTGTTTTGTTAAATTGGCAAAGTGATTGACCATCTTATTATCTACATTGCCCTCCACTTTAGCAGCAGGTAATCCCATTTGTGCCTTCTTGGCTTTCTGGGCTTTGACAATAATATCGTTGTTTTCGGCCAAAACTTCGCTAACCTTGCTAACATATTGAGTGCATGACTCCTGATATTTGTCCAACGCCAATAACTTTAGATGGGCTTGAATGTTGTCCTTCATAACCTCCAGAGCCGGAAATTTCTGCTCACCATTCGGAAGTTCCTTCATCAATTCTTTTCTTGAACGATCCTTCATGATGTCCATTTGAATATCCCTACTGCATGCTGACCAAAACAAATCTGTTGCTTGATTCTCATGCACTAGCTCGTCCACCAGAATGAGATATTCAACTACTTCATCAAACTGAACACACAGCTTTTTGAAGTCTGCGATAGAAGAAACTCCACCCTTTGCTTGCCAGTCTCCAACAATTTTATGGAGGTCCAACATAGTAAACCTAACACCCCATCTATCAACCATAGCTTTAGAAAGCTTAACCCAATCCTTGTCCTTAAATGCCTGCATAGCAATAACCTCTTTTTCCACCTCCCTATCAGCAATAAAAAACCTAACTTGCTTCAACATATCCACATGAGAAGCACCATCAACAGCAGAAGCAGCTTCATACCTGCTAATGAACCATTTAACCTCCTCCCCATTTATTTTTGGGCCATCCCAAGAAACAATCCTAGAGAGTGAGGAGATCCAGAAGCAGCAGCAGAAGACATCTCAATAAGTAAAAAAAAGCGTTAAATCCATTAAAATATACAAGCCTCTTGCAGGCTAATAACAAAGATCAATTAGAGTTCCAAAGAATAAGCCTCTTGCAGGCTATTAACAAAGACCTTGACCCAAAAAAAGTCCTAGAAAAATCTAGATATTTCAAAACCCCACGTTGGGCGCCAACAATGGTAAGGTAAACTCTTACAGTCACCTTGCTGTAAGCAGAATCCGGAGGAGATGTGTGGATTTAGTGGAAAACCCTGTCCTTCCAACAAAAATAACAAAGTAGGTGTTCTAAATTGCTAAGCTACCCAGTCTATTTAGATCAGATGGGATTTAATATTGAAACTCAGTAAAATTTAACTCTTATTGAGACTATAAAGAATGTAGCTGTTGAGAAATGAAATACTGATAACAACAGTTAAGTAGTACCAGTGAAAGATCTAATGATTGACTTATATGTTTTTATGATGTTTTAAACTTTTATGAGACAGCAATAAATTCAAGTCATAGTAAAAGAGCTTTCTAATGATACCCTATACGAGTGCAATTTAAACTGTTGAATTGTATTTCTAAATTGTTATGTAAAATAATAATGTTATAAGGGTTTCACAACTTTCTTCAAATTTTTGAGTAATAAAATAAGACCGTGGTGGTTAAATATTAAGCTGTATGATGTCTGTCTGATGCCCAATTTCGAGTCTGAGAGGCTCTTAAGTATACTTAGTCACATGCCTAAGATACCCCTCCAGAAATCAGCCGGAGCCCATCTGGAACCTGTCCGGAGCTCATCCGTAGCTTGTACGGAGCTTGTCTGGACCTCTGGACTCATGTAGAGCCTTAAAACTATAATAAATAATCTGGAAACATTACACATGATAGGGCTACCTCCCCTATACCTTTCCAACTATTTTTTATAGTGTGTGCAGCTCTAATCATCCTGTGAAAATTCATCAAAGTTAAGTAATTTCTGAAAAACGTAAATATTTCTATAAATCTTTAAAATTTCATTTAAAAATATAAGAAAAATAGTAAAAGTTCTGGGAAAATTTCCAAGGTTCTTAAGTGACTCGACTTGATATTTATAAACTTTTCAGACCGTAAAAATAAGTTTTCTCCGTAAAATAAATTGTTTTTTGCGAAGGCATTCGCTTTTGACCAATTTCTTCATATTTAAAACTCAAATAAATTAAATAAAACCCTTTTTAATATATTAATGTCACCAATCTTTACGACGTAATAAATCCATTTATGTATTTTAGGTGCCTTACTAAACTTTAGGCTACCACACCGCCTCCTTCACCTTGTCCAAGGCAGGCAACTACTGGTCCCCATTAGAAAGAGTCTTCATCATGTCCTTCCTTGATATTTCCCTTCAACAGATCCATCCTGAAATCTCTAGCCAAGGCCAACCAAAAAGCATCTTTGGAAGCATTTTCATGTGCCAGCTCCTCCACTTCTACCAAGTATTCCACCACAGGATTCAACTGTAGGAGAAACTTTCTGTAACTATGCAGGTGATTCCAAATGACTGCCATTTAATGAAAACCTTATTCAGATCCACCATAGTGAGCCTGACACCCCATCTATATACCATTTCTCTACACAGTAGCTTCCAATCCCTCTTCTTGTAGCCAGACATGACCACAACCTCCTTCTCCACCGCTATATCTCCAATGAAGAAGATAATTTGCTTCACCATGTCTAGGTAGGAAGCACTTTCCACTCCAGCAGCAGTTTCATACTTCTCTAGAAACCACTTTACATCTTCACCATTATACTTTGTACCATCCCAAGTTTTAATCCCAACAAATTCCCTGACCATCACAGCAGGTGGACCTTCCCCCCCAATGACAGTCACCACAGAAATGGAAGAACCAGAAGCCATTTCTCCAGCCCAAATCACAGAAAGAGCCAATGTAAGGAAACAGAGATATTAAAGAACTAGCAGATCCAGTACCTCATGTTGAGCACCAGAAATGTAGACAATCCTATAGTACTAGCTGTAGGCCTTGAACAAGGGAGTTGGAGTAAGACCAGAGAGAAAAACCCCTGTCCCTTTAGAAAAACAAGTGGGATGAACCTGCTACAAAAAATTGGTTCCTTTTTACCAAAAGCCCCTTTTCCAATACACTTGACTGCATGATCAGTCAAGAAAGTAGTCTCCAGAAAGACTAACAAAACAAAGAACAGAAATGTAGACCAATGTCCACACTAGAGAAAGTGATGATACTTGATATAGGTTAAAAATCCACACCAGAGACAGCAATAATACTTGATGTAGGTTGAAAATCAACACCAGAGACATCAATAATACATGATGTAGGTTGCAAATCAACACCAGAGACAGAAATAATACTTGATATAGCTTGCAACACTACACTAGAGAAAAAAGTTTCTAAGTTAAGTTAAATGAAGAGCTCACTTGCAACAAACACAGCCAATTGTGGCCAGAAAACAGTGAAAACTGATTGAGGAACAAGGATATCACCTCCGGATGGTTGTATGATAATTAGAGTCTCCCCAAACTGTCTTTCTCACTATATTTACACAGACTACTAATTATGAGCCCATGAACACCTTCAAATCTGGCGTTCCTGACCACCAAATTGCATAAAACCTCCCTAGAAGCACTTTCCAGCCCTCTAGCACTGAGGCAGGTGGGCTGCCCGACACCGGGAAGCCTTCTTGAAGTTTCCTAACCACCTTGAAGCCAGAAAAACACCAAAAACACCTAAGCTACTTAGAGAATTCACCTACAACTACTAAAACCCTTAAAACACATAATTACGCTATAAAAACATTAAGACATGAAATGTAGAGAAAATTACACTCTTTCCAAAGGTACTAAGCACTTAAGCCTAAGACATAAAGTTAGCCTATTAAACACAAAAAACAAAATTCAACAGCAATCTTTTAAAATGAAAAATGAGAAATTATCCCCCAAATACTTAAGCTATGAAACTTTCCACCAGACATAAAATTATGAGAAAACCTGTTCTATCCAATGGTAGTATCCAGATCCCCAAATCCCAACATTTGTTGTGTAATTCCTGAAAAATACCTAATTCTTTAAACAATGCAATTTAAGGCATACCAAAAAAACACCAAATAAGCCAACAAAGGGCTCCACCAATGTTGGAAGACCACACAGTTACATGACCACCTATACCTCTCAAATTCCCACCAATACCAGTTTAGATGGGAAGGGCCAAATGAGTAGCCTCAAACAAGGAAATCAGGTTAATCTGAGAACTTGAATTCACCAATGCCCTAGCCTCCCTACCATTGAAGGTCACATTGACATATCCCAGAGGAGCAGAAAAATGAGTTTCCAACCCCTCTCCAAACTTTTAAGCAGATTCACATATGTATTCCTCCTCTCCAGAAGACACCCTTCTTCTGGTCAATATCTTCTTTTGTCTCTCAGCCAACCCAGGACTGATAGCATAAAATTCCCCATAAGTAAGGGAAACCTGACACTGGTTCATCCTCTCCAGAACAGAGTCCATAACATTATATTGGCCAGAAACTACTGGCCTCTCAAGCGAGCCCTTGGCTTCACTACCTTGGTCCTAGAATTTTCCTGAGGACCAGAACAACCAAAAGATTTTCTATCTACAGGAATAAAACCAGATATCTCACCAGAAACTCTAACTCCGGCAGGCCTTGGCAATGAAGCCAAAGGAACCTCCTTCTCAGAGTCAGAATTCATGTCCATGGGCATTGGCTCTCCATTCATATCCAATGCACCAAAGATAGGGGGTCCCATATTATCAATCCCCATCTGCATCTTGTACAGCTCTTCCTTGCTGTACTTCCTCCTAGCTGCACCCAGCTTAGGATCTGCCTTAAAAGCCTTAGGCTTTGGTTGGGCCTGAAAGCTACTCTTTGGCCTTCTCACCTTACCTGCCTCTACATCATAGACACCATCCAAGCACTAACCACTTGACTGTCCGCCACAAGAATATAATTCCAACCCACCAAAGGAAGTAGAAAAAGAGACTTTATTCACCTCCTTCGCTTTTCTCTTGATGTCATCATCTTGCTTAAGAAAAAACTTCCCCTGATTAGGAATCTCCTCAAACCTTGGCCTCCTCTGATTGAGACCAGCCCTTCTCCTGACCATATCAACAGGAGACTGCCTCTCACTGGGCTTCACAAACTGACCATCAGGGAAGTTACACACCATGTTGTCAAACTCCACCTTGCCCTCTGACACATCTCTGTTCAGAGCCCAACAATCATTGGACTGATGTCCTCTTCTATCACAATAAGAACAAAACCAAGGATCACTCCTACCAGCCCACCCATTAAGTTCTCTGGTCTGCAGAGGAGCCTTATTGGCCTTCTTTGCCTCCAGCTCAAAAATGTGAAGCTGTTTTGTCAGGTCAGCTAACTGCTCCACCATTGGGTCGCTCTCCTATTTTGGAACCTTCACAATGTTCTTTTCCTACTTCTCTACCCTTCTCTCCACTTCAGCCAAAGCCTCACTGACTTTGCTGACATAATTGGCACACGGCTCTTGGTAGGTGTCCACTGCCAATAACTTCAAATGGGCCTCCACCGCCTCCTTCACCTTGTCCAAGGCAGGCAACTACTGGTCACCATTAGAAAGAGTCTTCATCATGTCTTTCTTTGATAACTCCTTCAACACATCCATCCTGCCATCTCTAGCCAGGGCTTACCAAAAACATCTCTGGCAGCATTTTCATGTGCCAGACCCTCAACTTCCACCAAGTATTCCACCACAGGATCAAACTGTAGAAGAAACTTTCTGTAACTATGCAAGTTACCAACACCACCAAAAGACTTCCATTCACTGACAACCTTATTCAGATCCACCATAGTGAACCTGAAACCTCATCTATCTACCATTTCCCAACATAGTAGCTTCCAATCCCTTTTCTTGTAGCCAGACATGGCCACAACCTCCTTCTCCACCACTCTATCTCCAATGAAGAAGAAAATTTGCTTCACCATGTCCAGGTAAGAAGCACCGTCCACTCCAGCAGAAGTTTCATAGTTCTCTAGAAACCGCTTTAGATCTTCACCATTAAACTGGGTACAATCCCAAGTTTTAATCCTCACACATTCCATAAGCATCACAGCAGGTGGACATTCCCCCCCACTGACAGTCACCACAAGAATAGAAGAACCAGAAGCCATTCCTCCAGTCCAAATCACAGAAAGAGCCATTCAAAAGAAACAGAGATTCCAAAGAGCTAGCAGATCTGGTGTAGACAATCCTATTGTACTAGCTATATGCCTTAACCAAGGGAGTTGAAGAAAAACCCAGAAGAAAAACTCCTGTCCCTTTAGAAAAATAGAGTGAGATTTACCTGTTACAATAAATTGGTTGCTGTTACCACAAAAGCTCTTTTTTAAACACACTGGACTGCTTGATCAGTCAAGAAAGAAGTCTCCAGACAGACTACCACCTAAGGAACTAAAATGCAGACTTATGTCCACACCAGAGAAAGAAATGATACCTGATAAAGGTTGCGAATCCACATCAGAGACAGCAATGATACTTGCTATAGCTTGCAAGACTATAAAAGAGAAAACAGTTGCTAAGTAGAGTTAAATGAAGAACTTTCTAGCAATAAAACACAGCCAAATTATGGCCAGCAACAGTGAAAACTGAGTGAGGAACAAGGATATCACCGCCAGATGGTTGAATGATAATTAAGGTTGCCCCAAAACTCTCTTTTAATCACTATATACACACAGACTACTAATCAAGAGCCCATGCACACCTGCAAATCCAGCTTTTCTCACCACCAAATTCCATAAAACCTCCCTAGAAGCGCTTCCAGCCCTCTAGCATTGAGGCTGGTGGTCTGCCTGGCGCTGGGAAGCTGGCCTTAGGCGGCCTGACCACCCTGAAGACAGAAAACCACCAAAAACACCCAAACTACTTAGAAAACTCACCTACAACTACTAAAACCCTTAAAACACATAATTAAACTGCAACAACATTGAGACATGAAATATAGAGAAAATTCCGCTCATTCTAATGGTACTAAGCACTTAACCCTAGTACTTAAGGCTAGCCCATAAAACATAAAAATCAAAATTCAACAGCAATCTTTTAAAGATGAAAAGTGAGAAATTATCCCCCTAATACTTATGCTATGAAAAATATACCCATGACATAAAATATAGAGAAAAACCAAAGCTAACCAATGGTAGACTCCAGATCGCTTTAGTCACAATATTTTCTGCATAATTCCAGAAAAATAATCAATTATTTGAACAATGCCATTTAAGGCATACCAAAATACCACCAAATAAAACAACAAAGGGCTCTGCCAATTTTGGAAGACCACATCCTCCCTCCAATAGAGAATGTCCACATTCTCCTATACAACAACCGCCATGTTCAGCTTTCTTTCAAAATCTGCTACTGACATGGGCCCCTGCCAATACTGCATTGACAATAAACTCATCTGCTCCATCTCTCCAACATCTCATCCTTAAAGAACCTCCTGTGATGCCTGCCATTCTAGAAAAAGACTTGCTTCAAACCTGTTCTATTGTCTTCTGCAACTTCTTCACCTTCTCCACAACCTGATCCACCTTCTACCAGTGCCAAAAAATCCAGGCCTTCTATTCTGATCCCCAGACTGGTCCACAAATTACACCCTCCAAAAAAGAGTGTCCACACTACTACTTCCACTACTGCTACAATCCCTGGTCCATCTGATGGTAAACAGAAATTTTCTTCATACTGAACTCCAATCTTACCAAATTCCAGTTCATTTTCCTCTTGACAGTGGTGATGACAATGTGAGAACCATTGAAACACCTCCTTCTAACCAATTTCCCACCATTAAGGACAAATTTCTACAACATTCTTCTCAACAGAATCATCTCCTCTTAAACTATTTCCAATCCACTCCCGCTAGGAACCCACAGGATCTTCAGAAAAGGAAGAACCTCATACATCAATTCAAAGCTAATGCTGAACATTTTGTCAAATCTCTTGATTCTCTTCTGCCTTCTACTCTTGATTAATCTCTTTACTTAGAAATAAAACAAAATCTTGACTCCTCCAGACTTCCTTAATATAGCCAATCAGCATAAAAAAAGTTCCTCAGTTTTCAGTCTTGGGGGACTAATCCTCAGTTTTAAGTATTGTGGGACTAACAGCCCTCATTTTATAGTCTTGGGGGACTCACAAACCCTCATTTTATAGTCTTGGGGGACTAAAAACCTAAATCAAAAAGACAGAACCAGAGATATAAACCTTTAAGACCCAAAGAAACAAACTAACATTCTGGGGTAACTGTTCTACACAGCAGCCAGCTCATCAGTTACCCCCACACTTTCCTTAACAAAATTCAGAGACTCCCCCTTTGGATGCCCTCTGCCAGAATCACACCAACTCACTTTTTCAGTTTATAGTCCTGAAGGACTCAACCATTAAACCATCCTCAGTTTATAGTCTTGGGGGACTGTACCAGTGTTCAGTTTAAAGTCTTGACGGACTGCCTGCACTTTTCAGTTTAAAGTCTTGAAGGAATGTCCAGGTTTCAGTTTAAAGTCTTGACGGACTACCTGCACTTTTCAGTTTAAAGTCTTGAAGGACTGCCTGCAATTTTCAGTGCAAAGTCTTGAAGGACAAATGCATAGCAAGGGCGGCGCGGCCTCCATGCACAATGCACCTCTGCCAACCTTCTGAAATTCCACTCTTTCTACACATCTACACCTCACTGATAAATATGTTAATTTATCTCTTTTCATCCCACTATTGCTCCTTCACAGTTCATGGCTGGATCACCTAATTTTAACCCGTTGGAACTTCCCTGATTCACTGCTCCAAAAGACTATTCTTTCAAACAGTACATCCACATGTGAAGATCTTGCACTTTCACTCTTCCTAATCCTCAGGCCAAACTCTATAACAGGGCCTGTGATTCTTGCAACTCCAAAAAGAAAAGGTGTGACAGAGATCCCAATTACCCAATACCTCTGTCTTCACCTTCACATAAATATATATCCAGATCACCTACCAGGTCACCAGAGTATGGGCCTGCCTCTTCCTCCTTGTCTTCTGCTGCTTCCAGAAGATCACAGCGCTCTACTCACAAACCCATGCCCAAAAGACCGGCTTTATCATCCCAAGAATCTGCTTTCCTTTCTTCAAATTCATCAAAAATAGCGCCAAAATCAGCTCCTAGGCTGCTAGACTGTGTCCAGGAGGCAACCCCGTTGTCAGGCGGCCCACCCACCTCATCAGAAAACAAAAATCAGGCTCAAAAAATCCAAATTCACCCAAGAAACAATCAAATTCTTCCATGAAACACCAATAACTCAACACCACAGCCTCCTAATGCTCCCAGAGAAATGCGTACCTCCGTCATTTCTTCTTCTATTTACACAAGAACAACCAACACTGCTTCTAAACTTAAAACTTATGTTGTTCCAGGAGAAAACAGCTTCACCTCTCCTCTGGCCGCCAATTATTCTTCTGAATCTTTGTCCAGCAGATCCCAATAAGCCACCAGATCATTATCTCCTGGTCCTGCCCTCAACCCAACTGGCACTCCTCCACCAGCATCTAGTAACCCTGCACCAAGCAATAATATAAACAATGACAACAACAAAAGCCCTGCTTCTACAACCAGAGTCCAGGAACCCCTTTCTTCTCCTTCATCTTCTCAAAATCATTCAGAGAATTATCCAGAATATCCATACCTCCATCTGGTGGACCCTCCTACAATACCTAATAAACACTCTTCAGCTGTCCATATTCCAGCTGCATAAAACTTTAAAGATCTCCCAATCTGTAAGTACCAAAATAAAATAACAAAATACAATTTCTTCAACAGAGGAAAAAATTCTGAACCAATTCTTCTGATTTTAGTTAGAAGCCCGCTGCCTGCAACCGCCTTTTGAACTGGCCAACCCCTAGAAACTAACTTGACGCTGGATTATGCTGATATGAAGTAACACCTTAGCATGATATGTTCAAACATGCTTAAAGCACTTTCCCTTCATGGTCCATTGAATAATTTTGAGAAGAATCTAAGAAAACATCTTCTTGATGACCACTGGAAGATGTCACGAATTATCAATCACACTTTCCAGCACTCCATTCCTACTTCTTCTTCTTCTTTCCAAAATTTACCTTCCAACCCAGTTCCAGACCATTATAACCCCTATACTTTCTCCATCCACCTGCACCACAAAAAACACAGTTCTTCCTTCAATCCAAACAAGAAGCAAAAACACCATAACCATCTGGAGCTACCGCCAGAGGCCTCTTCATACCATCATTAAATAAACTGTTTTAAACAAAATTACTAACTAGACAATAATAACAGCTAACAGATATATAAAAATTCTTTTTATTTTATTTTTATTTTTATTTATGTTTATTTTTATTTTATTTTTTATTTTGTTTTTATTTTATTTTATTTTTATTTTATTTTTATTTCTGACACATCTCTGTTCAGAGCCCAGCAATCATTGGACTTATGTTCTCTCCTTCCACAATAAGAGCAAACCCAAGGGTCACTCCTACCAGCCTGCCTATCAAATTCGCTGGGCTGCAGAGGTGCCTTATTGGCCTTCTTTGCATCCTGCACAAAAATATGGAGCTGTTTTGTCAGATCAGCCAACTGCTCTACCACTGGTTCCTGCTCTGTCTAGGAACCTTTACCATATTCTTCTCTAATTTCTCCACCTCACTCTCCTTCTCAGCCAAAGCCTCACTGACTTTGCTGAGATACTTGGTTAACCCTTCTTGATAGGTGTCCACTGCCAATAACTTCAGATGGGCCTCCACCACCTCCTTCACCTAGTATAATGCATGCAATTTTTGATCCCCATTGGAAAGAATTTTCATCAATTCTTTCCTTTATAACTATTTTAGCACATCCATCCTGAAATTTCTAGCCAGGGTGGACCAAAATACATCTTTGGAAGCATTCTCATGAGCCAGCTCCTCCACTTCCACCAAGTATTCTACCACAGGATCAAACTGAAGCAGAAACTTCCTATAACTGTGTAAGTTACCAACGCCACCATAAGGTTGCCACTCACTGAAAACCTTATTCAGATCCACCATAGTGAAACTGACGTCCCATATATCAACCATCTCACTACACAATAGCCTCCAATATCTCTTCTTGTAGCCAGGCATGGCCAAAACCTCCTTCTCCACATCCCTATCTCCAATGAAGAAGATGATTTGCTTCACCATATCCAAATGGGAAGCACCGTCAACGACAGCAGAAGTTTCATACTTCTCTAGAAACCACTTGACATCATCACCATTAAACTTGGTACCATCCCAAATTTTAATCCTAATGCATGCATTAACCATCACCACAGGCGGACCTTCCCCCCCACTGACAGTCACCATAGGAATAGAGGATCCAGAAGCCATTCATCCAGACAAAAACACCAAAAAGAGCCAATCACAGGCAACAGAGAATCCAAAGAACTAACAGATCCGCACCCCACGTTGGGTGCCAGAAATGTAGACAATCCTATAGTACTAGCTATATGCCTTGACCAAGGGAGTTGGAGAAAAACCAGAAGAAAAACCCCTTTCCCTTTAGAAAAATAGAGTGAAATTTACCTGTTACAGTAAATTGGTTCCTGTTACCACAAAAGCTCTTTTTCAAACACACTTGACTTCTTGATCAGTCAAGAAAGTAGTCTCCAGACAGACTACCACTTAAGGAACTGAAATGCAGACTAATTTCCACACCAGAGAAAACAATGATACTTGATGTAGGTTACAAATCCACACCAGAGACATCAATTATACTTGCTATAGTTTTCAAGACTATAACAGAGAAAACAGTTTCTAAGAAGAGTTGAATGAAGAACTTACTAGCAACAAAACACAGCTTAATTATGGCCAACAACAGTGAAAACTGAGTGAGGAACAAGGATATCACCGCCAGATAATTGAATGATAATTAAGGTTGCCCCAAAACTGTCTTTTAATCACTATACACACAGACTACTAATCAAGAGTCCATGCACACCTGCAAATATGGCGTTCCTGACCACCGAATTGCATAAAACTTCCCTAGAAGCGCTTCCAGCCCCCTAGCATTGAGGCGGGCGGTCTGCCCGGTGCTGGGAAGCCCGCCTTAGGCGGCCTGACCACCCTGAAGCCAGAAAACCACCAAAAACACCCAGACTACTTAGAAAATTAACCTACAACTACTTAAACCCTTAAAACACATAATTACACTACAAAAACATTGTGACATGAAATATAGAGAAAATTCCACTCTTTCCAATGGTACTTAGCACTTAACCCTACAACTTAAGGTTAGCCCATAAAACACGAAAAACAAAATTCAACAGCAATCTTTTAAAGATGAAAAGTGTGAAATTATCCCCAAAATACTTATGCTATGAAAAATGTCCACAAGACATAAAATATAGAGAAAAACCAAGGCTATCCAATGGTAGCCTCTAGATCCCCGATGTCACAATATTTGCTGCGTATTTCCAGAAAAATAACCAGTTATTTGAACAATGCCATTTAAGACATTCCAAAATACCACCAAATAAACCAACAAAGGGCTCCGCCAATGTTGTAAGACCACACTGGTACCCCACATTGAGCACCAGAAATGTAGACAATCCTATAGTACTAGCTATAGGCCTTGACCAAGGGAGTTGTAGTAAAACCAGAGAGAAAAACCCCTGTCCCTTTAGAAAAACAAGTGAGATTTACCTGCTACAGTAAATTGGTTCCTCTTTACCAAAAGCCCCTTATCCAATACACTTGACTGCATGATCAGTCAAGAAATTAGTCTCCAGACAGACTACCAAACCAAAGAACTGAAATGTAGACCAATGTCCACACCAGAGAAAGCAATGATACTTGATATAGGTTGCAAATCCACACCAGAGACAGCAATAATACTTGATGTAAGTTGCAAATCCACACCAAAGACAGCAATAATACTTGATATAGCTTGCAAAACTACACCATAGAAAACTGTTGCTAAGTTAAGTTAAATGAAGAACTCACTTGCAATAAACACAGCCAATTGTGGCCAGAAAAAAGTTAAAAATGAGTGAGGAACAAGGATATCACCTCCAGATGCTTGTATGATAATTAGAGTTACCCCAAACTGTCTTATTCACTATATACACACAAACTACTAATTAAAAGCCCATGCACACCTGCAAATCTGGCATTCCTGACTGCCAAATTGCATAAAAGCTCCCTAGAAGCACCTCCCAGCCCTTTAGCACTGAGGCGGGTGGTTTTCCCAACACCAGGAAGCCTGCCTGAAGCGGCCTGACCACCCTGAAGCCAGAAACCCACCATAAACACCTAAACTACTTAGAAAAATAACCTACTACTACTAAAACCCTTAAAATGCATAATTACGCTATAACAACATTGAGACATGAAATGTAGAGAAAATTCCGCTCATTCCAACAGAACTAAGCACTTAACCCTAAGACTTAGGTTAGCCTGTAAAACACAAAAAGCAAAATTTAACAGCAATCTTTTAAAATGAGAAATTTGAAATTATCCCCCAAATACTTATGCTATGAAAAATATCAACACGGCATAAAATATAGAGAAAAACTGGGGCTATCCAATGGTTGTATTCAGATTCCTGCAGTCCCAAAATTTGCTGCATAATTTTAGAAAAAAACCTAATTATTTAAACAATTCCATTTAAGGCATACCAAAACAACACCAAATAAACAAACAAAAGGCTTGGCCAATGTTGGAAGACCACAGTGTGAGAGTTGATTTTCAACAAGAATTTGATTTTCACAAAAAACTTCAAATGTTTCAGATTTAAGTTTTAGAAAATAGGTGTGACAATATTGTGAGTGTCCATCAACAATCTGATAGAAATAACTTTTCCCCCTTTTGATTTAGGTGTGATAGGTCCGCATAATGCCACGTGAATGACATCGAGAGTTTTCAGGAAATAGGAAAAGAACCACCATTTGGTAAAATATGAGATTTAGCTAGAGCAGAGGTTTTACAGCTAAATTTAGAGAAGTTCAAAACTGGAAACAATTGGTCCATGATTTGTTTGTTTGGTTGTCCATAATTATGATGTAGAAGTTGTAAATCTTTTTCATTGGGGTTGGAAACATAATATATTGGTAGATTGATTAGGGGAAGTGTGATAATGCATCCACTAATAGCACATTCAATATGAGTTTTATCTTGGTCCTTTATTTTGAAGATACTGTTTTCCTTGAATAAACTCCAACTGTCAAGTAGTAAATTGACTGCAGAAATAAGGTTGGCTTTGACAGAGGAAACATAGAGATCGTTTTTAATATTGAAAAGATGGAAAGATGATGAAGAGAATTTAACTTTTCCTTGTCCAAGGGCTAGTAATTCATCTCCATTTGCCATTGATAATGACAATTTTGAAGATTTATAGTCTGAAAAATTTTTTAAAGAGTTGAAAATCGAGAATGATGCACCACTGTCAAAAAAGGCGTTGTGGTAGCCTAAAGTTTAGTACGGCACCTAAGTACGTAAATGGAGTTATTACGGCGAGCAAGATTGGCGTTTGTATTTTTTATAAAAGGGTTTTATTTAATTTATTTGAGTTTTAAATATGAAGAAATTGGTCACGAGCGAATGCCTACACAAATACATTTATTTTACGGAGAAAACTTATTTTTACGGTCTAAAAAATTTATAAGTATTAAGTCGAGTCACTTAAGAACCTTGGGAAATTTTCCCAGAATTTTTATTATTTTTCTTATATTTTTAAATGAATTTTAAAGTTTTATAGAAATATTTACGTTTTCAAAAATTACTTAACTTTGATGAATTTTCACGGGGTAATTAGAGCTGCGCAGACTACGAAAATTAGTTTGGTATGTAAAAGGGAAGTAGCTCTATTATGCGTAATTTTTTTAGATTTTTTATTATAGTTTTAAGGTTCTAAATTGAGTCCGGAAGTCCGGACGGACTCCGTTTCGACTCCGTACGGACTCCGCTTTGACTCCGTACGGACTCCGTACGGACTCCGTACGGGCTCCGGATTGACTCTGGAAGAGCTCTGGAGGGGAAAACTTAGGCACGTGACTAGGAATACTTAAGCGACTCTCAAACTCAAAATTGAGAGGGGGGGAACAGATCATACAGCTTAATCATTAACCACCACGGTCTCATTTTTTATTACTCAACAAATTAAAATAACTTGTAATACCCTTATAACTTTATATTTATATATAACATTTTAGAAATACAACTCAACAATTTAAAACACACTTCATATAGGGTATCTTTAGAAAGGTCTTCATCACTGGGACTTGATTATTGCTGTCTCATAAAAATTCAAATTATTATAAAAACATAAAAGTCAATCTTTACAGATCTTTCACTGGTACACCTTAATTGTTGTCATCAGTATTTCTTTTATCAACAGTCACTTTCTTTAAATCTCAATAAGCGTTAATTATTTTAGAGTTTCATTATTTTATCAATCAGATTCAAGTAGATTGGTTAGCTTAGTGATTTAGAACACCTACTTTGTTATTTTTATTGGAAGGACGGGGTTTTCAGCTAAATCCACATATCTCCTCCGGATTCTGCTTACAGCAAGGAGACTGTAAGAGTTTACCTTACCATAGTTGGCGCCCAACGTGGGGTTTGATTTCTCTAGCTTTCTTTAAAGACTTACTTGGGTCAAGAACGTTCTTAGCCTGCAAGAGGCTTATTTTCTGGAACTCTAATTGGATTTTTGTTATTGGCCTGCAAGAGGCTTGTTATTTTATCGATTGTTAACGCTTTTCATTACTTATTGGGATGTCTTCTTCTGCTGTTGCTTCTGGATCTTCTAACCCTCTTACTCCCTCAGTTAGAATTGTTTCTTGGGATGGCCCAAAGTTTGATGGGGAGGAAGTTAAATGGTTCATTAGCAGGTATGAAGCTGCTGCTGCTGTTGATGGTGCTTCCCATGTGGATATGGTGAAGCAAGTTAGATTTTTTATTGCCGATAGGGAGGTGGAAAAGGAGGTTATTGCTATGCAGGCATTCAAGGACAAGGATTGGGTTAAGCTTTCTAAAGCTATGGTTGATAGATGGGGTGTTAGGTTTACTATGATGGACCTCAATAAAATTGTTGGAGACTGGCAAGCAAAAGGTGGTGTTTCCTCTATGGCTGACTTCAAAAAGCTCTGTGTTCAGTTTGATGAAGTGGTGGAATATCTCATACTGGTGGACGAGTTAGTGCATGAGAACCAAGCAAAAGATTTGTTTTGGTCAGCATGCAGCAGGGATATTCGAATGGACGTCTTGAAGGATCTTTCAAGAAAAGATTTGATGAAGGAACTGCCTAATGGTGAGCAGAAACTGCCGGCTCTGGAGGTTATCAAGGACAACATTCAGGCCCATCTCAAGTTATTGGCGTTGGACAAATATCAAGAGTCATGCACTCAATATGTTAGCAAGGTTAGCGAAGTTTTGGCCGAAAACAACGATATTATGGTCAAAGCCCAGGAGGCCAAGAAGGCTCAAATGGGATTACCTGCTGCTAAAGTTGAGGGTAATGTGGATAATAAGATGGTCGATCACCTGGCCGATTTAACTAAACAATTAAAAATATTTGTTCAAGAAACCCAGAAGGCCAACAAGGCCCCAATTGCTTCTTCGTCGACGTCGACTTCTTATCAGTCTAGAGGTTATGAACGTCGAAATTATAATGGCAATAACAACGGTAACCGCTTCCCAGGCAATGGGAGAAATGGTGGGAATGGTGGTAATGGATATAGAGGTGGCTATGATGAGCCAAAGGTGTGTTCCTATTGTAATAGGAGGGGGCACAGAGCAACAGTTTGTTTTGCTCTTGATAAGGATATGGATGCTGGGCGAGTTTTATTCGATGGTAAAGTTTATAAATTTCCCGATGGTTTGTTCATCAAGCCCAGTGATGGACAGTCTCCTTCTGATTTGGTCAGAAGAAGTTTAACGGCTGAAAGGAGAGCCAGATTTGAAGAGGTGACGGATGAAGATGTTAATGCCAAGGGTGGCAAAAATGGTAACGGTAATGGTGGTAAAGCTGACAAGGGCAAGGAGAAAGAGGTCAGTAAAGCCACATTTTCTACTTCTTTTGGTGGTTTAGAGCTGGCGACGGTTGCCCAGGTGGAGGGTAGCTGTATGGCTGGCGAATACGATGTTAATGCTGCTAGAAGAGCAGCTGCTACTAAGGCGAAAAGTAGCATTCAGAGCCAATTGAGGGCTAATCCTGGCAAGGCCAATAACAAAGTGAACCCTTACTCTAAGGACAAGAATTCTAGTGCTCAAACTGCCGCCAACAAATTGAACCCTTACTCTAAGGACGAATTATATAAAATGCAGAAGGGGATTGCTGATATGGGGCCCCCTAGTTATGGCAAGTTTGATTTAAATGGTGAGCCTATGCCAGAGGATGATTCGGATTCTGAGGAGGACGTACCGTTGGCGTCTCTACCCAGACCAAGTTTTAGCGGTCCCATCCCAATGGAGGGAGTAAGAAGGACTAGCGATGGATCAGGATTAGTGCAAGAAGCTGGTGACGGAGTTAGGGTTATAGAAAGTGAAGATGTTATAATGGGGGGTGAAGATGGCTCGGTTGGACCTCAAGAGGTACCCAGGGCCAAGGTTGTTAAATCAAAGGTCCAGTATGAGCGGCCAGTAGTTTCTGGTCAAGCTAATGCGATGGACGCAGTTTTGAATAGGGTGAATCAACTTCAGATTCCCTTATCTTTAGGGGAGTTATTTACGATTAGTCCGGCGCTTGCTGAAAAGCAAAAGAAGCATTTGACGAGGCGTCGGGTTTCCACTGGAGAGGTGGAATATATTTGTGAAAATGTTGAAAAGTTTGGGGAAGATATAGATACACATTTTTCCGCTCCCCTGGGTTACCTGGTGGTAACTCTTAATGGTAAAGAAGTAAAGGCCTTGGTCGATTCAGGGTCTCAAATTAATTTAATTTCATTGGAGCAAGCGACGAGTATAGGCTTGCCAATTAAAAGTGGAACTGGGGGAAACCTCAGAGGTATTGGAGGGCATGCAACAGAGCTGATGGGTACTGCTGAGCATGTCAGGTTAGGCATTGGTGGATCTGTTGGTAAGGTTCACTTTTATGTGGCCAGAGGAGCAGTCAAAACTGTTCTTGGTGGTCCTTTTTTGATGGATTTTGAGGCCAGGATAGGGTATCAAGCTGGCATGGGGATTAGTTTGGAGATCACTGGTGAAGATATGCGGAGGTTACATATGCGGTTAGCGCCTCCTGGAGATGAAGGTTGGGAAACACGGCCAGGGATTACTACTTTGTGCCAGTGTTGTGTTTGCACCAAGAAGCGGCATATAAAACAGACGGCTTCTGGTGAATTATGTTTGTTGGAAAGGGATGAATGCCCTCATTTTTTGGGGTAGCAGGGGCTGATCGCTCTAATGTTGTAATCTCTCCTCAGGATGAGATCCCGGATTGCAATAGGTCAGCTCACTTGGAGATAATTCAAGTGGATTCTCAATTATTTTCTGTTAATATTACTTTGGAGTGCAAATACGTTTTGGACTTTTCTAAATGTTTATTGGATTTACCCGGTTTTTCTATTAATTTTAAAAACGGTGAAAAAGGCGAAATGGGCCAAATTAGGTTGGATAAAAATTGGAAGGGTATGTTTGATGACCTCCAGCAAGAGGGTAAAATGCGAAAATATCATCAAAATACGATTAAAATTCTTAGTATAATTAAAACACAAAAAAATAATTTTTGTGAAAATGTTATTTCGGGCCTCCAGCAAGAGGTTAAACTGCAATTATCTCCTTCTATTTTGGACCTCCAGCAAGAGGGTAAACTGCGAAAATCTTATCAAAATCCAATAAAAAATCTCAGTATAATTAAAACTCAAAAAAATAATTTTTCTGAAAATTCAATTCCGGTCCTCCAGCAAGAGGTTAAACTGCCAACTTTCTTTACGGGTGATTTACTGTTGGATAAGGGAAGCAAAGGTGTCGGAAAATCTGTTTATAAATTAGACGAGGGAAAGGAGAAAAGGGTGAAATTTAAAAATGAAATAAAATATTTTTCTAATTTTTCTTATTCCGATTCTGGCGATGAAGAAGATTCATTTGATGAAAGTTTTAATGGCGATACAAAAGTAAATGATTTACCTCAAGTTAATTTAGATGTGGACGCAGCCAAATATAAGAAAGTAGCAAATAAAGTTTGACCTATTAATGAACCGCTACCTGCTGAATTAAATCCACCTTTGAGAAGACCAAGGTTATCAAGAGATCCTTATGAAAGTCCCTTGGTAAAGAATCCGCCTGAATTTTCTGAGACGTCAAGAATCACTTTTGAGAGACTGGGTGTTGTTAATTTTGGACCTGATGGTTGGTTGTCTGGAGAAGAGAAGAAGTTGTTGTTGGATGTGATGGTCAAGCGAGAGAAGGCCATTGCTTTTGTAGAAGAGGAGAGGGGTGTGTTGAAGCATTCCTATGGGGAGCCTTACAAGATTCCTGTGGTATGTCATGAACCGTGGCAGCAGAAACCGATTCCTATTCCGGCTGCATTAAAAGAAGCCTATATTGAAGTTGTCAGAGAACGGATACGCACTGGACTGTATGAGCAATCAACGTCAAGTTATTCTAGTCCTGTATTTTGTATCAAGAAACCGAATGGCAAGCTTAGAGTTGTTCATGATCTTAGGGAATTAAATAGGGTTACAATAAAGGATGCTGGGATACCGCCTAGTGCTGAGGAGTTTGTTGAAGCGTTTGCAGGGAGAGTGTGTTATGGTTTGGGAGATATTATGGGTGGATATGATGAGAGAGAGTTACATCTGGACTCAAGGCCTCTCACTACATTTGATACGCCACTTGGACGTTTACAGTTAACAAGATTACCTCAAGGAGCAACAAATTCGGTTGCAGTTTATCAAGCTCAGATGGCTTGGATCCTTCAAGATGAAATTCCACAATATGCTGGAATCTTTATAGATGATGGAGGAATTAAGGGACCAACAACTGACTATGATAACCAGGTGTTGGAAGAGAATCCCGGGATACGCAAATTCATTTGGGAGTTTGCAATTACTTTAGAAAGAATCTTGTTTCGAATTGAAGAGGCTGGTTTAACTATTTCAGGTTCAAAATTTTCATGTTGTGTTCCAGCCTTAGAAATATTAGGCCATGTGGTATGTAGAGAGGGTAGGATTATGTCCAAGAAGAAAGTTAACAAAATTCAGTCCTGGCCAAGACCCAAGAATACGACCGAAGTTAGAGGGTTTTTAGGCGTTTGTGTATATGTTAGAATGTTTATTAAGGACTTTTCTTCATTGGCAGCTCCATTGAGACGGTTAACGAGAAAGGATGCAGACTGGGAGTGGGATGAAGAGTGTGAGAAGGCGTTTGTGAAGTTGAAGGAGGTTGTGGGGAAGGATTTAGTCCTGCACAAGTTGGATTATGGAAAAGATTCTGGCAGAATTTATTTAGCAGTTGATTCAAGTCAGGTTGCAGCTGGGGCGGTTTTGTCTCAGATGGATAAAGCTGGTTACATCAGGCCAGTTAGGTATGAATCTGTAGTATTTACTGAGGTCGAATCAAGATATTCTCAACCAAAATTGGAATTATGTGGTGTGGCGAAAATACTGAAGAAACTTCAGCATATTTTGTGGGGGCAACATTTTGAGTTGCAAGTGGATGCGAAATCGTTAATCCAGATGATTAATTCCCCAAGTTTACCGAATGCACCCATGACGAGATGGGTAGCTTTTATTCAACATTTTTCGTTTGATTTAGTTCATAAGCCTGGCAAAACTTTTACTATGCCAGATGGTTTATCAAGGAGACCACCCACTGAAGAAGATTCAGACTCAGAAGAGTTCAATGAAGATATACCTATTATTAAAGCCAGCACTAAAGGAGCTGAAGACTTTCCATACCTCCCCCATGAGGTTAAACTGGCAGGACTATTGTGTTTAGATTATGATGATGATGACCTCCACCAAGAGGATAAACTGGAAAATAGTTTTTATGTTAATAAAGGTGTTGGAAAAGGTGTAGATAAATTCGGCAGAGAGGAGGTAGAAGAAGATGTGGTGTATGTAGAGGAAAATGGATTGGTAGTGTGGGATAGTAGTAAATTAAGGAATGGTGTATATGTTGGAGAATTAGAGAATTTAAATAAAAAGGTGGATAAAGAGAAAGAGGTATTTTCAAATACGGTTTTCGAAGGATCCAAAGGTTCAGAAGAAAAACGTCGACATAGCTCGATTAAAAATTTATTTAGGGGTCAACGATTATTGGCTCATTCATGTGCAGGTGATATTGGTGATAGAGAAGTCCCTATTGATGTTATATTAATCGATTTTCAAGATGAAGTCTGGGGTCAGACTGGTTTTTATTTTTTGTTAGTCAAATATTTGTTGACTTTAGAGAGGCCAGAAGATTGTGAAGACGATGAATGGGTGGCTATCAAGAGGAAGTCATCTACGTTTTACCTATCTGGTCGACGTTTAATGAGGAGGAGGTATCCAAATCCTCAAGTAGTTATAACTCAACAGAAGGGGCAAGAATTAGTTTTGAAATCACTGCATGAAGATCTCGGGCATAGAGGCGTTGGAGAAACATTTAGAAGAATTTCTGATCGATTTTGGTGGCCTGGCATGAAGATGGCTGTTAAACAGTGGGTTCAGTCATGCGAAGAATGTCAAAGACGAAGTTATTTAAGGCCAAAAGAACCTGGACGCGCGACCGGTGAATATACGCTCTTTGGAAGAGTTAGTTTAGATGCCGTTCATATAAAAGAGGGATGGTATAAATATTTAATTGTGGCTAGAGATGATTTATCTGGTTGGGTAGAGGCAGCGCCTCTTATTAATTTAACTGCCAAAAATGTGGCAGAATTTTTTTTGAATAATTGGGTATATAGGTATGGGGTGATGAAGTTGGTAACGGTAGATGGAGGTTCTGAATTTGGGACAGAGTTTAAAGAGGCCGTATTGAAAGTTGGATCAAAGGTTAGGGTAGCAACCCCATATTATCCTGAAGCTGAAGGCATGGTTGAAAGAGGGCATCAAGTTATTAAGGATGCTTTAGTTAAAATGTGTGGGACAAGTGCTGAAAAGTGGAGGCACTATTTACCTTTAGTTTTATTTGCTGATCGAATCACTGCCAAAAGGACGACCGGATTTTCACCTTATGAACTTGTTTTTGGACAGAAAGCAGTTTTACCGGTTGATTTAGAAGCTGAATAATATCTTGGAGTTGACTGGGACATGGTCAAAACTACTGAAGAATTATTGTGTGCAAGAATGATGCAGCTAGAAAAGAAAGAAGAATCTTTAGAAAAGGCATATTCACGGATGATGAAGATCCGAAATCAATCAGTTAGATATTGGGATGAGCGATTGGCACATCGATTAAGGAAACCTTTGAACCCAGGAGATATGGTCCTGGTGTATAATAGGAGTTTGGAAAGTCAATGGGGAAAGATTTTTGCAGATAGGTGGAATGGACCGTATAAAATCAAGGAGCAAGTTTCCGGCGGTTCATATGTGCTAGAAGAGTTGGATGGAGTAGTATTGAAGAAGAGGGTAGCGGCCGATCAAGTGAAACGGTTCTATCCTAGAGGCACCAGGAGTGCCGAAGTCTAACTCCGAAATGAGGATAAACTACAATTTTTATGACATTTATGAAACTTTATGGATTCCTCCGAAATGAGGATAAACTATGATATCTACAAAATTTTATGGATTCCTCCGCAATGAGGATAAACTATGATATCAATGAAACTTTATGGATTCCTCCGCAATGAGGATAAACTATGATATTGATGAAATTTTACGGATTCCTCCGCAATGAGGATAAACTATGACATTTATGAAATTATATGGACGAACTCCGAAATGAGGATAAACTACAATTTTAATGACTTTTATTAAATTTATACCTCCGCAACGAGTATAAACTATCTTCTTATTTTTATCAAAAATACTTTACTATCATTACACTGCATATGGGCGATGAAACTGTGATGAAACTTAACGAAATTTAAAAAGACCTTCTTTGAAATTTTCAAAAATTAAAAATTCTTAAAATATGGGTGAAGATAGTGTTGGAAAAATTTTAAAATTTATTGGAAGAAGTGTTCACAGGGGAACCTTCTTAATTTAATATTGGCAAGTGTGGGGGTAATTGATGGGCTGGCTGCTCTATACACAATTACCCCATAATGTTCGTTTCCAAAATTTTCCCTGTTTCTAGTTGAATCCTGGCTTTGTCTTTTAATTTTAGGAAGTCCACTAAGACTATAAATTGGAACGAATCAAGAGACACCGCTCTCAACGCCGGATTCAAGATTTTTTTTATTTTATTTTGTTTTTGATTTTTTTATGTTAGATTGTGATTTCTTTTCTTTAATATATATTATGAATTATTGTAAAGGTGATGCTCACTGGTGGTCTCTAATCATTTTTATAAATTGGAGGGAGCCCACCCAGTGATCATCATTATAAAAATTATCTTTAAAAAAAAACTTTCATTTATTTTCTTTTCTTTTCAATTTCTCAAAATTGTGTAACCACATCAAGTTGCACTTGGATGTGGGTATGATGTCGAGGGTACGGCTCATCAAATGGCCGGGGGGCATCTTTTAAAATTTTTTTTTAGTACTTTTTTTATCTTTCTTTTCACATTCATTTATCTTTCTTTAAAAATTAAATTTTAACTTTTATTTCAAAACTATCTTTTATAAACTCTTTTATTTTAAATTAAAAAAAAAAAATAAAATAAAATAAAATAAAAAAAATAAAATAAAAATAAAATAAAAAATAAAAAATAAAATAAAAAAATAAAATAAAAAATAAAAAAAAAAAAAAATAATAAAAATAAAAATAAATAAATAAATAAAAATAAAATAATAAAAAAAAATAAAATAAAATAAAAAAATAAAATAAAATAAAAAATAAAAATAAAAATAAAAAAAATTAAAATTTATTAATTAAATCAAAATCATTATTATATTTCTTAGTTTTATTTTTTTTAGTTTTCATTCTTTTTAGTTTTATTCATTTAGTTTAGACAGGAAACAGGGTCTAGGGAAACTCAATACCAATGGGATTTTACTTCAAGACATCTGTTAGTCCTCCAAGACTTTAAACTGGCTACTGTTCAAGACTTTCCTTAAGGTTTTTTTATATACGAATTTTGGAGCTGTTAGTCCTCCAAGACTTTAAACTGGCTACTTTTCAAGACGTTCTTTAAGGTTTTTTTTTATATACATATTTTGGATCTGTTAGTCGTCCAAGACTTTAAACTGGCTACTTTTCAAGATGTTCTTTAAGGTTTTTTTTATATAAATATTTTGGATCTGTTAGTCCTCCAAGAATTTAAACTGGCTACTTTTCAAGACGTTCTTTAAGGTTTTTTTTTATATACATATTTTGGATCTGTTAGTCCTCCAAGACTTTAAACTGGCTACTTTTCAAGACGTTCTTTAAGGTTTTTTTTATATACATATTTTGGATCTGTTAGTCCTCCAAGACTTTAAACTGGCTACTTTTCAAGACGTTCTTTAGGGTTTTTTTATACTAATTTTGGAGCTGTTAGTCCTCCAAGACTTTAAACTGGCTACTTTTCAAGACTTTCCTTAAGGTTTTATAAGAATTTTGGAGCTGTTAGTCCTCCAAGACTTTAAACTGGCTACTCTTCAAGACGTTCTTTAAGGTTTTTTTACACGTATTTTGGATCTGTTAGTCCTCCAAGACTTTAAACTGGCTAATTTTCAAGACTGTCATTAAAGATTTTATATTGGAGCTGTTAGTCCTTCAAGACTTTAAACTGAATTTTAAGGATAATCAAGATTTTATGGATATTCTTGAAGACGGATTTTTTTTAAATTTTTTTTTTATCAATCAAATGTTAGGTCCACCAAGACCTTAAACTGGACTACTATCATGTGCTGGGTCCACCATGACCTTAAACTGGATTTCTTATCGATTAAATGTTTGGTCCACCAAGACTTTAAACTGGTAGTTCATTCATTGTTTAGTCCACTATGACTTTAAACTGGAAAATTAATATCTGCAGGATAATTCAACATTCATTGGACCACTATGGCCTTATACTGGATTACTTGTCGATCAAATGTTTGGTGCACTATGACATTAAACTGGATTATCAAATTTATTCAATCTTTGGTCAAGCCTAGGCCTTACTTAGGAATTTATCAAGTTATTTATCCACCTAAACGATCTTTGGTCCACCAAGACCATAAACTGGCAATCGATTATATGTTTGGGTCCACCAAGACTTTAAACTGGAATGTCAATCTTGTTTGGATAACTCAATTCAATCTTTTAATTTATCACTGTCCACTAAGACTCTAAACTGGTTATTCAATTATTTCTGGAATTGGGTGCTGATAAGCTTTAGGAGGTTAAAATTTTAGGTGGTGATGATGCTATGGAAAGCATAATGGTTAATTAGGTGAAATTTGTGGCGCTTTAACATGGTCTAAAGTTAATATTATTATTGGAAGCCTGGCAAAAGTATTTTATGGGTTTGCTGTATAGCAAAGTTTGAAAATTGTGATGAAGGAATCAGAAGTTAGGATGGTAGTTGGATTTTAGGGAATGATTTTTTTTAGTGCCTCATAGTTAGGCCATTTTTTTTTTGGTGTGAAGCTTGGAGGACCTTATGGCGAGATTGGAATCATAGAATTCGGCTCAGTGGGGGGCCCTATGAGGTTGGAATCAGGAGTATTCGGCTCATAGGAAGATCCACTCTCTCAATGCTGTGACAAGAAGGAAGACTGGTATATGGGAGTCTGAAGGGATTCAAACCTTGCTCTCAGTAGTGGAATCATCACAAGATTTATTTTATTTTATGTTATATCAAGCCAGAGAAGAAAGAAAACATCATTTATGTTGAAAGTTTAAGAAGACCAAGCAAAAACAAAATTTTATCAAGTTATACTGTTAGAAAAGATAATTTCTTTGAAATTGTTCAACATCATTATCAAAGCTTTGCATTAAAATTCTTCTTTTCATGAGGTCTTCATGGTTATTAGCTGGAGTTTCTTGAAAATAGGCCAGCATTTTTCATTTCAACTCATTAGTAAAGTCAAGAAAAAGATAGCGATGAAAATTTGGGTAATGATTGATATAGTCCGTCTTCACTCTACCAACATCATCAGTGTTGGTTATTTCGACAGCTAGAAGTTCAAATATGTTGTTAAGTCATAGGTTTAGTCAATTTTGATTAAAAGTTTTTTTTAGTAAGATAAATAGGGTCTTACATTTAGAGCCAGGAAACATAGTCTCAGCAAAGTTAGTTGGGGGTACTGGCGTTATAGGATTAGGATCTTGTGAAGGCAAAATTAGGCTGGGATCCGTTGATGAAGATTGAACTTTTGAAGCTGTTTTTGATCTTATTCGTTTTAAGAAGACAGGAATTTTGGATCGCTTTTTAGAAGTTGAGGGATCTGGGAGAGCTGCTGGTCCTAAATATACGTTTGTTTTAGAAGGAACTATTGGCCGGTTGCATTTGACTTTTTTCACATGGCATAAGTCGCAAGCTGTCCTGCCAGGAAGATTAGGGTTGGAAATTAAACAAGGTACCTGGTATCGAGCGCAGAGTTCACATGGAGCGACAAGTTCTTTGGAAGACATATTGATGAAGATGAATTTTATAGTTGATTAAAGAAGATGGTGGTTGAAGGTTAAAGATGAATATTGTGTTCGACCACTTATGCAAAGTTTTAAGAATGGGGACATTCTTGATTGGAGGGAGGATGTGGTAGCCTAAAGTTTAGTACGGCACCTAAGTACGTAAATGGAGTTATTACGGCGAGCAAGATTGGCGTTATTATTTTTTATAAAAGGGTTTTATTTAATTTATTTGAGTTTTAAATATGAAGAAATTGGTCACGAGCAAATGCCTACACAAATACATTTATTTTACGGAGAAAACTTATTTTTACGGTCTAAAAAATTTATAAGTATTAAGTCGAGTCACTCAAGAACCTTGGGAAATTTTCCCAGAATTTTTATTATTTTTCTTATATTTTTAAATGAATTTTAAAGTTTTATAGAAATATTTACGTTTTCAAAAATTACTTAACTTTGATAAATTTTCACGGGGTGATTAGAGCTGCGCAGACTACGAAAATTAGTTTGGTATGTAAAAGGGAAGTAGCTCTATTATGTGTAATTTTTCTAGATTTTTTATTATACTTTTAAGGTTCTAAATTGAGTCCGGAAGTCTGGACGGACTCCGTTTCAACTCCGTACGGACTCCGCTTTGACTCCGTACGGACTCCGTACGGACTCCGTTCCGGCTCCGTACGGGCTCCGGATTGACTCTGGAAGAGCTCTGGAGGGGAAAACTTAGGCACGTGACTAGGAATACTTAAGCGACTCTCAAACTCAAAATTGAGAGGGGGGGAACAGATCATACAGCTTAATCATTAACCACCACGGTCTCATTTTTTATTACTCAACAAATTAAAATAACTTGTAATACCCTTATAACTTTATATTTATATATAACATTTTAGAAATACAACTCAACAATTTAAAACACACTTCATATAGGGTATCTTTAGAAAGGTCTTCATCACTGGGACTTGATTATTGCTGTCTCATAAAAATTCAAATTATTATAAAAACATAAAAGTCAATCTTTACAGATCTTTCACTGGTACACCTTAATTGTTGTCATCAGTATTTCTTTTATCAACAGTCACTTTCTTTAAATCTCAATAAGCGTTAATTATTTTAGAGTTTCATTATTTTATCAATCAGATTCAAGTAGATTGGTTAGCTTAGTGATTTAGAACACCTACTTTGTTATTTTTATTGGAAGGACGGGGTTTTCAGCTAAATCCACATATCTCCTCCGGATTCTGCTTACAGCAAGGCGACTGTAAGAGTTTACCTTACCATAGCGTGGTTGAGAGGTATATCTGAAAATACTGATAGGGCTTAAGCATTACTGTTGCCCTTATTTTCTGGCTCCTTTTTCCGCTTTAGAAATTCATCTTGTTTTTTGGGGTGTAATTGGAAACATGAGGATTTGGTATGAGGAGCAAGGGGATTATGTAGTCCTTTTGAGCAAAAGTTTTTAGTTTTAGTATCTGTTGTTAGAACTGCTCCAGATGTCAAGTTGGAGGAGTTGAGAGTTTTAAGCCTGATGACTTTGGTTTCAATATCTGCAAAGATGCCTTCAATTGTTGGCCTACGATTAGTTATATCATATTTACTAAGTAAAATGGAGGCAAATGTCTGATATTATTCAGGGAAAAAGTTGAGAACATAATGGCCATAATATATGATAAGATGTTGTCCTTAAATAGATACTAAGCCACTTTCCGTAAAAGTTTAATGGTGCTTTGAAAGTTGTCCATTTCTTCTAAAATATTGTGTTCAGTAAATTTAATTTTAAAGAGTTTATTTACTATAAATGAACAATTTTGACTAGATTTAGAAGCATAGTGGTCCTTTATGCATGTCCATAATTGAGCTGGCTCTACTGCATCATTGTCCAAGATAAATTTATGCTGATTAAAGCAATCCATAAACTTTTTAATGATTGTATTAGTCTGTTTTTTACAGATATTAAAGATAGGTAATAAATTGAAGTCTGTAGGAACTGGACAGTCCTCATTGAGGAACTGATCCAGTTTTCTGACTCTAAGCGCATACTTTAGATCAGTCTTCCAAGAACTGTAGTTTTTGTCATTTAATTTCTCGATCCATTTTAATATGGAGTAATTTGATGAGTCTTGTAAGAAGGAGAAATTTGTAGGGGCTGTGGAAGATTCAGAAATAGCGGTATATGTGGACAATGATTCTGACTCTGCAGGTTCTCCAAGGGAGAGAGGAGTATTGGGAGCAGCCAGTTTCAACTAAAGATGTAGGGGCGCTGGGCCCATAGCCCTGATAAAGTTAGGCAACAGTTAAGTAGAAATCTAGGACACAGTGGACGACAAGGACACGGGGACAAAAAATAGGACAATAAACTTAATAATAAATCAAGGATAAAAAAATTTTCAATTAATCACCGCCAATATGGAGGGTGGACTTGCTAGCAAGTCCGCAACCTTGAACCCTAATTCATATCTTTTTGAGCCCACATTGAATTAGTGATGAAACCACCAAGAAAATATATTGACATTCTGGTGAACTCAATATGAATACAACTTGAACATTTAATGAAGCATAGGTAATAATGCTTTGAACAAATCTTGAGATATGAAGAATGAGATTTTTTATAGAAATTTTAATACAGTGCAGACCACACTCAAATTAATCTGAAAAATACATATTTTAAACTATTTAAGCAGTTTCTTTGCAATTTTAAAAAAAAGAACACCAATGTATAGATCAGGCAAGATACCATCTGACATTATTATATAAGTTTCGTTGGCCAGAAATACATGGAGAAACTACAATTTGAAATATGTCAATTTGTTCATGAAAGTTTATTTTGTGCATTTCTATTATTTATTTTATTATTTTAAAGAATTGAAAAAATTATATACTTATTTTATGACTAGATAATATTGAATATTATAAATCATAAAATATCTAAAGAAGGTGCAAAAATCTTAAAAATGATGTTACAAAGACTTTACTTAGACATATAACTTTCAAATTCAATTGACATACTATATTTCACTATTAAATAAAAAAAATTCATACTAATATTTATTAAAATTTATTTCCCCTCTTCTTCAAAATTTTCAAAAAATTAAAATGTAGATTTTTATTTGATTTAAGTAAATGAAGAGAATAACAGTATAGGAGTTGTGGATTCTTAGGATTCAAGGAATTTATGTGCCCACTCTTTGTAACATATTTTATATATTTTATATTTTTTGTATATTTATTTTGTATTACTATCTTCTTTTATTGTCTTTTTTTACTGCCCCTCAAGAATACCCCACTCTTTTCCCTTTGATATTTCTTTATCCTCACCTCATCTTTCTCCCCAACATTTTCACTCCCTTCGTCATCATTTTCAAACCCTATCCACATTTGCCTCTCCCTCTTCACACCTCTCTACCCCTCTCCACACCTCTCCTTCCAGTTTGCTTACCTCCCCATTTATCCCTAGCACTTTATTTTTATATACAGAAATAGGGACTGAGTTGAACAGGAGGAAATTGGGGTTCAAGGATTGTGGAGGCAAGTTAAAGGGGAGGAATGGGGCTACAAGGGTTGGGGAGTCTGGAGAGAGGGGTGAGGAAGGGTATACGGGGTACCAAAAAGGTTAAAAAAGAGTTGGAAGGGAAGATTAAGGGTTCTGGGGCGTTTTAAATGAAGAAAAGGGTTGGGGAGAGGTTGAGCATGGTGAAATGGGGATCAAAAGAGGATGGCATACAATGGGGCTGGGAAGATAGCGAAAGGGGTAAGGAGGGAAGACAAGGATTTGTTGATAAAATTGAAAGGGATGGGGATTGGTGCAAACAGAGTGTGAAAATAGGAGGATGAGCTCTGTTCTTTGGGCAAAGAACAGATTTCACTTCCATAAAATATTAGCTGAAACATAGTTTTCAATTCTGTAAAAACAGGTGTAGGTAATAGAAAAAGTCACTGGTTTTTTTTATATGTAGTCTGAAAGTTTTTAATAAAATTATTGTATTTAAGAATTGTGATATTTTCAATCAATTTTTTTTGATTAACTTAATTTAATAAATTATTATTTAAATAAGTTGCTTCAAAAAATATGTGCATTGAGTAGACTCATGGAATGATTTTTTCTGGCTTCCATTCAGTTATCCTCACACTTTCACTATGTTTTGAATATAGATCCATTATTATTTGTGTGATACTTCAAGTGAAAGATCAGTATTACTTCAGTCTGAGCTCCATCTGATTTCCATCTGACTTCAAGTTTAGGACTTTCTAGCAAGTCCCCCCCAAATATTGTGTGGTGAATAATTAAGGATGAAGAAAAAGAAGCAGATGAATAGTACTATACATTGCTTTAGCAGAGCATACATACATAATTACCTGATCACGTTAGGCAACAGGTAAGTGGAACTCTAGGACACAGTGAATGACAAGGACATGGGACAAAAAATAGGACAATAAACTGAATAATAAATCAAGGATAAAAATATGTTAAATTAATAATTAAGGATAAAGAAAAAGAAGTATATGGTGACAATGGTAGTATTTCCCCATCTATATATGTGCTTAGTGTGATATCATTAAGTTAGGTTTGAGCAAAGAATTTATAAACAGTATATCTATATATATATTTAAAGTAAATAAATAGATAATTGATCTTGCAGAGAATTATGTATATAACTATAAAATAGAAAAGTGCTACGAGTAGATTTTATTTCAACACTACCAATCCTACTTTCAAAATTTCTAGGCTGAGAGGGAGCCTTATTGGCCTTCCGAGCCTCCTTAACAAAAATATGTAGCTGTTTTGTCAGAGCAGCCAGTTGCTCCACTACTGGATCAACCTCTTTAGGATTCTCAGGAGCCTTCCCCTTTTTCACACTTTCTTTCTTCCTTGATTCCTCAATATCTTCAGCAAAAGCTTCACTGACATTTCCAACATACTTGCTGCTAGCTTCCAGTATAGAATCCACTGCCAACAGTTTAAAATGACCCTCCACAAACTTTTTCACCACAGAAAGAGCAGGAAATTTCTGATTCCCATTAGGAAGAATCTTCATCTAATCATTAATTTCCAACTCCTTCAGCACATCAATTCTGACATTCCTGGCCAGAGAAGACCAGAAAATATCCCGAGCAGTGTCAGTACTCTTAAACTCCTGCATATCCACAAAATAATTCACCACTGGCTCCAACTGAGCCAGAAACTTCCTATAAGTATGGAGATTCTCCACACCTTCATAAGATTTCCATTCACTTTCAATCATATTGAGAACCACCATTGAATATCTGGATCCCCACCTGTCTGTCACCTTCAGACACAACTTTTTCCAATCCTTTCTCCTATAAACCTCCATAGCAGCAACCTCCTTCACCAGAGCCCTGTCATCAATGTAGCAGATGACTAGCTTCACCATTTCCAGGGGAGAAGCACCATCTACATTCCCAGAAGCCTCAAAGAGCTCCAGGAACAACTTCAAATCAGTGTGCACGGAGAGTCCATCTTTCACTGCGCTTTAAATATTCCTTAGTTGCACTTCTGTAACTACCTACCTGACAACCCCTTTGTTGCACCTTTGAGAATTGAGCCATTTTTCTGTGCTCCTGGGAACTTTTCTGTGTTACTGAGAGATGTGTACCACAACGTTCAACGTCATCAAGAGAAAGGGTGAAAGGATGATGCGTTGAAGAAAAGGTATTTTCATTAGACACCATCAGTGGAGGTTTGGAAGGAACATGAGGAGGTGGGTCTCGAGATGCAGGAGGTTAGGAGGTAGTTTGTGGTGAATTCACTTTACCATCTTGAGAATTATCTGGGAAGGATTAAAATGAATGAAAAGAAGAAATATTCCAGCAACCAGGCATGAAAAAAGAGGGAAAAAGATGGGGAAGTTGGATAAAGTTGAGGGGATAGGTGAGAAAGTTGGGGAAGTAGGGGGAAAATATTCTTCACCTTGGTGTAGTGACTCATGTGTTTATCATTGAGCAGTTTTCTGGATAAGATTTCAATACCAGTAGCAATTGCAAATTATTTAATGATGAGCGCACAAGGGTCCCATAACCTGTAGTAGTACGTCAGTGACCAAGCTCCATGAAGAATTGGAGTTAGTCAGATGCACTCACTGCAGTCTATATACATGGATCACATGGTATTTAAGTACAAAATTGCCTAAGTACATAACAACATACGCATCCATGGGAAGGACTGAACCTTTTTAGTTACTAGTCTCTCTTGCTGCAGCCAAAGATTGGCACATGTCACAAATTGATGTTTTAACCACATTCCTTCATGGTGTCCTGGTGGATGATGTATTTTTTACTCAAGTAAAAGGGTATGATATTGGTGGTAAAGATAAAATGTGGATGTTATGAAAATTACTCTATGGAGCACATCAAGATCCTAGACAATGGAAGGGACAGTTTGTTGAAATCATGACTAAATTTAAGTTTATTGAAGCAGAAGGAGATGAATTACTATTTATTTTTTGTGACAGAAATGATTTTATCCTTGGTTATCTACACATTAATGATGGTCTTGTGTTCTCCAAGTAAACTTCTTGGGTTTTAAAGGTTTCATCAAAATCTCTGTGAAAATTTCAAAAATAAATGGACTGATAATCCTACTAATCATCTGGGTATCAAAATTGTTTATCATGAGAATTTTATTTCTCTCACACAAGAATCTTACATTGATGATTTAGCTAAGTGTTTTGATGTGGCTAATTGTGTTTGGTTATCAACACCTTTACCAGTCACGTACTCTCCTGTTAATCCCTCCCCTGAAGAGACTGAGGAGGGTAAGAATCATCCATATCAGGAGCTGATTGGTTCCCTGAATTATCTTGCTGTTTATACCCATCCAGATATTAGCCAAGCTTTAAATTCTTTGCCTAAATATAACTCTAATTATTCTCTGTCTCATTGGCACCTGGCTCTAAAACTTTTGCAGTATGTTGTGACCAAAAAAAATGTTGGGATTAAATTTCCAAAAAATACCAATGATACTGTTCTAAAATCATTTAGTGATGCCGACTATGCCAATTTCAAACTGACAAGATGCTCTATCACTGGCTATGCTATACTGCTCAATGGTGGTCCAATCTTATGGAAAAACTGTTGTCAAAAGGAATTTTCTTTGTCAACCTCCAAAGCTCAATATTGCTATGTGTGACTGTGCAAAGAGGTTGATGCGGCTTTTGAAACTGTTCCTCTCTCTTAATTAAACTATTTCACCAACATCAATCTTATCCAGTATTAATGCTCATGAACTATTTTGTGACAATGAGGGTAAAATATTCTTTAAAAATAAAAGCTCAAATTAATGAAAAATCAAAGCACATTGATGTTTTATATCATTGGTTGCATCAAAAATTTAGACATAATGAGGTATGCATTAAATATTGTCCAACCACTGATGTGTTAGCTGATATATTTTCACTAAAGAAAAACCTCACATTTGCTTTGATGAGGACAAAAACCCTCTTAATTTGATCATGTTTGAAGCATGGGGGGCTTTGAAGGATGTTGAACAAACAGAGTGTTAATAATTAATATAATTATTGTGGTGTTGTGGTCTTCTATCATTGGCAGAGGCCTTTGTTGGTTTGGTGCTGTTTGTGTATGTCTTAATTGACATTGAAAAAAGAATTAGGTGTCTTTTTGGTTTTATTCAGTGAATATTGGGACTATGGATATGTGTGTACTAAAATTAGATAGCCCTGTTTTTTCTCTATATTTTATGTCTTGATGACATTTTTCATATTCCAAGTTTTAAGGCATCATTTCCCCATTTTTCATTTCTAAAAAGATAGCTGTTTAATTTTCTTTTGTGTTTTACAGGCTAATCTTAAGTCTTAGGTTTAAGCTCTTAGTATCATTAGGTAGGGCTATTTTGGATCTATATTTTATGTCTCAATGTTGTCATAGCTGTATTTTGTGTTTTAAGGGTTTTAGTAGTTGTAGTGGATTTTTCTAAGTATTTGGGGCTTTTTAGATATTTTTAGTGGTTTTTTGGCTTCAGGGAGGTCTTCACACCTCAGTCCTAGAAGGCTAGGGAGCATTTCTAGAGGGTTATTATTCACTTTGGCTGTCAAAGGTGCCAAATTAGTTGCTGTGCATGGATTTTAAATGGGGTGGTCTGTGTGTACATACTGAATAAGACAGTTTGGGGCAAATTTAATTATCAGACAACCATCCAGTGTGGTCTTCCAACATTGGAAGGGGCCTTCGTTGTGCGGTTTGGTGCTGTTTGTGCATGCCTTAAATGAAATTGGTTGAAGAATTGGGTGTTTTTCTGGATTTATTGTGTGAATATTTGGACTGAGGGTATGTGGGTACTACCATTTGATAGCCCCGGTTTTTCTCTATATTTCATGTCTTGTGGACATTTTTAATATTCTAAGTTTTAAGAAGTCATTTCCTCATATTTCATTATAAAAGATAGCTGTTTAATTTTGTTTTTTGTGTTTTACGGGCTAACCTTAAGTCTTAGGTTTAAGTGCTTAGTACCATTAGATAGGGCTAATATGGCTCTATGTTTTATGTCACAAGGTTGTCATAGCTTAATTTCGTGTTTTAAGGGTTTTAGTAGTTGTAGTGAAGTATTCTAAGTTGATTAGATGTTTTTAGTAGCTTTCTGGCTTCAGGGAGGCGGGGACGCCTCTGTTTTAGGAGGTTGGGGAGCACTTCTGAAGGGTTTTTATTCAATTTGGCTGGTACAGGTGCCAAATTTTATGCTGAGCATCGATCTTAGAGGGGGGTCTGTGTGTATATACAGTATAAGACAGTTTGGGGAATCTCCAATTATCATACAACCATCCGCTGTAGACAATCCTATAGTACTAGCTATAGGCCTTGACCAAGGGATTCGGAGAAAAACCAGAAAGAAAATCCCCTGTCCCTTTAAAAAAATAGAGTGAGATTTACTTGCTAAAGTAAGTTGGTTCCTGTTTGCTAAAGCCCCTTTTTCAACACACTTGACTGCTTGATGAGCCAAGAAAGTAGTCCCCAGACAGACTACCAGACCGAAGAACTGAAATTTAGACCAATGTCCACAACAGAGAAAGCAAAATACTTGATGTAGGCTGCAAATCCACACCAGAGACAGCAATAATACTTGATATAGCTTGCAAGACTATAACAGAGAAAACAGTTGCCAAAGTTGAGTTAAATGAAGAACTAACCTTGCAACAAACACAGCCCATTGAGGCCAAAAAACAGTGAAAACTGAGTGAGGAACAAGGATATCACCTCCGGATGGTTGTATGATAATTAAAGTTTCCCCAAACTGTCTTATTCACTATATACACACAGACCACTATCTAAGAGCCCATGCACACCAACAAATTTGGTGCCTGTACCCGCCAAATTGAATAAAAACCCTCCAGAAGCGCTCCTCAACCTTCTAAAACAGAGGCAGGCGGGCCGCCCAACGTTGGAGGTGTCGCCTGAAGCGGCCCAGCCTCCCTGAAGCCAGAAAACCAATAAAAACACCTAATCTAGTTAGAAAAATTAGCTACAACTACTAAAACCTTTAAAACACGGAATTTCACTATAACAACATTGAGACAAGAAATATAGAGCTAAATTAGCCCTATCTAATGGTACTAAGTAGTTAAACCTAAGACTTTAGGTTAGCCCTTAAAACACGAAATACAAAATTAAACAGCTATCTTTTTAAATACAAAATGAGGAAATGACCCCTTAAAACTTAGAATATGAAAAATGTCTTCAAAACATGAAATATAGATAAAAACCGGGTCTATCCAATGGTAGTACCCACATACCCGCAGACCCAATATCCAGGGAATAAAACTAGGAAAATACCCGATTCCTCAACAGATGTCAATTAAGACATGCACAAACAGCGCCAAATCACACAACAAAGGCCCCTGCCAATGTTGGAAGACCACATCCTCCCTCCAATTAAGAATGTCCACATTCTTTCTTCATCAAACCACCATGTTCAACCTTCTTCCCAAATCTGCCTCTGAAATGAGTCCTTGCCAATACTGCATTCACAATAATCTAATCTGCACCATTACACCTCTGGTCCATCCATACAGAAAGTCCTGAAATGTCTGCCAATCTAGAAAGAAGTCCTGCTACAGACCTGATCCATTATCTTCAGCAACAGCTTCACCTCCACCTCAAACTGGTCCATCTTCTACCAGCACCAAAAGATCTAGGCCATCCATCCTGGTACCCAGATTATTCAGAAAGGTTCACCCTTCCCAGAAGAGTGCCACAACCCATAAAACAACAAGTTCCACCATCCTTGGTCCTTCTGATGGTAAAAACTTCCATTCCTTCTTTCCACTCTATAAAACTGATGACTTCTCAGTTCCTCCATCTACTGACAGTGATGATAACAATGTAGGATCCATTGAACCACTAACAACAAACCACTTGCCCGCAATTAAGGCTAAGTTCCAACAAAATACATCTCAACAGAAAACATTTTGCTAAACTACTTCCAATCCACTCCTGCTAGCGATCCACAAGACATTGAGAACAGAAAACACCTCATTCACCAGTTCAAGGCTAATTCTGAAAACTTCATTTCATCTCTTGATTCCCTCTTTAATTCCACTAGTACTTGAGTTTGATTCAGAAAAGAAAAATTGACCACACCCTCTATAGGATGTAACCACAAACAACCCTCAGTTTCAAGTCTTAAGGGACCATCCTCATTTTTTAGTCTTTGGGGACTCAAAAACCCTCAGTTTAAAGTCTTGTGGGACTCAAAAACCTAAATCATGAACCCAGAACCAGAGATCAACCACATTAAGACGCAGAGAAAAAAACTATAATTCTGGGGTAATTGTGAATAGAGCTGCCAGCCCATCAATTACCCCCAAACTTTCCTTTGCTTAATTCAGAGGCTCCCCCTCTGGATACCCTCTGCCAATCTTTCAAACTATTCCAATAACAAAAATCATTCCTCAGTTTATAGTCTTGGGGGACTACACCATCAAACAATCCTCAGTTTAAAGTCTTGGGGGACTAACACAGTGTTCAGTTTAAAGTCTTGATGGACTAATCTTGATAAAGTCTTGAAACCAGCCGGTTTAAAGTCTTGGAGGACTTGCAGAGTTTTGAATAAAATAAACGCATCCAATTTCATACAGAAAACACCTACAGCCAAACTGCTGAGCTTCCACCTTCACTTCATCATCTACCCATCACTGACAAAAATCTCCTTCTTATCTCTTTCCATCATCTTTTCTCACAACAGATCATGGCTGGATCCCCTGATGTTGACCCCTCTACTCTTCCTTGCTTCACTGCTCCCAAGGACTATGCCTGCAAACAGTGCATCCACATGTGCAGACCTTGCACATTCACTCTTCCAACTCCTGAAGCCAAATTCTACAACAGGGCATGTGATTCTTGCTATTCCAAAAAGAAGAAATGTGACAGAGATGCCAACTACCCTATTCCTCCTCCTTCACCTTATCATAAATACCCCTCCAGATCCCCTACCAGATACCCAGAGCTTGGTCCATCCTCATCCTCTTTATCCTCAGCACCATCCAGAAGATCCAGGAACTCAGCGTTCAGAACTCTTCCCAAAAGACCAGCCTTAGCTTCCCGAGAAACAGCTTTTATCTCTGCTAAATTAGCTCCAAAAGCTTCAAATTCAGCTCCTAGGCTTCTAGACCGCATCCAGGCGGCCCACCTGTCTCACTAGACAGTTAAAATCAGGCTCAAAACCTCCAAAAAAAACCAGACAACAGCCAAATTCATCCAATCAACAAAAACAACTCCATGCAATTACCTCCCACTGCTCCCAGAGCAATGCAGCCAACCCTTCCAAGGTCCAAAAACCCCAAAATTTCCCAAACTTCTAGGAGACCTTCCAGAGGACCCCAGGAAGAAACCAGAGAACCCAACACTGCACCAAAACAACAACTTCATCCCCATTTAAGACAACAAAACTACACCTCTCCTCTGCCAGCCAACTATTCTTCTGACAGTTATATTCTCTCAAAAGCTCCATCCAGAAGAGATCAATATGCTTCCAATTCACCCTCTCCTGCTCCATCTTATAACAACCCTGGTACTCTATCACCATCACCTCATCTAGCTGAAACCAACCAAAATATCAACAACAACAACAACAGCCCTGCTGCTCCAACTAGGCCCCAGGAAAATCAGTCTCCTAGTTCACCTTCTCAAAACCTTTCAGAGGAAGACCAAGAGAATCCATATCTTTCTCTGATTGATCCACCTACTATGACCATTCCAAAATCTTCAGAAGTCCAAATTCAGGCTGTTTACAAATTTGATGAGCTTCCAATCTGTAAATTCCACATTAATTCATCCAATTTCTTCAACAAAAATAATTACACCACGCAATATGGGGGGCGGACTTGCTAGCGAGTCCGCAACCTTGGACCCAAACTCACCACAGATTGAACACACATTGAGCTATTGATAAAGGAACCATACAATCAGGGATGAACACCACTCAGCAGAACAGTTTTAGGCGGGTCTTCAAGTAGAGTTCAGCATGAGTTCAGTATGAGTTCAGTCTGAGTTCCATCTGAGTTCAGGTTGAGGACTTGCTAGCAAGTCCACCCCTTATATTGCGTAGTGTTACTGATCCAATTCTTCTTGTCTATTTGGCACCCCTCCTCCTGAATCTACTATTGGAGTTGGCCCACCTCTAGAAACTTCTTTGACCCTGGATTATGGAGACATGAAACAACACTTCTGCCCCTTAGTGTTCAAACAGGCTAATAGCCTTTGCCCTCCATGGACCATTATATAACTTTGAGAAAACATTGAGGAAACAACTATTGGACAACCAATGAAAGATGTCTAGGATCATTAAGCACACCTTCCAACAATCCATTCCTGCCTCTTCTTCTTCCTCTTCTGAACTTCAATCCAAACCCATTCCTGCCCATTATAATCCCTAAAATCTCTCCAGCAGGATGCACTTCAAAGAACACAGTGCTTCACACAACACCAACAAAAAACAAAAACGACATCATAATTTGGACCAGCCTTTAGAAGCTTCATCATCCAGACAATGAGCTCCTGCAAAAAGATTAGAAACATAATAATAAATAAATAATAGAAAAACAATTAATAACCATAAATTCTAATATATATATATATATATATATATATATATATATATATATATATATATATATATATATATTTAATCTACTAATATACTAAAATTAAAAATTGGTAAATAAAAAAAATAAACAATAAAAAATAATACATATGGTATTCCCCAGCCAATTGATGAGCTGATCCCCTGATACCTTGGCCACATCCAATTGCACCTTGATGTGGATACACCTTAAAAATTTAAATAATTTGAAAAAAGAAACATAAATTAAGGGTAATAATGAGAATAAAAAAAATAAAAAATGAAATTGATGAAAATAAAAATAAAATAAACTAAAATGATAAAATAGCATTTCCCGGCCAATTGATGAGCCTCTCTCCACTAATTCTTGCCCACATCCAGGTGACCCTCATGTGGTAACACCCTTTTTCTTTAATTTTATAATTTTAACAACCCCCATAAAAAATTAAAAGAAAAAAAGAGAAAAAAGGAAATAATCTGAAAATACTATCTAGAAAAAACATAACTACAAAATCAAAGACAGTCCAGCTCCATAGATGGTCCAATAAGAGAAAGTCTGGTCCATAGAAATGATCACTGGGTGGGCTCCCTCCAATAAGTAAAAATGATAGGAAACCACCAGTGATCCACTGCCAATCCGAAAGAAAAAAAGTTAAAGAAGCCAGTCCCAAACCAGTTTAAAGTCATAGTGGACTTTAAACCTGAATAATAAACAACAGAACTAGAATTCAACTGGAACAGACAAAAGACTTGAGACAGACATTCTGGCGTAACTGTTCTACAGAGCAGCCAGCTCATCAGTTACCCTCACACTTGCCAAAAAAAAAATCTAGAAGCCCCCCATGTGTGCCTTCTAACAAAAACACAACATCCAACACAATAAACCAAAACCAATAAAAGTGAAGAGCCCGGCACTTGAAGACCAAAGGAATTTCCAGTTTAAATTCATAGAGGACTAAAACCTGTGAAAAGAAACCAATACTAGGGTTCAACCAAATTAAGAGAAAGGGTTGGAAACAGACAATCTGGGGTAACTGTTCTACAGAGCAGCAAGCCCATCAGTTACCCCTACACTTTCCAAGATCAAATCTAGAAGCCCCACCCATGGGTACCTTCTAACAAAAGGTTTCCAACACAAAAGTTGCTCTAAAACACCAAAAATCCAAAATTCAAAGAATGTTCCATAGTTTATCTTCATTGCGGAGTCAATCTTCTTCATGCCTAGTGCCTCTGTGATAGAACCTGTTCACCTGGTCTGCAGCCACTCTCTTTTTCAAGACTGCACCATCCAACTCCTCCAAAAGATAAGAACCTCCAGATGCCTGAGATCTGACTCTGTAAGGTCCATTCCATCTGTCAGAAAACATATTTCCCCACTGACTCTCCAAACTTCTATTATAAACCAAAACCAAAAAACCAGGTTTCAAGGGATTCCTAAGTCTATGAGCCAACTTCTTGTCACAGTATCTGACTGATTGATCTCTTATCTTCATCATCCTAGATTATGCCTTCTCCTGACATTCCTCTCTACGTTCCAACTGTTGCATCCTGGCACAGAGCAAATCTTCTGTTGAGTGCACATCATCCCAATCAATTCAAAGATAAGAGACAGCTTCCTAGTCCACTGGTAGAACCGCTTTCTGACCAAACATTAACTCATAAGGAGAATATCCAGTTGTCCTCTTCACAGTGACCCTATCAGCAAATAACATCAAGGGTAAATAATGCCTCCACTTTTCAGCACTATCTTCACACATCTTCACCAAAAAATTCTTGATAATTTGATGGCCTCTTTCAAGCATGCCTTCAGCTTCAGGATAATAAAGTGTAGCCACTCTAACTTTAGAACCAACACTAGCCACAGATCCTTTAAATTTGGCACCAAACTCTGGTCCGCCATCAACAGTAACCAACTTCATCAACCCATACCTAAAAATCTACTCTTTCTTCAAAAACTCTTCCACATTCTTGGCGGTCAAATTAACCAGAGGCACTGCCTCAACCCAACCAGACAAATCATCTCTGGCAACAATTAAGTATTTATACCTTCCATCTTTAATATGGACAGCATCCAGACTGACTCTTCCAAAAACAGTTGTTTCACCAGTAGCATGGCCAACCTCTTTAGGTTTCAAGTGACTTCTTCTTTGACATTCTTCACAAGATTGGACCCAACCCTGCACAGCCAACTTCATACCTGGCCACCAAAATCTGTCAGCTACTCTTCTATAAGTCCCCCCAAAGCCTCTATGACCAAGGTCTTCATGCAAACACTTCAACACAACTTCTTGACCCTTCTTCTGAGTCACCACAACTTGAGGATTAAAATTTCTTCTCCTCATCAACCTTCTTCCTGACACATAAAATACAGGACTCTTATTCTTAATTGCCAACCAAGTATCATCATCTCAACTATCTGGCCTCTCCAAGGTCAACAGATATTCCAACAAAATAAAATAAAACCCAGACTTACCCCAGGTCTCATCTTCCAAATCCAACAAAACAACATCCAAGGGTACAACTATGTCATCAAAATTACAAGTGTGAACATGAGCCAATTGACCAGACCAACCAGGACACCAATCCTTAAATTTTGGCACGTCTTCTCTTTTCACTGAACCTTGTGAGAATCTGTAAGACAAGGACTTAGGGCAGCTATAGTAATCCCAAGTAAGCAGGTGGATGAGCTCAAGGGAGTACGAAGCAGTAAATACCTTAGGGCAGCAATAGTAATCCCAAGTAAGCAGGTGGATGAGCTCAAGGGAGTACGAAGCAGTAAATACCTGCAGGAGTCGTTGGTTAACTGTTATATTGCAAGTGTACTAGACAGTTTGTATAGGATAAGACAAGGAAAGTGTAAAAAGTACCTTAGGGCAGCAATAGTAATCCCAAGTAAGCAGGTGGATGAGCTCAAGGGAGTACAAAGCAGTAAATACCTAAGGATCATGAGGTAGAGGATAGTAAATAACGGGAAGGAGGAGAGAAAGATAAGAAATACACACCTGCAGGAGTCGTTGGTTAACTGAGGAAAGATAGTAGTCAATAGACCCTATTTAACCTCAAGAGACCAATGACTACTGCAGGTGCGATGATTAGTTACATGTAGTGGGTTGATTATTTTCTAATTAATGTGGTAAGCAGAGAGAAGTAGATACGCTCAAATGCGTGATCTAGCAGAAAAAGATATTACTAAACATTTTCGTGATGGGTGTAAATACAAGGGACAGTTATGCAGGAATTGCTAATAGGAGTGTAATTACTAAGTGACAAAAGGTGAGAAGACAAAAAGTGAGGAAAAGTCATTGCGTCAATTCTAACAGAATCCAGTTCACTAACAAAAACACCCTTTTTCAATTTTGAGCTGTCCCAAACAACAACTCCATTTTCATCAAAAAAAACATCCCAATCATCAGAATCAAGATCAGATCCAGCCAGTTTAGCCTCTTGGGGGAGGTCAGAAAAATCTTCAGCACCCTCAGTGCTAGCCCAAACCACTGGAACATCTTCATCAAACTCTTCAGCCTCAGAATCTTCAACTGTGGGTGGTCTTCTTGACAATCTATCTGGCATTATAAAAGTTTTACCTTGCTTGTGCACCAGGTCAAAAGAAAAATGTTAAATAAATGCCACCTACCTAGTCATTGAAGCATTTGGAAGACTAGGTTTATTGATCATCTGAACTAAAGATTTTGCATCCACCTGCAGCTCAAAATGCTGCCCCCACAAAACAGTCTGTAGCTTCTTTAAATATTTTCTACACCACACAATTCCAATTAAGGTTGAGAATACCTAGATTCCACCTCATTAAACACCACAGACTCATATCTTACTGGCCGGACTCTTACAGTCTTATCCTCCTGAGACAAAACAGCACCAGCAGAAATATAGATTGAGTCCACTTCCAGATATATTTTTCCAGCACCAATGCCATAATCCAACTTATGAAGAACAATATCTTCACCAACAACCCTTTTTAACTTCTGAAAAGCCTCTTCACACTCTTCAGTCCATTCCCAATCTGCATCTTTCCTGGTCAACCTCCTTAAAGGTGAAGCCAAAAAAGAAAAATCCTTAATAAAAATCCTGAAATATACACATACACCCAAAAATCCCCTGACTTCAGTAGTATTTTTAGGCCTTGGCCATGACTGGATTTTATTAATCTTCTTCTTCGCCATAATCCTTTCCTCTTAACATACCACATGACCCAGAATTTCCAAATCAGGAACAAAACAACAGAATTTTGACCCTGAAATGGTCAAACCAGCCTCTTCTATCCTAAAAAACACTCTCTCTTGAGTTATTGCATATTTCCAAACAAACCTCCTTATGCCAGGGTTCTCGGCTAACACCTCATTATCATAATCAGTGAATGGACCTTTAATTCCACCATCATCAATAAAAATACCAGCATGAGTAGGAACCTCATCCTGCAAAATCCAAGCCATCTGTGCTTGATATACTTCCACAGAATTAGTTGCTCCTTGAGGCAACCTAGTGAGCTGAAATCTTCCCAAAGGAGTCTCAGAATTTATGAGAGGCCTTGAATCTGTATGAAGTTCCCTATCATCATAACCACCCATAATATCACCCAAACCATAACACACCCTTCTGTCACGCGCCACGTGACACTCGAGGCAAAAGCAGCTCATTAAATCAATAATATCAAGTCCTAAATCTATACTCAAAGCGCAGAAAGCAATTCTCCATAGCAACTGCGATTCCCCTTTGTGTACTTACTATTTAACTGCGCTAGCCTAAACTCTAAATCTAAATTAGTCAATCTCCCAATAGGGTGCCTTAGTCTCATTTTCAATAAGCGACGCACAGCGCTAGGATCAACGTAATAGTACAGTAGTAGTTTTCATTAAAAGTTTTGTTAATTAATTAAAAAGGGGTAAATTGAGCATGGACAGATTTTAGCGAAGAGGGTCTAAGTGTATGATGGTCAATGGTATGGGAATGGTGCGATGAGAGGGAGGTCAATGCAAGGAGGAATAAAGGATATAAAAGGGTTGGGTATTTGGTTCGATATTCCTTAGAAGTAAATTATAAAACGTATTTACATTTAATAGTGGTAAAATCTTTAAGTTAAATCATTGTTATTGTATCTTTCTTTTACTTTCTCAATATTCATTCCTAAATCCTAAATCCTTGATTATTGAGTTTCCAACCCTTCGTGAGATCTTAAAAATTCCTATTACCTTTGAAACTATCTTATGATTCTTCTCAAACATACCTCAACCTGTAGCTCTTACTTCGAGTGACCTTCGAATCACTTCCTCGAATCATTCCTCTGTGCTTCGAAGAAGTTTCTAAATCTCTTATCTCATTTTCAGGAACATCCTTGACCTTGTGCCTAGGTCGTCCGGTGACACCTTCCAGCAAAAGCTTCAACAAAATCCTCTGCACTTGGTGGCATACCAGCGTCCTTGATTGTGACTCTATTCAAGGCTCTAAGATCATGAACCACCCTCAACTTTCCATTCTGCTTCTTTACACAGAAAACCGGACTTGAGTAACTGGATGTTGATTGTTGGTATAACCCAGTCCTGAATCTTTCCCTAACAATCTCCACAAAATCCTCTCTGATAGCAGCTAGAATTGGAATAGGTTTGATTTGTCAAGGTTCATGACAAACCACAGGAATCAGGTAAGGTTCCCCATAAGAGTGCTTCAACACACCCCTTTCCTCTTCAATAAAAGCCACAGCTTTTTCCCTTAGCACAATAACGTGCAACAAAAAATTCTTTTCTTCTTCAGACAACCACCCATCAGGACCAAAATTAACAACTTTCAACCTTTCCAAAGTCACCCTTTCCATCTCTACAAATTCTGGATAAATTCTTAACCAAAGGAGTACAGTACGGATCTCTTGACAAAGGAGGTCTCTTCAAGGGCGGATTAAAACCCACAGGCATAGGTTCATTAACAGGCCTAATCTTCTGCGCTACCTTCTTATACTTTGCTGCTCCACCTTCAACTTGAGGGATCTTCAGGAAATCTTCACCACCAGACCTGGAACAAAAACCAAGGGTTTCCCCATTTTTCACATGTGTGGCCATGGTAATATTTTTGAAAGGTGTAGAAGAAACCCTAGCAGTGCACAATAGGGAGGACTTACTTTTAGACCCCAATCTCACCACTCCAAAACTTTTCCACAATACAAAATATTCATCTTCACTTCCGTCTTCCAAATCTTCAAATCTTGATTCATCTTCAGAATCAAATCTTTTAAAATTGTGCAGTTTATCCTCATGCTGGAGGCCCAAAAATAGATCTTGATGATCTTCTTTCTTCATAATTTTCTGCAGTTTAACCTCATGCTGGAGGCCCAAAAATTGATCTTGATTATCTTCTTCATTCATTTTCTTCAGATTTTTTTCTTGATTTTCTTGAATTATCTTGAAATTTTTATCTTCTCTTCTTTAGTTTTCTTCTGTCCTACATAAATAACCAGGGGTTTCCCCAATGCTCACATGTGTGGCCAAGGTAATGTTTTTGAAAGGTGTAGAAGAAACCCTAGCGGTGCACAATTGGGAGGACTTACTTTTAGACCCCAATCTCACTACTCCAAAACTTTTCTGCATATCTTTCAATAAAGATAAATAACCAATCTTCTTCCTTGAGCTTGAATTAAAAATAATTGAGAATCTTGAGAGAGAACGGAGGCTTGATAAAAAACTTGAAGAATACTTGCAGAGAAGAGAAACATTAAAAAGAGAAGTTTGAAAATCCACTTGGTATATCTCCAAGGGAGCTGACCTACTACAACCTGTGATTTCCTCATCTTGGGGAGAGGTTGTAGCACTAGGGTGATCAGCACTCATTACTCTAAAAAAGACAGACTCTCAATAGAGCCTGAGCCACACTCCATAGAACCAGAGGCGGCACCATATTCTTTCCTTCTCCTGCAACAATCCATGTACTGGCACATTGAAGATAAACCAGGCCTGGTCTCCCAACCATCCTCTCCGGAGGATGATAACCTCATGTGAAGCCTCCTTTTGTCTTCACCAGTCAACTTAAAGCTGATTCCCAAATCAAATTGATAACCAATTCTTGCCTGAAAATCCATCAAGAATGTCCCACCCAAAACAGCTTTATCAGTTCCCATAGCAACATAGAAATGAACCTTCCCTGAGGCTCCACCAACATCTAACTTCACAAACTCAGAAGTTCCCACCAATTCAGTGACATGGCCACTTATCCCTCTTAAATTCTCACCAATACCAGTTTTTATGGGGAGGCCCAAATTAGTTGCCTCAAACAAAGAAATCAGGTTTATCTGAGAGCCTGAATCCACCAATGCCCTTGCCTCTCTGGAATTCAGAGTGACATTGATATATCCCAGAGGAGCAGAAAAATGAGTTTCCAACCCCTCACCAAACTTTTCCACAAAATCAAAGATGTATTCCACCTCCCCAGAAGAAACTATTCTCCTGGTCAACAACTTTTTCTGTCTATCAGCCAACCCTAGACTGATAGCATACAACTCCCCATAAGATAGGGAAACCTGACCCTGATTCATCCTTTCGAGGACAGAGTCCAAAACATTAACTTGACCAGAAACTACTGGCCTCTCAAAGTGAGCTCTTTGCTTTGCTACCTTGGTCCTAGAAGCTTCTTGAAGACCAGCACCACTAACAGATTTACCATTAACAGGAACCGAACCAGATCCCTCACCAGAACCTCTAACTTCAGCAGGCTTTGGAAATGAAGCCAAAGGGATATCCTCCTCAGAGTCAGAATCAACCTCCATTGGCATTGGCTCACCATTCATGAACAATGCACCAAAACTAGGGGGGCCCATGTCAGCCATACCCTTCTGCATCTTGTACAGATCCTCTTTGCTGTACTTCTTCCTAGCTGCACTCAGATTAGGATCCACCTTTGAAGCCTTAGGCTTTGGTTGTGCCTGAGAACTGCTCTTAGTCCTTCCAACCTTTCTGCTTCCACATCATAAACACCAGTCAAGCATTCACCACTGGACTGTCCAACACAAGAATACAACTCCAAACCACCAAAGAAAGTAGAAAGTAAGACCTTATTGACCTCCTTCCCCTTTCCCTTGACATCCTCATCCTCCTTACCAGAAGACTTCCCTTGATCAGGAATCTCCTCAAACCTTGGCCTCCTTTGATTGAGACCATCCCTTCTCCTGACCAAATCAACAGGAGCCTGCCTCTCACTGGGCTTCACAAATGAACCATCAGGGAACTTGAAAACCCTGCCATCAAACTCCACTTTTCATTCGGACACATCCCTGTTCAATGCCCAACAATCATTGGACCTGTGTCCCCTCCTGCTGCAATAAGAGCAGACCCAAGGATCACTCCTACCATCCCTCCAATCAAAATCCATAGACTGAGAAGGAGCCTTATTGACTTCTTAGCCTTCTGAACAAAAATAGGCAGCTGTTTTGTCATATCAGCCAGCTGCTCCACCACTGCGTCCCTCTCCTGTTTGGGAAACTGCACCAAATTCTTCTCCTCCTTCTTCACTCTAACCTCCTCTTCAGCCAAATCCTCACTGAATTTGCTGACATACTTGGCACACCCCTCCTGATAGGTATCCACAGCCAATAACTTCAAATGGGCCTCCAAAGCCTCCTTCACCTTGTCCAAGGCAGGCAACTTCTGGTCATAATTAGAAAGAGTCTTCATCAATTCCTTCCTTGAAAGCTCCTTCAACACATCAATCCTGACATCTCTAGCCAGGGCAGACCAAAAAACATCTTTGGCAGAATTTTCATGTGCCAGCTCCTCCACTTCCACCAAATATTCCACCACAGGATCAAACTGTAGCAGAAACTTCCTGTAACTATGCAAGTTACCAACACCACCGTAAGATTGCCATTCACTGACAACCTTGTTCAGATCCACTATAGTGAACCTGACACCCCATCTATCCACCATCTCCCTACACAACAATTTCCAATCCCTCTTCTTGTAGCCAGGCATGGCCACAACCTCCTTCTTCACTGACCTATCACCAATGAAGGAAATAATCTGCTTCACCATCTCCAGGTAAGAAGCACCATCCACACCAGCAGCAGTTTCATACTTCTCAAGAAACCACTTCACATCTTCCCCATTAAAGTTGGTACCATCCAAAGTTTTAATCCTAACACACTCCATAACCATCAAAGCAGTAGGACCATCCCCCTCACTGACAGTCACCACAGGAATAGCAGAACCAGAAGCCATTCTTCCAGTCCAAAACACCAAAAAGAGCCAACCAAAGAACACAGATATTCCAAAGAACTAGCAAGTTCCACCCCACGTTGGGAACCAGAAATGTGGACGACCCTATAGTACTAGCTATAGGCCTTGACCAAGGGAGTTGGAGAAAAACCAGAGAGAAAATCCCCTGTCCCTTTAGAAAAACAAGTGAGATTTACCTGCTACAGTAAATTGGTTCATATTTACCAAAAGCCCCATTTCCAAACACTTGACTGCTTGATCAGCCAAGAAAGTAGTCCCCAGACAGACTACCAGACCAAAGAACTGAAATGTAGACCAATGTCCACACCACAGAAAGCAAAGATACTTGATGTAGGCTGCAAATCCACACCAGAGACAGCAATAATACTTGATATAGCTTGCAAGACTAAACCAGAGAAAACAGTTGCCAAAGTTGAGTTAAATGAAGAACTAACATTGTAACAAAGACAGCCAATTGTGGCCAAAAAACAGTGAAAACTGAGTGAGGAACAAGGATATCACCTCCGGATGGTTGTATGATAATTAAAGTTTCCCCAAACTGTCTTATTCACTATATACACACAGACCACTATCTAAGAGACCATGCACACCAACAAATTTGGCGCCTGTACCCGCCAAATTGAATAAAAACCCTCCAGAAGCAGTCCTCAACCTTCTAAAACAGAGGCAGGCGGGCCGCCCGACATTGGAGGTGCCGCCTGAAGCGGCCCGGCCTCCCTGAAGCCAGAAAACCAATAAAAACACCTAATCTACTTAGAAAAATTAGCTACAACTACTAAAACCTTTAAAACACGGAATTTCACTATAACAACATTGGGACATGAAATATAGAGCTAAATTAGCCCTATCCAATGGTACTAAGTAGTTAAACCTAAGACTTAAGGTTAGTCCTTAAAACACAAAAAACAAAATTAAACAGCTACCTTTTTAAATACAAAATGAGGAAATGACCCCTTAAAACTTAGAATATGAAAAATGTCTACAAGACATGAAATATAGAGAAAAACTGGGGCTATCCAATGGTAGTACCCACATACCCGCAGAACCAATATCCACGGAATAAAACCAGAAAAATACCCAATTCCTTAACAGATGTCAATTAAGACATGCACAAACAGCGCCAAATCACACAACAAAGGCCCCTACCAATGTTGGAAGACCACACCAGAGGGGATATCCTTGTTTCTCACCCAGTTTTCACTGTTGTTGGCCACAATTTGGCTGTGTGTGTTGTGAGTAAGTTCTTCATTTAACTTTACTAGCAACTTTTTTCTCTGTTATAGTCTTGCAAGCTATAGCAAGTATCATTTCTGTCTCTGGTGTGGATTTGCAACCTACATCAAGTATCATTGCTTTCTCTGGTGTGGACATTGGTCTGAATTTAAGTTCTTTGGTCAGGTAGTCTCTCTGGGGACTACTTTCTTGGCTGATCAAGCAGTCAAGTGTTTGGAAAAGGGGCTTTAGGTAAATAGGAACCAATTCACTGTAGCAGGTAAATCTTGCTTATTTTATCTAAAGGGAAAGGGGTTTTTCTTTCTGGTTTTACTCCAAATCCCTTGGTCAAGGCCTCTAGCTAGCACTATAGGATTGTTTACATTTCTGAAGCCCAACTTGTGGACACAGATCTGCTAGTTCTTTGGAATCTCTGTTTTCTTTTGTTGGCTCTCTTTGGTGTTTTGGTCTGGAAGAATGGCTTCTGGTTCTTCTAACCCTGTGGTGACTGTCAGTAGGGGGTATGGTCCTCCTGCTGTGATGGTTAGGGAATGTGTTAGGATTAAAAATTGGGATGGTACCAAGTTTAATAGGGAAGATGTGAAGTGGTTTCTGGAGATGCATGAAACTGCTGCTGGTGTTGATGGTGCTTTTTACCTGGACATGGTAAAGCAAATTATCTTCTTCATTGGTGATAGGGCAGTGGAGAAGGAGGTTGTGGCTATGCCTGGCTACAAGAAGAGGGATTGGAAGTTGCTCCGTAGGGAGATGGTGGATAGATGAGGTCTCAGGTTCACTATGGTGGATCTGAACAAGGATGTCAGTGAATGTCAATCTTTTGGCGGTGTTGGTAACTTGCATAGTTACAGGAAGTTTCTGCTACAGTTTGATCCTGTGGTGGAATATTTGGTGGAAGTGGAAGAGCTGGCACATGAAAATGCTGCCAAGGATTTTTTTTGGTCTTCCCTGGCTAGAGATGTCAGGATGAATGTGTTGAAGGAGCTGTCAAGAAAGGACTTGATAAAGACTTTTTCTAATGGGGATGAGAAGTTGCCTGCCTTGGATATGGTTAAGAAGGCTGTGGGGGCCCATTTGAAGTTATTGGCTGTGGACACCTATCAGGAGTGGTGTGCCAAGTATGTCAGAAAAGTCAGTGAGGATTTGGCTGAAGAGGAGGTTAGAGTGAAGAGGGAAGAGAAGAATTTGGTGCAGTTTCCCAAACAGGAGAGGGACCCAGTGGTGGAGCAGTTGGCTGATATGACAAAACAGCTACATATTTTTGTTCAGAAGGCTAAGAAGTCAATAAGGCTCCTTCTCAGCCTATGGATTTTGATAGGAGGGCTGGTAGGAAAGATCCTTGGGTCTGCTCTTATTGCAGCAGGAGGGGGCACAAGTCCAATAATTGTTGGGCTCTGAACAGGGATGTGTCTGATGGAAATGTGGAGTTTGATGGAAGGGTTTTCAAGATCCCTGATGGTTCATTTGTGAAGCCCAGTGAGGGGCAGGCTCCTGTTGATTTGGTCAGAAGAAGAAATGGTCTCAATCAAAGGAGGCCAAGGTTTGAGGAGATTCCTGATCAGGGGAAGTCTTCTGGTAAGGAAGAGGATGATGTCAAGGGAAAGGGGAAGGAGGCAATAAGGTCTCTTTTTCTACTTCCTTTAGTGGCTTAGAGTTCTATTCTTGTGGTGGACAGTCAAGTGGTGAATGCTTGGCTGGTGTTTATGATGTGGAAGCTGGAAAGGTGTGAAGGCCTAAGAGTAGTTCTCAGGCACAACCAAAGCCAAAGGCTTCAAAAGTGGATCCTAATCTGAGTGCAATAAGGAAGAAGTACAGCAAATACAAGCTGTACAAGATGCAGAAGGGTATGGCAGACATGGGCCCCCCTAGTTTTGGTGCACTGGACATAAATGCTGAGCCAATGCCCATGGATGTTGATTGTGACTCTGAGGAGGACGTCCTTTTGGCTTCATTTCCAAAGCCTGCTGAAGTTAGAGGGTCTGGTGAGGAATCTGGTTTGGTTCCTGTTGATGGTAAATCTGTTGGTGGTGCTGGTCCTCAAGAATTTTCTAGGACCAAGGTGGGGAAGCCAAGGGCTCACTTTAAGAGGCCAGTGGTTTCTTGTCAATCTAAAGTTTTGGACTCTGTTCTGGAAAGGATGAATCAGGGTCAGGTTTCCCTTTCCTATGGGGAATTGTATGCTATCAGTCCTGGGTTGGCTGTTAGACAAAAAAGTTTGTTGACCAGGAGAAGAGTGTCTTCTGGGGAAGTGGAATACATATGTGATTCTGCTGAAAAGTTTGGAGAGGGGTTGAAAACTCATTTTTCTGCTCCTCTGGGTTATGTCAATGTCACTATGAATGGCAGAGAGGCTAGGGCATTGGTAGATTCAGGCTCTCAGATTAACCTGATTTCTTTGTTTGAGGCTACTCATCTGGGCCTCCCCATCAAAACTGGTATTGTTGAAAATTCGAGAGGGATTGGTGGTCATCTCACTGAATTGGTTGGAAATTCCAAGTTTGTGAAGTTAGATGTTGCTGGAGCCTCAGGGAAGGTTCATTTTTTATATTGCTAAAGGAAAAGTTAAAGCTGTTTTGGGTGGGCCATTTTTGATGGATTTTCAGGCAAGAATTGGTTATCAGTTTGGAGTTTACTGGTGAATATGAGAGAAGACTTCACATGAGGTTGTCATCTCCTGGAGATGATGGTTGGAGAACTAGGCCTGGTTTGTCTTCCATGTGCCAATGCATGGATTTTTGTAGGAGAAGAAGAGATGTGGGTGCTGCCTCTGGTGTTTTGGAGTGTGGCTCAGGCTCTATTGAGAGTCTGTCTTTTTTAGAGTGATGAGGGCTGATCACCCTAGTGCTACAACCTCTCCCCAAGATGAGGAAATCCAAGGTTGTATTAGGTCAGCTCCCTTGGAGATATATCAAGTGGATTTTCAAACATCTCTTTTTAATGTTTCTCTTCTCTGCACGTATTCTTCAAGTTTTTTATCAAGTCTCGGTTCTCTCTCAAGTTTTTCAATTTTTTTTAACTCAAGTTCAAAAAGGAAGATTGGTTATATATCTTTATTGAAAGATATACGGAAAAGCTTTGGAGTTTTGAGATTGGGTTCTAAAAGTAAGTCCTTCCAATTGTGCACGGCTAGGGTTTCTTCTACGCCTTTCAAAAACATTACCTGGGCCACACCTGTGAGCATTGTGGAAACCCCTGGTTATTTTTGTAGCTCAGAAGAAAACTCAAGAAAAGAAGATAAAAATTTAAAGATAATTCATGAAAATCAAGAGAAAAATCTGAAGATAATGAATAAAGAAGATCCTAAAGATCAATTTTTGGGCCTCTAGAAAGAGGATAAACTGCACTATCTAAGAAGAGTGGATTCTGAAGAAGAATTGAGATTTGAAGATTTGGAAGATGGAAGTGAAGATGGAGATTTGGAATTGCGGAAATGTTTTGGAGTGCTTAGATTGGGGTCTAAAAGTAAGTCCTCCCAATTTTGAACCGCTAGGGTTTCTTCTACACCCTTCAAAAACATTACCTGGGCCACACATGTGAGCAATGGGGAAACTCTTGGTTTTTGTTCCAGGTCTGGTGATGAAGATTTCCTTAAGATCCCTCAAGTTAAAGGTGGAGCCTCAAAGTATAAGAAGGCGGTACAGAAGATTAGGCCTATCAATGATCCTATGCCTGTGGGATTGAATCCCCCGCTGAAGAGACCTCCATTGTCAAGAAATTTGTACTGTACTCCTTTGGTGAAGAATACTCCAGATTTTGTAGAGACAGCTAGGATGACTGTGGAAAGTTTGAAAGTTATTAATTTTGGTACTGATGGGTAGTTTTCTGAAGAAGAAAAGAAGTTGTTGTTGCACATTATTGTGCTAAGGGAAAAATCTGTGGCATTTGCTGAGGAGGAAAGGGGTGTATTGAAACACTCTTATGGGGAACCTTTTTTGATTCCTGTGGTTTGTAATGAACCTTGGCAAATAAAACCTATTCTGATTCCAGCTGCTATCAGAGAAGATTTTGTGGAGATTGCTAGGGAAAGAGTCAGGACTGGGTTATACGAACAATCAACATCCAGTTACTCAAGTCCGGTTTTCAGTGTAAAGAAGCAGAATGGAAAGTTGAGGGTGGTTCATGATCTTAGAGCCTTGAATATAGTCACAATCAAGGATGCTGGTATGCCACCAAGTGCAGAGGATTTTGTTGAAGCTTTTGCTGGAAGGGCGTGTAATGGATTGGGTGATATTTTGGGTTGTTATGATGAGAGAGAAATCCATACGGATTCAAAGCCTCTCACAACTTTTGAGACTCCTTTGGGAAGATATCAGCTCACTAGGTTGCCTCAAGGAGCAAATAATTCAGTGGCAGTTTATCAAGCACAGATGGCTTGGATTTTGCAGGATGATTTCCCTACTGATGCTGGTATTTTCATTGATGATGTTGGAATTAAAGGACCATCCACTGATTATGGTAATGTGGTGCTGAAAGAGAATCCTGGTATAAGGACGTTTGTTTGGGAATATGCAATAACTCTAGGGAGAGTGTTTTTTAGGATTGAAGAGGCTGGTTTGACCATTTCTGGGTCAAAATTCTGTTGTTGTGTTCCTGCTTTGAAAATTCTGAGTCATGTGGTATGTAAAGAATGAAGGGTTATGGCAAAGAAAAAGATTGATAAAATTCAGTCATGGCCAAGGCCTAATAATACTACTGAAGTCAGGGGATTTTTGGGTGTGTATGTTTATGTCAGGATGTTTATTAAGGATTTTTCTTTGTTGGATTCAACTTTAAGGAGGCTGAACAGGAAAGACCCAGATTAGGAATGGACTGAAGAGTGTGAAGAGGCTTTTCAGAAGTTGAAGATATTGTCCTTCACAAATTGGATTATGGTGCTGATGCTGGAAAAAATTCTCTGGAAGTGGACTCAAGCTATATTGCTTCTGGTGCCGTTTTGTCTCAGGAAGATAACACTGGAAGGGTCAGACCAGTAAGGTATGAGTCTGTGGTATTTAAAAAATTGGAATCTAGGTATTCTCAGCCTAAGTTGGAATTGTGTGGTGTAGCAAAATTTTTGAAGAAGGTACAAACTGTTTTGTGGGGGCAGCATTTTGAGCTGCAGGTGGATGCAAAATCTTTGGTTCAGATGATCAACACACCTAGTCTTCCAAATGCTCCAATGACTAGGTGGGTGGAATTTATTCAACATTTTTCTTTTGACCTGGTGCAAAAACCAGGAAAAACCTTTACAATGCCTGATTGATTATCAAGGAGGCCACCTACAGACAAGGATTCTGATTCTGAAGAGTTTGATGAAGATGTTCCAGTGGTTAGGGCCAGCACAAAGGGTGCTGAAGATTTCTTTCTACTCCTTCATGAGGCTAAACTGGATGATTGTTCTGACCCCCCCAAGAGGCTAAACCGGATGGATCTGATCTTGATTCTGGTGATCAGATTGTTTTTGTTGATGAAGATGGATTTTTTGTTTGGGACAGCTCAAAGTTGGAGAATGGTGTCTTTGTTAGCAAACTGGATTCTCATAAGATTCAGTGGAATCAGAAGGATGTGCCAAAATTTAAATATTGGTGTCCTTGTTGGGCTGGTCAATTGGCTAATGTTTACACTGATGATTTAGATGACAGGATTGTACCCTTGGATGTTGTTTTGTTGGATTTTAAAGATGAGACCTGGGTTCAGTCTGGGTTTTATTTTCCTATGGTGGAATATCTTTTGACCATGGAGAGGCCAGATAGTTGTGATGATGATACTTGGCTGGCAATCAAGAAGAAGAGTCCTGGCTTCTATGTGTCAGAAAGAAGGCTGATGAGAAGGAGACATCCTAATCCTCAAGTTGTGGTGACTCAGAAGAATGGTCAGGAAGTTTTTTTGAAGTCTTTGCATGAAGACCTTGGTCATAGAGGCTTTGGGGAGACTTATAGAAGAGTAGCTGACAGATTTTGGTGGCCAGGTATGAAGTTGGCTGTGCAGGGTTGGGTCCAATCTTGTGAAGAATGTCAAAGAAGAATTCACTTGAAACCTAAAGAGGTTGGCCATGCTACTGGTGAAACAACTGTGTTTGGAAGAGTCAGTCTGGATGCTGTCCATATTAAAGAGGGCAGGTATAAATACTTGATTGTTGCTAGGGATGATTTGTCTGGTTGGGTTGAGGCAGTGCCTCTGGTTAATTTGACTGCCAAGAACGTGGCAGAAGTTTTGAAGAAAGAGTGTATTTATAGATATGGGTTGATGAAGTTGGTGACTGTTGATGGTGGGCCAGAGTTTGGTGCTAAATTCAAAGAAGCTGTGGCAAGTGTTGGCTCTAAAGTTAGAGTAGCAAAACCCTATTATCCTGAAGCTGAAGGCATGGTTGAAAGAGGCCATCAAGTTATCAAGAATTTTTTGGTGAAGATGTGTGGAGATAGTGCTGAAAAGTGTAGGAATTATTTACCCTTGGTGTTATTTGCTGATAGGGTCACTGTGAAGAGGACAACTGGCTATTCTCATTATGAATTAATGTTTGGTCAGAAAGCGGTTCTGCCAGTGGACTTGGAAGCTGTATCCTATTTTGGAATTGATTGGGATGGTGTGCACTCAACAGAAGATTTGCTCTGTGCCAGGATGAAACAGTTGGAATGTAGAGAGGAATGTCAGGAGAAGGCATACTCTAGGATGATGAAGATAAGAAATCAATCAGTCAGATACTGGGACAAGAAGTTGGCTCATTGACTCATGAATCCCTTGAAACCTGGTTTTTTGGTTTTAGTTTATAATAGAAGTTTGGAAAGTAAGTGGGGAAAGATGTTTTCTGACAGATGGAATGGACCTTACAGAGTCAGATCTCAGATTTCTGGAGGTTCTTATATTTTGGAAGAATTGGATGGTGCAGTCCTAAAGAAGAGAGTGGCTGCAGATCAGGTGAAGAGATTTTATCCCAGAGGCACAAGACATGAAGAAGATTGACTCCGCAATGAGGATAAACTATGGAACTTTCTTTAAACTTTGGATTTTGGTGTTGCAGAGCAACTTTTGTGTTGGAAACTTTTGTTAGAGGGTACCCATGGGCGGGGCCTCTAGAATTTGCCTTGGCAAGTGTGGGGGTGACTGATGGGCCGGCTGCTCTATCAAAAGTTACCCCAGTTTGTCTGTTTCCAACCCTTTCTCTTAATTTGGTTGAACCCTAGTGTTGGTTTCTTTTCACAGGTTTTAGTCCTCTATGAAATTAAACTGGAAATTACTTTGGTCTTCAAGTGCCGGACTCTTCACTTTTATTGGTTTTGGTGTATTGTGTTGGATGTTGTGGTTTGTTGGTTAGAAGTTACCCAGGGGGGACTTCTAGATTTTATTTTGGCAAGTGTGAGGGTAATTGATGAGCTGGCTGCTCTGTAAAACAGTTACCCCAGAATGTCTGTTTCAAGCCTTTGGTCTTTTTCTAGTTGAATTCTAGTTCTGTTCTTAGTATTCAGGTTTCTAGTCCACTATGACTTTAAACTGGATTTCTTGGATGTCAATTGGTACTTTTGGATTGGTGGTGGATCACTGGTGGTCTCCCATCATTTTTGATTATTGGAGGGAGCCCACCCAGTGATCGTTTCTATGGAAGGGACTTTCTCTTACTGGACCTTCTCTGAATCGGAACTGTCTATGGAGCTGGACTCTCTTTGGAATTTTAGTTATGTGTTTGCTAGATAGTAGTTTTAGATTATTTTCTTTTTTTCTCTTTTTTTCTATTAATTTTTTATGGGGGTTGTTTTAAATTATAAAATCAAAAATATAGGGTGTTACCACATCACGGTCACCTGCATGTGGGCAAGAATTGGTGGGGAAAGGCTCATCAATTTGCCGGGCAATGCTATTTTCTTTTTTATTTTTTTTTTAATTTCTAATTTTTTATCATTAATCATTTAAAATATTTAATTGTGTATCCACATCAAGGTGCACTTGGATGTGGGTAAGGTATCAGGTGATCAGCTCATCAATTGGCTTGGGGATACCTTTTTTTTATAATTATTTAGTTCATATTATTTTATTTATTTAATTTTATTTTTATTTTCAAATTTCCTATGATTAGTAGTTTAGTGAAGATAAGATTATAAAAAAATAAAAAGGTTTTTCTGAAATTACTTTTTATTATTATTATCATTTTTTTTTTTAATTTTTCATTGTGTTGCCGGAGCTCATTGTCTTGATGATGAAGCTTCTGGAGGCTAGTCTGTACTGTGTTGGGATTGTGGGAAGCATGGTGATCTTTGAAGTGGATCCTGCTGGAAATATGGTACGGGTTGTAATGGGCAGGAATTGGATTAGAAGGAAGCTCAGAGGAGGAAGAAGAAGAGGCAGGAATGGAATTCTGGAATGTGTGCTTAGTGATCCTAGGCATCTTCCAGTGGTTGTCCAACAGTCACTTTCTCAGGGATTTCTCAAAGTCATTTAAAGGTCCATGGAGGGCTAAGGCTTTCAGAATGTTAAAACACATGGTACTGAGGTGTTGCTTCCTGTCTCCATAATCCAAGGTTTATGAAGTTTCAAGAGGTTGGCCAACTCCAAATGTGCAAGGTCTTCACATGTGGATGCACTGCTTGCAGGCATAGTCCTTTGGAGCAGTGAAGCAAGGAAGGTTAGAACGGTCACCATTAGGAGATCCGGCCAAGATGTGTGGTGAGGAGGAGATGAAGAAAGAGATAAGAAGAAGGTTTTTGTCAGTGTTTGGGTAGATGATGAAGTGAAAGGTGGAAGTTCAGCGGACTGGCTGTGGCTGTATTCTGCATGGAATTGACTGGGTCTTTTCTATGCAAATTGAAAGTCCCTCAAGACTTTAAACTAAGAAGAAGTCCGTCAAGACTTTAAACTGAACACTGTGTTAGTCCCCCAAGACTTTTAACTGAGGATTGTTTGATGGTGTAGTCCCCCAAGACTATAAACTAAGGAATGATTTTTGTTATTAGAATAGTTTGAAAGATTGGCAGAGGGTATCCACAGAGGGAGCCTCTGAATTTAGCAAAGGCAAGTTTGGGAGTAATTGATGGGCTGGCAGCTCTATTCACAATTACCCCAGAATCTTAGTTTTTTTCTCTGCGTCTTAATGTGGCTGATCTCTGGTTCTGGGTTTATGATTTAGGTTTTTGAGTCCCCCAAGACTTTAAACTGAGGGTTTTTGAGTCCCCAAAGACTATAAAATGAGGATGGTCCCCCAATACTTAAAACTGAGGGCTGTTTGTGGTTACATCTTATAAAGGGTCTGGTCAATTTTTCTTTTCTGAATCAAACTCAAGTACTAGTGGAATTACAGAGGTAATCAAGAGATGAAATGAAGTGTTCAGAATTAGCCTTGAACTGGTGGATGAGGTGCCTTCTTTTCTCAATGTCCTGTGGATCTCTAGCAGGAGTGGATTGGAAGTAGTGAAGAAGAAGTTGCTTCGGTTGAGATGTGCGTTGTTGGAACTTGGCCAAAATTTTGGGCAAGTAGTTTGGTGTTGGTGGTGAAATGGATATTACATTGTCATCATCACTGTCAGAAGATGGAGGAACTGAGATGTCATCAGTTTTAAAGTTGAGGAAGAAATGGAAGTTCTTTACCATCAGATAGACCAGGGACAGTGGAACTTGTTGTTTTACGGGATGTGGCATTCTTCTGGGAAGGGTGTAGCTTTTTGATGATTCTGGGTATCAGGATGGATGGCCTAGATCTTTTGGTGGTGGTAGAAGATGGACCAGGTTGAGGTGAAGGCAAAGGTGTTGCAGAGGATAATGGACCAGGTCTGTAGCAGGTCTTCTTTCTGGAGTGGCAAACATCACAGGACGTTCTGTATGGATGGGCCGGAGGTGTAATGGTGCAGATTAGATTATTGTCAATGCAGTATTGGTAGGGGCCCATGTCAGTAGCAGATTTGGAGAGAAAGCTGAACATGGTGGTTGTGGTATAGGAGAGTGTGAAAATTCTCTATTGGAGGGAGGATGTGGTCTTCCAACATTGGCAGGTACCTTTGTTGTAGGGTTTGGTGCTCTTTGTGCATGACTTAATTGACATTGGTTGTAGAATTGGGAGTTTTTCTGGATTTATTCTGTGAATATTTTGACTGCCGGTATGTGGGTGCTACCATTGGATATCCCCGGTGTTTCTCTATATTTCATGTCTTGTGGACAGTTTTCATATTTTAAGTTTTAAGGGGTCATTTCCTCATATTTCATTATAAAAGATAGATTGTTAATTTTGTTTTTCGTGTCTTACTGGCTAACCTTAAGTGTTAGGGTTAAGTGCTTAGTACCATTAGATAGGGCTAATTTGGCTCTATGTTCTATGTCACAAGGTTGTCATAGCTTAATTTTGTGTTTTAAGGGTTTTAGTAGTTGTAGTGAAGTTTTCTAAGTAGATTAGATGTTTTTAGTGGTTTTCTGGCTTCAGGTGGCCCGGCCGCCTCTGTTTTAGGAGGTTGGGGAGCGCTTCTGAAGGGTTTTTATTCAATTTGGCTGGTACAGGTGCCAAATGTGTTGCTGTGCATCAATCTTAGAGGGGGGTCTGTGTGTATATACTGTATAAGACAGTTTGGGGAATCTCTAATTATTATACAACCATCCGGAGGGGATATCCTTGTTCCTTACTCAGTCTTCATGGTTGTTGGCCACAATTTGGCTGTGTCTGTTGCAAGTAAGTTCTTCATTTAACTTTACTAGCAACTGTTTTCTCTGTTATAGTCTTGCAAGCTATAGCAAGTATCATTGCTGTCTCTGGTGTGGATTTTCAACCTACATCAAGTATCATTGCTTTCTCTGGTGTGGACATTGGTCTGCATTTCAGTTCTTTAGTCTGGAAGTCTGTCTGGGGACTACTTTCTTGGCTGATCAAGCAGTCAAGTGTTTGGAAAAGGGGCTTTTAGTAAATAGGAACCAATTTACTGTATCAGTTAAATCTCACTTGTTTTTCTAAAGGGAAAGGGCTTTTTATTTCTGGTTTCACTCCAACTTCCTTGGTTAAGCCCTATAGCTAGAACTATAGGATTGTCTACACCGGTAGTTATATCATTGTTTCTCACTCAGTTTTCACTGTTTTTGGCCCCAATTGGCTGTGTTTGTTTCAAGGTTAGTTTGTCATTTGACTTAACTTTGGAAACTGATTTCTCTGTTGTATTTTTGCAACCTACATCAAGTCTTTTTGCTGTTTTTGTGCAACAATTTCACTGTGTCTTTGGTTTCTGGTGTGGATTTTTCTGCATTTCAGGCTTTCTGGTTCTTTGGTTCTCACACCACGCAATATGGGGGGCAGACTTGCTAGCGAGTCTGCAACCTTGGACCCTAAATCACCACAAATTGAACACACATTGAGCTATTGATAAAGGAACCATACAATAAGGGATTAACACCACTAAGCAGAACAGTTTTAGGTGGGTGTTCAAGTAGAGTTCAGTATTGGTTTGGTATGAGTTCAGTCTGAGTTCCATCTGAGTTCAATCTGAGTTCAGTTTAAGGACTTTCTAGAAAGTCAACTTCCTATATTGCACAGTGTCAGTGGTCTTCTATTGGCCACTTTCTTGACTTTTAAAGTAGTTAAGAAGTTTTTTTGAAGGGGGAATTGTAACAGTCTCTAATTTTCTGTAGCAAATTAATCTCACCTGGTTTTTCTCAAAGTGACAGGGGTTTTACTCTCCAGTTTTACTCCAACTTCCTTGGTCAAGGCCTATAGCTAGTACTATAGAATTCTCTACAGCGTCTATTTTATTTTCTTAATCCATGATTATGTGTAGATGTTGATAAAGTATATATTTATTTTCTTTTCAATCAATCAGTATGTACTTCTGTGGTATTGGTATATATAGTCATGACTTAGTACTCTTGTCTCTATCAAATACATTTATTTTACAACAACCAATAATTACTGATCTTCTTTGATTTCTCTTATTTTTTTATTTCATATTGCACTTAAACAATTACTTATATAAAAACTGAATGCATGACTTGATCATTCACTGGGACAGGTGATTTATAAAACTTACACTATGCACCAAGTAAGATATCCCCGACAGGGATATCCAGAATGAGTTATGGATATTTTATGGAGGGAAAGGTCTGATAAATATGCATAAGAAAAATATATGCAAGAAATATATGTGTAAGGAAAATATGTGCAAAAAAAATATGTGCAAAAAATATGTGTAAGAAAAATATTTTGCAGCCCTGGGAAATTTTCTTTTTTTCAATTTTTTGTTCTCAAAAAAGTATTTTTTTACTTATTTTTTTACAATTTTTTTGGAAAAACAAATCTCATGGCTGCAAATGATTTTTCTTACACTTATTTACTTTTCTCACACTTACTTTTCTTGCACTTACATTTCTTACGTATATTTTTCTGACCTTATCTCCCTCCCTAAAATATTCCCAACTCATGTGATATATTACTTGGTGCATAGTGTTACCACCCAGGTATTCAGCTCATGGAATATACCTAATAGTGTTTATTGCGCATTAAATAAAGGTTTGATAATTAATATGACACTCCTAATATATTTATTTAGATATTAATTCAATACTACTTTCCATAGATGCATAAAAGTATTAGTTCTCTAACACCAATCACTTTAGGTTTCTTTAAAAAACTGTAAGAAAGAGTAATTGTTGATTGTTATTCTAATTTTTATTTTTCTATTTATATATATATAGATGTTACTTTACACACGTAGATATATACATGTGCCATTCTATGGCAATCTTTTATTTGCTATTCAATCCTATCTATCCATATTGTGCGTGACATTTACTTATATAGTGGGATTTCTTTATTCCTTTTTGCCTGTCTTTTCTGTCTTTCTCAATATCATTTATTCATATTATTTAGGTCAGGTTAAACTGATTTTATATTTATATTTATTTATTAATCTTTATTTAATTCTCATAACCATTGTATTTAGGTAACTAGCGGCAAAGACCATTCTTAAGGGCAGAACAGTTTTATTAACAACTGCTTCTTTTCATCCATATAAGGTTCTTACAGGTTATGGGCCCAGAGTCCAAGTAAATGCAATCAGAAGATCCGTTTACTTTTCCATCACTAGCTTCTTCAAACCTTCCAGACACCTCTTCTTCTGGTTTTGAAACTTCACAACCTAATTTGCCATTTACAATGGACTCAAACATTGAATCATCAGGCAATACTCTGAAAAACATCCCCGTATTAAGTGTTAAGAACTTTCATGAATAAAGGAACAGGATGAGAGCCCTTCTCACCTATCAGGACCTCAAAAATTTAGTTTTTGGTCTTGAATTACTTCCGCTGTCAGAGGCTCTGAAAAATGTCAATTTGAAATTCCAAAAGAGGGCTGATAAAGCTACAAAAATTCTTATCTTAAGACTTGATGTGGAAAATATTTCTGCTTTTGTTACTGACAAAGACATGGAAAAACCTTGACAAATATGGACATAGTTAACTAATAAGTATTCCGCTGCCAATGCTTCAAACCATTGTAGACTGTTATAAATTACTAAGCAGTAGACACAATGCAAGATGGGTTGGTTTTCATCTTCAATTTCTAAAAAGAAGCGCCTTACACTCTTATTTTAAAGACAGCGCAATAATATGTAACACTAATATTTGATTAGAAAGTTTATAAGATGAGAGATGAGTCTTAGAGATCAGGAAAACAAGTATTACTATCTGGGTATTTCAATTCTTAATAAGTGCTAATATCAACAGCTACTCCCTCTTGAAGCTCTCTCTTTGAATATGCCTTAATATAGCAATAAAATAACTATAATAATAGTCAATCCTACTAAATCTATATATTCTCTCTATGTTGCGCTTCTTCACTATACTATATGAAATACACACACAGACGCACGAATGATAAAAGAGTCAGAAAATATCTATAATTGACTATTCTATTTTACTTATATATATATATATCTCACTGAAAAGAACTCCCTATCTCTATCGAATAGTCCTCCTTTTTATATTTTTCCATTACTCAAAACACAGTTCCCTAGTGGATCTTCAGGGCTGGCTCTAGTGCCATATTAGTAAAACAATATCTAATCTATTAGTAAACTATGTACACTGATTGTAACAACTACAGCTCCTAAAACATACCCTATGATAACTAACACTAGTATTAACTTGTTTCACTCATACTCCACATATGCGTTTTTGACTATACCTTTGTTTTTGTTTCAGCGCTATTATCAGTTTTGACCCATTCTAACGCTGATCTTAGCCACCTTGACTCTTGGGTAGTTTTTTGATCGAGTCCCCACTCTCCTTTCTTTAATACTAGGTTCATAGTCTTGACAATTTGCTTAACTAGTTAGCCTCCCTTATTACCTGTTTCAGTAAGTTTCCTGACTAGCCGCAGTACAGTATACTATGCACTTGAATTGTCCTCAAGTCATAACTCTTTTCTTAATGTGTAACACATAATTATTGGAAATTCAAAATGCATATTGTTTAGCGCTTTACAGTCCTAAATCAATAACACACAATTCCCCATTGTGCGGCACATCTCACTACAAAATCCGAGCACACAGACCCTTAATCCTTTTCCGCGCTTCCATTTCGTTTGTTCTTTGAAACAGGCAAATACATATTATATTTTAGCACTTCCTACTGTGATAACTTCATTTGTTCTTCCTGGACTACGCACGCTGATTGGTCTAAAATTATGCTACCTGCAAGGCGCGTACCACATCCTCCCTCTACTCACCACTGTCCCCAGGAGCCCATAAATACCTGCGTCTTGCAGCTTTTTCTTCCCCCATCTTCTTTCTTCTTCTCTTAAATATCCACTTCTCCTCTTATTTGTCATCCTCTTCTCTTATAATGAATACTAGAAGTACCAATCCTAACACTGAAAATACCACTAACGTTGTGGACACAATTCGACAGTTTGTGCGCACTCAGCCCCCTGCTTCTTCACCAACAACGCCCATAAATACACTGATGGGTGGGACAAGATGCACCCTTTGCATCAAAAATGACATAACTCCTTGTCATTTCTCAAAAGCCCTCCATGGCAATAATTTCTTCACTTTAAGTCATCTTCACTTTCCTTCCTTGTTGTTACTAACCTTTCATTTCTTCCCCCCCCTTTTTTTTTTTTTTAGTCATGCGATTACTGCAAGACATGCAAAAAGAAGTGTAGTTACAATGAGCCGCCCACTGTTGCATGGATGGACCCTAACGCCTCAACTACTAACATGATGAGTCAAATGACCATCAAGCGCCCGGCGCCTGATCTTGTTACCCCACCTGGCAACAAACAAACCAAGGTTGTTTGCCGCAAACCTACACTGAGAAGTGTTGCTTCTGTCCCAAGATCTCTCTTTTCAGAGGAGAGTACTGTAAGTCTTCTTTTCCTACTTCTTCCTTTCTTAATCCTAACAATTTCTTTTCTTTTTTTTTTTTTTTTATATCTCATTTAGAATGCACCAGGCACACCTTACGCTGAAAAACCTCTTCCTCCAAACGTTCCTCTATTCCTTCCAGCCTTGAAAGAAGATCCCGTCTGGGATACCGCGCCTATTCTAGAGTGAAATCCTCGTATACCCACCCCTGACTGGACATTTATGCAGCCAGTCTTCGATACCATCATCCTGGACAAATGGCCCATCAAAACTACTCTGGACATCAATGATGAAGAGCCCTCCGTGGCTGAAAACTGGGAATTCACAGAGCAAATTGCCTGCGCTCAATACAATGCGACCATACGTCGTATGAACAACATGTTAACTTCGGTAGAAGGATTCCTAGAAGCATCCCTGTTTATACTTGCGCTGAGTATAAAAAACAAAGACAGCTAATAACCACCCTGCAACAAAACATGCAAGAGGCTGTTTATGACTGGGCTTTCTGCGTTCCAATCTTTGATGATACAGAATACTAAAAAAAAAAATCTTCCTTGTATATATTCCCTGTAAATTGTATATTACCTTGTAAAAAAACTGTAATATTATTATTTTATTTTCCCTTAATTTTCCTGTGAGAATTCTACAACTGCGAGATGAGTTCCCTTTAAAAATAATCATCCTTTTTCTAAGCAGCACCCTTCCACTTAATTCCTATGAGTGATGAAACAGCAATAATAAAAATAAAAAAATAATAATAAAAATAAAAAAATAATAATAAAAATAAAAAAACAACAACTTGAGATTGTTGCTTCTTTCTATAGCAGAAAAAACTTCCCCTGCATCAAACATGCATGTGCTCTCTTTTAATCTTCAGATATTCACAATGTATGACTTCCCCTTGACTGAAACAGATATGCCTTTCTTTGGGTCCTTCATTATGACAAAAATTTTTCCCTATCTTCTTAGAAACCATCCAGCATTCAAGTCAGACATGTAACACTGGTGACTTCTCTATATAGCCATGTTATCTTATAAATAACATTTCTAATAACCTATATCTCTTTCATGCAAATATTATGACTCAATATAGTACCATCCCAAAAGATCAAGCATGCTTGTTTTGTAAACACCGCAACTTTCATTGTACATTTTTTAAAGCTCGGGGGTATGCCTCCTTTAGACCTGCCTGTGACAATTGATTTAGATACCACAAAACTTGCAATATCTCTTTAAACCAGAATACTCCTCCGCCTGCTGGTTATATTCGCTTTCACCTAGCTCTACTAGTAGCGCTCCCATAGCTACAACCACTAGTCCAACTATTTCCACTAATAATAATGTTCCTTATGAATCTCCATCACTTCCTAGTTTTCCCAGGCGCAAAATATCTATTCAGCCTAGCACTACACCTTCTTCCACTCCAAGCTCTAACACTTTTATGTGCTCAGGCTCCACTGCAGATGCTCCTGACGCGGTTACCATTACTTCACTATCAGCACACCCACAAAAATTATTAGCAAGTAAGTATACTTTATTATACTTACGCTCCACTTTCCTACTGACTCCTTTTCAGGCTTCAATGAATCCATCTCCCTGGGATGGGGTCCTATTCCTTTACCCTTTGTCCATTCCATGCGAATGTTTTCCAGACTTTGTCTTATATATGACGCTATGTCTCTATCCTATTCTAACACACCAGCTTCTTCTGACACTGAACTTGAAGCTTGCTATACCCATATAGAAATGATAGGTCAGCTAATGAACAAAATCAGATCATCAACTATTCTTGGATTCCCCACCAATCCCCGTTGCTTTGTCATGCCTGAAGACTGGAAAGGCTTTCACTCCGATACTGAATAGCCCACTAGCACTTTTCCTTATGAGCCTCCTCTGTTTATTCTCCCTGTACATAGTCTTCATATATTTTTCATGCTATGCCTTCACATAATCTTTTTAGACATGGCGCTATTTTATTACACCTGTCTTCCATACTATAGAGCGCCTAACTTTTCTCCCTCTACTTTCTTTAAAAGACTGTAAACCCTAAAAAAAATTCATAAATAAACCTTTATATTGTAAAACTTTACCACCTTTACTGCGATACAGCAATATACCATGTAAAATAAGAATTGAACTGTAGAGCGCTCCATTTATAAATCACTATTCCACTCCTGGTTAGTTAACTCATTAACTAAATCCCCAGCGTATTTTGCATTTACATGATACACATCTCCTTTAATCAAATTACCTATTTTGTCGTGTCCCCTAGGACGATGAAAATATAAGATTTCATTTTCCTCTACGCCCTCATCTAAGCGCTTATGCCAGTTGCCTGTTCAGCCATAGTCCGCCTAACTTCCAGTTAGCGCCCTCTATCTGTCACAACTGTGTCAAAGCCTCCTGTGAGTCCTCTTAGAAAAACAAAACTTAACATAACTTGTTAGTTTAACCTCTTCCCAGAGGTATTATTCTGGTAGTTTTTCCTCATTTTGGAGGTTATCTTGTATCACTGGAACACCCCTTGGGTAGAATCTTTTGATCTGATCTGCATCCACATGCCGCTTCCATTCAGTACCATCTAGCTCCTCCAGTTATCTGCTTTCTTATCCTATATTGACCATTCCATATGTCAGAAAACATCTTGCCCCATTGGCTTTCTAAACTTCTATTATAAACCAAAACCAAATCTCCCAGGTTCAATTGCTTCCTTAACCTATGCGCTAAATGCTCATCCCAATATTTAACTGACTTGTCACAGATCTGCATCATTCTATCACATGCCTTCTCCACAAACTCTTCCTTTCTTTCAAGCTGCGCTACCCTTGCTAGAATTAAATCTTCAGTCAAGCGCACTTGATCCCAGTCACATCCTAGAAATGATCCAGCCTCCAGATCAATAGGTAATACCACCCTTTTACCAAACATCAGTTCATATGGTGAAAACCCTGTTGTCCTTTTAACTGAAATCATGTCCGCAAAAAAACTAATGGCAAATAGTTCTTCCACTTTTCCCCATTATTTCCACATAGTTTAACTAGCACATCTTTCATAACTTGATGCCCTCTTTCTACCATTCCCTCTGCTTAAGTATAATATGGTGTTGCAACTCATAAATTTGCACCAATACCTTTTACTACCTCTTGGAATTCTCCAGCAAATTCAGCGCCACCATCTACGGTTACCATCTTCATTACCCCATACCTTTAAATCCATTCTTTCTTCAAAAATTCAGCTACATTACTCGCCTTGAGATTTACCAATGGAACTGCTTCAATCCATCCTGGTAGATCATCCCTGGCTACTACCAAGTATTTAGAGCGTCCTTCTTTTATATGAAGTGCATCTAAACTGACCCTACCAAAAACAGTATCTTTGCCCGTTGCTCTACCTTTCTCTTTTGGCTTTCTGTAACTCCTGCGCTGACATTCAGGACAATATTTAACCCCATCTCTTACTTCATTTTTCATATTGGGCCACCAGAATCTTTCCCTTACTCTGCAATAGGTCTCATCTTGACCTCTATGTCCTAAATTCTCATGTAACTCCCTGAGTATCTTCTCCTTCCCTTCCCTAGTTTGAACAACTAACTGAGGAGACAAAGCTCAATTCTTCCATAACTTCCCATTTTTAATAAAATAACCTTTAGCATGCTTCTTAATGTTGCGCCAACCCTTTTTGTTGCAAAAATCTTGTTGACTACTACCTTCCAAATATAACCTTAACAACCCTACTCCCTCATTAGTAGATGCATTGTCCTCAGAATACGCCTCTCCTAAAGATGAGTACTACTGTCTTGACTTCCCCTTGAATCATCTTCATCATCTGACTCTTCCACTACCTTGCCTTTCACACTTCTTGTCGCTACATTATGGTATGGTAAACTCTTACAGTGGCCTTTCTGTAAGCAGAATCTGGAGGAGATATGTGGATTTAGCTGAAAACCCCGTCCTTCCAACAAAAATAACAAAGTAGGTGTTCTAAATCACTAAGATATCCAGTCTATTTAGATCTGATGATTAATTAATAATGAAACTCTTGAAAATTTAACGCTTATTGAGATTTAATGATTGTGGCTGTTGAGAAAAGAAATATTGATAACAACAATTAAGGTGTACCAGTGAAAGATCTGAAAAGATTGACTTTTATGTTTTTATAATAATTTGAATTTTTATGAGACAGCAATAATCAAGTCCCAGTGATGAAGACCTTTCTAAAGATACCCTGTATGAAGTGTGATTTAAATTGTTGAGTAGTATTTCTAAAATGTTATATATAAAATACGTGTTGTAATGGTATTACAATTTATTTAATTTTGTTGAGTAATAAAAAAAAGACAGTGGAATTTAAAGATTAAGCTGTATGATTTCTGTATTATGCCTAATTTTGAGTCTGAGAGGCTCTTAAGTATACATAGTCACGTGCCTAAGATACCCCTCCAGAACTCAGCCGTAGCCCATCCGGAGACTGTCCGGAGCTCGTCCGCAGCTTGTCCAGAGCTCTTCCAGACCTCCGGACTCAATTAGAACCTTAAAACTATAATAAAAAATCTGGAAAAATTACACATGATAGAGATACTTCCTCTTTACATACCCAACTAATTTTCATTTTCTGCGCAGCTCTAATCACCCCCTGAAAATTCATCAAAGTAATTTCTGAAAAATGTAAATATTTATATAAATATTTAAAATTCATTTAAAAATATAAGAAAAATAGTAAAAATTATGGGAAAATTCCCCAAAATTTTCAGACTGTAAATAATAAGTCTTCTCCGTAAAATAAATTGTTTTTGTGTAGGAATTTGCTTTTCACCAATTTCTTCATATTTAAAACTCAAATAAATTAAATAAAACCCTTTTAAAATGTTAACATTGTCAATCTCGCACACCGTAATAACTCCAGTTACGTATTTTAGGTTCTGTACTAAACTTTAGGCCACTACAACTTTAGCTTCATTGTCGCCTAAATCCAGTTGCAGACTACCCATGCTACAAAAATGCTTTGCATCATCAATATCTATTTTCATGTCTTTACGGAACTTCTGCATTACTAGTTTATTATCATCACAGACAATACTTCTGGCTAGTTTATTGTCATCTTGGACGTTACTGTTAAATCTTTCATAAAAATAATCTATCCCATTTACCCATTTCTTATCTTCTTCCAATTCTTCCACTTCTGAATTTTCTTCACACAGCAGTCTTCTTGACAATGAATCCGGCATAGTGAACAATTTTCCCGGTTTATGGACTAAATCAAAAGAAAAAAAATTAATCTGCCCTACCCACCTTGTCATGGGTGCATCTGTTAAACTCGGGCTACTAATCATTTGCACCAAAGATAGCGCATCAACCTGCAGCTCAAATGATGCCCCCAAAGCATCCATTGTAGCTTCTTAAGAATCTTTGCTACTCCACATAACTCCAACATGGACTGAGAGTACCTGGACTCCACTTTGGTAAAAGTCTTAGATTCATAAAGGACAGGTCTATCATTACCTTCCTCATCCTGCTGTATCAAAACCGCGCTCACATCAGACACAGGAGAATCTACCACTAGAGTAATTTTTCCAGCCCCTGGTTCATACTCCAATTTCTTCAAAATAATGTCTTTCCCTACAATCCTTTTCAATAACTCGAATTAATACTCGCATTCCTCCGTCCAATCCCATTCAAAATCTTTTCTTGTTAAGCGCCGTGAAGGTGAAGACAACAAAGCAAAATCTTGAATAAACATTCTTACATATGTACAGATTCCTAAAAACCCTCTAAATTCCTTAGTATTTCTTGGTCTTGGCCACGTATGTACCTTATTCCTCTGTTTCTCAGCAACAATTCTCCCTTCCTTGCATACCACATGTCCCACTATATCTAGCTCTGGAACACGACAAGCAAATTTGGACCCAGAAATCATAAATCCTGCATCCTCTATCCTAAATAGCACTCTTTCCAGAGTAATCGCATATTCCCAAACAAACTTTCTAATATGTGAATTCTCTTCTAACACTTCCCCATCATAATCACTGGCTGGTCCTTTTATACCTCCATCATCAATGAAAATTCCCACATGTTCTGGAATTTCATTCTGCAATATCCACATCATCTGTGCTTGATATACCGCCACAGAATTCTTTGAGCCTTGGGGTAACCTTGTCAACTTGAAGCGCCCTATTGGTGTTTCAAACGTCATCATGGGTCTGGATGATTCTTCCAATTTGAACTCATCGTATCCTTCCATAATATCACCTAATCCATAACATGCACGTCCCGCAAAAGAATCCACAAGCTCCTTTGGAGTTGGTGGCATCCCTGCGTCATTTACTGTAACCTTGTTCATTTCCCTAAGATCATGAACAACCTTTAATTTACCATTATGTTTAACAACGCAAAACACTGGACTTGAATAACTAGACATAGACTTTTCATACAAGCCAGACTTTAACCTTCCCCTTTTTAAATCCTTATACTCTTCTCTTATGGCCGCTGGTATTGGAAAAGCCTTCTTCTGCCATGGCGCATGAGGTATAACTAGAACAATATAAGGTTTACCATAAGAGTGTTTTACAAACTCCTTTCCTCTTCTGAAAACGCAATAGCATTTTCCCTAAGAACCATAACATCTAACAACAACTTCTTTTCTTCCTGCGATAACCAATCCTCTGGTCCAAAATTAACCATATGAAACCTTTCCATTGTAATCTTACCAGTAGGCGCAAAATCAGGCGGAAACTTTGTTAAAGGGGTATCATAAGGATTCCTAGACAGCGCTGGCCTCTGCAAAGGAGGATTCAAATCAGGCATTGCTACATTCACTGGTTTAACCTTAACAGCTACAGGTTTATACTTTGATGCAGAACAGCTCTTGCTGCTTTCTTCATTGATTAAAATAAAACCCTTTTTAATATAACTAAGGGTTGCACCTAAATCCTGTTTTTGTCTTTTCTTTTTAATATAACTATAAAAATATCTTTAATTAAAGAAATTAAAGGGCTTAGGTATAATACATTCTATGGTATTATTCCCAAGACACCTATGAAGTACCGCTTTACGTATCCCTTCTTGTTGGACTGACTGGTCACTATCTGGGTTCCTCTCATCCTGGGAGATAGTAACACCTAAAATTCCAGTCCCTAATGAAAATTTTGGCGCTTTCCTGGAGGTTGCCCTATCTTGTCATCTGAGACTTCCTCATAAAATTCTCTTTCTTTCTCTAACCGCACAGCTCCAGAGTACTTAGTTTCCCAGCCACCATCCTTGGGCGCTACTAAGACCGCTGTTACTGGAACACCATCATCACCCATAATCCTTATTCCAATAGTCTTATTTAAACAATAATATATAGTTGCAGAATAATCTATTAAAAATGGCGTGCCTAAAACTGGTTTTACTACACACATTGGAACATAAAAATGTATATCCCTCGTTGCTCCTGCAACTCTAGTGCGTACATACTCTGCTACACCTATAACAGGTAACCTACCTCCACAAATTCCTGAAACAGTGCCTTCACCATCTTTAACAGGAAGACCTAACTCCACTGCATCATCCACAGACACCACATTGATTTGTGAACCTGTATCCACTAACGCTTTCATTTGCTTACCATTTACAGTAATTGTTAAATACCCTAAGGGTCCTGCATAATGTGGCGCACTAGGTATTCCAACTATCGGCTGAAATGTCTGCTGTTCAACATCAAACTGAGCGCAATTAGCAATCCTTTGCTTCCTACACTTATCCACAATTCCATTTGCTACATCTGGCGCTACTGCTGTCAGCATCCCCAATGGAACAGAGACTGTAGTCTTCAAAGATTGTGGAACTAAATTCTCAGCCGCTTTAGGAAAATCATAGTGAACCGGGCGCTGCATTCTCCATTTAGGTTGAGTCTCCTTCGCACCAGCTTTTTCTCTTCCAGGTGGGTTCTTTGGAGTATTGTGCCTTGCTCCTGGCATTCCTTCATCAGGTACTGCTCTTTTCTGTACTACCTCTGACTCCTCCAACATTGCCGTTTAATCTTCTACCTGGTGATCCATGCCATAACCTCCTGGTTCCATACCCTCCATTTCAACATCCTCCATAGGCGCAGGTGTATTCTCTCTAGTAGTATACCTTACTTCCTCCATATAGTCTGGATTTGCATACCTAGCACCAGTCCTTCTTGGCCTAGCAACTGTAGGTGGGGCCATTTTCTTGTGCATTGCTGTGAAAATCTCCAAACGTGCTGCGGTGAGTGGCGCTGCAACTGCTACCTCTTTTACTTTAAAATACAGCACTGGACTGTCAGAATTCTAGCCTTACATTCAGTTGTCTCTTCAGATCCCTTGCATTACTTTTATTTTAAGCAATATTGATTCTAGCACATATATATTTCTACTCAGATGTCACTTGTTAACCAATATTATTTCAAATTGACATAAAATAAATACATACACAAATAATTATACATATACATTAGAACATAAATTCTTTCTCAAACCCTATAGCATTATGACCTAACCTGATGATAATGGAGAGTATACATTGATTGCGTGACTCATTCTTTTCACCATCTTTGTTTTGCTCCATAATATCATCAGGTAAGATAGCTTTATCAATGATTTATTTTGTTTATCTACACTTGCTATAATTATATCTTACTAAAAAATTATTCATCTTTGTTTTGCTCCATAATATCATCAGCCTGAGATCCTTCGCATTGCATCGTATTATTTCATTACTGGGTTGAGTGTTGTCCCCAGATGCTAAGTCGGGTAGAGTGTCTTCCCCGCCTCGTAAGATGAGTAGAGTGTCGTCCTTGTGCATTATTTTCTTACCAGGTAGAGTGTTTTCCCCAGATCCAAAGTCAAGTATAGTGTCCTCCTTGCATCACCATCATCTCACAGGTCAAGTTTTCTCCCCTGTTCTATCAACTCCATTTTAACCTCACAAGTCAAGTGTTCTCCCTGTTTCTTCAATTCATATGGGTCGAGTGTTCTCCCCGCTGTTGTCTACTTCCTTCAGTCAAATTATTCCTGGCCAACATTACTATTTCATCAAATTCGATAATTTATATATATTTTTAATCCCAAAAGTTAACATGGACAAGTAACTGCAAAATTGACAGACTTTGTATCCTTGCCTTTTTCTTTAGTTTCAGGCTCTTTCCCCTTGTTTGACCTGCCTTCCATAGACTTTCTATTAATATGATCAATGACCATGGCTGGCATCCCACGATCCTGTCTTTAACAAGCTTAGTGCTGTCTTCCAACATAAGCATAGTCCCGCCCTTGTAAACTACCTTTTCCTCTTTATCCCTTTGAAGTGCATTACACCTCATCCTAGTATGCCCCTCTATATTACAATAAGAGCACACCATAGCAGAAAAACGCAAAGATTGAGGCGAACTCTTGGGCCTAAGCAATTCTTTTGCCTTTGCCGCTACAATTATCTTTTTCTCCAACTCATCAATCCTTTCCATAACTGAGTCTGGCTCCTTAGTAAAAAATTTAACTTTAGGTGACGACATCTGACGAGGTGATTGTACACCAAAAACATCTTCATTCATCTCCTCATTATTCAAAGCAACCTTAGCTGCGCAACTCTCAACTCAACACAACTTAATTTCATCTTCCACCGCCGTTTCCACTTCTTCTAATCCAGGGTACTTATAATTTCTGTCCCTTTTTTAACCAGTTTTCCTTCGTTATCCAAGAACCTTTTTTCCCAGTCTTCAACTTCTGGAGCTGACACTTCACAAAACCAAGGTAAAGACACATTCACATCACTAAATTCTTCATTACTAACTAAATATTCCACTATTTGGTCAAAGTCTTCCCTAAAAATTTTAAATTCCTTAGGGTCTTGAACACCCCCTTTATCTTTGACCCTTTTTACCAAGATATCCATGTCCTTCATTGTGTACCTAGTTTCCTCAGTAACCTTTGGCCATCTCTTGAGCATCTGTTCTTTTATCGCTGGCCAATCTCGCTCTTCATTTTGCACTCATTAGTTACAAAAAATAGTACTTGATGCACCATATTGTATTCAGTCGCTCCATGAACTTCAGCTGCCTGTTCAAACCTGCATAAATACTTCTTGGTATTAATGCCCGCAAAACGCAAGCTTTCATCTCTACACCTAATGATTGTAGTTACCGTCTTTGGCAATGATTTCAAAGAATTGGGCAATTTAACCCTCTCCTGACATCCCCTACATGTAGTCGCAGTAGGATCCATTCCTGAAATATAAAATCGAAGCAGAGATCACAAAAAACACACACTAGGTAATTAAACCTGACTATATTCACGATACAGCCCTACGCTATCTTCTTATAAGGGCTTATTGATCCACTCGTTTTAGACCCTACGACTCTTCTGCTGAAGCGCCGGCTTGATTACGTCCTCTTGACAAAACCCTAAAAAAACAAACAATCTAATCAAAAAAAATGCTAGTTACAATTATGCCACTGTTGGGACACCAATTGTAGACTGTTCTAAAGTACTAAGCAGTAGACAAAATGCAAGATGGGTTGGTTCTCCTTTTAAATTTCTAAAAAGAAGCGCCAGCCACTCTTATTTTTAAAAACAGCACAATAAATTTTAACACTAATATTTGATTAGAAAGTTTATAAGATGAGAGATGAGTTTTAGAGATCAGTAAAACAAGTATTACTATCTGGATCTTTCTATTCTTAATAAGTGCTAATATCCACAGCTACTCCCTCTTGAAGGGCTCTCTTTGAATATGGTTTATTATAGCAATAAAATAACTCTAATAATAGTTACTCCTACTAAATCTATATATTCTCTCTATGTTGCGCTCTTTCACTATACTATATAGAATACACACACAGACGCACAAATGATAAAAGACTCAGAAAATATCTCTAATTCACTATTATATTTTACTTATATATATATATCTTCTCTCTCTTTTCTTGTGTGTCAAGCTCCCTATTTCTATCGAATAGTCCTCCTTTTTATACTTTTCCAGTACTCATGACACTGTTCCCTACTGGATCTTCAGCGCTGGCTCCAGCGCCATATTAGTAAAACAATAGCTAATCTATTTTTAAACTACATACACTTCTTGTAACAACTACAGAGCCTAAAATATACCCTATGATTACTAACGCTAGTATTAACTTGTTTCACTCATACTCCATGTATGTGTTTTTGTTTCAGTGCTATTTTCAGTTTTGACCCATTCTAACACTGATCCTAGCCGCCTTGACTCTTGGGTAGGTTTGTGATTGAGTCCTCACTCTCTTTTCTTTAATACTAGGTTCATAGTCTTGACAATTTGCTTAACTAGTTAGCCTCCCTTATTACCTGTTTCAGGAAGTTACACAACTAGCTGCGGTACAGTTTACTATGCACTTGTTTTGTCCACAAGTCATAACTCTTTTCTTAATGTGTAACACATAATTATTGGAAATTCCAAATCCATATTGTTTAGCACTTTATGGTCCTAAATCCATAACACACAATTCCCCATTGTGCGGCACATCTCGCTACAAAATCCAAGTGCACAGACCCTTAATCCTTTTCTGCACTTCCATTTCCTTTGTTCTTTGAAACACACAAATACATTTTATGTTTTAGCACTTCCTACTGCACTAACTTCCTTTGTTCTTCCTGGACTACGCGCACTGATTGGTCTAAAATTATTCTACCTGCAAGGCGCATACCACACTGTGCTTAAATTTTGGCTTGCTATCATGAAGTGAAATTTCAAGAAGGCAATTTAATGGGCTTTGTAAATGATCTTCAAACTTGTATCAACAAATTGGGTTCAGCGGGAGTCTCCGTCAAAAGCAAAAATGAAGCCCACAGACTTTTGAGACAATTACCAGAGTGTTATTCTACTCATAAAGCATTGATTTTACATGCTTGAAAAGTTACACAAACACATATTTCTGTGGCCAACCTTCTTTCTTGATCGGCACAATTATCTTCTGAAATAGAGTTGGAAAACCACTCCAGCTCTCATTCCGCTTTGTTAAACAAGACAAAATATAATCAAAAGCCAAAGTGGGAATATTGTTGTGATGGAAAACATAATCCAAAAGTAAAGACTTTGAAGATGAATGCTTCCAATTACATGCAGAGAAGTGAAAGAATCGAAATGCTGCAAACACTTCAAAGGTGATGATGAAGTAAAAGCCAATATCAGCTGTGAACCAGCTAAAATTTTTCAGGCCAATATCTCTAGTCATTCTTTAAGGCAGCTCATTATTGATAGTGGTGTGACGGCTCATATGATAAAACAACAATCACATTTGAAAACTTATGGTAGTTTTTGTTGAACAATTAGACTTGGTAATGGAACATTGATTTATAGCATTGGAAAAGGGTCAGTAAGCTTAGTTACACCAAGAGAGGTCATCACTTTCACTGAATGTTTACATGTTCCCAATATCAGTAAAAATCTAATAGTAATTAAACCCCTCATTTCTCATTGTTGTAATCAGCAAGTTGATGCTCATGGTCATATGACCATCAGTAAATCCAATGAAATTATTCTATATGGGAAATGGGATGATTCAGAAGGTCTTATAGTCCTAAATGCAAATTTTGGTCAGTGTTATGTTCCATCATTAAAATCTTTTCTTTTGTCAAACTCACAAAATTTATGGCATTACAGATTAAACCATTCAAATACACAATACTTAGATAAACTCCAATTTTAAATTGGTGTAAAATTTTCCAGTGTTCTTGATTTCTGTGAACCATGTGTAAATTCAAAGCATAGTCATAATCCTTTTTCCGGTGTTGTACCTAGAGGCAATTGATTTTTAGAATATTTACATTGCAATTTTAGCAGAAAAATTAGTCCACCCTCTCTTGGATGAGCTTCATACTATTTCAAGATAACTGATTCTTATACTTCATATTGATTTGTTTTTCTTTTAACTCACAAATCTGATACCTTCAAAGTTTTCATGCAATTTAAAACTCAAATTGAAAATATTTCTAATTGTAAGATTGTCAATTTTGTTTGTGATGGAGGAAGAGAATTTGTCAATAAAAACTTTAAAGATTTAAGTTCCAAAGATGGTTTCAAAATGATAGTTACTTCACCTTATACATTGCAGCAGAATCCAATTGCAGAATGTGGTAACAGGACAACAACCAAGATGGCTAAAGCAATAATTTTTAATGCTAAGATGCCTTTAGAGTTTTGGGGTGAAGCAGTCAACACAGAAGTGTATATTGAGAATAGATTGCCTTCTGCCTCAATCAATTTTGAAACTCCTCACAACATGAGATTTGGTCAAGATCCAAAGATTGATCATATGAAAATTTTTGGCTGTACTGCATTTGCATTAATTGACAAGTCAAAAAGGAGAGGAAAATTTAAGCCTAATTCAATTAAATGTTGTTTCCTTGGTTATGCTGAAGACATGACCTCATAAAAATTGCTTTGACTTGATAATCATTCAATTGTCTATTCACACAATGTTATTTTTGATGAATCAACTTTTCCAATTCAAGATTTATCAGACAATTATCAAATGTCTAATCTTTTTGTTGAAGATGTTGATATTATTTCCCCCAACATCAGTAGTACAGAGGCATCAGATTCACCTATTTTAGAAAATGACCAAGATCTTAATTCTGATGATCCTCCACCAATCAATAAATTTTGGGACTATCAATGGACCTCCAATACTGCATCAAAATGCATCAGTTCATCCATAGACACCAACAACATCCTTGAAAAAAGTTGTGTTAAAGTACCATAAAAATTAAACTCTGCAATCAAAATTAAAAATTATCTAATGTCAACAAATTTAATTAAGAGTCAATCATTGCATGATGACATACCTGAATTTTATCTATCAGATCTTCTCACATATTTTGAAGAAATCAACAGAAGTGATGGTGATTTATGGATTTATGCAATTAATCGAGAATTGAACATGATCAAAAGTCAAGCTGTTTATGAAATTGTTGAATGACCATCAGATACTCCTGCAATAGGTTCAGTGTGGGTTTTCAAAATAAAGAGGGATGCTGATGGTAATATTCAAAAATATATGGCTCATCTGTGTGCAAGGGGGTGTTCACAAAAATGAGGAATAAACTATTTTGAAACATTTTCACAAACTGGGAAACTTACAACACTACAAGTGCTTATAAGTCTTGCTACTCGTGAAAATTGGGACTTCATTCAGATGGATGTCAAGGGGGCATTTCTCTATGGCAAACCTGATGAAGATGTTTTCATGAACTTTCCATTGGGTATGGAAAAACTGACCAATTTCAAGAAACCAGTTCTCTTGTTGAAACACTCATTGTATGGACTTAAGCAAGCCTCAAGATGCTGGTACAGTGAATTAATCAATTTCTTCACTTCACATAATTTTTATCCATCTTCAGCAGACCATTTTCTTTTCATTCATGAAAACTCAACCCATCTATTCTATTTCCATGTACATGTGGATGACTTATCAATTTTTGGCAAAAACATTTCCTGGTTAAAAGATGCCATTTGTTCAAAATTTGACATGGAAGACTTGTGTGATGCAAGATTTATATTAGGCATGAGAGTGACGAGAGATCCGTCAGCAGGCATTTTATCATTGTGTCAAGATCAAGAAATCAGGGATTTGCTTTCATCATATGATATTTTAGATTGTAAGTCAACAAACATACCTATGCAAATAAACACACAGTTATCACCAGCTACCAAAGATGAGATCAAAGAATTTTCTTGACTAAATATAAACTATTGCAGAGCAGTGGGGAGACTCAACTATATCACTCAAGCAACTTGACCTGATATTTCTTTCATCAACATTCAATTAGCTCAACATTTAAACTCTCCCGGAATTAAACATTGGTTAGCCTTCAAGAGAGTACTTCTTTATCTTAAAGTAACAATAGAGTTATCTCTCTCTTTTCATTCCGATTTATCTTTTATCAATGAGGGACATTATAGTTATTCCTTTCCAACAGGATATGAAGATGCCAACTGGGCTGGATGTCAAGTTAAAAGATGATCAACCACTGGTTATGTCTTTATCATCAGTGGCACTGTGATTAGTTGGTGATGTAAGAAACAGCCTACAGTTGCTCTAAGTAAAACAGAAGCTGAATCAAAAGCAACAGTTGATGCAGAACAAGAGGCTATATGGATGCAAACACTTTTTAGCAATCTTGGTTTCAACTTCAAGTCCTCATCTAAACTCTTTTCTGATTACCAAGGTTGTATTTCTCTGTGCAAAAATCCTATGTTTCATGCCAGGACTAAACATGTTGTGGTATGCGCCTTGCAGGTATCATAATTTTAGACCAATCAGCGGGCGTAGTCCAGGAAGAATAAAGGAAGTTAGGGCAATAGGAAGTGCTAAAATATAATATGTATTTGGGTGTTTCAAAGAACAATGGAAATGGAAGTGCGGAAAAGGATTAAGGGTCTGTGCGCTCAGATTTTGTAGCAAGATGTGCCGCACAATGGGGAATTGTGTGTTATTAATTTAGGACAGTAAAGCGCCAAACAATATGGATTTTTACTTTCCAATAATTATGTGTTACACATTAAGAAAAGAGTTATGACTTGAGGACAATTCAAGTGCATAGTATACTGTACTGTGGCTAGTCAGGTAACTTACTGAAACAGGTAATAAGGGAGGCTTACTAGTTAAGCAAATTTTCAAGACTATGAACCTAGTATTAAAAAAAGGAGAGTGGGGACTTGATCACAAAACTACCCAAGAGTCAAGGCAGCTAGGATCAGTGTTAGAAAGGGTCAAAACTGAAAATAGCGCTGAAGCAAAAACGAAGGTAGAGTCAAAAACGCATATGTGGAGTATGAGTGAAACAAGTTAATACTAGCATTAGTAATCATAGGGTATGTATTAGGCGCAGTAGTTGTTACAAGCAGTCTACTTAGTTACTAATAGATTAGCTATTGTTTTAATAATAGGGCGCTAGAGCCAGCACTGAAGATCCACTAGCGAACTGTGTCATGAGTACTGGAAAAATATAAAAAGGAGGACTATTTGATAGAGATAGGGAGCTTGACACACAAGAACAGAGAGAGAAGATATATATATATAAGTAAAATAGAATAGTGAATTAGAGATATTTTCTGAGTCTTTTATCATTCGTGCGTCTGTGTGTGTATTCTATATAGTATAGTGAAAGAGCGCGACATAGAGAGAATATATAGATTTAGTAGGAGTAACTATTATTAGAGTTATTTTATTGCTATAATAAGGCATATTCAAAGAGAGCCCTTCAAGAGGGAGTAGCTGTTGATTTTAGCGCGTATTAAGAATAGAAAGATCTAGATAGTAATACTTGTTTTCCTTATCTCTAAAACTCATCTCTCATCTTATAAACTTTCTAATCAGATATTAGTGTTACACATAATTTTGCTGTCTTTAAAAATAAGAGTGGCAGGCGCTTCTTTTTAGAAATTTAAAAGGAGAACCAACCCATCTTGCATTTTGTCTACTGCTTAGTACTTTAGAACAGTCTACAATTGGTGTCCCAACAGTGGCATAATTGTAACTAGCATTTTTTTGATTAGATTGTTTGTTTTTTTAGGGTTTTGTCAAGAGGACGTAATCAAGCCGGCGCTTCAGCAGAAGAGTCGTAGGGTCTACAACGAGTGGATCAATAAGCCCTTATCAGAAGATAGCGTAGGGCTGTATTGTGAATATAGTCAGGTTTAATTACCAAGTGTGTGTTTTTTGTGATCTCTGCTTCGATTTTATATTTCAGGAATGGATCCTACTGCGACTACATGTAGGGGATGTCAGGAGAGGGTTAAATTGCCCAATTCTTTGGCATCATTGCCAAAGACGGTAACTACAATCATTAGGTGTAGAGATGAAAGCTTGCGTTTTGTGGGCATTAATACCAAGAAGTATTTATGCAGGTTTGAACAGGCAGCTGAAGTTCATGGAGCGACTGAATACAATATGGTGCGTCAAGTACTATTTTTTGTAACTAATGAGTGCAAAATGAAGAGCGAGATTGGCCAGCGCTAAAAGAACAGATGCTCAAGAGATGACCAAAGGTTACTGAGGAAACTAGGTACACAATGAAGGACATGGATATCTTGGTAAAAAGGGTCAAAGCTAAAGGGGGTATTCAAGACCCTAAGGAATTTAAAATTTTTAGGGAAGACTTTGACCAAATAGTGGAATATTTAGTTAGTAATGAAGTATTTATTGATGTGAATGTGTCTTTACCTTGGTTTTGTGAAGTTTCAGCTCCAGAAGTTGAAATCTGGGAAAAAAGGTTCTTGGATAACGAAGGAAAACTGGTTAAAAAAAGGGACAGAAATTATAAGTACCCTGGATTAGAAGAAGTGGAAACGGTGGTGGAAGCTGAAATTAAGTTGTGTTGAGTTGAGAGTTGCGCAGCTAAGGTTGCTTTGAATAATGAGGAGATGAATGAAGATGTTTTTGGTGTACAATCACCTCGTCAGATGTCGTCACCTAAAGTTAAATTTTTTACTAAGGAGCCAGACTCAGTTATGGAAAGGATTGATGAGTTGGAGAAAAAGATAATTGTAGCGGCAAAGGCAAAAGAATTGTTTAGGCCCAAGAGTTCTCCTCAATCTTTGTGTTTTTTTGCTATGGTGTGCTCTTATTGTAATATAGAGGGGAATACTAGGATGAGGTGTAATACACTTCAAAGGGATAAAGAGGAAAAGGTAGTTTACAAGGGCGGGACTATGCTTATGTTGGAAGACAGCACTAAGCTTGTTAAAGACAGGATCGTGGGATGCCAGCCATGGTCATTGATCATATTAATAGAAAGTCTATGGAAGGCAGGTCGAACAAGGGCAAAGAGCCTGAAATTAAAGAAAAAGGCAAGGATACAAAGACAGTCAATTTTTCAGTTACTTGTGCAGTGCTAGATTTTAAAGTAAAAGAGGGAGCAGGTGCAGCCCCACTCACCACAGCACGTTTGGAGATGTTCACAGCAAAGCACATGAAAATGGCCCCACCTACAGTTGCTAGGCCAAGAAGGACTGGTGCTAGGTATGCGAATCCAGAGTATATGGAGGAAGTAAGGTATACTACTAGAGAGAATACACCTGCGCCTATGGAGGATGTTGAAATGTAGGGTATGGAACCAGTTGGTTATGGCGTGGATCACCAGGTAGAAGATCAAATGGCAATGTTGAAGGAGTCAGAGGTAGTACAGCAAAGAGAAATACCTGCTGAAGGAATTCCAGGAGCAAGGCACAATACTCCAAAGAACCCACCTGGAAGAGCAAAAGCTGGTGCAAAGGAGACTCAACCTAAATGGGGAATGCAGCGCCCAGTGTGGTCTTCCAACATTGGAAGGGGCCTTTGTTGTGTGATTTGGCGTTGTTTATGCATGTCTTAATTGACATCTGTTAAGGAATTAGTCATTTTTTGGGTTTTATTCCGTGGATACTGGGTCTGCCGGTATGTGGGTACTATCATTGGATAGCCCCGGTTTTTCTCTATATTTTATGGCTCGTGGACATTTTTCATATTCTAAGTTTCAAAGGGTCATTTACTAGTTTTTCATTTTAAAAGATAGCTGTTTAATTTTGTTTTTCGTGTTTTACAGGCTAAACTTAAGTCTTAAGGTTAAGTGCTTAGTACCATTGGATAGAGCTATTTTTTCTCTATATTTCATGTCAATATGTTGTTATAGTGAAATTCCGTGTTTTAAAGGTTTTAGTAGTTGTAGTTAGTTTTTCTAAGTAGATTGGGTGTTTTTAGTGGTTTTCTGGCTTCAGGGAGGCCGCGCCGCTTCAGGCGGCACCTCAATGTCGGACGGCCCGCCCGCCTCTGTTTTAGAAGGCTGGGGAGCGCTTCTGGAGGGTTTTTTATGCAATTTGGCAGGTACAGGCATCAGATTGGTGGGTGCGCATGGGCTCTTAGATAGTGGTCTATGTTTATATATTGAATAAGACAGTTTGGGGCAACCTTAATCATCATACAACCATCCGGAGGTGATATCATTGTTCCTCACTCAGTTTTCACTGTTTTCTGGCCAAAATTGGCTGTGTTTGTTGCAAGTGAGTTCTTCATTTAACTTAAATTTGGAAACTGTTTTCTCTGTTATAGTCTTGCAAGCTATAGCAAGTATTATTGCTGTCTCTGGTGTGGATTTGCAGCCTGCATCAAGTATCTTTGCTGTCTCTGGTGTGGACATTGGTCTACATTTCAGTTCTTTGGTCTGGTAGTCTTTCTGGTGACTACTTTCTTGGCTCATCAAGCAGTCAAGTGTATTGGAAAAGGGTCTTTAGCAAAACAGGAACCAATCTACTTTAGCAGGTAAATCTCACTTATTTTTCTGAAGGGACAGGGGATTTTCTCTCTGGTTTTTCTCCAACTCCCTTGGTCAAGGCCTATAGCCAGTACTTTAGGATTGTCTACATTTCTGGCGCTCAACGTGGGGTGAATCTGTTGGCTTTTTGGAATCTCTGTTGATCTAGGCTTCTCTCTTTGGTGGATCTCCTTTGGTGGATTTTGGATTTGGTGCTATATCTCCTTGTGGTTGGTCTAGGAGTCTTCTTTTCTGTTGGATTTGGTCCCTCCTAGATCTCTAAGGCTCTTGGGCGGGACATTGGCTATCTTTGGTAGAGATTGAAGGCTGTAACTTGGATTGCTAGGATGGTTAGGATTCAGTCTTGGGATGGTTCAAGATTTTTAGGGGATGATGCAAAGGGGTTTTTGGCTAGGTTTGAGGTTGCTGCTGAGATTGATGGGGCCTCACTGTTGGAAATGGTTAGGCAAGTAATCTTTTTCATTGGTAATAGGGAGGTTGAGAAGGAAGTTTCTGGTATGGCAGGATATTGGAGTCAGGACTGGGGGAAGTTGAAGATTGAAATGGTTAAAATGTGGCCTACTACTTTCTCAATGGTGGATCTTCATGGGATTGCTAGGAAGTGGGAATGGAAATGTTGGGTAACTTCTCTTTCTCAGTATGGGGAATTTATGGAGGAGTTTGGGGAGGCTCTGGATTATCTGGTATATAATGATATATTACCACATGAAGATGGGGCCAAGTATGTATTTTGGAGTGCCATGGGTAGGAATGTAAAGGTGGAGGTTATGGAGATTCTTTTCAAGGCTGACTTGATGAAGACTCTTCCAAATGGCAAAAATAGGATTCCTGGTATGGCTATTCAGAAGGAGGTTATTTTGGGATATTTGGATGGTTTGAAGGATAGGGAGGAGAAATCTGGAGAGGAAATCCTGTTGGGTGGAGAGGTTCAGGAGACTGTGGTGGCAAATTCAGTTTCTAGGGAGGTGTTGGAGCCATCAATTTTGGAAGATGGGGACTCTGATGATGTTTGTGAAACTGATTTTTCTTTTCCAAAGGATGCCATAGGATCTCAGGAATGTGCTTCACTGGATGTTTTGGAAATGTACACACTGGAGGATCAGTGTATTTCCTTAAATTTGAGTGAATTATGTGGGAAGGAGGACTTGTCTGGTCATGAAGAAGGATTTTGGGATATTGAGAAGGAATCTGTGGTGGATGAATGGTTGTTGAGGGATGATTATTTTTCTTTCTCAAGTTGAGATAATGGCTTATGGAGGAGGATGTATCAGTTGAATTTTTGGATGGACAGAAAAATTCTGTCTTGGATATTTTTCTCATAGAGGAAGATTATTTTCAGGTGGTTCCCTCAAGATCAGAAGGTCTCTGCTTGGAGGAAGATTTTTATTTTGATGTTATGGATGTTATTCTGGAGGATTTTGCAGATTCTAAGCAAGATTCCTATAGGGAAGAGGAAAATTGTGATGTTTTGGATGTCACTTGTATGGAGGTTAATTTTAAAGATGTGGCGGAGGTTCCAGATGTCTCACAGGATGGAGAATTTATTGATTCTGGTAATGTGAACTATGGAAGACTTAGTGTATGGAGGAGGATGGAAGATTTGTTTGGAGGTCTGATTTTGGGATATCAGAATTGGAAGAGGAGCTTAGGGGGTTCAAGCCCTAGGGGCAAACTTATTGGTTTAAACCTTGGGATTTCAAGAATCTGATTCCTCCGAAATGAGGATAAACTACTTAATTTGTTTTGGTTTTGCTTAATTTGGCCTCTATGTATTTGGTCAGGATTTTTTTTTGTTTTGTCCAATTCTTTTCAGTCTCTCTGGTTCAAGTCTCTATATAAAAAAGGGAGGCCAGGCCGCTTCAGGCGGCACCTCCGATGTTGGGCGGCCCGCCCGTAATGAAAAAAAAATAAAAAAATTTTAGTGTAATGAAGATGCAAGAAAAGAAAAATTCAAGTGAAGATGGATATTTTATTTAAAAGAAAATGAAGATAAAAATGAAGATTATTGGTTTTATTTCACCTCCAGCATGAGGTTAAACTGCAAAATTTTATTTCTAAATTGGATTTTTTTGGCTTTCAAGAATTTTAATGTTTTTTTAATGGTTTTTGTTTTTTATGGGAGAAGATTTGTGTTGGAAAATCTTTTTTGTTTGAAGGTACCCAGGGGTGGGGCTTCTATATTTTATTTTGGCAAGTGTGGGGGTAACTGATGGGCTGGCTGCTCTATCAACAGTTACTCCAGATTGTCTGTTTCAAACCCCTTCTCTTAATTTTGTTGAATTCTAGTATTGGTTTTTTTTATTTAACAGGTTTTTAGTCTACCATGACTTTAAACTGGAAATTCTTTTGGTCTTCAAGTGCTGGAACTCTCATGTTTATTGGTTTTGTTTAATTTGGTTGGATGTTGTGTTTTTGTTAGAAGGTACCCAGGGGGGGCTTCTAGATTTTATTTTGGCAAGTGTGGGGGTAACTGATGGGCTGGCTGCTCTGTAGAACAGTTACCCCAGAATGACTGTTTCAAGCCTTTGGTTTTTTTCTAGTTGAATTCTAGTGTTGTTTTTTTGTGATTCAGGTTTTTAGTCCTCTATGACTTAAAACTGGATTGCTTTGGATGTCTTTTGGTGCTTTTGGATTGGTGGTGGATCACTGGTGGTCTTCCATTATTTTTACTTATTGGAGGGAGCCCACCCAGTATTCTTTTCTGTTGACCTGGAGCTGGCTTTGCTATGTGGTTCTAGGGTGTTGGCTGTGAAAGTGGTGGATTCAAGATTATTTTCTTTTTTTCTCTTTTTTTTCTTTTAATTTTTTTTATGGAGGCTATGTTTGTTCAAAGGCTCAAGATAGCTCTCTGGAAATGTTTTTGGTAGAAGAGGAGGAGTCAAAATAAAAAAAAAATTAATTAAATTTTTTTAGGTGTGACCACATCAAGGTACACTTGGATGTGGGTAAGGTATCAGGGGATCAGCTCATCAATTGGCTTGGGGATACCATTTTATTTTTTTATTTATTAAAGGAGGTTAAATGTTTTGGCTTTGATGGTTTTTGGTTTGGGGATTTGTGGGCCATATCTTCAAGATTTTTTTTCTGGAAGGTCCTTCAAGACTTCAAGCTGAATTTTTTTAATTATGGGATATATCTTCAAGATTTTTTTTTCTGGAAAGTCCTTCATGACTTTTAACTGATCTTTTAATTACGGGCTCAAGATTTTTCGATGTCCATCAAGACTTTATACTTAAAATTCTTAGTCCTCAAAGACTTTAAACTGGCTGGTTCCAAGATTTTCTCAAGAAGTAGTCCGTCAAGACTTTAAACTGAACACTGTGTTAGTCCCCCAAGACTTTAAACTGAGGATTGTTGTTGTGTTAGTCCCCCAATACTATAAACTGAGGAATGTGTGTTGTGCTTGGTGTTGGTTTTGAAAGATTGGTGGAGGGTATCCACAGGGGGAGCCTCTGAATTTAGCAAAGGCAAGTTTGGGGTTAATTGATGGGCTGGCAGCTCTATTCACAATTACCCCAGAATGTTAGTTTTTTCGCTGTATCTTAATGTTGTTGATCTCTGGTTCTGGGTTTATGATTTAGGTTTTTGAGTCCCCCAAGACTATCAAATGAGGATGGTCCCCCAAGACTTAAAACTGAGGGTTGTTTGTGGTTACATCCTATAGAGGGTGTGATCAATTTTTCTTTTCTGAATCAAACTCAAGTGCTAGTGGAATTACAGAGGTAATCAAGAGATGAAATGAAGTGTTCAGAATTAGCCTTGAACTGGTGAATGAGGTGTCTTCTGGTCTCAATGTCCTGAGGATCTCTAGCAGGTGTGGATTGGAAGTAGTGAAGCAGAAGTTGTTTCTGTTGAGATGTGTGTTGTTAAAACTTGGCCTTGATGGTGGGCAAGTGGTTTGGTGTGGGTGGTGCAATGGATCCTACATTGTTATCATCACTATCAGAAGATGGAGAAACTGAGAAGTCATCAGTTTTAAAGTTGAAGGAAGAAATGAAAGTTCCTTACTATCAGATGGACCAGGGATGGTGGAACTTGTTGTTTTATGGGTTGTGGCACTCTTCTGGGAAGGGTGAAGTTTTTTGATTAATCTGGGTATCAGGATGGATGTTCTGGATCTTTTGGTGCTGGTAGAAGATGGACCAGGTTGAGGTGGAGGTGAATCTGTTGTGGAAGATAGTGGACCAGATCTGTGGAAGGTCTTTTTTCTAGATTGGCAGACATCGCAGGACGTTCTGTATGGATGGACAGGTGGTGTCATGGTGCAGATTAGATTATTGTTGATGCAGTATTGGCAAGGACCCATTTCAGAGTCAGATTTGGGAAGAAGGTTGAACATGGTGGTTTGATGAAGAAAGAATGTGGACATTCTTAATTGTAGTGAGGATGTGGTCTTCCAACATTGGCAGAGGCCTTTGTTGTGTGATTTGGTGTTGTTTATGCATGTCTTAATTGACATCTGTTAAGGAATTAGGCATTTTTTGGGTTTTAATCTGTGGATATTGGGTCTGCCGGTATGTGAGTACTATCATTGGATAGCCCCGGGTTTTCTCTATATTTTATGTCTTGTGGACATTTTTCATATTCTAAGTTTCAAAGGGTCATTTACTAGTTTTTCATTTTAAAAGATAGCTGTTTAATTTTGTTTTTCGTGCTTTACGGGCTAACCTTAAGTCTTAGGGTTAAGTGCTTACTACCATTGGATAGAGCTATTTTTTCTCTATATTTCATGTCTCTATGTTGTTATAGTGAAATTCTGTGTTTTAAAGGTTTTAGTAGTTGTAGTTAGTTTTTCCAAGTAGATTGGGTGTTTTTAGTGGTTTTCTGGCTTCAGGGAGGCCGCGCCGCTTTAGGCGGCACCTCCGACGTCGGACGGCCCACCTGCCTCTGTTTTAGAAGGCTGGGGAGCGCTTCTGGAGGGTTTTTTATGCAATTTGGCAAGTACAGGCGCCAGATTGGTGGGTGTGCATGGGCTCTTAGATAGTGGTCTGTGTGTATATAGTGAATAAGACAGTTTGGGGAAATCTTAATCATCATACAACCATCCGGAGGTGATATCATTGTTCCTCACTCAGTTTTCACTGTTTTCTGGCCACAATTGGCTGTGTTTGTTGCAAGTGAGTTCTTCATTTAACTTAACTTTGGCAACTGTTTTCTCTGTTATAGTCTTGCAAGCTATAGCAAGTATTATTGCTGTCTCTGGTGTAGATTTGCAGCCTACATCAAGTATCTTTGCTGTCCCTGGTTTGGACATTGGTCTACATTTCAGTTCTTTGGTCTGGTAGTCTGTCTGGTGACTACTTTCTTGGCTCACCAAGCATTCAAGTGTATTGGAAAAGGGTCTTTAGCAAAACAGGAACCAATCTACTGTAGCAGGTAAATCTCACTTATTTTTCTGAAGGGACAGGGGATTTTTCTCTGGTTTTTCTCCAACTCCCTTGGTCAAGGCCTATAGCTAGTACTATAGGATTGTCTACACCAGCTCACTATGATTTTCCTAAAGCGGCTGAGAATTTAGTTGCGCAATGTTTGAAGACTACAGTCTCTGTTCCATTGGGGATGCTGACAGAAGTAGCGCTGGATGTAGCGAATGGAATTATGGATAAGTGTAGGAAGCAAAGGATTGCTAATTGCGCTGAGTTTGATGTTGAACAGCAGACATTTCAGGCGATCGTTGGAATACCTAGTGCGCCACATTATGCAGGACCCTTAGGGTATTTAACAATTACTGTAAATGGTAAGCAAATGAAAGCGTTAGTGGATACAGGTTCACAAATCAATGTGGTGTCTGTGGATGATGCAGTGGAGTTAGGTCTTCCTGTTAAAGATGGTGAAGTCACTGTTTCAAGAATTTGTGGAGGTAGGTTACCTGTTATAGGTGTAGCAGAGTATGTACGCACTAGAGTTGCAGGAGCAACGAGGGATATACATTTTTATGTTCCAATGGGTGTAGTAAAACCAGTTTTAGGCACGCCATTTTTAATGGATTATTCTGCAACTATATATTATTGTTTAAATAAGACTATTGGAATAAGGATTATGGGTGATGATGGTGTTCCAGTAACAGCGGTCTTAGCAGCGCCCAAGGATGGTGGCTGGGAAACCAAGTACTCTGGAGTTGCGCGGTTAGAGAAAGAAAGAGAATTTTATGAGGAAGTCTCAGATGATGAGATAGGGCGACCTCCAGGAAGGCACCAACATTTTTATTAGGGACTGGCATTTTAGTTGTTACTATCTCCCAGGATGAGAGGAACCCGGATAGTGACCAGTCAGTCCAACAAGAAGGGATACGTAAAGCGGTACTTCATAGGTGTCTTGGGAATAATACTGTAGAATTTATTATACCTAAGCCCTTTAATTTCTTTAATTACAGATATTGTTATAGTTATATTAAAAAGAAAAGACAAAAACAGGATTTAGGTGCAACCCTTAGTTATATTAAAAAGGGTTTTATTTTAATCAATGAAGAAAGCAGCAAGAGCTGTTCTGCATCACAGTATAAACCTGTAGCTGTTAAGGTTAAACCATTGAATGTAGCAATGCCTGATTTGAATCCTTCTTTGCAGAGGCCAGCGCTGTCTAGGAATCCTTATGATACCCCTTTAACAAAGTTTCCGCCTGATTTTGCGCCTACTGGTAAGATTACAATGGAAAGGTTTCATATGGTTAATTTTGGACCAGAGGATTAGTTATCGCAGGAAGAAAAGAAGTTGTTGTTACATGTTATGGTTCTTAGGGAAAATGCTATTGCGTTATCAGAAGAGGAAAGGAGTTTGTTAAAACACTCTTATGGTAAACCTTATATTGTTCCAGTTATACCCATGCGCCATGGAAGAAGAAGGCTTTTCCAATACCAGCGGCCATAAGAGAAGAGTATAAGGAACTAAAAAGGGGAAGGTTAAAGTCTGGATTGTATGAAAAGTCTATGTCTAGTTATTCAAGTCCAGTGTTTTGCGTTGTTAAACATAATGGTAAATTAAGGGTTGTTCATGATCTTAGTTAAATGAACAAGGTTACAGTAGAGGATGCAGGGATGCCACCAACGCCAGAGGAGTTTGTGGATTCTTTTGCGGGACCTGCATGTTATGGATTAGGTGATATTATGGGAGGATACGATGAGTGCGAATTGGAAGAATCATCCAGACCCATGATGACGTTTGAAACACCAATAGGGCGCTTTAGGTTGACAAGGTTACCTCAAGGCGCAAAGAATTCTGTGGCGGTATATCAAGCACAGATGATGTGGATATTGCAGGATGAAATTCCAGAACATGTGGGAATTTTTATTGATGATGGCAGTATAAAAGGACCAGCCAGTAATTATGATGGGGAAGTGTTAGAAGAGAATTTGCATATTAGAAAGTTTGTTTGGGAATATGTGATTAATCTGGAAAGAGTGCTATTTAGGATAGAGGATGCAGGATTTATGATTTCTGGGACCAAATTTGCTTGTTGTGTTCCAGAGCTAGATATAGTGGGACTTGTGGTATGTAAGGAAGGGAGAATCATTGATGAGAAACAGAGGAATAAGGTACTTACATGGCTGAGACCAAGAAATACTAAGGAAGTTAGAGGGTTTTTAGGCATCTGTACCTATGTAATAATATTTATTCCAGATTTTGCTTTGTTGTCTTCACCTTTTCGGCACTTGACAAGAAAAGATGTTGTATGGGATTGGATGGAGGAATGCGAGTAGTCATTAGAGTTATTGAAAAGGATTGTAGGGATAGACATTCTTTTGAAGAAATTGCAGTATGGACTATGCGCTGGAAAAATTACTCTAGCGGTAGGTTCTAGTGTGTCTGTGGTGGGCACAGTTTTGATGCAGGAGGATGAGGAAGGTAATGATAGACATTTCTTTATGAGTCTAAGACTTTTACCAAAGTGGAGTCCAGTTACTCTCCGTCTAAGTTGAAGTTATGTGGAGTAGAAAAGATTCTTAAGAAGCCACAATGGATGCTTTTGGGGCAGCATTTTGAGCTGCAGGTTGATGCACTATTTTTGGTGCAAATGATTAGTAGCCCGAGTTTACCAGATGCGCCCATGACAAGGTAGGTAGCACAGATTGATTTGTTTCCTTTTGATTTAGTCCATAAACTGGGAAAATAGTTCACTATGCCGGATTCATTTTCAAGAAGACTTGGAAGCGGAAGATTTTTAAGAAGATAAGAAATGAGTAAATGGGATAGATTATTGTTATGAAAGACTTAACAGTAATGTCCGCAAGGACAATAAACTAGCAGGCAGTATTGTCCTTGATGAAAATAAACTAGTAATGCGGAAGGTCCATAAAGACAAAAAAATAGATATTGAAAATGCAAAGGATGTTTGTAGCAAGGGTAGTCTGCAACTGGATTTGGGGGACACTGAAGCTAACATAGCAACAAGAAATGCACAAGGCGAGGTAGTGGAAGAGTCAGATGATGAAGATGATTCAAGGGGAAGTCAAGACAGTAGTACTCATCTCGAAGAAAGGAAGTATTCTGAAGACAAGGCATCTACTGATGAAGGAGTAGAGTTGTTAAGGTTATATTTGGAATGTAGTAGTCAACCAGATTTTTTCAATAAAGAGTGTTTGCGCAACATTAAGAAGCACGCTAAAGGTTATTTTATTAAAAATGGGAAGTTATGGAAGAATTGAGCTTTGTCTCCTCAATTAGTTGTTCAAACTAGGGAAGGGAAGGAGAAGATACTCAGGGAGTTACATGAGAATTTAGGACATAGAGGTCAAGATGAGACGTATCACAGAGTTAGGGAAAGATTCTGGTGGCCCAATATGAAAAATGAAGTAAGAGATTGGGTTAAATATTGTCCTGAATGTCAGCGCAGGAGTTACAGAAAGCCAAAAGAGAAAGGTAGAGCGACGGGCAAAGATACTGTTTTTGGTAGGGTCAGTTTAGATGCACTTCATATAAAATAAGGAAACTTTAAATACTTGGTAGTAGCCAGGGATGATCTATCAGGATGGATTGAAGCAGCGCTGTTGGTAAATCTCAAGGGGAGTAATGTAGCTGAATTTTTGAAGAATAAATGGATTTACAGGTATGGGGTAATGAAGATGGTAACCATAGATGGTGGCGCTGAATTTGCTGGAGAATTCCAAGAGGCAGTAAAAGGTATTGGCGCAAAGTTACTAGTTGCAACACCATATTATCCTGAAGCAGAGGAAATGGTAGAAAGAGGGCATCAAGTTATAAAAGATGGGCTAGTTAAACTTTGTGGAAATAATGGGGCAAAATGGAAGTACTATTTGCCGTTAGTTTTGTTTGCGGACAGGATTTGAGTTAAAAGGACAACAGGGTTTTCACTGTATGAACTGATGTTTGGTCAAAGGGCGGTATTACCTATTGATCTGGAGGCTGGATAATTTCTAGGATGTGACTGGGATCAAGTGCGCTCAACTGAAGATTTAATTCTAGTAAGGGTAGCACAGCTTGAAATAAAGGACGAGTTTTTGGAGAAGGCATATGATAGAATGATGCAGATCCGTGACAAGTCAGTTAAATATTTTGATGAGCTTTTAGCGCATAGGTTAAGGAAGCCATTGAACCCGGGAGATTTGATTTGGTTTATAATAGAAGCTTAGAAAGCCAATGGGGCAAGATGTTTTCTGACAGATGGAACGGTCCATATAGGATAACAAAGCAGATAACTGGAGGGTCTTATTTACTGGAGGAATTGGATGGTACTGAGTGGAAGCGATGTGTGGCTGCAGATCAGATCAAAAGATTCTACCCAAGGGGTGTTCCAGTGATACAAGATAACCTCTGGAATGAGGAAAAACTACCAGAATAGTAACTCCGGGAAGAGGTTAAACTAACAAGTTATGTTAATTTTTGTTTTTCTAAGAGGACTCACAGGAGGCTTTGATACAATTGTGATGGATAGAGGGTGCTAACTCAAAGGTAGGTGAACTATGGCTGAACAGGAAACTGGCACAAGCGCTTAGATGAGGGGGTAGAGGAAAATGAAATGTTATATTTTCATTTTTCGAGGGGACATGATGAAATAGGTAATTGGATTAAAAGAGATGTGTATCATGAAAACGCAAAAGACGCTGTAGAAAATCCTATAGTACTAGCTATAGGCCTTGACCAAGGGAGTTGGAGAAAAACAAGAGAGAAAGTCCCCTGTCCCTTTAGAAAGATATGTGAGATTTAACTGCTACAGTAAATTAAAGATACGTTTGCTAGACCCTCTAATTAAACACTCTTGACCTCTTTAAAAGGGAAGATAATAGTCCCAGACAGACTACCAGAAAAATTTGAAATAAACAGTACTATATTCCATTAAAGCACAAGTCAATGATACAGTGAGCAACAGAGAGGCGATGAGTAAAGAGATAAGATGATTTTCTAAAAATCTCCCCACACAAGCATCATACAGCCAGTGCACAGACCACCCTGACCAATTCCCCACCCAAAATCCAGCCGAATTGAAAAAAAACCCTCCATAAGCGCTCCCCAACCTCCTAAAACAGAGGCAGGTGGGCCGCCCGTGTCAGAGGTGCCGCCTAGGGGTGGGCCGGCAGCTTCTAGGCCCTAAAACACCCATACAACCAATAAAAACCCTAAAAACCCTAAAAACCCATAACTTCACTAATAAACAAGATAAACACACATAAGACATCTTAAAATGAAAAGAAAATGAAGGAAAATAAGCTGAGAAATAATAAGTGACCCTAGCTTAAGCCTACATAAGTATAACTAAGCAATAAACATCCGATAAATACCAACAACAACACCATAACTACCCTTTAAAACAAGGTAACCACCCATAAGGGATACCAAAATGAAGAGAAAAGAAAGTAAATTAAGCTGAGACATAATAAGTGACCCTAGCTAAAGCCTCCATAAACACTACTAACTATCACCTAAAGATGAAAAAAACCACTAATTACACCATAACCCCAATAACACCCTACATACCAAATACCCCCAAATATGCACTTCAAAGGCCTACCAGGTTTGAATCACTAGAACGCTGGGGATTCAGATAATGGGTTAACTTACCAGGAGTGGAATAGCAATTTATAGATGAGGCGCTCTACAGTTCAATTCTTATTTTACATGGTATATTGCTGTATCGCAGTAAAGGCAATAAAGTTTTATGATATGAAGGTTTATTTATGAATTTTTTAGGGTTTACAGTCTTTTAAAGAAAGTAGAGGGAGCAAAGTTAGGCGCTCTAAAGTATGGAAGACAGGTGTAATATAATAGTGCCATGTCTAAAAAGATTATGTGAAGGCATAGCATGAAAAATATATGAAGACTATGTACAGGGAGAATAAACAGAGGAGGCTCATAAGGAAAAGTGCTAGTGGGCTATTCAGTATCAGAGTGAAAGCTTATAGGATTTCCTTTCCAGTCTTCAGGCATGAAAAAGCAACGGGGATCAGCAGGGAATCCAAGAATTGTTGATGAGCTGATTTTGTTCATTAGCTGACCTATCATTTCTATATGGGTATAGCGAGCTTCAAGTTCAGCGTCAGAAAAAGCGGGTGCATTAGAGTAGGATAGAGACATAGCGTCATATATAAGACAAAGTCTGGAAAACATTTGTATGGAATGGAGGAAGGGTAAAGGAATAGGAGCCCATCCCAGAGAGATGGATTCATTGAAGCCTGAAAAAGAGTCAGCGGGTAAAGGAAGTGTAGGTATAATAATGGATACTTACTTGCTAATAAGTTTTGTGGGCCCGCTGATGGTAAAGTAATGGTAACTGCGTTAGGAGCAGCTGCAGTGGAGCCTGAGCGCATAGAAGCATTAGAGCTCGGAGTGGAAGAAGGTGTAGCTCTAGGCTGAATAGATATTTCATGCCTGGGAAAACTAGGAAGCGATGGAGATTCATAAGGAACATTATTACTAGTGGAAATAGTGAGACTAGTGGTTGTAGCTATGGGAGCGCTACTAGTAGAGCTAGGTGGAAAGAAAATATAGCCAGCAGGCGGAGGAGTATTCTGGTTTAAAGAGATATTGCAAGTTTTGTGGTATCTAAAGAAATTATCACAGGCAGGTCTAAAGGAGGCATACCCCCGAGGTTTAGAAAATGTACAATGAAAGTTGCGGCGTTTACAAAACAAGCACGCTTGATCTTTTGGGACAGTACGATATTGAGTCATAATATTTGGATGAAAGAGATCTAGGTTATTAGAAGGGCTATATATAAGATAACATGGCATTATAGAGAAGTCACCAGTGCGCCATGTTTGACTTGAGCGCTGGATGGTTTCTAAGAAGATAGGGAAAAATTTTTTTCATAATGAAGCACCCAAGGGAATGCAAATCTGTCGCAGTCAAGGAAAATTCATACATTGCGAAGATCTGAAAATTACAAGAGAAAGCATGCATGTACAATGCAGGGAAAGTATTTACTGCTATAGAAAGTAGCAACAATCTCAAGTTGTTATTTTTTATTGATTTATTATTTTTATTACTTTATTTATTATTGTCCTTTCATCATTCATAGGCATTTAGTAGAAGGGTTCTGCTTAGAAAAAAGATGATAATATTTGAAGGCAACTCATCTTGCAGTTGTAGAATTCTCACAGGAAAATTAAGGGAAAATATAAAAATAATATTACATTTTTTTACAAGGTAATATACAATTTACAGGGAATATATACAAGGAAGATTTTTTTTTTCAGTATTCTGCGTCATCAAAGATTGGAACACAGAAATCCCAGTCGTAAACAGCCTCTTGCATGTTTTGTTGGAAGGTTGTTATTAGCTGTTTTCTTTTGTTATACTCGGAGCGAGTATAAACAGGGACCGCCTTGAGGAATCCTTCAACGGCAGTTAACATGTTCTTCATATGACGCATGTTTGCATTGTATGAAGCGCAGGCAATTCGCTCTGCTAATTCACAGTTTTGAGCCACAGAGGGCTCTTCATCATTGATTTCCAGAGTAGTTTTGATGGGCCATTTGTCCGGGATGATGGTATCAAAGACGGGCTGCATAGTTGTCCAGTCAGGGGTGGGTATACAAGGAATACACTCCAGAATAGGCAAGGTATCCCAGAAGGGGTCTTCTTCCAAGGCTGGAAGGAATAGAGGAACGTTTGGATGTGGAGTCGTTTCAGCCTAACGTGTGCCTGGCGCATTCTAAAAGAGATAAAAAAAAGAGAAAGAAAATGTTAGGATTAAGAAAGGAAGAAGTAGGAAAAGAAGACTTAAGGTACTTTCCTCTGAAAAGAGAGATTTTGGGACAGAAGCGACACTAATAGGTGTAGGTTTGCGGTAACCAAGCTTGGTTCATTTGTCACCAGGTGGGGTAACAGGAGCAGGTGCCGGGCACTTGATGGTCATTTGACTCATCATGTTATTAATTGAGGCGTTAGGGTCCAGGCTTGCAACGGTGGGCGGTCCATTGTAACTACACTTCTTTTTGCATGTCTTGCAGTAATCGCATGACTAAAACAAAAAAAAGGGTGAAAGAAATGAAAGGTTAGTAACAACAAGGAAGGAAAGTGAAGATGACTTACAGTGAAGAAATTATTTCCACAGCGGGCTTTTGAGAAATGACAAGGAGTTATTCCATTTTCTTACAGCGGGTGCATCTTGTCCCACCCATCAGTGTAGTTATGGGCGTTGTTGGTGAAGCAGCAGGGGGCTGAGTGTGCATGAACTGTCTAATTGCGTCCACAACGTTGGCGGTATTTTCAGTGTTAGGATTGGTACTTCTAGTATTCATTATAAGAGAAGAGGATGACAAATAAGAGGAGAAGGGGATATATAAGAGAAGAAGAAAGAAGATGGAGGAAGAAAAAGCTGGAAGACGCAGGTATTTATGGGCTCCTGGGGACTGTGGCGAGTAGAGGGAGGATGTGGTACGCATCTTGCAGGTAGCATAATTTTAGACCAATCAGCGCGCGTAGTCCAGGAAGAATGAAGGAAGTTAGAACAGTAGGAAGTGCTAAAATATAATATGTATTTGCGTGTTTTGTAGAACAAAGGAAATGGAAGGGCGGAAAAGAATTAAGGGTCTGTGCGCTCGGATTTTTTAGTGAGATGTGCCGCACAATGGGGAATTGTGTGTTATTAATTTAGGACCATAAAGCGCTAATCAATATGGATTTGGACTTTCCAATAATTATGTGTTACTCATTAAGAGAAGAGTTATGACTTGAGGACAATTCAAGTGCATAGTATACTGTACCGCGGTTAGTCAGGTAACTTACTGAAACAGTTAATAAGGGAGGCTAACTAGTTAAGCGAATTTTCAAGACTATGAACCTAGTATTAAAGAAAGGAGAGTGGGGACTTGATCACAAAACTACCCAAGAGTCAAGGTGGCTAGGATCAGTGTTAGAATGGGTCAAAACTGAAAATAGCGCTGAAACAAAAACAAAGGTAGAGTCAAAAACGCATATGTGGAGTATGAGTGAAACAAGTTAATACTAGCGTTAGTAATCATAGTGTATGTTTTAGGCGCCATAGTTGTTACAAGAAGTGTACTTACTTACTAATAGATTAGCTATTGCTTTACTAATAGGGTGCTAGAGCCAGCACTGAAGATCCACTAGCGAACTGTGTCATGAGTACTGGAAAAATATAAAAAGGAGGACTATTCGATAGAGATAGGGAGCCTGAAACACAAGAACAGAGAGAGAAGATATATATATAAGTAAAATAGAATAGTGAATTAGAGATATTTTCTGAGTCTTTTATCATTTTTGCATCTGTGTGTGTATTTCATATAGTATAGTGAAAGAGCACAACATAGAAAGAATATATAGATTTAGTAGGATTGACTATTATTAGAGTTATTTTCTTGCTATAATATGGCATATTCAAAGAGAGCGCTTTAAGAGGGAGTAGCTGTGGATATTAGCACTTATTAAGAATAGAAATATCCAGATAGTAATACTTGTTTTCCTGATCTCTAAAACTCATCTCTTATCTTATAAACTTTCTAATCAAATATTAGTGTTACACATTATTGTGCTGTCTTTAAAAATAAGAGTGGAAGGAGCTTCTTTTTAGAAATTGAAAAGGAGAACCAATCCATCTCACATTGTGTCTACTGCTTAGTACTTTAGAACAGTCTACAACGTAGAAATACAGTTTCATTGGATAAGAGAACAGTTATCAAATGGAAAAATTAATTTGAAATACATTCCTTCTACTGAAATGATTGCAGATATCTTCACCAAGGCTCTTAGTAAGGAAAAGTTCAGTATTTTTGTGAAGGAAATTGGTTTGGTAGATATGATTGATAGTAAGGAGGGGTGTAAGAACAAGTAATTGTTGATTGTTATTCTAATTTTTATTTTTCTATTTATATATATATAGATGTTACTTTACACACGTAGATATATACATGCGCCATTCTATGGTGTTCTTTTATTTGCTATTCAGTCATATCTATCCATATTGTGCGTGACATTTACTTATATAGTGGGCTTTCTTTATTCCTTTTTGCCCATCTTCTCAGTCTCACTCAATATCATTTATTTATATTATTTAGGTCAGGTTAAACTGATTTTCTATTTAAATTTATTTATTAATCTTTATTTAATTCTTACAACCATTGTATTTAGGTAACTAGCGGCAAAGACCATTCTTAAGGGCAGAACAGTTTTTTTAAAGACTGCTTCTTTTGTCAAGTTAATTTATTCTTATTACCAATCATACACCACAGAAAAAATGGGGGGGTATTGCTAGCAATACCCCTTGCTTGAACTCCGTTGACCCACAAATCTATGCCTGAATTATGCACACATCATCACCATGTAGGAAGATTTTTGGCCTTACATTTAGTCAGAGATTTTTCACAAATTGAGCTCAAGATGAACCTGCATTGATCACTGTTTGATCTTGCAATATCCTAATTTGATCATGAGTTGAACTCCCTTTGATCTCACTTTGATCTAACATAAGCTTTTGCATATCCAATATGTCAACTATTCACTTTCAAAAAGATTTGTAATGAATTTCACATGGAATATTAGAACCGAAACCAGTAATTTTGAGTAAATGGCTCATCAAAATGATTAATCTACAAAAAAATACCATCAAAATTCAATCTGATTTCTGAAAACTTTCAGTAAAATGACTAATAGATATTTAAATTTGAAAATAATATTCCATTTCTCAATTTCAAATTCAAAATATAAATCCTCATTTCAAATGTGAATTTTGTAGATTCCTTGCCTTCCTATATTATGAGTAATATTTGAGGTATTTTACACCTTTGTAAATATGGTGTTGTGCTTCTAGAAATTATCTCTATTTCAATTCAACTTTTTTGGAGCTTGATTCCAGAATGATACATATTTTAAAACTATTTTGAGAAAAAAGTCACTAGTAATGAATTTAGCCTTTTATCTGTCCTTTATTAAACCTTACTTAATCCTACTTAAATCAAAATTGACCCACAAAAACCTTATTTGGGATATTTTTTAGCCCAGGATGATTCAAGATTGGAGCAAAATATTATTTTACATATCCAATATGCCTATTGATTAAATTTCTTTAAGCTTAGTTAAAATTTACATTAACATTAACTTTCACAGGAAATATTAAACACAAATCTTGAAAATATAGTATTTAAAATCAAAATAAATATAATATAATATGCTTACAACAAAATTTTTTTTCTGGATTAATTGAAACAAAAAATTGTTCATTTGTGAAAATAGAAAAAATACTATCCATCCTGAATTTAGAATTCATTTTTAAAAATTTAATGCCCCCTCACTTTCAAGTTTATCATGTATTTCAAAAATTATATTTTTAATAATTTTGTGAATAGTACACATGAGATATAAACTTGGGAATTTCAAAAACTAAAACATCAGCAAATTGAAATGTTTTTTATTGTTATGAATGGAAATAATGATTGAAAAACACCATTAGAGCAAGTTTGATTTTGAATAATAGGCATACTTTCTCATGTAAATTTCAATAAAAATAATTTTTATTCTTACATAAGTTGCGGTGGATACATTTGAGCTCAAAAAGAATTGAAATTGACAAAATAAGACTTCTATAATTCATATTCAAAAATGAAATCACCCTTCATTATCTACCTGTAAACTATTTTAAATTAAATAATTTCAAAGTCAGTATATACTGATATTATTTTTTCTTCTAAAAAATTTATTATATAGATTAATAGTCATAAACAGTTGACATAGATGTTATCTTTATATAAGCAATCTTTAATTCATAAAATTATAAAACTATCTTTTATGTAAAAAGTGATGAAGGAAAAAAATATTATTAAATTTTTATGCAATATCAATAAAATTGAAGATAGAGCATATCAAAAGTTTAAACTTAATTTCAATTTTGATATCATCATTTTACTTAATTTTACTTGAGTAGAAAACAGATTTTAAATCTCAATAAAGTTTTAAATCCCATTAGTTTGTAGATTTCAACATTTGAAACTATGAAATAAATATTTATGAAAGAATTTTACAATATTTGCCCTTCTAAAAACCCATAAATCCAACTTCAAATCTTCTAACCTTCACAAGTAACCACAATTCATTCTGAAAATACTCTATATTTAAAAAATTAAAGGTAAATAAAATTATGTTTTTATTCTTTATTTCAATTTTTGATAAATAATATATATATATATTATTGCTTAAAAACTCTAAGAGGGAACTTAATAGTGGTTTTGGCATTAGATATATAGATTCAACTTTCAAAAAATTTGTTTGGAATAGATTACAAAGACAAAAAGGATATATTTTGATGAAAGAATACTGATTTAGGTTCTCTTAAAATTTTATTATCCATTTTTATGGAATATCAATCCATTGTTATCATTCTTTATGATATTATCATAGAATTTTTTACTTTTTTAATATAATGATTTTCTATTGTGTGGTATGTAGGTTAAGATAAGTTTAAAAGATTTATTGAAGATATATATACCAGACACAGTATAATCTGTAGATTTATAACTATAACTTACTTTTCTGATGTTTTAAATCATTGATAAGTAGCTCATGCATTACACAAGTAAATAATTATAGTCTCTGGAAATAAGTCCTTGTGAATTTCAAATTTTTTGTTATTCTCAAAATCATTACTCAAATAAACTAAAAATTTCTTCAAATATTGATTGAAAGAAGGAGTTTCAAAATCTTATTTTGTAGTTATAAAATTTGAGTTCATTTTCATATTATCAAGTATAATGAACATTTGTAAATTTTAACTTGAAAACTAGTGATCATAGCAAAGTAATACAGAAAGAATCAGATAAAAAGGGTGGAATAAAGTCATAGAACAACAGGAAATGATACAAAATTGTTGATTTTTGGCTCACAAAATTCAACATATTTTTGACATATTTTGCCACCTTTAGATAATGTTTAGTGGATTTTAACATTATTATAACAAGCAAACTTAACAATTTTTTTGATTTTTTTAACAAAAATAAATATTGTTAGATCATTTTTTTTAAAATATGACTTATTTTTATGCTTTATCTACAATAGTTAGTAGTTTTTTTTTGCAGAAATTACTTGTTTTGATATTCTATTTTTGAATTTTTTAAGAGAGTTAATTGCATTAAAGTTTTGTATAAATTTTTCATTAAAGCATCATATTTTAAATCTAGAGATTTGGTTTTGAAATAATTTATGTTTTCATGTTAATTGACTCATTATTTTTGAATTGATAAATTATGTTAAAATTGGGATTGCTTATTTCTAGTGAGTGTACATCATAGTTGGTTTTCAAATCAAAGATTAATAAATGGTGAAATTTTGTAAAATTCTAAATATCTTTTAAACCTTTTTGAATTAAATAATGTTTAATGTTATGTAATCATTCTATAAGTAGAACACAGTTAAGATCTGATAATGGTACATTACTTTCAATTTCTAATACTAAAATTCTATTCTACTTGAAACAATGTAAACTAAAGCTTGGTATCTCATAAGAAACTCACAATTTTCAAAAATCATATTTCCAACTTTTTAAACATGATACAAATTAAAATATATTTTTAGATTAATTTCCTAATGAGTTTCAAATACTAGAAAATAATGACCTCAATTTATTTTAATACTTAAACCATTCTGATGAGTGAATTTAACAATCCTCTAAGTAACATATGGTTACCATTTATACACATATGCATGATTTCTGCTTTTGTTTAATTTTAGCTGAATCTAAAAAGGAAAATCACATGTTGAATATCATCTATAGATAAACTTCTTATATTAGAAGCTAATATTTCATATGAGAAATTTTTTATTGAGTTTGGGAAAGATTAATAAGTGTTCGGAATTATAATTGAGCCATTTATTCAAGTAAATAAAAAAGGATGACCTTTTAAATATTTTATATATACATATATATATATATATATAATAAAAATTAATTATATAGTAGCATTTAAACATGGTTTTATACTAATGTCATATAAAAAAAGGGATTGAACTAAGAATTTCAGTAAAGAAAATAAAAATAAGATAAGTTAATATTCTTGTTTATATTTTCATATTTTTGAAATGTCTTACTTATGGGAGAAAATTATTTGGTTTTAGAGTACAAGAATTTCTAGATAAAAATCTTCACAATATAGTTTGACCCTCTCAAAAAGAAAATTCTAAAAATTTTACTATCAAATTTTATATATTTGTTAAGTAATAGAAAATGGAGTGGTGTCTTTGACAATGAAGCTTTAGAAAATGAAATAAATGATTTAACTTTATAATATAACTTTTGAAACAATAAATCATGTATTCAAAAAAAATTATATATCTTAAAATCAAGATAACAGTATTAATTAAGCAACTCTAACAACTTTGGAAAGAAAACAAGAAAAAAATATTTAGTAAAATGCATAATTTATTTTTAGAATTTAAGGAAGCTTAATATCTCTACCTGTAAACTAGCCTTAAAGCAGGTTTAGATTTAACATGTGGAAATTCATACATAGTACCCTTTTATCATTCACCACGCAATATGGGGGGCGGACTTGTTAGCAAGTCCGCAACCTTGGACTCAAGTTCACCACAGATTGAACACACATTGAGCTATTGACAAAGGAACCATACAATCAGGGATAAACACCACTCAGCAGAACAGTTTTAGGTGGGTCTTCAAGTAGAGTTCAATATGAGTTCAGTATGAGTTCAGTCTGAGTTCCATCTGAGTTGTGCCTGAGTTCAGGTTGGGGACTTGCTAGCAAGTCCACCCCCTATATTGCGTAGTGATTAGAGAAGAATAAAATTTATGTAGTTTTATTTTATTAATTTATAATAGTATTTTTATTTTTGGCTTTTTCATTAGTATAACTATATATTTTTTAACTTTTTTGTTTTTCATAATATAAGTTCAAAGCTGCCCATCACTACTTCAAGATGAAACTCCATATAATGTAATAAATGAATGATATATTATAATGAATTTTACTAGAGAATTTTCAAAAATGGTGATTAAGAATACTTATTATAATTTTTTTAAATTTTTATTATTATTCTATCTCTTGAAAGGAGATGGCCATATCTCAATTTAATTAGTTTTTCTTCAGAAAAATTTATTCTTGATCTAAATAAAATTGCATCACTATTAACTAGATGTTATTATACAATTTTACCAATTTTTTTATCTGAACATAGTTGAAAGTATGTATAAATTAAAGTGTTTCCACATAGTCTTACTATTATCCCACCATAATTTTCACATTTAGATTTCATTTTAACTGTAAAATAAGTTTTTCAATAATTTTAATAATACCTTAATCTTTAATAATTTAGTTACATAGTAGATTTTTTATCCTTTTTTTATATGAGGCTTAATATATAAACACCACTTTTAGATTTTTTCCATTTTGATGTCTGATAATTTAAATTTTCATTTAACTACCCAAATTATATCAAAACAATTTCAAAAGTATATTTTTTTAATGTAATCTTTTTGATAAACTTATCATTTCTTATAGGTTGTTCTTCAACTATTTATTGTAATTAATTACCCACTCATATATGGTCTGTTATTGTTGTTAATTACATACAGACAAAATAAGGATACTCTCATATTATATTGGAGTTTTAAATTAAAAAGTAAATACTAGTGGCTGCTATTAAATATGAAGTTGTTATAACTAAGTTGAACAATAATTAATGATTAAATGGCATTATATATTACAAATTTTATTGAATGTATATAAAAATAACACTCAAGAAATATATATGAGATATACATATAACCATTTAATATCAAAAATCAAGTACTTATCAACATGGTCTTTTTTAATGATTTTCAAATTTACTTAAAGAGACATTAATATTACCAATTCAAGTTTTATATCAAATATATCAATATTACTATTTCAATTTTAATTATTTTACAAAAAAGTTGAGTTACAAAGTAACTAAATTCAGTATTTAATGAATATTTTTGAAAAATATTTACAAAAATAGAAATAACCCCTCACAAAAAAAATTTAATTTTTTTACTTACAATTTGCACCATATTTCTATCTTTAAAATATTGGTATTCTTCTAACAAAAATATTTTTTAAATAAATTTAAAATTTTTTTCATTATTCAATTACAAAATGTCAAATTTATAATTATTTTTACCTTACTAAAAAATTTAGTTGAAAATTTAATTTTGTATTTCCAAAAAATCAACTTAAAAGTCAAAAATTAAAAAAACAAAATTATAATTATAATTATGGGAAAGAGGTAAATTAAATTTATAATATTCATATAAAAAAATTTCATATATTTCATGGTGTTTAAATTTTAAATTTAATGTATTAAAATAGAATTATTAAATAACCAAGCCAAATGAAATCGGCTTGGGTTTTTGGTATCACTAGCACTTTTTTTTTTTCTAATACTCACATTTTAATTTTTTTTTAAATTTTTTTTTCTAGCTTTCTCAATTTTTTTATGATTTTTAATGTTTTTAAGACTGAAGTTTCTTTTAAACAACTTCAGTCTAACTTGTCTCTCACTTTCCCACCAGTTTGCATCTGGTAGGGAAAATCGCTTCCATTTTAGAGACCAAAGTCCCTTGCAGGGACTTTGGTTTCTCTGTGTGCATTGCACAGCCAGAAAAAAGCTGGCTGTGCAATACATTGCATGCAGCACATGCAACGTGCATCCCTGCTGCAAGTAATGCGTGTTGAATGCAGCAGAAATGCGCATTGAATGTGCTGCCCATATCTCATTCAGCTGACTTGTATCAGCTGCATGAGATATGGAAGCGATTGTGCAATGCGCGTTGCACACAGCTTTGGCCACCTCCCAGCCTAGTAAATTTACTGGGAGGGTGGCAAATGTTACAGCAAGCAATCAAAGTCGCTTTTAGCAACTATGATTGCCTGAAAGAGACACTTCCAGCCAGGGGAAACCTGGCTGGAAGTACTAAATTGCAATGTAAGGGACCCAAGCCAATTTCAAAGGCTTGGGTAATAAATTAAGCTTTCCAAAAAGCAGCCAGTATAAATCTGGCTGCAATAAAAAGTAAATTATATAATTAAAATACATAAATAAATAAAAATTTGTTCAAAAAGATATACAACACTCTGCAGCCGGTTATAAACGGCCTTCCATTGATACACATAGAAACAAAATCAAATGTTGCTTTCAGCAACATTGGCTATGTTTTGATATTTTGAGCCAATTAAGATCAGGAAAAAGGCCAAGGCATAAAAATTGCACAATTAAAAATCTTCCAATTTAATATGAAGGGGAGGTTCATATTTTAGAAATAGGTGGTGCACATTATAGTTCCCTTTAAAAAAATTGGAAAATTTATTAATTTTGACTCAATGTAAATTTAAATGTGATGAGTGTATGTTTTTTAGCTACGTTATGGTATGGTAAGCTCTTAAAGTCGCCTTGCTGTAAGCAGGATCCGGAGGAGATATGTGGATTTAGTTGAAAACCCCGTCCTTCCAACAAAAATAACAAAGTAGGTGTTCTAAATTGCTAAGCTACCCAGTCTATTTAGATCCAATGTAATATAATATTATGAAACTCTGAAATATTTGATGCTTATTGAGATTTAAATAAAAGTGGCTGTTGAGAAAGAAATACTGATTACAACAATTAAGGTGTACCAGTGAAAGATCTGAAAAGATTGACTTTTACGTTTTTATAATAATTTAAATTTTTATGATACAGCAATAATCAAGTCCCAGTGATGAAGACCTTTCTAAAGATACCCTGTATGAAGTGTGATTTAAATTGTTGAGTAGTATTTCTAAAATGTTATATATAAAATATAAAGTTATAAGGGTATTACAATTTTATTTAATTTGTTGAGTAATAAAAAATGAGACCATGGTGGTTAAAGATTAAGCTGTATGATGTCTGTATGATGCTTAATTTAGAGTCTGAGAGGCTCTTAAGTATTCCTAGTCACATGCCTAAGATACTTCTCCAGCACTCAGCCGGAGCCCATCCGGAGATCGTATGGAGCCCGTCACGACTTCAGGACTCAATTAGAACCTTAAAACTATAATACAAAAATCTGGAAAAATTACACATGATAGAGCAACTTCCCTTATACATTACCAACCATATTTCGTAGTCTGCGCAGCTCTAATCACCCTGTGAAAATTTGTCAAAGTTAAGTAATTTCTAAAAACGTAAATATTTCTATAAATCTTTAAAATTAATTTAAAAATATAAGAAAAATAGTGAAAATTCTGGAAAATTTTTCCAAGGTTCTTAAGTGACTCGACTTGATACTTATAAAATTTTCAGACCGTAAAAATAAGTTTTCTCTGTAAAATAAATTGTTTTCACGTAGGCATTCTCTTTTGACCAATTTCATATTTAAAACTCAAATAAATTAAATAAAACCCTTTTTAAAATATTAAAATCGTCAATCTTTACGACGTAATAACTCTATTTACGTATTTAGGTGCTGTACTAAACTTTATGCCACCACATCCTCCCTCCAATTGAGAATGTCCTCATTCTTTAAACTTTGCATAAGTGATTAAACACAATATTCATCTTTAACCTTCAATCACCATCTTATTTCAATCCACTTAAAATTCATCTTCATCCAATATGTCTTTCAAAGAACTTGTCTCTCCATGTGAACTCTGCGCTCGCTACCAGGTACCTTGCTTAATTTCCAATCCTAATCTCCCAGGCAGAACCACCTGCGACCTATACCGTGTTAAGAAAGTCAAATGTAACCGGCCAATAGCTTCTTCAAGAACAAATTTTTATCTTGGACCAGCAGCTCTCCCTGATCTTACAACCTCTAAAAAGCGATCTAAAATTCCTATCTTCTTAAAACGTATTAGATCAAAAACAGCTTCATCGTCAAAAGTTCAATCTTCATCAGCGGATCCTGGCCTAATTTTGCCTTCACAAGATCCTAATCCTATAACGCCAGTGCCCCCAACCAACTTTGCTGAGACCATGTTTCCTGGCTCCAAATGTAAGACCCTATTATCTTACTAAAACTTTTTTAAATAAAATCTGAATAAACATAATAACTTTTATATACTTGAACTTCTAGCTGTTGAAATAACCAACACAGATGACGTTGGCAAAGTGAAGATGGAATATATTAATCATTACCCAAATTTTCATCACTATCTTTTTCTTGACTTTACGGATGAATTGAAACAAAAAATGCTGGCCTATTTTCAAGAAACTCCAGCTAATAAACATGAAGATCTCATGAAAAGAAGACTCTTGATGCAAAGCTTTGATAATGATGTTGAACGATTCCAAAGGAATTATCTTTTTTAATAAATTAATTTGATAAATCTGTTTTAGCTGGTCTTCATTTAATTTTTAAAATATAAACATTGTTTCTTCTTCTCTGGCTTGATATAACATAAAATAAAATAAATCTTGTGATGATTCCACTACTGAGAGCAAGGTTTGAATCCCTTCAGACTCCCATTAACCAGTCTTCTTTCATGTCACAGCATTGAGAGAGTGGATCTTCCTAATGAGCCAAATACTTCTGATTCCAATCTCATAGGGCCCCCCACTGAGCCAAATTCTATGATTCCAATCTCGCCATAAGGTCCTCCAAGCTTCACACCAAAAAGGCCTTACTATGAGGCACTAAAAAAAACATTCCCTAAAATCCAACTACCATCCTAACTTCTGATTCCTTCATCACAATTTTCAAAATTTGCTATGCAGAAAACCCATAAAATACTTTTGCCAGGCTTCCAATAATAATATTAACTTTAGACCATGTTAAAGCGCCACAAATTTCACCTAATTAATCATTATGATTTTTTTAGCATCATTACCACCTAAAATTTTAACCTCCTAAAGCTATCAGCACCCAATTCCAGAAATAATTGAATAACCAGTTTAGAGTCTTAGTGGACAGTGATAAATTAAAATATTGAATTGAGTTATCCAAACAAAATTGACGTTCCAGTTTAAATTCTTGGTGGACCAAACATATAATCAATTGCCAGTTTATGGTCTTGGTGGACCAAAGATTGTTTAAGTGCATAAATAACATGAAATATTCCTAAGTAAGGACTAGGCTTGACCAAACATTTTATAAACTTGATAATCCAGTTTAATGTCATAGTGGACCAAACATTTGATTGACAAGAAATCAAGTATAAGGTCATAGTGGACCAATGAATGTTGAATTTTCCTGCAGATATTAATTTTCCACTTTAAAGTCATGGTGGACCAAAAGTTTGATCAATAGTAATTCCAGTTTAAGGTCATGGTGGACCCAACAACTTGATAATAGTCCAGTTTAAGGTCTTGGTGGACCTAACATATGATAACACTCCAGTTTAAGGTCTTGGTGGACCTAACATTTGATTGATAAAAAAAAAATATCCATCTCCGAAAATATCCATAAAATCTTGAGCATCCTTGAAATTCAGTTTAAAGTCTTGAAGGACTAACAGCTCCAATATAAAATCATTAATGACAGTCTTGAAAATTAGCCAGTTTAAAGTCTTGGAGGACTAAAGATCCAAAATACATATAAAAAACCTTAAAGAACGTCTTGAACAGTAGCCAGTTTAAAGTCTTGGAGGACTAACAGATGTCAAGATAAAGAAAATTATCCTTAATGAAAGTCTTGAAAAATAGCCAGTTTAAAGTCTTGGAGGACTAACAGATATCTTGAAGTAAAATCCCATAGGTATTGAGCTCCCCTAGACCCTATTTCCTGTCTAAACTAAATGAATAAAACTAAAAATAATGAAGACTTAAAAATAAAAATAAGAAATATAATTATAATTTTGATTTAATTAATTAATTTTATTATGTTATTATTTTATTATTTTATTTTTTATTTTTTTATTTATTTATTTATTTATTTATTTTATTTTATTTTTATTTTATTTTTATTTTATTTTTATTTTATTTTTATTTATTTTTAATTTTAATTTGTTTTTAATTTAAAATAAATGATTTTAGAAAGATAGTTTTGAAATAAAAGTAAAAATTTAATTTTTAAAGAAAGATAAACAAATGTGAAAAGAAAGATAAAAAAAGTAATAATAATAAAAAAATTTCAAAATAAAATTTTAAAAGATACCCCCCGGCCATTTGATGAGCCATACCCTCAACATCATACCCACATCCAAGTGCAACTTGATGTGGTTACACAATTTGAGAAATTTAAAATAAAAGAAAATAAATGAAAGATTTTTTTTTTTAGAAGATAATTTTATAATGATGATCACTGGATGGGCTCCCTCCAATTTATAAAAATGATTAGAGACCACCAGTGAGCATCACCTTTGCAATAATTCATAATATATATTTAAAGGAAAGAAATCACAATCTAACATAAAAAAATCAAAATAAAAATATATAAATAAATAAAAAATCTTGAATCTGGTGTTGAGAGCAGTGTCTCTTGATTCGTTCCAGTTTATAGTCTTAGTGGACTTCCTATAATTAAAAGACAAAGCCAGGATTCAACTAGAAACAGGGAAAATTTTGGAAACAAACATTATGGGGTAATTGTGTATAGAGCAGCCAGCCCATCAATTACCCCCACACTTGCCAATATTAAATTAAGAAGGTTCCCCTGTGAACACTTCTACCAATAATTTTAAAATTTTCCAACATTATCTTCAACCATATTTTTAAGAATTTTTAAATTTTGAAAATTCCAACGAATGTTTTCATAAATTTGGTAAGGTTTCGTTGTCCATTTGACAGTAAAACAACAGAAATATATTTTTGAAAACAGATGATAGTTTATCCCCATTGCGGAGTATAAACGATAGATTTCATAGTTTACCCTCTTTTTGGAGTCCTAACGTATGTCAAAAATTAAGTAGTTTACCCTCTTTGCGTAGCTCAATAAGATTTTTATAAAAATCATAGTTTATCCTAGTTGCGGAGGGATTCATAAAATTTCATTAATATTATAGTTTATCCTCATTGCGGAGGTCATCATCACCATAATCTAAACACAATAATTGTGCCAGTTTAACCTCATGGGGGAGGTATGGAAAGTCTTCAGCTCCTTTAGTGCTGGCTTTGATAATAGGTATATCTTCATCGAACTCTTCTGAGTCTGAATCTTCTTCAGTGGGTGGTCTCCTTGATAAACCATCTGGCATAGTAAAATTCTTCCAGGCTTATAAACTAAATCAAACAAAAAATGTTGAATAAAAGCTACCCATCTCGTCATGGCTGCGTTTGGTAAACTTGGGGAATTGATCATCTGGATTAACAATTTTGCATCCACTTAAAACTCAAAATGTCGCCCCCAAAAAATATGCTGAAGTTTCTTCAGCATTTTTGCCACACCACATAATTCCAATTTTGGTTGAGAATATCTTGATTCAACCTCAGTAAGTACTACAGATTCATACCTAACTGGCCTGATGTATCCAGCTTTATCCATCTGAGACAAAACCTCCCCAGCTGCAACCTGACTTGAATCAACTGCTAAATAAATTCTGCCAGCATCTTTTCCATAATCAAACTTGTGTAGGACTAAATCTTTCCCCACAACCTCCTTCAACTTCACAAACGCCTTCTCACACTCTTCATTCCACTCCCAGTCTGAATCCTTTCTCGTTAACCCTCTCAATGGAGCTGCCAATGAAGAAAAGTCCTTAATAAACATTCTAACATATACAGAAACACCTAAAAACCCTCTGACTTTGGTCCTATTCTTGGGTCTTGGCCAGGACTGAATTTTATTATCTTTCTTCTTAGACATAGTCCTACCCTCTCTACATACCACATGGCCTAATATTTCTAAGGCTGGCACACAACATGAAAATTTTGAACCTGAAATAGTTAAACCAGCCTCTTCAATTTGAAACAAGATTCTTTCTAAAGTAATTTCAAACTCCCAAATGAATTTGCGTATCCCGGGATTCTCTTCCAACACCTGGTTATCATAGTCCGTTGTTGGTCCCTTAATTCCTCCATCATCTATAAAGATTCCAGCATATTGTGGAATTTTGTCTTGAAGGATCCAAGCCATCTGAGCTTGATAAACTGCAACTGAATTTGTTGCTCCTTGAGGTAATCTTGTTAACCGTAAATGTCCTTGTGGCGTATCAAATGTAGTGAGAGGCCTTGAGTCCGGATGTAACTCTCTCTAATCATATTCACCCATAATATCTCCCAAACCATAACACACTCTTCCTGCAAATTCTTCAACAAACTCCTCAGCACTAGGCAGTATCCCAGCATCCTTTATTGTAACCCTATTTAATTCCCTAAGATCATGAACAACTCTAAGCTTGCCATTCAGTTTCTTGATACAAAATACGGGACTAGAACAACTTGAAGTTGATTGCTCATACAGTCCAGTGCGTATTGGTTCTCTGACAACTTCAATATAGGTTTCTTTTAATGCAGCCGGAATAGGAATAGGTTTCTGCTTCCACGGTTCATGAAATACCACAGGAATCTTGTAAGGCTCCCCATAGGAATGCTTCAACACACCCCTCTCCTCTTCTACAAAAGCAATGGCCTTCTCTCGCTTGACCATCACATCCAACAACAACTTCTTCTCTTTTCCAGAAAACCAACCATCAGGTCCAAAATTAACAACACCCAGTCTCTCAAAAGTGATTCTTGATGTCTCAAAAAATTCAGGCGGATTCTTTACCAAGGGACTTTCATAAGGATCTCTTGATAGCCTTGGTCTTCTCAAGGGTGGATTTAATTTGGCAGGTAATGGTTCATTAATAGGTCGAACTTTATTTGCTACTTTCTTATGTTTGGCTGCGTCCACATTTAAATAAACTTGAGGTAAAACATTTAATTTTGTATCGCCATTAAAAATTTCATCAAATGAATCTTCTTCATCGTCAGAATCTGAATAAGAAAAATTAGAAAAATATTTTATTTCATTTTTAAATTTTACCCTTTTCTCCTTTCCCTTGTCTAATTTATAAAAAGATTTTTCAACACCTTTGCTTCCCTTATCCAACAGTAAATCACCCGTAAAGAAATTTGGCAGTTTAACCTCTTTCTGGAGGACCAGAATTGAATTCTCACAAAAATTACTTTTTTGTGTTTTAATTATACTGAGATTTTTTATTGGTTTTTGATGAGATAATTTCAGTTTAACCTCTTGCTGGAGCTCTGGAATAACATTTTCACAAAAATTTTTTTTTGTGTTTTAATTATACTGAGATTTTTAATTGGGTTTTGATGTGATATTTGAAATTTACCCTCTTTCTGGAGGTCATAAAACATACCCTTCCAATTTTTATCCAACCTAATTTGGCCCATTTTGCCTTTTTCACCATTTTTAAATTTAATAGAAAAACAGGGTAAATCCAATAAACATATAGAAAAGTCCAAAACGTATTTTCATTCCAAAGTAATTTTAACATAAAATAATTGAGAATCCACTTGAATTATCTCCATGTGAGCTGACCTATTGCAATCCAGGATCTCATCCTGAGGAGAGATTACAACATTAGAATTATCAGCCCCTGCTACCCCGAAAAATGAGGGCATTCATCCCTTTCCAACAAACATAATTCACCAGAAGCTGTCCGTTTTATACACCGCTTCTTGGGGCAAACACAACATTGGCACAGAGTAGTAATCCCTGGCCGTGTTTCCCAACCTTCATCTCCAGGAGGCACTAACCGCATATGTAACCTCCGCATATATTCACCAGTGATTTCCAAACTAATCCCCATGCCAGCTTGATACCCTATCCTGGCCTCAAAATTTATCAAAAAAGGACGACCAAGAACAGTTTTGACTGCTCCTCTGGCCACATAAAAGTGAACCTTACCAACAGATCCACCAATGCCTAACCTGACATGCTCAGCTGTACCCATAAGCTCTGTTGCATGCCCTCCAATGCCTCTGAGGTTTCCCCCAGTTCCACTTTTAATTGGCAAGCCTATACTCGTCGCTTTACCCAATGAAATTAAATTAATTTGAGACCCTGAATTGACCAAGGCCTTTAATTCTTTATGGTTAAGAGTTACCACCAGGTAACCCAGGGGAGCGGAAAAATGCATATCTACATCTTCCCTAAACTTTTCAACATTTTCACAAATATATTCCACCTCTCCAGTGGAAACACGACGCCTCGTCAAATGCTTCTATTGCTTTTCAGCAAGCGCCAAACTAATGGTAAATAACTCCACCAAAGATAAGGGAATCTACATTTGATTCACCCTATTCAAAACTATGTCCATTGTATTAGCTTGACCAGAAACTACTGGCCGCTCATACTGGACCTTTGATTTAACAACCTTGGCCCTGGGTACCTCTTGAGGTCCAACCAAGCCATCATCACCCCCATTATAACATCTTCACTTTCTATAACCCTAACTCCGTCACCAGCTTCTTGCACTAATCCTGATCCATCGCTAGTCCTTCTTACACCCTTCATTGGGATGGGACCGCTAAAACTTGGTCTGGGTAGAGACTCCAACAGTACGTCCTCCTCAGAATCTGAATCATCCTCTGGATAGGTTCACCATTTAAATCAAACTTGCCATAACTAGGGGGCCCCATATCAGCAATCCCCTTCTGCATTTTATGTAATTTGTCCTTAGAGTAAGGGTTCAATTTGTTGGCGGCAGTTTGAGCACTAGAATTTTTGTCCTTAGAGTAAGGGTTCACTTTGTTATTGGCCTTGCCAGGATTAGCCCTCAGTTGGCTTTGAATGCTACTCTTCGCCTTAGTAGCAGCTGCTCTTCTAGCAGCATTAACATCATATTCGCCCGCCATACAGCTACCCTCCACTTGAGCAACTGTTGCCAGCTCTAAACCTCCAAAAGAAGTAGAAAATGTGGCTTTACTGACCTCTTTCTCTTTACCTTTGTCAGCTTTTCCACCATTACCATTACCATTTTTGCAACCCTTGGCATTAACATCTTCATCATTTATCTCTTCAAATCTGGCTCTCCTTTCAGCCGTTAAATTTCTTCTGACCAAATCAGAAGGAGACTGTCCATCACTGGGCTTGATGAACAAACCATCAGGAAATTTATAAACTTTACCATAAAATAAAACTCTCCCAGCATCCATATTCTTATCAAGAGCAAAACAAACTGTTGCTCTGTGCCCCCTCTTATTACAATAGGAGCACACCTTTGGCTCATCGTAGCCACCTCTATAACTACTACCACCATTATTACCATTTTCCCTATTGCCTGAGAAGCGGTTACTGTTATTATTGCCATTATAATTTCGACGTTTGTACCCTCTAGATTGATAAGAAGTCGACGTTGATGAAGAAGTGATTGGGGCCTTATTGGCCTTCTGAGTCTCTTGAACAAATATTTTTAACTGTTTGGTTAAATCGGCCAAGTGATCAACCATCTTATTATCCACATTACCCTCAACTTTTGCAGCCAGTAGTCCCATTTGAGCCTTCTTGGCCTCCTGAGCTTTGACCATGATATCATTATTCTCAGCCAAAACTTCACTAACCTTGCTAACATATTGAGTGCATGACTCCTGATATTTTTCCAATGCTAACAACTTGAGATGGGCCTGAATGTTCTCTTTGATGACCTCCAGAGCAGGCAGTTGCTGCTCACTATTAGGCAGTTCCTTCATCAAATCTTTTCTTGAAAGATTCTTCAAGACGTCCATTTGAATATCCCTGCTGCATGCTGACCAAAACAAATATTTTGCTTGATTTTCATGCCCTAATTTGTCCACCAGAATAAGATATTCAACTACTTCATAAAACTGAACACACAGATTTTTGAAGCCTGCCATAGAAGAAACTCCACCTTTTGCTTTCCAGTCTCCAACAATTTTATTGAGGTCCAACATAGTAAACCTAATACCCCATCTATCAACCATAGCTTTAGAAAGCTTAACCCAATCCTTGTCCTTAAATGCCTGCATAGCAATAACCTCTTTTTCCACCTCCCTATCAGAAATAAAAAACCTAACTTGCTTCACCATATCCACATGAGAAGCACCATCAACAGCAGCAGCAGCTTCATACCTTCTAATGAACCATTTAACCTCCTCCCCATTAAACTTTGGGCCATCCCAAGAAACAATCCTAACAGAGGGAGTAAGAGTTTGAGGAGATCCAGAAGCAGCAGCAGAAGAAATCTCAATAAGTAAAGAAAAGCTTTAAAACCAATAAAATAAACAAGCCTCTTGCAGGCTAATAACAAAGATCGATTAGAGTTCCAAAGAATAAGCCTCTTGCAGGCTATTAACAAAGACCTTGACCCAAAAAAGTCCTAGAAAAAACTAGAGATTTCGTACCCCACGTTGGGCGCTAACTATGGTATGGTAAACTCTTACAGTCGCCTTGCTGTAAGCAGAATCTGGAGGAGATATGTGTATTTAGTTGAAAACCCCATCCTTCCAACAAAAATAACATAGTAGGTGTTCTAAATTGCTAAGCTACCCAGTCTATTTAGATTTGATGTAAGATAATATTATGAAACTCTGAAATATTTAACACTTATTGAGATTTAGATAAAAGTGGCTGTTGAGAAAGAAATACTGATTACAACAATTAAGGTGTACCAGTGAAAGATCTGAAAAGATTGAATTTTATGATTTTATAATAATTTGAATTTTTATGATACAGAAATAATCAAGTCCCAGTGATGAAGACCTTTCTAAAGATACCCTGTATGAAGTGTGATTTAAATTGTTGAGTAGTATTTCTAAAATGTTATATATAAAATATAAAGTTATAAGGGTATTACAATTTTATTTAATTTGTTGAGTAATAAAAAATGAGACCATGTTGGTTAAAGATTAAGCTGTATGATGTCTGTATGATGCCCAATTTCGAGTCTGAGAGGCTCTTAAGTATTCCTAGTCACGTGCCTAAGATACTTCTCCAGCACTCAGCCGGAGCCCATCCAGAGCCCGTCCGGAGTTTGTCCGGACCTCCAGACTGAATTAGAACCTTAAAACTATAATAAAAAAATCTGGGAAAATTACACGTAATAGAGCCACTTCCCTTTTACATTGCCAACCATATTTTGTAGTCTGTGCAGCTCTAATCACCCCGTGAAAATTGTCAAAGTTAAGTAATTTCTAAAAACATAAATATTTCTATAAATCTTTAAAATTCATTTAAAAATATAAGAAAAATAGTGAAAATTCTGGGAAATTTTCCCAAGGTTCTTAAGTGACTCGACTTGATACTTATAAAATTTTCAGACCGTAAAATTAAGTTTTCTCTGTAAAATAATTTGTTTTTGCGTAGGCATTCGCTTTTGACCATTTTCTTCATATTTAAAACTCAAATAAATTAAATAAAACCCTTTTTAAAATATTAAAATTGTCAATCTTTACAATGTAATAACTCCAGTTACGTATTTAGGTGCCGTACTAAACATTAGGCCACCACAACGTGAAACATGGTAGCTAGAATTATGTGGCGTCATTTTTTTTAGATGTGAAATTCAGCGTTCCACAAACGTTCATCTGTACAACATGTAGTTAAGTAAATTCTAGCTGGAATTAGTATATGCATAGGAAAAAATGATCATGCTGTGTACAGTGCCTTGGCAACATTATTCTTGGAATTTAGATGAAGTTTATCATATGACTTGGAGAGCTGCATTTTTTTGAAAATGAGATCAGTGAAAATTCATGATATCTACATCTGTTTGCCACCCAATTTATTTTTCCTTTCTCTTTCTCACTTACCTTTTTCAAAAATTATCAATCATATTTTTGCTTTATCATTTTGAATTATTGGTACTATTTTCTTGACCTTATCTGATTACCAGTAAGCAAATTTTTCTTTCTATTGCATTTCATATCATTTTGGTTTGTTACTCTTTTTTACACTTTTGACAAGTTAATCTAATGATTCTAATTCTGAATTTATTTTTATGGTATCTTTTACTGTACCCTTGCGATTCATTATAAAAAAATTCTTTTTCAGTTAAGTTAAAGTTTTTTTATTTGTTTGTCAATTTACTTTTCTTTATTCCTTATAAAAAATGTTAAATTTATTTATCTAACCATTTATTTTTTAAAACACACCACGCAATATGGGGGGCGGACTTGCTAGCAAGTCCGCAACCTTGAACCCTAATTCATATCTTTTTCAGCACACATTGAGGTGGTGATGAAACAATCATGAAGAAATATTGAATTTACTTTGAAAACACCCTGAAACTGATTTGAACCTTCATTGAACCACAGTTGATTAATAGTTCAAAAAATATTCACAGCAGGAAAAAAGTGTGCACTAGATGTCTAGTGCTTTTTTTTGCTTCCTGAATTGATTCCTGGTAGAATTACAAGTGGGACTTCCATCTGATGCCTCCCTCCCCTAATTCTCCCTTATCTTTAATCTGACTTCCTATCCTACCCCCTTATCTCATTTCTAAACTTGCCATCTACTTGCCCATTTTCCCTATTCCTTTCCTTCACAGTGAGAAAACAACTCTCCTCTCCTTCCCCCCCTCTCCCTTCTCTTCTCTTCATTTCTCACACCTCCCCCAGACCCTCACTCACCTTTCCCAGCCCACTGTCATTATTTAGTTTTATTTTACTTTGTATTTTTTTCATTTTTCATGTTTCTTCCCTACAAAAATCTTCCTTTTTCAACGATTGGCCACATTTTTTTAGTAAACACAAGCAACTCAAATTCTGAAATATGTATTTAGTTACATTATTTACCACTTGGAATGGGTTATAATTCCTCAAAATTTTATTCCTTGTTATTTCTAATTTATACATATTAATTATTCTCAAGTTTATAAAAAGTTGGCTACTTCCCAAGCCCTTGCATGCCTCCCCAACACTTTTTTCACCTCTTCAATCTCATCGCTCACCTCCCCCAGAAAAATAAAGGAACTGGGGAAGGCTGGGGAAGGTGAGAGAGGGGCTTTACAGGGCTGGGAGAGGTTATAAAATCCCCTAACCCACTTCGGGAAGGCTGGAAAAGGTGAGCAAGGGTCTTTAAAGGGCTAGGAGAGTTTATAAAAGCCTCTCACCTACTACTCACAGCCCTACTTAGTCTTTACAGCACCTCGTTCACATCTCCAGCCAAATTAAGGGACTTGGGAAGCTGGGGGAGGTGAGCGAGGGGCTTTGAAAGTCTGTTGGAGGTAATAAAAGCCTCTCACTCACTTCTCCCAGCCTTCCTTAGTCTTTACAGCACCTCGCTCACATCTCCAGCCAAAGTAAGGGACTGGGGGAGGCTGGAAGAGGTGAGTGAAGGGCTGGAAAGATTGGGAAGGTGAGAAAGGGCTAGGGGAGGTAAGCGAGAGCTGGGGGATGTGGACAATAAACTGGGGAGGTGAGTAATAGTTTTAGAATGTGAGAGAAAGGCTGGTGAGGGCTAATGGAGGTGAGTGGGGTGAGTGAGGGGAATGGGAGGTGAGCGAGAGGTTGCAAAAGGGGTGTAGTTGTGTTAAAAGTGAAAATAGAGTGGAGGGGAGTAGTGAGGAGGGCTTAAACATAGATTTTGAAGCTTAAAGGGTGTAGTAAATGAATCAGGAGGGCAATAAAAGGGTGGTGAGTGGTAATAGAATTAACAGAAATGAAAAAGCAGAAAAATTTGTGTGGAGAGATTGAGAGGTTGTCCATTGAGGTAGTGAAAAATGGAGTGTGAACTTTGTTCTTCGGGCGAACATCAGAGTCCACCCCCTCAATCTACAGCTCTATTCTGCCAATATGGAAAATGATTGATAATTATTTTTTATTGATATTTTTTAACTTAAACCTATAGTTTATACGTCTTTATTTTATATTTTTGATTTACAATGCACTTTAAGACTAAGAAAGTAATATAGTAAAATAATTGATAATGAAATACTATTTTGCTTTTTTTCACAATAATTCACAGAATTCTTTTGATAACTATACATGATATAAATAAATAATATAATAGGAAAATTGTAGCAAAAAGTTAAAAACTAGAATAAAACATTTAAAGAAATTTTAAACTATTGAACTTATGTATTTTTTGAGTTTATTGTATTTATTTTTAAATGTAATAGTAAAATATGTTGGTTAGATTAAAAATAGCTTTGAATTAAATTAAATAATTAGGGTAAAGGTTGAGGAAAAGATTTATCCACATATATAACCATTTAGGCTTATTTCTTGTTTTGTGATTGCTATATATAACTGGATAATTGACTGTAATAACTGCAAATTTAAAAAACTTCAATAAGTTATCTACCTCAATATATTTATGATAATCTATTCAGTAACAGAATAAAATATCTGAGTCCTTTCTTTTACTAATTTTTTTTCATTTCAATGACTATATACATTTTCAAAAAAATTATTTATCATGTTTTTGGTGGAACTTAGATTGAACTCTCAATGCAATCTTGTTTCCAAGTGTGGTTCATAATAATTTAAGCCATGAAAAAATTTATACTTTTTTAGAAGTTTTATTAATTACTTTTAAATATAAAAATAATTATATTTTTATATCAAAATATTTTTATTAAACACTTTGAAGTTCTAAAAATAAGTACATATTAAGAATTATTTTTAGATAATATTATATTAAAAAAAGTTTTAAGTTGATTATATATTATTATGATATGATTTCTTTCCATATTACGTATTACAAAACTACCTAAAAATCAATTTTATACAACTATATTACATAAAAAAGATATCAGCTCTTCTGCTTAGATTTAAAGTACTTCAAAAAAACATTATTTTTGCCTTAGGTACACATTATATAGAGTATTCATAGCATCATATTAATTTTTTAGACTTACACATTTAAGTTGAATGGAAGCCTCACAGGATAAAATTGGTCATTTTGTAAAAAAAAAATAAGTAAATATCTTTTAAATCAATATATATTTTTATAAAAAGTCAAATTTTAATATTTATGTTTAGTTTAAAATCTGTTATGAAGATTTGAAATATTGCTATTTAAATTAATTTTTATAAAAATATAACCATTCCAGTATTGCTTTGTGATAAGGCCAATTTCAAGAAAATTTTTAAATTCTTCTGTTTAAATAAAATATCAAAGGGATTGTTTTTCATACACTTAGAAACTGAATAGAAACATCATATAAGATCTACCAATCAGCATAAATATCATAATTCCAATAAATCATTGATAAATCTTGAACCCATATATATAATTTTACAATTGCGTGTAAGTGTTCAGTTGTGAATTACTCCTATCAAAACTTTGATTCTAATGACTAAAAAAGCGTACCTGAAATGTTTCATTTAATTTATTTTTCAAAACCATAGAATTGAAATATTTTTTCTTTTCATTTAAAACATGGAATTATATTATTTTTAATAAAAAGATGATTGCCTTTACAGCTGCTTTTCTACATGGGTATAATCTAAATTACCTATTGTGTCTTTTTTACAAAATGAATATCATATAATAGTTTTTTAATTTGAAACTGATAGAATTATGAAAAATTACCACTTTTACCTATTTAATTCAGTTCTTGAACAATAATACAATCAAAATATCTACCTGAAGCACATTTTTTAACATGAGATCACTTTTCAAATTATATGGTGCTTATTCCCAGGTTGACACTGAAATTATCCCACAATACAGCATTGAAGCAAAATCAAGTACTAAAATTAAAGTTTAAATAAATTTATACTACTTTGTTTTAATTATCTTTAAATTTTTACATCTAGCTTGAATTTCAGTCTTTCATATGAAAAATTCACTAAGTAGTGATTAATTATTTCAACTGATGAGATTACTCTACCAAATAACCATATTTACATTGAATTTTGATGAAATACATCATGAAGAGTTCCAGAAAATCATATGTGTATTACATTGAATAAATTAATATTGTGAAAATTCTTAGTAGTTGAATATTCGATAGAAAAAAAAAGAGCAAAAAGATATTTCCTTTTAATTTTAATCATCTTCTTGCATACAAAAATGGAAAAAACTGGATTAAAATTCACTTGTATAAGAATTATACTTCTTTCTAGACATATAATTAAACAATTCATCAATTATTAGTGCTAAGTGTAAAGAAGATATTAGAGAACTTCATTGAAACAGAAATTATGAAAACATATTTCTATCTTTTATTTTTCTTAATTATGAGTCTTTTCACAGTATTCTAGAATAGAAACTTGAGAATTTTTATGGTTCAATATTTTTATTAAATAATTCCATTGAGTTTAAAATAATTATATTGCATAATAAGAAATAATAAAAATACAAAAAAAAAATATCAGGTAATATGGTTTAAATTAAAAAATAAAAGCTTCAAATTCTTGGTTAAAAGGAGTTATCATTAAAGAGAACCACTGATATTATTTTATATTTTTTCAAAAAAAATAGAATAAAATAATTAGAGAGGTTAAAAGTGATGTTTTTGAAATAAATAGTATAATTTTCAGTCTTTTAAGTGATCAGGTGAAATTCAAAATGAAAATGAAAATGAGTTTTGTGAAAAAAATTCTGTGAATGGATCAGATTATTAATCTTCCCTTGTTATTATTTCTATAAATTATTTATTAAACTTTCACTATTACTCAAGCACAGACTCATCCATGTTTGGTTAAGAGCCCAAGATGAGTTCAAAGTAAAGTTCAGTCTGAGTTCAGTCTGAGTTCAGTCTGAATTCCATCTGAATTCAAGTTGAGGACTTGCTAGCAAGTCCCCCCCAAATATTGCGTGGTGACAGTAATTATAAAATAAACTTTATAATTAATTTTGATCAATCAGCTACAAATGGAAGAAGATTTTATAGACACGTAAGTTCATGTTTTGCTTATCATTTTTCTATATTTCTTTAATACTTTCTCAACCATTATATTATTAATATGAAAAGTAAAACATCATCTCATACTTGCTGAAAGCATACAGGATAATGTTTTGCTTTTCATAATAATAATTAGATTGTTTGTACTTCAACTTTAATTTATTGATTTTCAAGTTGTTTCAAAGTCTTATACTTGCTGAAAGCATACAGGACAATGCTACAATTTAAAAATTAATAATTTATTGAAGTATAACTTTCTAAGTCAATATATTGGTCAGAGCAAGATTTTTCATTTTATATGTGTGGATATGATAATTATGTAAATTTTTTAATATTACTAGTGTATTGGAGTTATACTTTCATTATATTATTAATATTAAGTGTAGAGCCAAATCTTGTACTTTCTGAATGCATACAGGATAAAGCTATACTCTTTATATGTATAATTTAATAAAGTATACCTTTGAAACACTTTCTTAATATTTGAAATAAAGAAAAAGTATATAAATTTACTAATATGTAGATATGCTAACTTTTGTATTTCTAATATTGAAGATATGATAAAGTTAAAGGTATCATTGACTGATAATTAAAATTCTGTTACTATTTTCTAATTTTTGATTTTTTTCTATTTTAAATCAAAATTGAATTCTCTTAGGATTGAACCATCAATGAGTAACAATTTGAAAAAAAAACGGCCAGGGAAGAACTCTAACAATATGTGGGCAAAAAACATTGCTACTGGAATGAAACTTGTAAATGCTCTTGGAATGGATACAAATGGGAAGAAGCCACATTTCTACGCACTATCTTATGCAAATAATATGACAGATTGGAATAATTATTACAATCTTTTTCCTGGTTGTAGTATTTATAAACCAAAAAATGTCTTAATACCTAATGTTCTTGTGCAGACTTTTGAAATTCATGAGCTTAAAGAACTAGATATGACAGAAGCTACGGTGCAATGCATTAAGGATCTTTCTTACTGCAAACATGAAATTACAAATAATGGTTATCATCAAAGAGCAGGTGGTTTTGGAAAAATGTTTGGTGGTGGCTTTATTTTAGATAGGAAGAAATCTTTATATATTTGTAAGTATCACTTTTTTTTTTTTAAATACTGAATTTTTGAATGCTTTTACTTGCATATGAATACACTGATAATATTGTACGCACAGATGAATATAAAACACAAATGAAGAGGATTGCAATGTACTTTGAATATTTTTTTTAAAAAATATCATATGTAAAGTACAATGAGGCAACTAATCTTTGTGCAAAACTTGGTATTCCTGAATTTTCAAAAGTTTATAGTGAAGAAGAGGGTGTACCGTTGTTGAGATCCAAACCTGGGTAGGCCTTTGGAGTGCATATTTAGGGGTATTTGGTATGTAGGGTGTTATTGGGGTTATGGTGTTATTAGTGTTTTTTTTCATCTTTAGGTGATAGTTAGTAGTTTTTATGGAGGCTTAAGCTAGGGTCACTTATTATGTCTCAGCTTAATGTCCTTTCTTTTCTCTTCATTCTGGTATCCCTTATGGATGGTTACCTTGTTTTATAGGGTAGTTATGGTGTTGTTATTGGTATTTATCGGAGGTTTATTGCTTAGCGGTGCTTATTTAGGCTTAAGATAGGGTCAATTATTGTGTCTCAGGTTATTTTCCTTCATTTTCTTTTCATTTTGGTATGTCTTAAGTGTGTTTATCTTGTTTATTAGTGAAGTTATGGGTTTTTAGGGTTTTTATGGGTTGTATGGGTGTTTTAGGGCCTATAAGTGCCACACCCACCGTTAAGCGGCCCTCCTGCTCCTAAGCAGAGCCGCCTCCAAGCGGCCTGTCCGCCTGGGCACTGGGGAGGCGCTAAAATGCACTTTTATGCATGAGAAAGGCTGGGAAAGCTGGATTTTGGGTGGGGAATTGGTCAGGATGGTCTGTGCACTGGCTGTATGATGCATGTGTGGGAAGATTTTTAGGGGAATAATCTTATCTCTTTATCTCATTGCCTCTCTGTTCCTCACTGTCTCATTGGCTTGTGTTTTGTTGGAATATATTACTTTTCATTTCAACTCTTTCTGGTAGTCTGTCTGGGACTATTATATTCACTTTTAAAGGTGTCAAGAGTGTTTAATTAGAGGTTCTAGCAAACAGATCTCCAATTTGCTGCAACAGGTCAATCCCACTTATTTTTCTAAAGGGACAAGGGATTTTCTCTCTGTTTTTTCTCCAACTCCCTTGGTCAAGGCCTATAGCTAGTACTATAGGATTGTCTACATTTCTGGCGCCCAATGTGGGGTGAATCTGTTGGCTTTTTGGAATCTCTGTTGATCTAGGCTTCTCTCTTTGGTGGATCTCCTTTGGTGGATTTTGTATTTAGGGCTATATCTTGTTTTGGTTGGTCTAGGGGTCTTCTTTTCTGTTGGTTTTGGTCCCTCCTAGGTCTCTAAGGCTCTTGGGGGGGACATTGGCTATCTTTGGTGGAGATTGGAGGCTGTAACTGGGAGTTGCTAGGATAGTTAGGATTCAGTCTTGGGGTGGTTCAAGGTTTTTGGTAGAGGATGCAAAGGGGTTTTAGGCTAGGTTTGAGGTTGCTGCTGAGATTGATGGGGCCTCACTGTTGGACATGGTTAGGCAAGTAATCTTTTTCATTGGCAATAGGGAGGTGGAGAAAGAAGTCTCTGGTATGGCAGGATATAGGAGTCAGTACTGGGGAAAGTTGAAGATTGAAATGGTTAAAAGGTGGCCTACTACTTTCTCAATGGTGGACCTTCATGGGATTTCTAGGAAGTGGGATTTGAAAGGTGGTGTAACTTCTCTTTCTCAGTATGGGGAATTTATGGAGGAGTTTGGGGAGGCTCTGTATTATCTGGTATATAATGATATATTACCAAATAAAGATGGGGCCAAGTATGTATTTTGGAGTGCCATGGGTAGGAATTCAAAGGTGGAGGTTATGGAGATTCTTTTCAAGGCTGACTTGATGAAGACTCTTCCAAATGGGAAAATAGGATTCCTGGTATGGCTATTCTGAAGGAGGTTATTTTGGGATATTTGGATGATATGAAGGATAGGGATGTGGAATCTGGAGAGGAAATCCTGTTGGATGGAGAGGTTCAGGAGACTGTGGTGGAAAATTCAGTTTCTAGGGAGGTGTTGGAGACATCAATTTTTGAAGATGGGGACTCTGATGATGTTTGTGAAACTGATTTTTCTTTTCCAAAGGATGCCATAGGATCTCAGGAAAGTGCTTCATTGGATGTTTTGGAAATGTACACACTGTAGGATCAGTGTATTTCCTCAAGGTTGGGTGAATTATGTGGGAAGGAGGACTTGTCTGGTCATGAAGAAGGATTTTGGGATATTGAGAAGGAATCTGTGGTGGATGAATGGTTGTTGAAGGATGATTTTTTTTCTTTATCAATTTCAGATAATTGCTTATTGGAGGAGGATGTATCAGTTGAATTTTTGGATGGACAGAAAGATTCTGTTTTGATCTTTTTCTCTTAAAGAAAGATTATTTTCAGGTGGTTCCCTCAAGATCAGAAGCTCTCTGCTTTGAGGAGGATTTTTTTTTATTTTATGGATGTTATTCTGGAGGATTTTGCAGATTCTATGCAAGATTCCTGTAGAGAAGAGGAAAATTGTGATGTTTTGGATGTTACTGGTATGGAGGTTGATTTTAAAGATGTGGTGGAGGTTCCAGATGTTTCACAGGGTGGAGAATTTATTGATTCTGGTAATGTGAAATATGGTAGACTCAGTGTATGGAGGCAGATGGAAGATTTGTTTGGAGGTCTGATGTTTGTATATTAGAATTGGAAGAGGAGCTTAGGGGATTCAGGCCCTAGGGGCAAACTTATTGGTTTAAACCTTGGGATTTCAAGAATCTGATTCCTCCGAAATGAGGATAAACTACTTAATTTGTTTTGGTTTTGCTTAATTTGGCCTCTATGTATTTGGTCTGGATTTTTTTTTTTTTCCAATTCTTATCAGTCTCTCTGGTTCAAGTCTCTATATAAAAAATAGAGGCCGGGCCGCTTCAGGCGGAACCTCCAACGTCGGGCGGCCCACCCATAATAAAAACAAAAATAAAAAATCTTAGTATAATGAAGATGGAAGAAAAGAAAAATTCAAGTGAAGATGGATATTTTATTTAAAAGAAAATGAAGATAAAAATGAAGATTATTGGTTTTATTTCACCTCCAGCATGAGGTTAAACTGCAAAATTTTATTTCTAGATTGGATTTTTTTTGGCTTTCAAGAATTTTAATGGTTTTTTAATGGTTTTTTGTATTTTATGGGAGAAGATTTGTGTTGGAAAATCTTTTTTTTTGTTAGAAGGTACCCAGGGGTGGGGCTTCTAGATCTTATTTTGGCAAATGTGGGGGTGACTGATGGTCTTGCTGCTCTATCAACAGTTACCCCAGATTGTCTGTTTCCAACCCCTTCTCTTAATTTTGTTGAATTCTAGTATTGGTTTTTTTTCTTTAACAGGTTTTTAGTCCACCATGACTTTAAACTGGAAATTCTTTTGGTCTTCAAGTGCTGGACCTCTCATGTTTATTGGTTTTGTTTAATTTGGTTGGATGTTGTGTTTTTGTTAGAAGGTACCCAGGGTGCTTCTACATTTTATTTTGGCAAGTGTGGGGGTAACTGATGAGCTGGCTGCTCTGTAGAACAGTTACCCCAGAATGTCTGTTTCAAGCCTTTGGTTTTTTTCTAGTTGAATTCTAGTGTTGTTTTTTTGTGATTCAGGTTTTTAGTCCTCTATGACTTAAAACTGGATTGCCTTGGATGTCTTTTTTTGCTTTTGGATTGGTGGTGGATCACTGGTGGTCTCCCATCATTTTTACTTATTGGAGGGAGCCCACCCACTGATCTCTTCTGTTGACCTGGAGCTGGCTTTGCTATGTGGTTCTAGGGTGTTGGCTGTGAAAGTGGTGGATTCAAGATTATTTTCTTTTTTTCTCTTTTTTTTCTTTTAATTTTTTATGGAGGCTATGTTTGTTCAAAGGCTCAAGATAGGGCTATGGCAATGTTTTTGGTAGAAGAGGAGGAGTCAAAATAAAAATAAAAAAAATTAATTTTTTTTAGGTGTGACCACATCAAGGTGCACTTGGATGTGGGTAAGGTATCAGGGGATCAGCTCATCAATCGGCTCGGGGATACCATTTTATTTTTTTTATTTGTTAAAATTTTTTTTCTGGAAGGTCCTTCAAGACTTCAAGCTGAATTTTTTTTTAATTATGGGATATATCTTCAAGATTATTTTTCTGGAAACTCCTTCAAGACTTTAAACTGATCTTTTAATTATGGGCTCAAGATTTTTTGATGTCCATCAAGACTTTAAACTGAAAATTCTTAGTCCTCCAAGACTTTAAACTGGCTGGTTTTAAGATTTTTTCAAGAAGTGGTCCGTCAAGACTTTAAACTGAACACTGTGTTAGTCCCCCAAGACTTTAAACTGAGGATTGTTGATGGTTCAGTCCCCCAAGACTATAAACTGAGGAATGAGTTTTGTTGTTGGAGTTGGTTTGAATGATTGGCAGAGGGTATCCACAGGGGGAGCCTCTGAATTTAGAAAAGGTAAGTTTGGGGGTAATTGATGGGCTGGCAGCTCTATTCACAATTACTTTCAAGTTATCCTTTTGGTCTAGAAGATTTATTCGAGGTTTATACGAGTATTATTAGTGGTTACTGATTTTTCAAAGGCAAGGTACATATTTTCTTAATCTAACTGATTTTTTACTCAATTCAAGAAGAGGTAAAATTTTAATATTATTATAAATTATATCTTTTAGAACTACGGTGATTTAAATACTAATGATTATAAAGTATAGTAATAAATTTGTTTTAATTTGAAGTATTATAAAAGTTTTAAAGTAAGTAAGGAATGATCAAAAAGCACAAAATGAGATGGCCTTTTATAGGCAAAAGGTGAGAGAACAGAATACGGGATTAATATCTCCTGATACAAGAGTATGAGAAGGAAAACTTAAATAAAGGAGAGTATGTGAAATAATAGAATCTACACTAAATGGAGCGTCAAGCGAGATTCAGTATTATTTGAAATAAAACTTAAGTTTCTCTTGATTGTCACATTTAACACTGATCATTTGACTTTAAAATATAGACTCAACGGTATTTACAACTCTTAATAAAAGAATTTGAATTATTTCAATTTTTTTAGAATTTTTAATTATTTTTTAATACTAATTTTATTCCTACTCCTCTGTATTATTGATCATTTGTGTTAGGGAATAAAATATGTATGGGACAGGTACTTATTATTATTTATTATTTTTTATTAATTATCTACCTTTCTTACTGTACTTAACTAGTTATTTTTAAGTAATACATAAGTAGTTTAAATAATTAATTATTTTATTAATAAGTATTAAAAAGGCATGGCTTCACTTCAGTAAGATAATCAATTATTTTACTGGGTAAGTCTAGTAGCCTGGCTGACACTCTCTCACTCTAAAAAAACAATAAAAAAAATGCTATGATTTTTTCTTTTTATACTTTTTTAGTAGAGTAGGAAGATTAGATATCTCCTTCCCAGGTATCCAAGAATCATATTCAGATGATTTATTCTTGAATCTCAATAAGTATTCTTTACCTTTTTCTGCAGTGACTATTCTGTCATTTAGAATTTTTTCAATTTCTGCTGTTTCAGTGATTTCATTTGGGGTTTTCTTTGGTCTTCCCCTCCTTTTTTGAAATAAATCACTATTGGATGTATAAGGTTTCAGAAGAGATATTGGAAAAACAGGATGTTTTCTGTCATATGGAGAATACAAAATAACCTCAACTGTATTATCTCCAATCATTCTTCTGAAAACAAATGGACCAACAAATGGATCTTTCAATTTGTTATTACCTTGTAAGTTAAAGTGGACTGTAGAAATCAACACTTCATCACCCTTTTTAAAAGTGTATTCTTTATGGGATTTGTCCCATCTCTTCTTCTCATATTCAAATGATTTTTCAATACATTGTTGAGCATGATTTATGCAAAGTTTTTGCATTTGAAGAAAAGACTTTACACCAGGATGTATATCCAATTTAGGTATTTTGTTATTGAGAATTTGGGCATGAGTGTTTGGAACATATCCAAGCCAGAGCTCAAAAGGCTTTCTTTGAGTAACAGAATGAACAGTGCTGTTATAAGAAAATTCCAACCCAGGAAGTAAAGTAACCCAATCATGAGTGAATCTGTCATTATCTTTATACTCAAGGCCAAAGGCACAATACCTTCTTATCATGTCCTCTAAAGTCTGAATCATTCTTTCAGCTAAGCTATCAGTCTGTGGATGGTGGGCAGTAGAAAGTTTCAGATCACAACCACAAACATCCATCAGAGACATCCAAAATTCAGAAGTAAATTTAGGGTCTCTGTCAGAGATTATGGCTTTAGGAAAACCAACAGTATTAAAAATATGAGACCACCATAAGAAAGCTAATTCCTTAGTGGAAACATCCTTGTGAGTAGGGATAAATTTACACATTTTAGTGAATCTATTCACAATAACCCAACAAGAGTTATAACTGTCTTTTCCAGAAATTGGTAATCTTGTTACAAAATCCATGTTTATTATTTGCCATGGTGCATCAGGAGGTTCAATATGTTGCATTAATCTTGCTCTTTTACCAGTCAATCTTTTTGATTTTTGGCAAGAATCACAAGATTCAACATATAATTTGGTGTCTTCAGACATATTAACCCACAAAGAAGTGTTCTTAATTCTGATCATTGTTTTTTCAAGATCAAAATGTCCAGCTAATATGTCATCATGACAAATTTTCAAGATGATTTCTCTCATAGAAGGAGGAATAAAAATAATATTACTCAACTTTCTTCTATAGTATAGATAACCTTCATCAATTGAAAATTTACCTTTTACCAAAGCCTTCTGGTACTTTGGTGGAAGGGTTTTAATTAATGCTTGTATTGAAGCATTATTTGGATCATTTAATATGGTGCATAACTTTTTCAAGTCATTGTCCTTATCATATGAATCCAGAATAAGCTGTAATAGCTCTTCCTCCATATCAACCACATATATCCCATGTATATGAATAATTTTATCCTCAGGGTCATAAGCAGGATTAGAGTCATTATTTGGTAAAGGTAACCTATATAACATATCCACATTTGAGTTAAAAATACCAGCCCTATAATAGTCATTCTCCCTCTGTATTCTTGAACAGCCAACTGCCATCTGAACATATGTCTGTTTGGTGTTTTCAAGTTCAAAAGGGATTTAACTGCACTGCAGTCAGTGACAAGTTCAAATATCTGGTCATCTAGGTAATAATGAAGCTTTTCTAGAGCACACACTACAGCTAAACATTCCAATTGAGTAGCACCATATTTCAATTCACTATTTCTCAAGGTTCTTGAAATATAGCAAATTACTACCTCTGATACTTTATCATTCATCACTTGTTTTTGGTGGAGGGCAGCACCCAGACCAATAAAACTGGCATAAGTATATATAAAAAATGGCTGAGTAAATTCAGGTAAAGCATGAATAGGTGCTGACATCAAACAGTATTTCATAGTGTCAAAAGCTCTTTGTCTTTCAGTATTCCAGACAAAAGCAACATCCTTTCTAGTTAATTGGGTAAGGGGTAAAGCTATGACTTGGTAATTTTTAATATACTGTCTATAGTATCCACACATCCCCAAAAAACTTTGGAGCTCTCTAACTGTAGTAGGAGCCTTCACCTGTTGTATGGCTGCCACTTTGTTTTGGTCAACACATATCTGTAAGCCTGAAACAACATGACCAAGAACTTTTAAAGAATGGAAACCAAATTTACATTTCTTCAAAGCAAGTGTCATATTTATTTCACCCATTTTCTGGAATACTTTACACAGGTGTTTAAGATGGTCCTTAAATGTTTTTGAGAATATAATGATATCATCAATATAAACCATCAGCCATCCTTCAATTATCTCCTGATGGAATGTGTTATCCATGACTTTTTGAAAAACTGAAAGGGCATTTTTAGGGCCAAAAGGCATCCTAATTTACTTATAAATACCCATATGAGTAGAAATCATCAGAAAAATTTGAGATTTTTTTCAACAGGTACTTGGTGATATCCCTTGTTACCATCCAAACAGCTGATATATTTAGCTCCCTGTAAAGTAGCATGTATAGAGCTAATTCTAGGTAAAGGGTAGATATCATCAACAGTATAAGTATTTAGTGCTCTATAATCACCACATAACCTGGATTTATCTTTATCATAAGAAATTAGGACAGGGGAGATAACACAATATTTAGGTGTTTCAACTACCTTTTCAATAATATTCATTTTCAAAAGGGTAGAGATATTGTCTTCGATATCTTTTCTCTTTGTGGGAGAAGCAGGATAAGGCTTCTTTTTTAAACTAGGTGGTATATCAGTTAATGGACAAGACAATGAAAGTTTCATTTCCTCTTTAACTAATCCCAGTTCATGTGACCCATGAGCAAAGGCCATAGGAAAAGACTTTATCAAGTTAATGATGGAATCTTTATCCTCACCAGAAAGTTGTTTTCCAAAAGAGGCATTGTCAATTTCAGACATAAGGGCATGCATTTCTTTTGTAGATCTTCCTTTATATTGAACCACAGAACTACATGTGTTCACTTCTGGTTTTAATAATCTTTTAGGGGAGGAAATCTTAAATTTTCTCTTCCCATTCATCCCCATTGTGAAACATTGGTTTGAGGGATCCAATTTTATGCCATATTTGGTTAAAATATCATTCCCTACAATAAACCAATTGCTTAAGCTACCGTTTTTCATGACAACAAAATCACAAATAGCTCTTACAAAACCATGGTTATATTTAAAAAACACTGTGGCTTTGTATTTACCAATGGGGGACAAAACAGAGCCATAACCTCTCCAATTCTCAGAAATGATAGGCATCAGTTTTGATTTATAGTCGTGATCCACTGAAGCAAGTGCTTTTTCAGATACTACACTTCCTCCAGCTCCAGAATCCAGAACAACTTCAATGCTGGTTCCATTGATCAAGACTGGTGCCTTGAGAGGGGCAATATCAATTGAGCTATCCTCAATGTTCTTTATGATCTCAGCATCTTCAACTGTAGATAAATCATTATTATCAATATCAATAGTATTTAAATAATGGATATCCTCTTCCAGCATCAAGATTTCTTGTTGAGATTCATATGAAATATTGCTGGCACAATCACTTGAAGTATCATTCAGTTCTACTGTGTAATCAGCATGCTCCTCTGTTTGTTCTACAAGATTTATCTTCTTGTCACAAACATGGCCCTTCTGCCAAGGTTTGTTGCACTTGAAACAAGTGTTTGTTGCGTACTTTTTAGGTGCAACAGGGGCAGAAGGTTTACCAACCTTTTCCAGGGGTTTCTGTTGGTAAGTGGAGGGTTTTTCCAAAGGGGTCCTAGGAATGAATCTTCTGGCATCATACTTGTTGTTTAGAAGAATTTCATTACAAGTATTGATGAAAGAAGAAGGTTCTCTGGTGAACTCAGTCCTAGCCACTATCAAGTCTCTCAAAGACATTGGTAATTTATAGAAGATCCTGTCCTTCCATAACTCAAACTCCATCTTTGGGTCCATAGCTCTTAAGATTTTTACAAGTTTCATTAAGAACTCAATAGGTTTATCAGTAGAAGAACTATATTTAGTTTCCTCATACTGCCTTTGTTGAGCCATCCTAAACTTGGAGCCCCAAATTGTGCTTTAATTAATTTCTTCCAATCTTCCCATGAGTAATCATTCCCATCTAATAGGACAGATTCATACCACATAAGGGCTACATTGGTAAATAAAGAAATTAACTTAGACACAACTTCCTCATCTGGGAGTTTGTAAGAGTTTCTCAAGTTATCAATTCTGCAAATAAATTGTTGCCAATCAGAAGAAGAAGCACCATCAAATGTTGGATACTGGTCAAGTTTTGGCCAATTCTTTTGATTTGAAGGAGTGTCTTTAGTATTAGCTTGTTTCTGAGTAAGAAGCAGCTGTAACTTCTCCAATTGGGCTGTAATCTCATTGTTCAATCCCCCTGTTGGAACTCCTGGTGCATCATCAGTTTTTGGTGGAAACTCAGTTGTCTCAATAGGTCCTTCTGGATCTATTTTTACTTTAGATGAACTAGCCACAGGTAATATTTGAGCATTCTGTGCTATATGTTCTTTCACAGAAATGTCATTCAACAATGAATTCAATTTTTCTTCAATGGTTGTTAGTCTTGTTTTCATTCTTGGAAGACTAGATAAACTCTCATTGATAGTTGCAAAAGATAGCTGATTTTTATTTTGAAAAGATGAATAATGGTCATTCAATCTCTTCAGATTCATCTTATCTATCTCTAGCTCCTGGCAACAGATAGATACAGTATCTTGTAATTTAGACAAATCATTTTTGATATTTTGCCACAAAGCAACCTTCTTTTCATGAGTTGCCTTATAGTTAAACAAATCATCAGAAACTTTCTGCAATTCACTCCTTAATGATTGATACCCTTGCTCAGTTAATAAACCATTAAACTTGTCGGTCAGTCGTCTAGAAGATATAAGAGAAGAGGGAAGAAAAGAGAGGAGGACAAGAAGGAGATAGTAGTTTAGAAATAAAAGAAATAAAAACAATTGAAATTATTTAATTTATTTGAGAGAAAGCAACGACGAGTGATTTGAGAGGTGACAACAAATTGGTTTTATTAATTTTAATATTATTTAAGTAAGAGTTCTGCGTGGCAAACACTATAATTACTATCAGACTTAAGGCAACCTTTAAATTGTTATTTAGAATTCTTAATTAGAATTTAATACTAATAAAAATAATAATAAGCGTAATAAATTTATCTTTAAATTGTTGAGTGTGTAATAAGTGATACTTCTACAGGGGATTATCCAAGGCCCTTTTATAGGCAATGGGTCCTCTGAAGCGCTACAAGTGACTATATACAAAATAGTAATGAAGTAAAACAAGAAGATAAAAGAAGACATTTGTAACATAGTAATTAAGAGAAAATTATACAAAAAATAATAAGAATCCCAATTTAGAATATAAAATTCCCATCCCAAATTTCCCAAATCAGTTAATACAAAATAATGAGTAACTAAACAGCCCTGTGATCTAAGAACTATGGGAAAAACAAATCAAAACAAGTATTACAATCTGTTTTCAGCATTTCTAAGTGAAACAAATAACATGTTTTGACGTAACAAGGCATGCAATCATTTTAATTCAGTGTAAATTAATATTTATTAATTGTTTTCACTATGTAATTTAATAACTAGTTTAACTGAAACAATTAATTAATTTAATTTGAGAATTTATAATACTATTTTATAAAATAAGTATTATAATTTATTTGATTTTCTTCCTGACACAATTAAGGGTCAAAAGAAGCGCCATTAATTATTGTTTAATACTATATGAAAGATGTTATTTATTATATAAATTTAAATAATTAATTTAATTATATTATAAGTCAATTTTACACTTATAATTATAATATATGTTTTTTTTAATTAATTAAATATAAATTTATAATTATTAAATACATAGAAATGCGCCATTATTTGTAGAATATATTATATTATGCTCAATTTAATTGTATATATAAAAATATATATAACCAATAAAATTAATGTAACACTTGTATATAATAAAATTCTTATATAATTTCACTATGCAATAAAATATTAAGTTATATTCATTAAATACAAGTCTTACCCACTCTTTAAGGTTTTATAATTTATATATCATTTACTGGACTCCTGGAATAGCCTGGCTGACACTCCCTCACTCTAAAAAAAAACAATAAAAAAAAAAAAAAATCTAAGATTTTTTCTTTCTGTATTTTTTCAACAGAGCAGGCAGATTTGAAATTTCTTTGCCAGGTATCCATGCATCATGTTCAGATGATTTGTTCTTATATCTCAATAAATATTCAGTACCTCTTTCAGAAGTGATAATTCTATCATTGAGAATTTTATCAATTTCTGCTGTTTCTGTGACTTCCTGAGGGTTCTTCTTAGGTCTTCCTCTTCTTTTTGGAAATAAGTCACTGTTGGAAGTATAAGGTTTAAGTAAAGAAATGTGAAAGACAGGATGTTTCCTATCATATGGAGAATACAATACAACTTCTACTGCATTATCACCAACCATTCTTTTAACAACATATGGTCCTACAAAAGGATCTTTTAATTTGTGGTTACCTTGTAAATTGAAATGGACAGTAGAGATCAACACTTCATCACCCTTGTTAAATGTGTATTCTTTATGTGATTTATCCCATCTTTTCTTTTCATATTCAAATGCTTTATCAATACAACTTTGAGCATGTTTTCTGCAGAGCTGTTGCATTTGCATAAAAGATTTTACACCAGGGTGCAGTTCCAACTTAGGTAATTTATTATTGAGAATCTGAGCAGGAGTGTTTGGGACATAACCTAACCAAAGCTCAAAAGGCTTTTTCTCAGTGACAGAATGAACAGTGCTATTATATGCAAATTCAAGACCAGGCAAAAGAGTGACCCAATCATGAGTAAATCTGTCATTGTCTTTATATTCTAAACCAAAGGCACAATACCTTCTAATCATATCTTCCAGATTTTGAATCATTCTTTCAGCTAGACCATCAGTCTGAGGATGATGAGCTGTAGACAATTTTAACTCACAGCCACAAATATCCATCAAAGAGGTCCAAAACTCAGAAGTGAATTTTGGATCCCTATCAGAGATAATGGCTTTTGGAAAACCAATAATATTAAACATGTAAGACCACCATAAGAAAGCTAATTCTTTGGTGGATACATCTTTGTGGGTTGGAATAAATTTGCACATTTTTGTGAATCTATCCACTATTACCCAACAAGAGTTAAAGCTGTCTTTACCTGCAACAGGAAGACCAGTGACAAAATCCATATTAATGATTTGCCAGGGAGCACTAGGTGCTTCAATATGTTGTAATAACCCTGCCATTTTACCTGTTAACCTTTTAGATTTTTGGCAGGAATCACAAGATTCAACATATAATTTTGTGTCTTCAGACATATTAGCCCACCATGCAGTGTTTTTGATTCTAATCAATGTTTTTTCAAGATCAAAATGACCAGCTAATATGTCATCATGACAAATTTTGAGGATAGTTTCATTCATTGAAGGAGGAATAACAATTACATTGGTAAGCTTCCTTCTATAATATATATAACCATCTTCAATAGAAAACTTTCCTTTATTTAAAGCATTTTGGTACCTTGCAGGAAGAGTTTTTATTAATGATTGAATTGAAGCATTCTTAGGATCATTCAAAATAGTAACTAATTCATTTAAGTCAGAATCTTTATCATATGAATCCAGTATTAACTGTAATAACTCTTCTTCCATATCAACTATAAATATACCATGTATATGAACAGTGTCATCCTCAGGTACATAAGCAGGATTGGAGTCATTATTTGGCAGAGGCAATCTGGAGAGCATATCAACATTAGAGTGAACATTTCCAGCTCTGTGGATAATAGTCATCCTTCCTCTGTATTCCTGAACAGCAAGTTGCCACCTGAACATATGTCTGTTAGGTGTTTTGAGGTTTAAGAGAGATTTCACAGCACTACAGTCAGTTACCAGCTCAAATTTTTGGTCATCCAAGTAGTAATGAAGTTTCTCAAGAGCCCAAACAACTGCTAAGCACTCCAATTGAGTGGCACCATATTTCAATTCACTATTTCTTAAGGTTCTTGAAATATAACAAATTACAACCTCTGAGGATTTATCATTAATAATTTGCTTTTGGTGAAGGGCAGCACCGAGACCAATAAAGCTAGCATCTGTATAAAGTACAAATGGCTTGTTAAAATCTGGAAGAGCCAATATAGGGGCCGTCATTAAGCAACTTTTCAATGTATTAAAAGCTTTCTGACAGTCATTATTCCAGAGAAAAGCAACATCTTTTCTGGTTAGTTTTGTAAGAGGCAAGGCTATGACCTGATAATTTTTAATATATTGTCTATAATAGCCACACATACCCAAAAAACTTTGGATTTCTCTTACAGAAGTTGGTGCTTTCACATTTTGAATGGCAGCAACTTTATTATGGTCTACACAAATTTGTAAGCCTGACACAACATGGCCAAGGACTTTCAAAGATTGAAAACCAAATTTACACTTTTTTAAAGATAAGGTCATATTGATTTCATCCATTTTTTGGAAAACTCTATTCAAGTGAATCATATGTTCATCAAAAGTTTTAGAAAAAACAATAATATCATCAATATAAACCATGAGCCAACCCTCAATAATTTCTTGATGGAAAGTGTTATCCATGACTTTCTGGAAAACTGAAGGAGCATTTTTAGGGCCAAATGGCATCCTAACATACTTATATATTCCCATATGAGTAGCAATAAGCAAAAAATTTTGAGAATTTTTCTCAACTGGAACTTGATGATAACCTTTATTACCATCCAGACAACTAATAAATTTTGCACCTTGCAAGGTAGCATGTATTGAATTAATTCTGGGTAAAGGATAAATATCATCAACAGTATAAGTATTTAAAGCTCTGTAATCTCCACATAATCTAGCTTTATATTTTTCATAAGAAATTAAGACTGGGGAGATGACACAATATTTGGGGGTGACATCCACTTTCTCAATGATATTCATTTTCAATAATGTTTCAATATTATCTTCAATATCTTTTCTTTTTGATGGAGAAGCAGGATATGGTTTTTTCTTAAGGGAAGGAGGAATATCACTCAAATTACAGGATAAGGTAATTTTCATCTCTTCCTGAACAATTCCCAAGACATGAGAACCATGAGCAAAAGCCATAGGGAAAGAGGTAATAGAGGCAACAATAGAATCCTTTTGTTCACTAGTCAACTGATCACCAAAAGAAGCAGTATTTATTTCATGTAATAAATCATCCATTTCAGTTGTTGTTCTACCTTTACATTGGGTCAGTGAGTTACAAGATTTCAACAAATGCCCAGAAGGTCTAGGAGAAGAAATTTTGAATTTTCTTTTCCCATTCATTCCTAAAGTAAAGCAATTATTTGCTGGATCCAGTTTCACACCAAACATGGTTAAAATATCATTTCCCATAATAAACCAATTGCTCAAATTATCATTATTCATGACAACAAACTCACAAATAGCTCTGACAAAACCACCATTATCTTTGAAGAATACAGAGGTTTTGTATTTTCCAATAGGAATTAGGGTAGAACCATACCCTCTCCATTTTTCAGAAGTTATAGGTAATAATTTACTTAAATATTCCTTATCCACTGAAGCCAAAGCTTTTTCAGATACTACACTTCCTCCAGCCCCAGAATCAAGAACTACATCAACATTTTTACCATTAATGATAACAGGTGCCTTTAAAGGGGATATAGGAATAGAATTGTTAGTAATATCTTTAATTATCTCAGCATTTTCTACTGAAGATAAATTCAATACACAATCTTCAGATATATTATTTAAATAATGGACATCATGTTCCAACATTAAAACAACTTTAACAGATTCATTGTCATAGGAGATATTACTTTCACAGTCACTGGAAGAATTATTGACATCAAGTTCAACTTCATCAGTGTCTTCATTTTGTTCAACAAGATGAATTTTCTTGTCACAAACATGACCCTTCTGCCATGGTTTGTTACATTTATAACAAGTATTTGTTGCATATTTTTTAGGTGCAACTGGGGCAGAGGGTTTACCAGATTTTTCTGGGAGTTTTATAGAAGGTTTATTCTGATCATTATAAGATTTACTAAGGTAATTCCTTGGTTCATATCTATGGTTGAGTAGTACTTCATTACAGATGTTAATGAAAGAAGAATTTTCCCTTACATGCTCAGTTCTAGCAACAATCAAATCCCTAAGAGAATTTGGTAATTTATACAAGATTTTATCTCTCCAAATATCATAATCCATCTTTGGATCAATTTCTCTAAGGATTTTAGTTACTTTCATCAGAAAAACAATGGGCTTTTCAACAGAGGAGGATACATATCTAGTATTCTCATACAGTCTCTGCTGAGCTAACCTGAATTTTGAACCACCAAACTGATTCTCAATCAAGGATTTCCAATCATTCCATGTATAATTATTGTTATCTAAGAGGACAGATTCATACCACATCAAGGCTACATTGGAAAATAAAGAAATTAGCTTAGAAACAATTTCCTCATCAGGTAGTTTATAAGATCTCTGTAAATTATCAATTCTTTGGATAAAGTGTTGCCAATCAGAGGAAGAATCACCATCAAAGGTAGGATATTGGTCTAACTTAGGCCAATTTTTCTGACTACTGGGATGGTCCACTTTTTGGTTTGAATTATTTATTAGTAATAATTCCTGAAGTTTAGCCAGGTGTTCAGAAATTTCATTATTTACAGAAACAGCTGGTGCATGACCATCACAAGATTTTTTGCTAGTAGCAAAAGATTTCACAGACTCATTGTCAGTTTGTTTAATGGTTGAAATATGAGGAAGAAAGGATGAACTTTGTTCAGGTTTTTCCCTTTATTTTTATGCAGCTTATTTGCAGAAATCTCATTTAATTCATTATTGATGGATAAGGTTGAGAACTTTTCCTGTAGGTCAGACACATAGTTTCTTATTCTTGGAATTTAAGACATCTGGTCATTTACTTTTGCAAGAGATAGAACATTTCTGTCCTCAGAAACTGAGTGTTTGGTACTTAGTGCATGGAAATCATTTTTTAGCTTCTTAAACTCATTTTGTAGAGATTTTATTTCATTTTTTGAATGAATAATTTTCCTCAATAAGGGGTTTCAATTCACTCAAGGTCTTATGTAGACTGATATTTCTATCTGAGATAGCTCTATGGTCACTTCTTATTTGTTTTTGTTGACTAAGAACAATATTCAAGGTTTCTTTGATTTTTAAATAAGCTGTATCTTGTACAGAAGAACTCACTTTACATTGCAAGTGTAAATTATTTAATCTATCATTTTCATGGATTAACACATCTCTCACATGTTTTTCTTTCACAATATTAAAATCAAGGGTATCTTTCAATATTTCCTCAGAAGTTTTTTCAATTAAGGTATAGATTTCAGGGGGAACAGAATCAATTTTAATTTCAAGAGAAGGATTAATTAAAGATGTAGAAGTTAAATGTAAAGGTTCATCAAATGACAATTTGCTAATTACATCAATAGGGCTACTAGTTACAGGAAGCTGTCTTTTAACAGGTTTAACTGTTCTTTCACCATGTTCAATAATATTACCTGCAGAAGAAGATTTATTAGAAAACATACCCAAGTGACAATCAACCAAATTACTTACCATGGCAGAGGAGGAAACTTCCCCTGGGACTGGGTTTGGGAATGTGCTTGGGCCTTCTTTCTCCTGCCTTGTTGGTAGGGATGAGGAGGTGGATGGAAATTGGGTGTTCTGGATGGGCCAGGCTGATGATGAGGCGGGTGTTGCACATTCTGTTGGTAGTGACTCATTAGATAATCCCATTTCCATTGCTCTACTTCCATAGTATTTGGATTTTGGATGGTTGAGCTGGGTGGCTGTGAAGGTTGATCCTGAAATTGAGGCTGATTGGGAGGCAACTGAGGAGGGGCCTGGGCCTGAATCTGGTTCCTGAGTTCTTGGACCTGATCCCACAATGTGTCTACCTTTGCTTTGTACGTCATATTTTCTGTCTTCAACTCTTTTATATGACTGGATAGGTTGCTGATTTGTTGTGGCAGAGGAAGCTTTTTTATTTTGAAGCCTTTTGGAAGACCTTCTTGAGGCACTAGAGGCTTTACTTCCTTCTGTGGTACTGGGGGAAGGGGGTTTGGTTTGTTTGCATTTCCTGTCATTTCCACATCCTGCAGTATGTGAATTCTTTGTGTTAGCATAAGATTTTTTATGACCAACTTTAGAAGAACTTACAGTGTCAGCATCATAGTCAATTTCTATCTCATCCACTTGCATGTTATCCATTTTTTCTGCCAAATTGTTGGACATACTAGTGGGAAGATTTATATTTTACTTTGTAAAAAATAATCAAAGTTAGTCAATAATTGCTCCAAAAAAAAAAAAAAAATATTTAATTAATTAAATTATAGAAATAATTTTCAATATAAAGTAATTATTAAAAAATTAATTTTTTTTAAAAAAAAATGGATTGCAAGGTTAAATTGGGAATAACAAATAAGTTAATTCAACCAATTAATTACCAATATTAAATATGGCAATATATTTGGGACTAAGCACAATGTACTTTTAAGTCAACCAAAATTAACAATAATTAATAATAAAAAAAATTAAATTAATAATTCAATTTGTATTAATAATAATGTTAATTCTTTTAGGACTAAGAGGATTTAACACTCTATAATGGTCAACTAGGAAAAAAAAATTTTTAAATTGAACACTTACACTCAGTGAATCAGCAATTAAGCCACAATCACTGTTATTGCAATAAAAATATAGTAATATGAGTGAGAGGCGCAAAGGTGAACTTACTATAGTGATCGAAAAATCACTTCAAAATAATATAAAACTTAATAATATATAAACCTAAGATGTTGAACCCAAGTTCGAAACACAGTCGCGGCAAAAGTTTCGTTTTTCTACGTGGTCCGTGCGTTTTGTCGTTCGTCGCCAGGCTCGATCGTCGTCGTCGTTTGGAAAGGCCCCCAGTTGTCGGTCAGTTGTCTAGAAGATATAAGAGAAGAGGGAAGAAAAGAGAGGAGGACAAGAAGGAGATAGTAGTTTAGAAATAAAAGAAATAAAAACAATTGAAATTATTTAATTTATTTGAGAGAAAGCAACGACGAGTGATTTGAGAGGTGACAACAAATTGGTTTTATTAATTTTAATATTATTTAAGTAAGAGTTCTGCGTGGCAAACACTATAATTACTATCAGACTTAAGGCAACCTTTAAATTGTTATTTAGAATTTTTAATTAGAATTTAATACTAATAAAAATAATAATAAGCGTAATAAATTTATCTTTAAATTGTTGAGTGTGTAATAAGTGATACTTCTACAGGGGATTATCCAAGGCCCTTTTATAGGCAATGGGTCCTCTGAAGCGCTACAAGTGACTATATACAAAATAGTAATGAAGTAAAACAAGAAGATAAAAGAAGACATTTGTAACATAGTAATTAAGAGAAAATTATACGAAAAATAATAAGAATCCCAATTAAGAATATAAAATTCCCATCCCAAATTTCCCAAATCAGTTAATACAAAATAATGAGTAACTAAACAACCCTGTGATCTAAGAACTATGGGAAAAACAAATCAAACAAGTATTACAATCTGTTTTCAGCATTTCTAAGTGAAACAAATAACATGTTTTGACGTAACAAGGCATGCAATCATTTTAATTCAGTGTAAATTAATATTTATTAATTGTTTTCACTATGTAATTTAATAACTAGTTTAACTGAAACAATTAATTAATTTAATTTGAGAATTTATAATACTATTTTATAAAATAAGTATTATAATTTATTTGATTTTCTTCCTGACACAATTAAGGGTCAAAAGAAGCGCCATTAATTATTGTTTAATACTATATGAAAGATGTTATTTATTATATAAATTTAAATAATTAATTTAATTATATTATAAGTCAATTTTACACTTATAATTATAATATATGTTTTTTTTAATTAATTAAATATAAATTTATAATTATTAAATACATAAAAATGCGCCATTATTTGTAGAATATATTATATTATGCTCAATTTAATTGTATATATAAAAATATATATAACCAATAAAATTAATGTAACACTTGTATATAATAAAATTCTTATATAATTTCACTATGCAATAAAATATTAAGTTATATTCATTAAATACAAGTCTTACCCACTCTTTAAGGTTTTATAATTTATATATCATTTACTGGACTCCTGGAATAGCCTGGCTGACAAAACTTCTGAGTTAATTGCATATTGTTCATAATATGATTCTGCTTTGCAATAATATCCCTCAAGTACTCATCATTAATCTTTGCTACATCTGGAGTGTTTCTCAATAAGGAAACTGAGTAACTTTCCAGACTTTCATAAAACTCAGGGTCAAGAGTTTCATCAGTTACTGCCATATCAGGATTAATCATTGAGGTAGCAATAAAAAGTAAAGGATTAGATACATGAGTGATTTGTCTACTACTCCCAGCCTCTACAGGTCTCAAGGTTTCATCCTCCCTTCCAGATTTACCTGAAGGAACAGAATCAGCTACAAGAAAAGGCACTTGAGAATCAATAGAGGGGCTTACCAAGGCTTGCTGGGTATGACCATATTTGGCTTCCTTCTTCTTTTGCCTCCTTGATAGGGGTGAGGAGGTGTGGGGTTTACCTGGGTGGGTCTTGACGGACCTGCCTGAGTCAACTGATGCTGGTTTTGAGACAGTTTGTCCCACTGGGTGTTTAACCAGTCCCACTGACACTTTGCCACTTCCACTTTCTCCTCCTGGGACTGGGGAGTCAATTGTTAATGATTCTTGGGTGGAAGAGGTTTCTTCTTCTCTTGAAGGAGGGTATCTATTTTTCTCACCTTCTCTTCCAGAGCATTTACCTTTTCCTTTAGTTTCAATTCTTCTGCCTTTAACTCCTTTATGTGAGATGAAAGGTTCTTTACTTGTTGGGGAAGTGGCAACTTTTTTATTTTGAAGCCTCTTGGAAGTTTTTCTTGTGGGTTTACCACGGGCTTCTGATCCTGAGGTTTGTCTACTAGGACCTCCACTTCTTCCATCTCCACATCCTGTTTGGGGGAAGGATTTATTAATCTGAGAAAATATTTTTGTTAAAGGAGAACTTACAGAAGTAGGCTCATCATAGTAAATCAAGTCAAGTTCCTCTTCACGTGCAGCAGAACTACTTTGGTCATTTGTTTTAATCTTTAACTGAAATGAAGAAGAGAGACAATAGATGAATTAGTTTTTATTTTTTATTTAACAGAAATAAAAATAAAAATAATAAAATTTTTTAGGATAAAAATCAACTAAGTAAAATTAATTTATTAATTCAAAAATAATTTTAAAACCAGGATTATAATATAATTAACTGAAGAATTAAATTAAAATTAAATAATTATTATTATTTTTCAGGATTTAAATCAACTAAATAATTACCAGGACTTAATTTCAACTGGAGTAATCAAATATGAGTTTTTATTAATTAAAAAAAATTTATTGAACTACAAGGACTCAAGGTCAACTGAAGTAATTAAATATGAATTATTTATTAATTAAAAAAAATATTACTGTCAGGACAATTTGTCAACTGGAACAATTTAAATTTAAATTAATCAGGACAAATGTCAACTGAAAAATTATAATAATTGATATTAAAATATAATTAATTTATTACTTCTGGGACTAAGAACACTTATTGCTCTATTATGGTCAACAAGCAAAAATAATAATAAAAAATATAATAATAATAATTAAATTCCAAATTACCAGACACCTCCCCCTGTAAAATGAGCAAATTAATGCCACTTACAGAGTGCTGAGTAAAAGTAAATATGTAGCAGATGAAGAGTGAAGAGTAACCCACAAATAGTAATATCAAAATTACCACAATATATACGACTTTAGTCATTATATGAACTTGAGTTTTGGAGGGCGGTTCGATTCCCATTTTCAGCAAAAACTTCTGTCACGTGACGTATGACGTTCGTTGTTTTCTTACCTCTCTCGTCCTTTACAGGTACTCGTACACTGATGGTCCCTTCGATTACGCCTCAATTAACACTGCGCCGTCGAAATTTCGGAAAGACCCTCAATTTTCAAGGTATTCTTTTGGTCTAGAAGATTTATTCGAGGTTTATACTAGGATTTTTAGTGGTTACTGATTTTTCAAAGGCAAGGTACGTATTTTCTTAATCTAACTGATTTTTTTACTCAATTCAAGAAGAGGTAAAATTTTAATATTATTATTAATTATATCTTTTAGAACTAAGGTGATGTAAATACTAATGATTATAAAGTAAAGTAATAAATTTGTTTTAATTTGAAGTATTATAAAAGTTTTAAAGTAAGTATGGAATGATCAAAAAGCACAAAACGAGAGGGCCTTTTATAGGCAAAAGGTGAGAGAACAGAATACGGGATTAATATCTCCTGATACAAGAGTATGAGAAGGAAAACTTAAATAAAGGAGAGTATGTGAAATAATAGAATCTACACTAAATGGAGTGTCAAGGGAGATTCAGTATTATTTGAAATAAAACTTAAGTTTCTCTTGATTGACACATTTAATACTGATCATTTGACTTTAAAATATAGACTCAACGGTATTTACAAATCTTAATAAAAGAATTTTAATTATTTCAAATTTTTTAGAATTTTTAATTATTTTTTAATACTTATTTTATTCCTACTCCTCTGTATTATTGATCATCAGTGTTAGGGAATAAAATATGTAAGGGACAGGTACTTATTATTATTTATTATTTTTTATTAATTATCTACCTTTCTTACTGTACTTAACTAGTTATTTTTAAGTAATACATAAGTAGTTTAAATAATTAATTATTTTATTAATAAGTACTAAAAAGGCGTGACTTCACTTCAGTAATATAATCAATTATTTTACTGGGTAATTCTAGTAGCCTGTCTGACAATTACCCCAGAAATTTAGTTACTTCTCTAAATCTTTTTCTGGTTGATCTCTGGTTCTGGGTTCTGTGATTCAGGTTTTTGAAGTCCCCCAAGACTATAAACTGAGGATTTTTGGAGTCCCCCAAGACTATAAACTGAGGGCTTTTAGTCCCCCAAGACTTTAAACTGAGGGTTGTGAGTCCCCCAAGACTATAAAATGAGGAATTTTTATGCTGGTAGAAGGTTATAGTCAGAAGACTTGTCAACTGGATATCACTTTTCATTGTTGGAAGCTGGTACAGCCAGATTTGGAATTCAGGAACAGAAGAAAGAGATTCTTTTCACAGAGATATATTAAATTTAAAGGCATGGTGCAAGAGAAGTTTTAAAGAAGAAGCTTGGATTGCTGGTTCAGAAGTTCACTTAGGATGGAATAGGATCTGGTGGAAGAGAGAAATGGGCTGTTTGTAAAGATTCTGGATAGGTGTTCAAGCATGGTTGTTGGTGAAGGAAGAATGGGGACATTCTTGATTGGAGGGAGGATGTGGTGATCCAAACCTGGGTAGGTATTTGGAGTGCATATTTAGGGGTATTTGGTATGTAGGGTGTTATTGGGGTTATGGTGTTATTAGTGTTTTTTTCATCTTTAGGTGATATTTAGTAGTGTTTATGGAGGCTTAAGCTAGGGCTACTTATTATGTCTCAGCTTGATTTCCTTTCTTTTCTCTTCATTTTGGTATCCCTTATGGGTGGTTACCTTGTTTTATAGGGTAGTTATGGTGTTGTTATTGGTATTTATCGGAAGTTTATTGCTTAGCGGTGCTCATGTAGACTTAGGTTAGGGTCCTTTATTATGTCTCAGCTTATTATCCTTTATTTTTATTTCATTTTGGTATATCTTATGTGTGTTTATCTTGTTTATTAGTGAAGTTATGGGTTTTTAGGGTTTTTAGGGTTTTTATGGGTTGTATGGGTGTTTTAGGGCCTAGAAGCGGCACGCCCGCCCCCAAGCGGCCCTCCTGCTCCTAAGCGGAGCTGCCTCTAAGGGGCCTGTCAGCATGAGCACTGGGGAGGCGCTAAAATGCACTTTTATGCATGAAAAAGGCTGGGAAAGCTGGATTTTGGGTGGGGAATTGGTCAGGATGGTCTGTGCACTGGCTGTATGATGCATGTGTGGGAAGATTTTTAGGGGAATAATCTTATCTCTTTATCTCATTGCCTCTCTATTCCTCACTGTCTCATTGGCTTGTATTTTGTTGGAATATATTACTTTTCATTTCAACTCTTTCTGGTAGTCTGTCTGGGACTATTATCTTCACTTTTAAAGGGGTCAAGAGTGTTTAATTAGATGTTCTAGCAAACAGATCTCCAATTTGCTGCAACAGGTCAATTTCACTTATTTTTCTAAAGGGAAAGGGGATTTTCTCTCTGGTTTTTCTTCAACTCCCTTGTTCAAGGCCTATAGCAAGCACTATAGGATTGTCTACACCGTTTGCTAGTAATTTAACCTGGACATCTGGAGCAAATGGTGATGGGTTCTTAAATGAGGTTCATTGTGATAAGTATGCAAGTGAGTATACTTTAGGAATATTTTTCCCTAAAGATACAGAAAACAATACCATTCATATGAAGTACAATAAAACCCAACCACAACAAACAGGTGGAGAACTTATGTTTTCCGAAATTCAAATTAAATCAACTTTGAAGCAACTAATGGAATAACAGTGACGTTATGGCCTGCCAATCAACTGAGGCATTTTACCTCAATATGTCACCAAATTCATGGCTTCACAAGGATAGGTTCTTCTATTCAAATCAGCACTAGAATTTTTCATGCTGTAGAAAAGCTTAATGTTTTTTTTATTGATACTTCAGAGTACTTGGAAATGAAAGAAGAAAAAGATAGGTATAAATATTTGATTAGTGTTTGAGAGTTTTTTTGAAAAGAGTTGACTTAATAGAGGAAGAAATAAGATCAGCCAAGTATTATTTATCTAATGTTAAGACAAATCTAAAAAATTTTCATATTTAAATATTAAAAATTTATATCATATTTACACAACTTAATGTGAAATTAAAAATGATAAATACTGGGAGTAGCTATAATATTTTCATTTGTGATGATTAAAGTATTATCTATTTTTTTATTTGTGAAATAGAATAATTTTTTTTTCATAATATTATAAGAAAATTTGATTTACTTTTGAAGAAATATATAAGTTGTGAAATCTTTAAATGTCATTTTTATTAAATTGGTAGCAAAGTTTCTAAAATACAAAAACTATAATTAAGAATTTAAAATATATTAGCCATAAAAATGTGCTTTTAATGCTACCAAATTAACTTTATAGTATTTTAGGTCAAAAAAGCTTATTAATAAAAAAGTTAATAATAAAGAGTTGATGAAAGAATTTTGAATCAAAAATAGATTAAATTGTATTTTTTTAAGAATACACACATTTAATTATTTAAGTTGTTCTACTTCTGATTAAAAATGTTACAATCAATGAAAAAATTTGTAATAATTAATAGATTAATTAATATTAAAGGTAAAGTAACAAAACTAGAGCAGTAATCATATTTTTATATAAACAATAAAATATTTTAGAATTTAATACAAGTATTTTAAATCATATAAGTAGATTATAATCTTTTTTATTGCTGGACTTACAATAATTTTTTTTAATAATTAATTTAGAAAATCATGTCAAAGGTTTCTTAATAAATTTCAAAGATGGTCACATGTCTGACGTATTTGAAGGAAAATAACTTGAATTATACAAGATAAATCATATACACAGAACTTTATCTATTGACATGTTGTAATATTAATTTATTGAAAGGCTATGTTTAGCAAAAAAAGGTGATACTGGCTGAATGGAGCTCCAGTGATTAAGAAAATCTGCAGAAATAGACCTAGCAATTCCCGGAGGACTTGGGGTATCAAATTCAAAAGGAAATGGATCACACTTACCTATAAAAGGTTTTATTAATGTTTAAATATAGTTATTTAAATTTTTTCAAATTATTTCTTCCATCAAATGATTTTTTTTTTCATGTAAATTAAGAAACTTAATTTCTGATATTACCTCCAAGCAATCAGCTGCTGAAACCAATCTATGATCTTGAGAGCTCAGAAATAAACCATGGACACCATCAATTATATAGAATGTGAAAGATTAATATCAGTGGTGGGAGTATTCAGAATTTATCTTGTTTAGTGCAGCCTTTTGTTTCTGTCTCATTATAGTCAGTTCAGTATTTTTGTTTTCCTACTTGATTGTTGAGCTTCGCTAGTCTTGCCACTTGATATTGTTGAAGCACAATATTTTGATTTAAGAATGATAATTGTCATAATTATATCAGTGATAATATTTCTTATTTGAAGAAGAGTTGAAATTGATATATCATGGGTTTGAAGTGCAGTGGGACCAACTTCTAAGCCATCAGGAATCAGACTCTTCAGATTTGAAAGGTGTGCTAGAATCTGAAGACCACATTCAATTGGACAATATGAGTTAATGTTTTGATGTGATGGAAGCTGGCTGAATTCATGTGCGGTCAGATAAAGTGATGATGATATAAGAGGTACCCATGAAGAACGTCAGTGGTCACTTGGGATCATTAATCTCATGAGCATTCGGATAAGATTGGATTCAGGGTGATCTGTTTTCTTTGTTGAGGAAAAAATTTAAGTATTTAAACCATCAGGATCACATAAATCTTCCATTTTTTTAAAATCAATATTATTGAGTACCCATAGCTGTGAGCTATCAATCTCTAAAAATAAATTTTCTACCAAAGGAAAAAAAAATAAGTAAAAGAACAAAGTCAAGACTAAAAATTATGGTAACTTACATAACTCAGTAAGTTTTGAAAGCCAATCTTCTCCACCAGATTTTTCTCAATGAAAAGTAAACATTGGAATATTTAACATGGGTTCTTGGGAAGAAGTAGAAGAGCGTAATTCGAGGAGAGTAACAATTTCCAACCAGGACCTGAGGACCTTTGCCGTGCTGATTCTACCTTTATAAAAATTATGAATTTTACAGAATGCCTCCTGCAAATCAGAGTCTTTTAGAACTGAGTGTGAATAAGTTAGAGGTTTTTTTGATATCTTGATTGGAGTTGATTTCATTGGTAGAGAAGCTTTCAAAGTGGTCAAAGTAGGTAATTTAGGAGGTGATGGGTATTGCTTCTTAGAAATGAATGAATTTGGTGATTAGTGGTTTGAATCATCATCTTTATCAAACATATTGTCTTGTCTTGAAGAAGATTTTAAAGTTTGCTTGTTTTGATAAGCAAGCATAGCTTCATATTCTGACAGTTCATCATCGCTATTTTCATCATCTTCATCAGGGAGAGGGTGTTTATGGATGGAAAAATCTACAGTAGGTGAGATTCTGGTACAAAATATCAAAAGAAAGATAAAAAGTACAATATATAAGCAATAAAAGAGATATATGATAGAATTTTAAAGATAAAAGAATAACAATAAAAAAAAGGAAACAAGAATATACTCATTATCAAAGCCTTTGATTTTTTTTTGAGATTTATTATTTGATACATCAGAAAATTCATTAGCAGAAGCCGGTTTAATATGTCAAACAAAAGAGGAGCCTTGGGATAATTTCTTTTTCTTGGAGCAGATAACAGGTGTTTCAAGATTTTCCTTAGAAGTTGAAGCATGAGTTAAAGCTGATGGTTCATCTGTCTCATCATCATCCCTAATGACAATGATTTCATCAGGAGGAATCATACCCTCCTCGTAAGCTACAAATATATATGAAGAAAAAAAAATATTAATAATCTTATCTACTAATTTAAAAGGAGACAAAAAAAGTGAGGAGCATACATTTTTCAAGGCTTTTCACATATTGGAGTAAGTCATTACAAGGGTTAGATAAATATGAAGGAGAAGGATTATTGTTAAGGATCTTGACAAGTTCTTCTGTTTTATCTCTAGCCAATTCAAGTAAATTGCAATACTGAACTCTTGTTATTTCCTACCTCTCATTGCTAAGTACAGGAGAGTTAGTTTCCATGCCATGTGGCAGACATGGTGCAAGCTTAAAAGCTTTAAAGCGAGTATCAATCAGAGAGTGGGATGAAACACATTCGGGCGCTGGAAAATCAATTTTTTGAAAAAAAAAGATATAGAACATAAGTGAAATATATAAATTAAGAGAGAGGAACATGAAATACATACAAAGTGGAGGTGTAGGATTTTGAATACTAGACATATTGATTAATGAATATTAAAAAAAAGTATATGATATCAAAAAATTATGATGTAATATGATGAATAACTATAAGAAACTCTATTCTAGAAAATTGAAGTTGATAATTAAATAGGATAAAAAATTGAATAATATTAAAATTAAAGTGAGGATGAAAGAAACAGAAAACATAAAGAGGGGGATTTTATATTATTTGAGCTTTTTTTAACATGTATTATTCATAGTGGGGTAAACTGAGTAACATGCTAAATCATAATCTGTTTATATTAAAGCGAAATTTGATGTAGCTAACAGAAAATACTAGGAATTCTTTGGGGACTTTTAGTGTGAAAAACAAATAATAACAAATTTATATCCCATATGCAAATTTCCACAGGTAAATACAAAATTTTTTAAATTAGAATTTACTCCTAAACAATGGAGATACACTTAATTAGTATATTTTTTGAGAAAAAAGGATAATGCTTTATAAATATTTGTTAAATTTACTTTCAGATGACAATGCAAGATTCACAAATATACTGATATGCCTCATCAAACAAGAAATGAATTATAAATATAAAATTGGTAACATTAGAATTTAAGATAAGAATTTGTTTTTTAAGTGACAGGAGGAGTGTCAGGCTAGGGTGTGGGCACCGTGACCAAACCTTTGATAAACTTGGATACAACTAAGGGAAAAAAAAATTGAATAGTTTTATTTTACAATATATATTAGTCTGCACAAGATATTGCATTGTTGTCCCTAACTATACCAATATTGTTACTTTTCAAAAGTTAAAGGACTATTAAGTTGATAAAATATTATTATGAATCACCCAATGAAATACCTTAAACAACATTTAAAATTATTAAAATATTAATATTCAATTTGAGATTTGGATTAGCTAATTTTTCCCAACTTACCACAGTTTTGATTAATATAATAAAACTTGAAAAAAATTGTTGAGATAACCTAGAAATGGGTGCAAGAAAATGATGAAACATATGACTTGAAACTTAACTCATACACTATTGATAAACTTCATGGATCATGATTAATTTCTATCAAAATTAATTTTGAGACTGGAATATTGAATTTTAGCTATGACCAAGTACTGTAAGTGCCATGGTTTGTATTCAATTTATTGGTGTTGAAATTAATTTTGATAGGAATTAACAAGTATCATATGGCACCATGCATGAAACCCTGACAGAAACCACCAAATTTATGAGGCAATGAACCTCATAATTTTGATTGAAATTAATGTAGACCCCTGCATATTGAATACAAGCCATTTCACATGGACTACACAAACATAGATAAAATTCAACATGCATGGCTTAAAATTAATTTTGATTGAAATTAACCAAGGCATTAAAACATCAATTTTTATATGGTGTACTTGATCAAACCAGTTAATCTAACTGCTTAGCTTACCTATACTTATTGGAATTTTATGCATAGTCCATGTTCATATTAATTTTAATCGAAATTAATGTTGACTAATACATAATGAATACATGCTATGCCACTTACACTTTCCAGGAATAGATACCATTAAATATGCCAGTATCAAAAATTAATTTTGAACAAAATTAATGAGCATGATAATCATGAATTTCTGGAGTCAACTGCTTATTTTTATGCATGGTGCCTTGCCAACATTAATTTCGATCAAAATTACTTTTGATACTGGCATATTGCATGTATTTATGCCTGGAAAGTGTAAGTGGAATCGTGTGTATTCATTATGTATTGCTCAACATTAATTTTGATCAAATTTAATATTGACATTTGCATATTGAGCCCAAGCCAGCAAACAACCCAAAAGATTCTTCATAAAACTGCCCATTAATTTTGATCAAAATTAAGGCTGACCATATACATATTGAATGTTAGTTATATTTGGTGTGAGTAAGCAGAAATTACTTATATTCAATATGTATTGGTCAACATTAATTTTGATCAAAATTAATGAGCATTTTGATCATGAACTTTTTTAGTCTGTTAGTTGTTTCAATGCATAATGGCATGCCAACATTAATTTTGATCAAAATTAATGTTGAAATGATATAATGCTTTTTTTCATGACTTGTAAAGGACAGCAAGTATTTTTAAGTATTGAAATTTACTATACATGTTGAGGGTAAATATAAAATTTACATATCCATATTAATTTCTATAGAAATTAATGTTGACCAATACATAATAAATAGTAAATATTACTGGTTAATGTAAGTGGCATAGCTTTTTTTTAATCTGCACTTGGCAACATTAATTTTGATTGAAATTAAGGTTCATGATTATCATCAATTTATGCAGTCAGTTGCTTACTGTTATGCATGGTAACATGTCAACATTAATTTTAATTAAAATTGAATTTGACATGCCACCAAGCATTTTTATGTAAGATGAAAAGTAGGGCACTCTATTCTTAAGTAATCACATTACAATGCATATTGAGCATGTAAATATCATTTACACATTAATATTAATTTCAATCAAAATTAATGTTGACCAATAAAGATTGAACACAAGCTTTACAACTTACACATACCAGATATAACTACCATTCAATATTTATATGGTCAACCCTAATTTCAATCAAAATTAATGAGCAGTTTTATGAAGAATTTTTTGGGTTGTTTGCTGGTTTGGGTTCAATATGCAAATGTCAATATTAAATTCTATTGAAATTAATGTTGACCAATACGTAATGAATACACACTATGCCACTTACACTTTCCAGGAATAGACACCATGCAATATGCCAGTATCAAAATAAATTTTGATTGAAATTAATGTTGGAAGGGCACCATGCATTTAAATATGCAGTTGACTCCTGTAATTCATGATTAACATGCTCATTGATTTTGATCAAAAATAATTTTGATACTGGCATAATGAATGGTAGCTATGCCTGGCAAGTGTAAGTGGCATAGCGTGTATTCACTATGTATTGGTCAACATTAAATTCAATTGAAATTAATATGGATACATAAATGTGACATAAAGAGGTTTGGACCATCAATTTGTTGAAAATACATTTTTATATCTCATACATTATTTTTTTTTCTTAAAAAAAATGTTACTCTCTCTCAATATCACCTTATAACATTTACCAAGCTGCTTTGAAAAAAAAAAGAATACATAAAATTCAATAAAAGATGGCTATATTACACAGAAGATCACTGGTATACCTAAGTTATGATGATGTTGATGCTCTATTAATTGGTTCCCAAATCTTTACCAGATCAATATCTGCTCCAAACCCAAGTGACTCACATTCATTCACAGATAATCCTTGCAAAAATGTTGCTGAATAGCAATTCTTGGGGAGGTATTTGGGAACATTGAATACACCATTTTGTGCAACTGTCCTTTCTGATGACCGTGAATATTTTTTTAATGCTGATTTTTCTTTGAGCTGGTGTATGGGCTAAGTCCTTTGTCATCTTATCCATTTTTTTAAACAAATCATTGAGTTTAGTATTTCGCCATCCAGGAATATCTCGGATAGGTGCAGTTGGGGCTGGTGCTCGGCCTTCATTGATATCAGAGATGCACCTAGTATCATGAAAAAGCACAACAAAACCTGGAACATCACTGCAGAGATCTCTTGCTAACTTGTAGCGTGCACTAGAAATCTGAATTCCAACTAAATCAGCTTCATAATAACAAAAAGCAAAGTAAAATAAAAAACTTACCTTGGTCCGATAACGTTTTACTTGTGCCCTTGCCCTCTTTTAAATCTTTTCTCTTGCTACCCTTTCCTCTTCTTGCCCAAATAACCTTATCATCTCCTTCCCCTTATTAACTACCTATTTCTCAATAACACATTGAGTGAACTTAAGCTTTAACTGATTGATTGTATTCAAGGTGGTGAGCCATCTGGTATAGTGGTTGCATACTATGCTTCCCATGACTTGATTCCAAGTTGATTCCGAAAAATCACGGCAAGTCCAATCAAAGGAGAATTTCTGAAAACCTTTTTGTTGCAATTCACGCTCTAAGTTTCTTTTGAAAGAAAGTGGGATCAGTGCTCCTCCTTTTAGTCCTCAAGGCTCAGGTGCTGGAAAAAATTCGGGTATTCGAACTTTGGATCGCAAGAAGGCTATAGAATTGGTTATCAGAAATTGTCAATCAGCTGCAGAATTGACATGGTTAGAAGATTGGACTTGGGTTAGGACAGTTTGAATTGGTTCCAAGCTTTCCAATTTTCAATCTCCAAAGGTGTTGGGCTTGCAGGATATTTTGTTATTTGTGTTGGTCCCCCAAGACAATACTTCTGAAAGTGGTAAATATTTCTATTTAGACTGTCTGAGCTCCTGGGAACATCATTCCTTCTAACTAAGCCTCTTACAGCCCTTAACCCCCGTACTTGTTCATGAGACTTTGCTTAATTGAGTCTGTGGTAATCACTGATACCCATAATGATTGAGGGATTCACTAACAATTCAAATAAGTTAAATAAATTGGTTATTTTTCAATAAAAGAATACACTACAAATTTGACTTACCAGCTCCACTTGTGCTTTCTCCTTGGTTAGGCTGAGCAGATGATGATTGGTCTCTGAAAAATTTCCTCAATACTTCACTAGCTCAATCTCTTCCTAGCTGATCAGCTTGCTGATCAGCACTTTCAGGAGCAGAAGGATGATTGGGATTAAAATTTCTCAGTTCTGAATGAGACTCTTGACCTGGATTGGGATTAGGTGGTACAGATTGAGATGCATCTTGAGGTGGATCAGCAGCAGGTGGTGGTGGAGTATTTCCAGTATTAGTATGTTGAGGTGGAAAACAATCAGAATCGGTTGGGTCAACAGACATCTCTTCAAAATTATCATCCATAATGAACTGTAATAAAATAAAATAAAATAAAAATATTCAGATGTTAAAATTTATACCTATCAAAGCTAAAGTAAAAAAAGATACTATGTATATAGTCTTGTTAACGTGTATGTTCTCTTTTCAAAAAATAAAGTGAATAATATATAGCTATCAGTTAAAGTTGGAAGGTCAAACTATTTATAGTAGATGAATGAGCAAGAAGATTATTCATTAAGTAAAAAATTTATCATATTTCTCATTACCATGATTTTCTTTCTTTCATTCTTACATTTAAGATAAAAATGACTCATTGAAAGCATGGGTTCTCTCGCAATAAAAGCAACCAAAGTAATTGTTCACTGATTTATGATAAGGTAAGTTGGATGCATTGCATATTTAATCGAGCATTGAATTATTTCTTTCACCATTTACAAACATCACCAATCCTAAAAATTTCCTGAATCCCAAATTAACACAAAGATGTTAGTCAACAGAAAATAAATTTTATTAATTTTTCACTCACTACTTTCTGCAGTCCAATGGCAGTGAAAACCTCGTATTTGATTCCAAAAATTCCTTTTTTGTGCTCGAAAGTAGCTGCATGTCCAATTATTGCATCTTTCTTAATCACAATTTGAGTTGCTTTGGCTACTCCTACTAACCGACAATGCACTTGTGGGAATAGCTCATAGGGATCCTTTGATGTTTCTTCTGGACGGAGCTCCTTGAAAGGACTTACTATTAAACATATTTGATCATTCTCTTCATTTGACATGAAAAGATCATCAATTTGCCCAAGCTGGATATCTTTTCCATAGTAGAATTCAATTGTTGAATTAGCAATGTGTTGATGGTAACTAGTAAACCTCTTTCCATGTATCAATATGCTTGCTAAATTTTCAACTACCCAATCCCCACTTTTCTCTGATGGTGTCAAATCCTGTCTTGAAGTTTCTTTTCCCATTCGTGCCCTTACCCATTTAGTAAATAATGCCATACTTAGATGGATCCATTTGTTTTGTTTATTGAGATCAATATGGATTTTTTTAGTCTCACATTTATCATTATCTTCAGCTTCACCAAGATCTAATACCCTAGACTTCCGATACCAATGTTTGAGCATTGTTAGCGGTATTTCTCCTGTGGTAAATATTAATAAATTAGCACAGCTGAGTTTTTAAATCATTGCTTACAAACATTACATACGTGGATGGTGATTGTTTGGAATTTCAGATAATATATGATTCACCCACTCTCCAGACCAAGTAGCTGTACCTGATGGTTGACCAAGACGCTTTATCATTTCAGGATAATGTTGAGTGATATGCAGATTTGGCTTTGCATTAATATTCTTCCAACCCTCTTCCAGGCACTCACGATACTCTAACAGAAATTGATCTAGATCTTTAAGCTCATTAGTCTGTATATTTTTTAATGTCAAAAAATTGGTGATCAAGCATAATGTTACAAGTGACTTGAGAAGATAATATTCTCTTGGTTTATCAGCTGAGGAAGCTGAAGATTCAGATTCTTTAAATTTTTCAAACCAAAGGGGTATAAGTGACAAAGGGAAGTAGAGAGTATACAGCATGTGCCATTCTGCTGCCTTGAGGGATCCTGCCTTTTTAGACCCTACTGATTTTGCAACTTGTGTCAGCCAGGAAGGTCTTCTTAATTGATCAATCATCTTCCATACAACCTGTAGCTCTGCTTCCATGATTTGTGGACTACTACTACCTTCATTTTCTTTCTCCTTACCTTTCCTTTTATTTTCTTCATCTCTAGCTGTCTCATTTGATGAGTGAGATCCTTCACTCTGTGATATGCTAATGCTCCTTTGCCTTAAGTTATACAATGAATTACTACTGTCACTTCTGTGAGACTTTATTGAGGCCAAATTGCTATATTGAGGAATAAATTTGGAGCTGAATGACTTACTCTGGCTTCTTGATGGATTTTTTCCCAATCCTTCATTACCTAGTCCATGATGACTTGATGACAGTCTTGAGCTCGTAAGTCTTTTCCGCTTGTGCTGTCTCGTGTGTCCTGTATCATCATCATCATTATTTGTGGTGCTTAAGCTACTTCTAAGTTTTTTCGAATGTTTGTGCAGTGAAGTATCAGAAAAGAAATTGTCATCTTCTTCTCTTACATGCCAATTTTTATCCTTTCCCAGCTTTCTTTCTAGATCTTTTGCTGCATTTTGGATTTGAAAATAGCTTAGACTGTGATCTTTTAGGTTGCCAAGCATATGTGAATGCATAAAATCAATTGAGCAATATTCAGTTGGATGCCAATATTCAAGGTTATTCAGCTCACTCCATTTTACCCCATGATTCTGAACAATTGATACACACTCTCAATGTGACTTAGAATTTTTCCACATTTTTTCCCAGCACATATGATCCTCATGATTCCGTAATGAAAAATTTCCCACATTCTTTTCACTAATTTCATCTTTAGAGATATTACAGAAAGAGCAGAACATTTTTGCAGAGTGACTCAAAAAGCCAGCCAAGTTTCATATTGCAGGAATGTCACCTATCAAAGAGAACAATGCAACTCTTAATTTCCGGCCTTGTAGATAAAGATGCGTCTTTTCAATCAATATACCATCCCATAGAGTTTGTAGATCATTAACCAGTGGTTTTAGAAGGTGATTAAGCTGTTCACTTGTGGGTTCTGTTGGTCCAGGTATAATAGCATACAAAAAAAGATTTTCTATTTTGTATCTATCTTCTTGAGGTAGGTTCATACACACCATCATAATATTTCCTACAAACTTCTGATGACCTCCAATCCTATTTCCACCAGGCCTAAACCAGTCAACATATAAAGTAAACATTAAGTTACCTGAATTTATTGTATATTCATCATCATTGCTATCCAGATCTGGAGTGGTAATGGGAAAGTTTTTCCAAATTGAACCATCGCAAACATCCTTTATCAAATCACACTCTACATGTTCTGCCACAGGGGTTTTCTTCTCAATCAGAAGCTCAAATTTGAACAGTTTGATCTTTTCCTTAAGCCAGTAGATAAAAGAATGGTGATGAAATGTTTTAAGAGATAATTATTTTACATATTCTTGATGTTCCTCCATCAAATACAGCCTTTCATCACATTTAACTGAAATTTTTCCTGCTCCAAACATTTTTAAATAGCGCTTTGATGATGAAAGAAACGGTTGATTGCAACATAGTATAGATGGTTGAGATTCAGAGTTATACTCATAAAGAGCAAAGCATTTAGGACAGCATGTTTTAGTGAAAAATGATTGATTGAGCTTTAATCGACTAAAAACTGTATCTATCAAGCATGGGACCAGGCGGACAATGCTATCAGAATCCAGTATTCCACTATCACCTAGAAGTTTGAGCTTCTTAATTTCTTCACCCAATAATTGAGTACAACCTTCTTTGCTCAAATGATGAATCAGAGAAAGCTTTGCTGCCTGACACATAATTATTTGGCTATACCTTTCCCCAAGATTTGAGTTTCTAGAGACTGTTGAAGATACTTCTGCCCCAAATAGCAACTGCCCCTATGTAATAAATCATTGAAACATCATAAAGACTTTTATTCTCAAATTGAACTATATATATACAGCTTACTGTTTCTTTGGAGCTGGAACTTCCAATGTTAAGTGGATTGTTGGAAGAAATAACCATCTGGGCCTTCCTTTTTCTTTCGTCTTGATGTTTTGCCTAAGAATTAGAGCTTTTGAAAGCCATACCAACTTCAAAGGACCCAGAAAAAGTTTGATACTTTTTATTGACACATCCAAGATCTTGACATTGACATACATGAAAAAATGGAGGCATTGTAATTGTGATAATTGTAGGAATAAGTTAGCTATTGGAAGTTACCAATTGAAGGTATTCCTTTTTTTGAAAGTCACTAACTAATATAAGCTACATTTTTTTATCAAAAGAATATGATGGAATATGTGTTGAAATTATTTAAGTTTAAATATTTAATTTTTAATCAGATAAATTATATATTAATTTAAAGTTATGCAGTCTACTTTATTTGTATTCTGTATACTCTCTGCATTTGTACAACAATGCATGCATGTTTATCAGAATATTCTCTATACTAGAAAAAATTCTATTGTACGCACAAGCATCTTAATTATTTTTCTATCAAATGCCTTCTGAGTTATATCTAACTACCCTATAATTATTTGATTTTGATAAAAATTCTTAGTTATGGACTATAAGAAAATTAATCCATATTTTTAACATAATTATTTAAAAAATTACCCCAAAAATCAAAGTTAAACCCAAAAATAAGGTTAATATTTTGTAAAAAACAATCACAAACATATTTCTTTCACTTTGAAAATTGGTCTGTACTAGGTAGAATTTTCCATAAAGAAAAAATCAAAAATACTCAAATAATAGATGCTACAAAAGTGTAAACCTTAAAGAATTACATAAAAGCTGAAACCTTGTATAACTTTTCATACATAAATGTGATTAAGTGACACTCTAGTATATTTATTCAGGTTGAACAAAAATTACTCAATGGAATATGTATTACTATCATATTGGACCAAAAATAATTTTTTGGTAATCAAAAAATGAACATAGCCTCACATTTATCAAATTATTTTTGTGGAAAAATTTTTTGAAAAGAAAAAAAAATCCGTTTCTCAAATGAGTCTGCTTTTATCACATAATCATTCTCTTAATTTTATACCATTCCTTTTGAGTTCAAATTGCATATAAAAGTATATTTTATGCATATTATAATGCCATAAAGTTGAAATATTTCTTATTCTTAATTTTTGTGATATTTCTCCTTAAATCAACTTTGATCATAAAGTTTTGGAGATCAACAATTTATCCTTCCTCTTTGTTTAAATTAATTGAACACTTTCTTAATCTAATTCTTTATGAACCCTAGTAGCTCATACTCTCCTCATGGAAACCGGCCCACAAACACAGAAACACTTAATAGAATTTTTAATGAGACTTTACCTCCATTCAATTCTCACTTTTGAAGATCTATACACAATTTTTGTCGTTCATATTTGGATATGTCACCAGAATCAAATGGATGGAAACAAAACCCTACTGAAGAGCAATTAGACAGATTTTCATCATTCGACATGTATTCTTTCAACATCACCTTTGAACTACCTCATCCAGAATCGAATTCAGCGGTTTCAGAAAAGTTTCCACCAATTTTCTGTGAATCTTTTATTGACCACCTTTGCATGTGCGGTTTCCCAGGGTCAACTTTTGCTTGGAACCTAGATTGGTTTGACAAATGGAAGCAGGTCTTGGCAAATATTCTCATTAAACACTGGAACAATGCCTTAAAAACAAATAATTTGATTGCATATCCAATCGACTCAACTCAAATTAGCTTCTCAAATAAAATGGGAGTTCTTCACTGTTGGTTTTTAGGTCATGCTGATAAATTAAGACTTGGGAAGGATTCTCATAGCTCTCAAGAAATAATCAAAGTGGGAAAGCATAAATATAGAATAAAAAAAAAGTATGAAAATCCTCTTTTTTCCAACCGTTTTTTTATGACCTTTATTTCAAATAACAAAGATTCTTAGAATTGAGTTAACCGAACAAAAATTCTTAAACAACTTCCACATTGTGAAACTTATCAGAATCTTTTCACAAACATCAAGTGTTTTTCAGATACCAAAATTGATAATGATGGATTGTGAAGACGTATCTTAATGCAATGGAGGTCTGAAGATTTTTCTGAAGTTGCACAATATCTTGACCAACAACACTCTGATATTCAAGATACTTCAACCTACTCTGGAAGTGTGCTAAAGGACTTGGCCTTGTACAAAAGAATCAGTTTGGTTTCAACATTATCCCCTAACCTTAATCCTTCTCATGTCCCCCCGAGGTTTGCCGAATGACTGTTATTCTCCCTTATATCTTGCATCTCTAAATCCTCAACAACTCAGACTTTTAAATCCTCAAAATCACATAAATTTACCTGCTCTCCTTGAAATTCTTTCTTCCTCTAATGTGAGTGATTGACAAACTCCCTTAATAATAGGTTTGCACACTCATACTCCTCATTTCCACTGTTTGGGACACTTAGCCTTGAAAACAAAAATGTAATTTTAATGATTACTATTATCATTAAAATTTATAGAAATGAAAATTGGCTTACATTGTTAGCTCCATTTTTTTCCTTTGAATCTTATACATGCTGAATTCTATACTTCCTTGTACAAAATAATTCAAAAAAATTACTTCATTTTGCTGCCCCATTCTACACAGCTGATCAACAGCCTGCTGCTCAACTGCTGGATTCCAATTTGGCTCCTATTTCAACATTGAACATATAAAAAATTTAATATTTTTGTTTTTAATATGAAATAAAAGACATTGAGCTCACCATTATATCTCCATTTTGAGCACACCTGAGATATATACCCACTCCTGCAGCCTGAATTGTTCCAACCAAAACTTGACAATTTTTATTAAAATGGAATTCATGCATATTTTTGTCTCGCTTTGTCCTGCTGAGCTCACCCATAAGCTGGGTATACCTAATATTGTGGTAATCTAAAGCTATTTTTATTCTATTTTGAAATATTAGAAAATTGTTTTTAATAAGCCAACACAATTTTGTAAAACAATTCATTATAGAATCACTTACATCTGCAAAAAGTCTGCAAAGTTGGATAATATAACAGCTTTTGGAAAATTTATACCCCTTTCACCAGACAAAAAGTTTTTTAAGTGGCCTATAAGATGACAAATCTTTCCGGAATGCTGCCAGCTGAAATCAAAAGTTGGATTTTCATCCAGATTTTTGTAGATTGGATGGTTGCAGAATTTTCTTAAAATCATCAGCTCTCTTAGAAACTCAGATGAGTCCCAAGGGATGTCAGTGCTTCTGGAGGGCCCATATTTCTCAGTGAATCCTTATTGAAGCACATCAAGTTTAGACCTCCATGGATCTGCTGATTGAACCGATATCCCCCTTTGAATCTTTTTTGGAAGAGACAAAATTGTATCCTTTGTTCTACAAAGGCTTATGACTTTCATTAAGTGATTTATTGATTTAATAGAATTAGTTTTTCCTTTTTGCAAACCTGGAAAAAGGAAATTCTTCCATAACCAGTCTTCTTGCCACTTTTCGATTCTAAGAAAAAATATGAGACTTTGAAGGTCAGTGGGCCTGTTCTGAAGGGGAGTTCCAGTCAAGCATAGTCAGTGTTAGGATTCCATGTCAAATATTTTTTGAGCCCTCTGCGAGTAAGGATTTTTAATGAAACTAAAAGAATATTTATAAAAATTAAGTTTTAAGTTTTAGATATAGAAATGGGCACTAACTGAGCTTCATCTAAAACAACTCTATACCAAAAGAGCTTTTGAGTCACCGGTATCTTTTTTTTGCTTTGATTTTTTGACATTGTTAGGCTAGCTGTTTCATAGGTCTTTAAAAAAATAGCAGTGTCCTGTAGCTCATTGGCGTTAGTATTTTTACAATCCTTCCCATAAAGAACCTTGAAAGGAAGTGCATTATCTTCAAAGTGCACACTTATTTCATTGATAAAATTTGAAAGTGTTGCCAGGGGGCATATAATCAGTGTGGCTGAACTCCAATTAATACCTTCTTGATTTTCTGATACCTGGAATTGTCTTGCTTCACTTTGAGCTGCACTTATAAGAGAAAGAGTTGAAAGCGTCTTTCCCAAACGCATATCATCAGCAAGAATTGACCTGTTTCCTTCTGGGGTTAATTGATTGTTAGGAAACTGATCTTTATAGTCATCAAATCCAGTTCTAACCCAATGGTTGTCCTGGTGCCTCCACATAATATCCAACTTTTCCTTTAACATTTTTTCATTTTCAATCATAAAATTTATTGCTTGAAGTTGAGGTGTTTTGAGAATTGTTTTGATTAATCCAATAAGTTGATCAGCTTTCCAATCTTGAGTACTCTGAGATATTTGGAAAGAGCCTTCAAAAATTACATGCGGGATATCAAAAAAGATAGTGGAGTCGTAGTTCAGGATTGGACATAAATCGATTTGAGCAGAAGAAAATGCTTCTTTAGCAAGACTGATTAGTGTACTTGAAGAAAAGAGGCATCCCCATAGTTGATACTGATTACCAAAAACTGGAACCAAGTAAGCATGAAAATAGAAAGGCTTCATAGGATTCAAGGCACTTCTTTGGTTTAAATGGTGAGATACAGATCCAATGTCACCCAATAGTGATCCAATGTGCTGACTCTGCACTTGAGAAAGATTACCAACAAGGGTTGGTTTTTTTTCTTCAAATAGTCCAAAAATATGAACATTCAAATGGCCTCGCTGTAAAATCGTGGGGGTTGGTGAGTTTTGAAATCTTGAAATTACATTCATAAAAATTTGATCAATCGTTATTGAGAACTTTCCAACACATCTGAGACTTGACATATTAAGTAAGAATAGTATCTGAAGATAGTGGTTGTTAAAAGATGAATTGAAGCAAAAATGAATAATCAGTTTTGAATAAAACGACAAAATAACTTTTTAGCATATGCTATGCTAAGCTCATAATTCTTTCACATGTATTATTATTATCTTTTTAAAAAATATTGGAAGTGAATCAATGATAACTGAAATGAATAATATGGTTCAAAAATAAATCTTGAGCCTATAGAGTAAATTTTGGTTTGTGGAGGAAGAAAAATTTTCTCAATAAAAATGTGCTTTATTGTTACATTATAATCACAAAATAGAATAATTTCACTCTTATTACACTTATTTATCTTTCTGTCTAATAGTAAAATGCTTTAGATGTCAGTTCAAAATCCAAATTAAAACTACTACCTAGAATGATGTTTTGATACTAACATACTTTTTGTAAGTCTTTGGACAGACACTTATGGTGATCTCAATAATATTAAAATTGATTTGAATTGTATGTTTTATCAAATATCTATGTAGTCTAGTGTAATAATTGAGATACTACAGTTTAGCCTTCTGTTACCAACTTGGCAAGAAAACATATGTAGATATTCTTAGAACGAATATCAAATTTTGCTTTCCACTTGATGGGAAAGTGAATATTATGATATTTTAAGTGATATGTTTAAGCTTTGCTCAATCTGTGCTCAGCTCAAAATCAAAGTAATCACCACGCTCCAAGAAACCTGTAATTGAGTTTGGTTGAACCTAGGTCTAACTGATTACCAAATCTTTGTCCAATTAATTTAAATCTAGTTTCACAATGAACTCCCAAAAGCCTTCCAACAGCTTTCCAACCACTTCCCAAAATTTTTAAATGAGGGGTATTGCTAGCAATACCCCCCCCCCAAATTTTCTGTGGTGATATCTCCTTATTATTAATATAATAGCAAATAATCTTAAATTATTCCGTTTTAATTAATTTTAATTTATCAGTTATTTTATCTACATTATTTCAATTCTTCTCTTTTCTTAACGATTTATCACTATCTGTATTCATATTCTCAATCTTCATTCTTTCTCCATCTACACTAAACGGTTCACTATAAAGGATGCTTGCGTTTGTACTCTTTGCAGAATCCAATTATCAATATCTTATAACTATATTTCTTTTCAGTCAGTTCTCAGTCCATTGTCCAGTCCAGTCCTCTTCATTGTCCAATTTACTCAGTGTCCAGTCCAGTCCTATTATTTAAAACTAACATTATTATTATTCTTAAGGTAACATTCAGTTCTCAGTCCATTGTCCAGTCCAGTCCTCTTCATTGTCCAATTTACTCAGTGTCCAGTCCAGTACTATTATTTAAAACTAACATTATTATTATTCTTAAGGTAACATTCAGTTCTCCGTCCATTGTCCAGTCCAGTCCTCTTCATTGTCCAATTTACTCAGTGTCCAGTCCAGTCCTATTATTTAAAACTAACATTATTATTATTCTTAAGTCTTTACATCTTTTCATCCATATAAGGCCGGACTTTTTATTTAGCTATTACTTGATAGTGGTCTTTTCTGTCTCGCTCAATATCATTTATTTATATTATTTAGGTAACTAGCGGCACAGACCATTCTTAAGGGCTTTATTAACGACTGCTTCTTTTCATCCATATAAGGTAACTGGCGGCAAAGACCATTCTTAATGGCAGAACAGTTTTATTAACGACTGTTTCTTTTCATCCATATTAGGTTCTTACAAAAACCAAACTGAGAATTAATATTAAAAGTTGATATTTGCCATTTTCGATAAAATCACACAAAAACTAAAGTATCATGCCTTCACGTCGAATATAATAAAAAAAGTATCATCCCTTTGCATCGTCGAAACTGATATAAGAGAAACGGACTTGTTAAATTGCAAATGACTTTTCGTGCATTGATAAACGGTGTCAGAGAAATCCTTGAAGCTTTTGAACGCCTAGATAATAATACAATTTGCACGCTATATATGCATTCAAGACTAAACTACATGTGTCAGGATATAACAAACCTGGCAACACGCCGTAGATGGCATACTTTAGAACAAATATGAAATAAGTTCTGAAAACTCTACAGCTCTTTTCCAGGTTAAGTATATTTCTACACTTGTAATTTAGTGTTGGATACTTATACAGTGTAAAATAGTATTATTGTCCAAACATTCAAAGGCTTCAAAGGTTGCTCTGATACCTCAATGCGCGAGCAATTACTTGTAATCTGATAGTTCGTGTGAATCTCACGTGTGATATAGTGCGTCACATGTGAAAGCTAAGAAGAAGAAAATTGAGGTTTGGTCCGTTACATCTTAAAAGAGCGCAGTATTTATAGGCGCGAGACATAATTATACTGATACATTGAGTGAGACGGATTAGTGAATATGAAATATTATAACAGTGCAAGAGAGACCAGCCGGATCAGTAAATAGCAGGGCTTTTGTATGATTAAAAATGTAGTTATTACAGCTAATTCGGAAAAGCTTACAGTTGTCTTACTTCTCATCCTCCATCAAAAGCATAGGTCAGCTGGCGTAGACTTATGATTTTGGCGGGAGAAGGAGGACAAGACAGCCGCGGATTTTTCCAAACTGGCTGTAGCAGTGAAATGAGGGTTCCGAGAATGGAAATAAGAAACTAACTTATTAGTATTATTGACAAAGTAATTATACTGTTACAAAATGTTCCGCAAACGGCGATATTATAGCTGTAGATCATTCAAGAAAGGGAAAAGATATGTAAAAGGAAATTAATAAAAAGGTCCGGAAGATGTAGCACTTCACATTACCCCCTCCTTAGAAGGGGAGCAGGGGCGGTGAAAGCAATATCTTCATTCAAACGGCTGTTGTCCCTGTTAAGTCTCGACTACGCCGCAGTTTCACAATGTATACAAAGTAGCACATGAGTCATAAAGTAATACATTGTTGAATATAATCATTATCATCCATTTGCCCGCCAACAGGCTTTGGGCCTTTAGTGCTTCAATAGTAATTTTTTCCTTTTTCTTCCAATTTTTTTCTTCTTGTCATTCCATTGTGTCCTATTGTTGTATTTTACTTACTATTTCCTTTTTTAGCTTTACCTTAACTAATAAACTAATTACCTTTTTAGTTGTGCTTTTAAAAAAACATGATAATTGTAATCATCTAGCTTTTCTCTAAAAGCACTTAATTAATTCCTTAATGCGGATTTGTTCTCTCCGCCCTCTTGTATCTTTTTGCGCCTATAAAACCACGCCCAATTTATGTAATGAAGACTAAGTTCAACTTCCCTTAGAAACTCAAACGCACCTGAGAATACTAAGGAATCACAGATACGTATCTGTGAGTTTTTTTTACTCACTAGTTTCTCTTGATACTTAGTTACTAATCTATATTGACCTTTTCATAAATTCTTTTTTTGAAATCTCATCAAAAATTAGTTAGCTAACTATTAACATCAAGACATCAACCTCGCACCATTGCCAAATAGATCTGTAATTGTCAAGTTGGCAGATGACCGAAGCTCCAGATAATGCTACTCTAGCAGCTCAAATAACTTACCTCCTTGAGAAACAGGAAAGGGCTGAAGAGCTTCTTAGACAGCGTGAAGAATATAATTGAAGGCGTGATGAAGAGATAAATTACCTACAATCAATCCAGTCCCGACCACACGATCATGGTCACTCCCTCAGAATCGAACCACAGAAATTTAGAGGATATGGCAAAAACATTAATCACTGGCTAAAAGATTTCGAAAACATTCTCACCTCAAAAAATATTCCAGAAGAGAAATGGCCTGCGATAATGGGAGGCTATCTCATTGGAGAAGCCAAATCCTTCTTTTACCAGTTACAAGATGATAACAATGAAATTCTCCTTGGCTGGCACACTATCAAGAAATGCTTTCAAGAGAAATACAACCCAAAATATAAAGAGGAAGAAATTCGTCAACAATTGGAAACAATGACATATCAAAATGGAAAAATCGATGACTACGTTGTTAAATTTAGGGAAATCATGGCTCAACTCCCCCACAATCGATTTTCAAATCCTGAGAAAATATTTTTATTTAAAAGAAAACTTCCTCCTTCTCTTCGACTCCAACTGACTTGCTCAGATTTTCCAGATGATGTACCATTAGAGAAAGTCTTCAATATAGCAAGGAATTACGAAACAACCTACCAACAAACAATGAAAGGAAATACAAACTATATAAAAATCGACTCCCTCACTAGCCCAACTTGGAGAGCTTCTAGCAACCCGTCAACCAGCCATTTTAATAAGTCATTCAAACTTCAGAGTCCAAAGAAACTAAATTTCTCCAGAGAACAACCAACACCAATGGATTTAGACTTCATCAATCCAGCCTCTGCCAAATGCTGCAACTATCACAAGAAAGGACACTTTGCTAAAAACTGTAAACAAAATGAAAAAAACACAAAGGAACCTGAAAAGAAAATAAACAGCTTTCATGCTATTAGTTCAGACTTGACATAAGATAAAGAGGTAGAAGACATCCAGGACTTCTGGGAAAATAAAGAAGATAATGGAAAACTCAATCTTATCAAAACTATTAACAACGCCAATAATCCCATACTTATTCATGACAATGAAGCAACAATGAAATTAACAAAACGTGACAAGCCAGATAGCCCTATATTTAACCCTGAAGATTTTGCAGAAGGAGGACACGACCCTTTCACTTTTAACAAAAGATTCCGTGAAGAACTTTCAGACTTTAACTCCTCTTCTTTTTTTACTGAAGTTGGACCAAGTACTTCAGTAAGCCAGATCTCAAAAACTAAAATAACAGATCTCTCTAATATAATCACTAAAGAAGAGGAAGAAATCCCTGTCCCCACATTCAACGTTCAAATAGATAAAAAATCTTTTTGAGCAATCATAGACTCTGGAGCAGGAGCAAATTACATCCACCCAGAAGTAGCCGAAATCTTACCAGACAAAATCAACCAAAACTCTGGTCACAAAGCCAGACTTGCTGATGGAAGTCTAAAATTTATCGACGGAAAAATGAATCTCAACCTGGATCATGACAACTTAACCACAGGAGGGACATTTCTAATTCTCTCTAATCTCAACTTCAATATAGTACTAGGATTATCTTGGATTGATAAACATAATGTGTTAATGCATCCTAAAAGAAAGTTTGCAATTTTTACCGATAAAGATGGAAAAAAGGGAAAACTCTTTCTGGTAAGACAAATAAACTCTATTTTAACCAATACAAAAAAAACTGATGAATTATCCATCAAGATCCTCAATCTTTCCAAAAAAAAATAGCCCCCAGATGTTTTAGCAAGGAATTTACCCTAAACCTTAACAGTAATTATAAACATACTATTGAAACACAAAATACATTACCCATCAAAACCAGAGGACAACCTCATAATCCAGTCAAAAATGAAATAATTCTCGAATTTGTCATTGATAGATTGAAAAAGGGTATTATAGAAGAATCAGACTCACCTTGGTCCTCCCCCCTAATTCTTGTCAAGAAACCAGACAGCTCAACTAGAGTATTTGTTGACTACCAACCTCTCAATAATGTTACTATAAAAAATGCTTACCCTCTACCACATAGCAATGATATTTACCTCTACTTGAAGAATGCTGCATTTTTTTCAACCTTAGATTTAAAATCAGGATTTTGGCAAATCCCTATGGATAAAAAATCAAAGGAAAAAGCAGCTTTCACTTGCCGGATGGGACACTTCCAATGGAAAGTGATGCCTTTTGGCCTATGTAATGCACCAAGTACGTTTCAGTCAACCATGCATAAAATACTAAAAAGTTTTTTTGATAAATGTGCTTTAGTATACTTGGATGACATAATAATATATTCTAAGGATCTTAAAACTCACATTAAAGATATAAAAGACATTTTAACAACACTCAAAGCAGAAAAGCTCATTTTATCAGTCAACAAGTGTGAATGGGCAAAACAAGAAATTTTATTTATCGGACACATAGTAAATGGAGATGGAATAAAAACTAACCCAGATAAAATAAACAAAATTACTGAATGGCCTATTCCAGAAAATATTTTGCAGGTAAGAGGATTCCTGAATCTTTGCACATATTACAAAAGATTTATACATAAATTCTCTTCTCTCGAAACACCTTTATATAAACCCACTGAAAACTCACCTAAAAAGGGAGCCAAGATAAACTGGGGGGAAGAACAGGACGAGTCCTTCCTCCTATTAAAGGAAGCGCTCACGAAGACTATCCTTTTGAAACACCCTCAAGCCTTTCACCCCTTTATTCTTGACACGGATGCCTCAGGAACAAACATAGGTGCAGTACTCCAACAAGACACAGAGACAAAATATAATGCTGATAATTTCAACCCTACCCTCTACATTAAAACCATCAAAGAAAAAAACATCCAACCCATTGCTTATGAGTCAAGGAAATTATCCAAAACTGAACAAAGTTACTCGGCACAAGAACAAGAGTTACTTGGAATAATACACTCACTCAAGCATTTCAGATGTCACATTGAGGGATCACCAGTTATAATTAGAACGGACCATCAATCCCTCAGGTACTTTAAAACTCAGAAAGAAGTGACTCAGCGGCTAACCAGATTTATTAACGAAATTGAATTTTTTAATGTTCACATTTTCTACAGACCAGGGAATAAACAGCTTGCTGCCGACGCTCTTTCAAGAAAACCCAACACACAGAACAATGAAGATCCTCCAGAAATTGCTCCATCACTTTTCAACATCTACCAAAAGACCCTGTGGGAACAGTTAAAAAAGATAATACAAATTTTGTCTTCACAACAAAACCACCCTGAACATCTCAAAAACTATTTCTTGAACGAAAACCAACTCTATTTCTATCCTGACATCACAAAATCAGAAGAATACCTGAAGGTCATCACTAACAAACAAGAGGCAGAAGGAATCATCTATGAAATACATAATGAATTAGGACATAGAAATTACAAAGACGTTATGGTAAGGTAAACTCTTAAAGTCGCCTTGCTGTAAGCAGAATCCGGAGGAGATATGTGGATTTAGCTGGAAACCCCGTCCTTCCAATAAAAATAACAAAATGGGAATTCTAAATCACTAAGCTAACCAGTCTACTTGGATCTGATTGTTAAAGGTAATGAAACTCTAAAATATTTAACGCTTATTGAGATTTAAGTAAAAGTGGCTGTTGATAAAAGAAATACTGATAACAACAATTAAGGTGTACCAGTGAAAGATCTGAAAAGATTGACTTTTATGTTTTTATAATAATTTGAATTTTTATGAGACAGCAATAATCAAGTCTCAGTGATGAAGACCTTTCTAAAGATACCCTGTATGAAGTGTTATTTTAATTGTTGAGTAGTATTTCTAAAATGTTCTATATAAAATATAAAGTTATAAGGGTATTACAAATTTATTTAATTTGTTGAGTAATAAAAAATGAGACCGTGGTGGTTAATGATTAAGCTGTATGTTGTATCCCCCCCCCTCAATTTCGAGTCTGAGAGGCTCTTAAGTATTCCTAGTCACGTGCCTAAGTTTTCCCCTCCAGAGCTCTCCCAGAGTGAATCCGGAGCCCGTACGGAGTCTGTACGGAGTCAAAGCGGAGTCCGAATGGAGTCCATATGGAGTCTAAGCGGAGTCCAAACGGAGTCCGTCCGGACTCAATTAGAACCTTTAAAACTATAATAAAAAATCTAGAAAAATTACACATAGTAGAGCCACTTCTCCTTTACAATCCAAACTAATTTTCGTAGTCTGCGCAGCTCTAATTACCCCGTGAAAATTCATCAAAGATAAGTAATTTCTGAATACGTAAATATTTCTATAAATCTTTAAAATTCATTTAAAAATATAAGAAAAATAGTAAAAATTCTGGAAAAATTTCCCAAGGTTCTTGAGTGACTTGAATTGATACTTATAAATTTTTCAGACCGAAAAAAAAAGTTTTCTCCGTAAAATAAATTAATTTCGTGTAGGCATTCGCTCTTGACTAATTTCTTCATATTTAAAACTCAAATAAATTAAATAAAACCCTTTTATAAAAAATGATAACGCCAATCTTGCACGCCGTAATAACTCCATTTACGTACTTAGGTGCCATACTAAACTTTAGGCTACCACATCCTCCCTCCAATTGAGAATGTCCCCATTTGTAAAACTTTGCATAAGTGATTGAGCAATTCTAAAAGAATTATCCTTTCTAATAAAATAATTTGATAAATTTGTTTTAGCTGGTCTTCTTTTAATTCTTTATAATAAAAACGTTGTTTCTTCATCTCTGGCTTGATATAACATAAAATAAAATAATATAAATCTTGTGATGATTCCACTACTGAGAGCAAGGTTTGAATCCCTTCAGACTCCCATATACCAGTCTTCCTTCTTGTCACAGCATTGAGAGAGTGGATCTTCCTATGAGCCGAATACTCCTGATTCCAACCTCATAGGGCCCCCCACTGAGCCGAATTCTATGATTCCAATCTCGCCATAAGGTCCTCCAACCTTCACACCAAAAAAAATGGCCTAAATATGAGGCACTAAAAAAAATCATTCCCTAAAATCCAACTACCATCCTAACTTCTGATTCCTTCATCACAATTTTCAAACTTTTCTATACAGCAAACCCATAAAATTCTTTTGCCAGGCTTCCAATAATAATTTTAACTTTAGACCATGTTAAAGCGCCACAAATTTCACCTAATTAACCATTATGCTTTCCTTAGCATCATCACCACCTATAATTTTAACATCCTAAAGCTTATCAGCACCCAATTCCAGAAATAATTGAATAACCAGTTTAGAGTCTTAGTGGACAGTGATAAATTAAAAGATTGAATTGAGTTATCCAAACAAGATTGACATTCCAGTTTAAAGTCTTGGTGGACCAAACATATAATCGATTGCCAGTTTATGGTCTTGGTGGACCAAAGATTGTTTAGGTGCATAAATAACTTGATAAATCCCTAAATAAGGCCTAGGCTTGACCAAAGATTGAATAAATTTGATAATCCAGTTTAATGTCATAGTGGACCAAACATTTGATCGACAAGTAATCCAGTATAAGGCCATAGTGGACCAATGAGTGTTGAATTATCCTGCAGATATTAATTTTCCAGTTTAAAGTCATAGTGGACTAAACAATGAATGAACTACCAGTTTAAAGTCTTGGTGGACCAAACATTTAATCGATAAGAAATCCAGTTTAAGGTCATGGTGGACCCAACAGCTTAATAATAGTCCAGTTTAGGGTCTTGGTGGACCTAACATTTGATAACACTCCAGTTTAAGGTCTTGGTGGACCTAACATTTGATTTATATAAAAAAAATCCGTCTCCGAAAATATCCATAAAATCTTAATCAACCTTGAAATTCAGTTTAAAGTCTTGAAGGACTAACAGCTCCAATATAAAATCTTTAATGAAAGTCTTGAAAATTAGCCAGTTTAAAGTCTTGGAGGACTAACAGCTCCAAAATTTGTATAAAAAAACCTTAAAGAACGTCTTGAAAAGTAGCCAGTTTAAAGTCTTGGAGGACTAACAGCTCCAAAATTCGTATAAAAAAAACTTAAAGAACGTCTTGAACAGTAGCCAGTTTAAAGTCTTGGAGGACTAACAGATGTCCTGAAGTAAAATCCCATAGGTATTGAGTTCCCCTAGACCCTGTTTCCTGTCTAAACTATATGAATAAACTAAAAAGAATAGTGACTGAAAAATAAAACTAAGAAATATAATAATAATTTTGATTTAATTAAATATTATTATTATTATTTTATTTTTTTTTATTTATATTTTTTTTTGTTATTATTTTTTTTATTTTTAATTTTTTAATTTTTTAATTTTATTTTAATTTTAATTTTTTTTTTATTTTATTATTATTATTATTATTATTATTATTTTTTTTTATTATTTTAATAAAAGATTTTAGAAAAGATAGGTTTGAAATAAAAGTTAAAATTTAATTTTAAAGAAAGATAAATGAACATGAAAAGAAAGATAAAAAAAGTAATAAAAAAATTTTTTTTAAAATAAAATTATAAAAGATGCCCCCCGGCCATTTGATGAGCCGTACCCTCGACATCATACCCATATCCAAGTGCAACTTGATGTGGTTACACAATTTTGAGAAATTGAAAAGAAAAGAAAATAAATGAAAGTTTTTAGAAGATAATTTTTATAATGATGATCACTGGGTGGGCTCCCTCCAATTCATAAAAATGATTAGAGACCACCAGTGAGCATCACCTTTACAATAATTCATAATATATATTAAAGAAAAGAAATCAAAATCTAACATAAAAAAAATCAAAAACAAAATAAAATAAAAAAATCTTGAATCCGGCGTTGAGAGCGGCGTCTCTTGATTCGTTCCAGTTTATAGTCTTAGTGGACTTCCTAAAATTAAAAGACAAAGCCAGGATTCAACTAGAAACAGGGAAAATTTTGGAAACGAACATTATGGGGTAATTGTGTATAGAGCAGCCAGCCCATCAATTACCCCCACACTTGCCAATATTAAATTAAGAAGGTTCCCCTGTGAACACTTCTTCCAATAAATTTTAAAAGTTTTCCAACACTATCTTCACCCATATTTTAATAATTTTAAGTTTTTTGAAAATTTCAAAGAAGGTCTTCTTGAATTTCGTTAAGCTTCATCATAGTTTCGTTGCCCATATACAGTGTAACTATAGTAAAGTATTTTTTTGATAAAAAAAGAAGATAGTTTATCCTCGGTGCGGAGGAATCCATAAAAATTTGTCGATATCATAGTTTATCCTCATTGCGGAGGTATCCATAAAATTTCATAAATGTCATAGTTTATCCTCATTGCAGAGGAATTCATAAAATTTCATAAATGTCATAGTTTATCCTCATTGCGGAGGTCATCATAAAATTTGGTCGATATCATAGTTTATCCTCATTGCGGAGGAAGACTTCAGCACTCCTGGTGCCTCTAGGATAGAACCGTTTCACTTGATCGGCCGCTACCCTCTTCTTCAATACTACTCCATCCAACTCTTCTAACACATATGAACCGCCGTAAACTTGCTCCTTGATTTTATACGGTCCATTCCACCTATCTGCAAACATCTTTCCCCACTGACTTTCCAAACTCCTATTATACACCAGGACCATATCACCTGGGTTCAAAGGTTTCCTTAATCGATGAGCCAACCCCTCATCCCAATATCTGGCTGATTGATTTCGGATCTTCATCATCCGCGAATATGCCTTTTCTAAATATTCTTCTTTCTTTTCTATCTGCATCATTCTTGCACACAATAATTCTTCAGTAGTTTTGGCCGTGTCCCAGTCAACTCCAAGATATGATTCAGCTTCTAAATCAACCGGTAAAACTGCTTTCTGTCCAAAAACAAGTTCATAACTTGAAAATCCGGTCGTCCTTTTGGCAGTGATTCAATCAGCAAATAAAACTAAAGGTAAATAGTGCCTCCACTTTTCGGCACTTGTCCCACACATTTTAACTAAAGCATCCTTAATAACTTGATGCCCTCTTTCCACCATGCCTTCAGCTTCAGGATAATATGGGGTTGATACCCTAACCTTTGATCCAACTTTCAATACGGCCTCTTTAAACTCTGTCCCAAATTCAGGACCTCCATCTACTGTTACCAACTTCATCACCCCATACCTATATACCCAATTATTCAAAAAAAATTCTGCCACATTTTTGGCAGTTAAATTAATAAGAGGCGCTGCCTCTACCCAACCAGATAAATCATCTCTGGCCACTATTAAATATTTATACCGTCCCTCTTTTATATGAACGGAATCTAAACTGACTCTCCCAAAGAGCGTATATTCACCGGTCGCGTGTCCAGGTTCTTTTGGCCTTAAATAACTTTGTCTTTGACATTCTTCGCATGACTGAACCCACTGTTTAACAGCCATCTTCATGCCAGGCCACCAAAATCGATCAGAAATTCTTCTAAACGTTTCTCCAACGCCTCTATGCCCGAGATCTTCATGCAGTGATTTCAAAATTAATTCTTGCCCCTTTTCTTGAGTTAAAACTACTTGAGGATTTGGATACCTTCTCCTCATTAAGCGTCGACCAGATAGGTAAAACGTAGATGACTTCCTCTTGATAGCCACCCATTCATCGTCTTCACAATCTTCTGGCCTCTCTAAAGTCAACAAATATTTGACTAACAAAAAATAAAAACCAGTCTGACCCCAGACTTCATCTTGAAAATCGATTAATATAACATCAATAGGGACTTCTCTATCACCAATATCACCTGCACATGAATGAGCCAATAATCGTTGACCCCTAAATAAATCTTTAATCGAGCTATGTCAACGTTTTTCTTCTGAACCTTTGGATCCTTCGTAAACCGTATTTGAAAATACCTCTTTCTCTTTATCCACCCTTTTATTTAAATTCTCTAATTCTCCAACATATACACCATTCCTTAACTTACTACTATCCCACACTACCAATCCATCTTCTTCTACCTCCTTTCTACCGAATTTATCTACACCTTTTTCAACACCTTTATTAACATAAAAACTATTTTCCAGTATATCCTCTTGGTGGAGGTCATCATCATAATCTAAACACAATAATCCTTCCAGTTTAACCTCATGGGGGAGGTATGGAAAGTCTTCAGCTCCTTTAGTGCTGGCTTTGATAATAGGTATATCTTCATAAAACTCTTCTGAGTCTGAATCTTCTTCAGTGGGTGGTCTCCTTGATAAACCATCTGGCATAGTAAAAGTTTTTCCAGGCTTATGAACTAAATCAAACAAAAAATGTTGAATAAAAGCTACCCATCTCGTCATCGGTGCGTTTGGTAAACTTGGGGAATTAATCATCTGGATTAACGATTTCGCATCCACTTGCAACTCAAAATGTTGCCCCCACAAAATATGCTGAAGTTTCTTCAGTATTTTTGCCACACCACATAATTCCAATTTTGGTTGAGAATATCTTGATTTGACCTCAGTAAATACTACAGATTCATACCTAACTGGCCTGATGTAACCAGCTTTATCCATCTGAGACAAAACCACCCCAGCTGCAACCTGGCTTGAATCAACTGCTAAATAAATTCTGCAAGCATCTTTTCCATAATCCAACTTGTGCAGGACTAAATCCTTCCCCACAACCTCCTTCAACTTCACAAACACCTTCTCACACTCTTCATCCCACTCCCAGTCTGCATCCTTTCTTGTTAACTGTCTCAATGGAGCTGCCAATGAAGAAAAGTCCTTGATAAACATTCTAACATATACGCAAATGCCTAAAAACCCTCTAACTTCGGTGGTATTCTTGGGTCTTGGCCAGGACTGAATTTTGTTAACTTTCTTCTTGGACATAATCCTACCCTCTCTACATACCACATGGCCTAATATTTCTAAGGCTGGCACACAAGATGAAAATTTTGAGCCTGAAATACTTAACCCAGCCTCTTCAATTCGAAACAAGATTCTTTCTAATGTAATTGCAAACTCCCAAATGAATTTGCGTATCCCGGGATTCTCTTCCAACACCTGGTTAACATAGTCGGTTGTTGGTCCCTTAATTCCTCCATCATCTATAAAGATTCAAGAATATTGTGGAATTTTGTCTTGAAGGATCCAAGCCATCTGAGCTTGATAAACTGCAACCGAATTTGTTGCTCCTTGAGGTAATCTTGTTAACTGTAAACGTCCTAGTGGCGTATCAAATGTAGTGAGAGGCCTTGAGTCCGGATGTAACTCTCTCTCATCATATCCACCCATAATATCTCCCAATCCATAACACACTCTCCCTGCAAATGCTTCAACAAACTCCTCAGCACTAGGCGGTATCCCAGCATCCTTTATTGTAACCCTATTTAATTCCCTAAGATCATGAACAACTCTAAGCTTGCCATTCGGTTTCTTGATACAAAATACCGGACTAGAATAACTTGATGTTGATTGCTCATACAGTCCAGTGCGTATCCGTTCTCTGACAACTTCAATATAGGCTTCTTTTAATGCAGCCGGAATAGGAATCGGTTTCTGCTGCCACGGTTCATGACATACCACAGGAATCTTGTAAGGCTCCCCATAGGAATGCTTCAACACACCCCTCTCCTCTTCTACAAAAGCAGTGGCCTTCTCTCGCTTGACCATCACATCCAACAACAACTTCTTCTCTTCTCCAGACAACCAACCATCAGTTTAAAAATTAACAACATCCAGTCACTTAAAAGTGATTCTTGACGTCTCAGAAAATTCAGGCGGATTCTTTACTAAGGGACTTTCATAAGGATCTCTTGATAACCTTGGTCTTCTCAAGGGTGGATTTAATTCGGCAGGTAGCGGTTCATTAATAGGTCAAACTTTATTTGCTACTTTCTTATATTTGGCTGCATCCACATCTAAATAAACTTGAGGTAAAACATTTTCTTTTGTATTGCCATTAAAACTTTCATCAAATGAATCTTCTTGATTGCCAGAATCGGAATAAGAAAAATTAGAAAAATATTTTATTTCATTTTTAAATTTTACCCTTTTCTCCTTTCCCTCGTCTAATTTATAAACATATTTTCCAACACCTTTGCTTCACTTATCCAACAGTAAATCACCCGTAAAGAAGGCTGGCAGTTTAACCTCTTGCTGGAGAACCGGAAATGAATTTTCACAAAAATTATTTTTTTTGTGTTTTAATTATACTGAGATTTTTAATCATATTTTGATGTGATTTTTGCAGTTTACCCTCTTGCTGGAGGTCCGGAATAGAAGGAGATAATTGCAGTTTAACCTCTTGCTGGAGGTCCGGAATAACATTTTCACAAAAATTATTTTTTTGTGATTTTTAATTTGGTTTTGATGAGATTTTCGCAGTTTACCCTCTTTCTGGAGGTCCAGAATAGAAGGAGATAATTTCAGTTTAACCTCTTGCTGGAGGTCATAAAACATACCCTTCCAATTTTTATCCAACCTAATTTGGCCCATTTTGCCTTTTTTACCATTTTTAAATTTAATAGAAAAACAGGGTAAATCCAATAAACATATAGAAAAGTCCAAAATGTATTTGCACTCCAAAGTAATATTAAGAGAAAATAATTTAGAATCCACTTGAATTATCTCCAAGTGAGCTGACCTATTGAAATCCGGGATCTCATCCTGAGGAGAGATTACAACATTAGAGTGATCATCCCCAGCTACCCCAAAAAATGAGGGCTTCCATCCCTTTCCAACAAACATAATTCACCAGAAGCCGTCCGTTTAATATGCCGCTTCTTGGTGCAAACACAACACTGGCACAGAGTAGTAATCCCTGGCTGTGTTTCCCAACCTTCATCTCCAGGAGGCGCTAACCGCATATGTAACCTCCGCATATCTTCACCAGTGATCTCCAAACTAATCCCCATGCCAGATTGATACCCTATCCTGGCCTCAAAATCCATCAAAAAAGGACCACCAAGAACAGTTTTGACTGCTCCTCTGGCCACATAAAAGTGAACCTTACCAACAGATCCACCAATGCCTAACCTGACATGCTCAGCTGTACCCATCAGCTCTGTTGCATGCCCTCCAATGCCTCTGAGGTGTCCCCCAGTTCCACTTTTAATTGGCAAGCCTATACTCATCGCTTGCTCCAATGAAATTAAATTAATTTGAGACCCTGAATCAACCAAGGCCTTTACTTCTTTACCATTTAGAGTTACGACCAGGTAACCCAGGGGAGCGGAAAAATGCGTATCTACATCTTCCCCAAACTTTTCAGCATTTTCACAAATATATTCCACCTCTCCAGTGGAAACCCGAAGCCTCGTCAAATGTTTCCTTTGCTTTACAGCAAGCGCCGGACTAATCGTAAATAACTCCCCTAAAGATAAGGGAATCTGCAGTTGATTCACCCTATTCAAAACTGCGTCCATCGCATTAGCTTGACCAGAAACTACTGGCCGCTCATACTGGACCTTTGATTTAACAACCTTGGCCCTGGGTACCTCTTGAGGTCCAACCGAGCCATCTTCACTTTCTATAACCCTAACTCTTTCACCAGCTTCTTGCACTAATCCTGATCCATCGCTAGTCCTTCTTACTCCCTCCATTGGGATGGGACCGCTAAAACTTGGTCTGTGTAGAGACGCCAACGGTACGTCCTCCTCAGAATCCAAATCATCCTCTGGCATAGGCTCACCATTTAAATCAAACTTGCCATAACTAGGGGGCCCCATATCAGCAATCCCCTTCTGCATTTTATATAATTTGTCCTTAGAGTAAGGGTTCAATTTGTTGGTGGCAGTTTGAGCACTAGAATTCTTGTCCTTAGAGTAAGGGTTCACTTTGTTATTGGCCTTGCCAGGATTAGCCCTCAATTGGCTCTGGATGCTACTTTTTGCCTTAGTAGCAGCTGCTCTTCTAGCAGCATTAACATCGTATTCGCCAGCCATACAGCTACCCTCAACCTGGGCAACCGTCGCCAGCTCTAAACCACCAAAAGAAGTAGAAAATGTGGCTTTACTGACCTCTTTCTCCTTGCCCTTGTCAGCTTTACCACCATTACCATTACCATTTTTGCCACTCTTAGCATTAACATCTTCATCCCTCACCTCTTCAAATCTGGCTCTCCTTTCAGCCGTTAAACTTCTTCTGACCAAATCAGAAGGAGACTGTCCATCACTGGGCTTGATGAACGAACCATCAGGAAATTTATAAACTTTACCATCAAATAAAACTCGCCCAGCATCCATATCCTTATCAAGAGCAAAACAAACTGTTGCTCTGTGCCCCCTCCTATTACAATAGGAGCACACCTTTGGCTCATCGTAGCCACCTCTATATCCATTACTACCACCATTCCCACCATTTCTCCCATTGCCTGGGAAGCGTTTACCATTATTATTGCCATTATAATTTCGACGTTCATAACCTCTGGACTGATAAGAAGTCAACGTCGACGAAGAAGCGATTGGGGCCTTGTTGGCCTTCTGGTTTTCTTGAACAAATATTTTTAATTGTTTAGTTAAATCGGCCAGGTGATCGACCATCTTATTATCTACATTGCCCTCAACTTTAGCACCAGGTAATCCCATTTGTGCCTTCTTGGCCTCCTGGGCTTTGACCATAATATCGTTGTTTTCGGCCAAAACTTTTCTGACCTTGCTAACATATTGAGTGCATGACTCTTGATATTTGTCCAACGCCAATAACTTTAGATGGGCTTGAATGTTGTCCTTGATAACCTCCAAAGCCGGCAGTTTCTGCTCACCATTAGGAAGTTCCTTCATCAAATCTTTTCTTAAAAGATCCTTCAAGACGTCCATACGAATATCCCTGCTGCATGCTGTCCAGAACAAATCTTTTGCTTGGTTCTCATGCACTAACTCGTCCACCAGAATAAGATATTCAACTACTTCATCAAACTGAACACACAGCTTTTTGAAGTCTTCCATAGAAGAAACACCACCTTTTGCTTGCCAGTCTCCAACAATTTTATTGAGGTCGTCATAGTAAACCTAACACCCCATCTATCAACCATAGCTTTAGAAAGCTTAACCCAATCCTTGTCCTTGAATGCCTGCATAGCAATAACCTCTTTTTCCACCTCCCTATCAGCAATAAAAAATCTAACTTGCTTCACCATATCCACATGTGAAGCACCATCAACAGCAGCAGCAGCTTCATACCTGATAATGAACCATTTAACCTCCTCCCCATCAAACTTTGGGCCATCCCAAGAAACAATTCTAACTGAGGGAGTAAGAGGGTTAGAAGATTCAGAAGCAACAGCAGAAGAGGACATCCCAATAAGTAATGAAAAGCATTAACAATCGATAAAATAACAAGCCTCTTGCAGGCCAATAACAAAAATCCAATTAGAGTTCCAGAAAATAAGCCTCTTGCAGGCTAAGAACGTTCTTGATCCAAGTAAGTCTTTTAAAGAAAGCTAGAGAAATTGAACCCCACGTTGGGCGCCAACTATGGTAAGGTAAACTCTTACAGTCGCCTTGCTGTAAGCAGAATCCGGAGGAGATATGTGGATTTAGCTGAAAACCCCGTCCTTCCAATAAAAATAACAAAATGGGAATTCTAAATCACTAAGCTAACCAGTCTACTTGGATCTGATTGTTAAAGGTAATGAAACTCTAAAATATTTAACGCTTATTGAGATTTAAGTAAAAGTGGCTGTTGATAAAAGAAATACTGATAACAACAATTAAGGTGTACCAGTGAAAGATCTGAAAAGATTGACTTTTATGTTTTTATAATAATTTGAATTTTTATGAGACAGCAATAATCAAGTCCCAGTGATGAAGACCTTTCTAAGGATACCCTGTATGAAGTGTTATTTTAATTGTTGAGTAGTATTTCTAAAATGTTCTATATAAAATATAAAGTTATAAGGGTATTACAAATTTATTTAATTTGTTGAGTAATAAAAAATGAGACCGTGGTGGTTAATGATTAAGCTGTATGTTGTATCCCCCCCCCCTCAATTTCGAGTCTGAGAGGCTCTTAAGTATTCCTAGTCACGTGCCTAAGTTTTCCCCTCCAGAGCTCTCCCAGAGTCAATCCGGAGCCCGTACATAGTCCGTACAAAGTCAAAGCGGAGTCCAAACGGAGTCCTTACAGAGTCAAAGCGGAGTCCGAACGGAGTCCATATGGAGTTGAAGCGGAGTCCAAACGGAGTCCGTCCGGACTCAATTAGAACCTTTAAAACTATAATAAAAAATCTAGAAAAATTACACATAATAGAGCCACTTCTCCTTTACAATCCAAACTAATCTTCGTAGTCTGCGCAGCTCTAATTACCCCGTGAAAATTCATCAAAGATTAGTAATTTCTGAATACGTAAATATTTCTATAAATCTTTAAAATTCATTTAAAAATATAAGAAAAATAGTAAAAATTCTGGAAAAATTTCCCAAGGCTCTTGAGTGACTCGACTTGATACTTATAAATTTTTTCAGACCGTAAAAATAAGTTTTTTCCGTAAAATAAATTAATTTCGTGTAGGCATTCGCCGTTGACTAATTTCTTCATATTTAAAACTCAAATAAATTAAATAAAACCCTTTTATAAAAAATGATAACGCCAATCTTGCACGCCTTAATAACTCCATTTATGTACTTAGGTGCCATACTAAACTTTAGGCTACCACAAAGTGGTCAGCACTCTTAAAAAAAGTTTTCTCTTTCCAAAAATATTAAAGCTGACTCAAAATGTCATTGACCGCTGTCTGGATTGTCAGTTCAATAAAGAAGGATCATCTCAATTACAGCTACTAATTCTTACCATTATTCAAGGAGGACCATTTGTAAGATGTTCATTAGATTTTGTGGGACCCTTGCCACAAACACAACAGCAAAACTGCTTCATCATCACCACAATCGATTACGGAACAGGATGGGCTTATGCTACACCTCTAAAACAAACTTCTACCCAATCAGCCATTAACATGGTAATTCAAATTACCCTAAATCACGGGCTTCTGGTAGAAATTCTTACAGATAATGGATCTGAATTTGACTCTTATCAGTTTGAAATTTTCTTAAAAAACACCAAGATAAAACACATCAAAACCACCCCGCATCATCCACAATCAAATGGCCTCATAGAAAGATTCCATGGTACTCTTGAAAACACCATTAGGAAATTTGTCTCACCACAGGACCAAAATAATTGGGATAAGTTTTTAGATAAGGCCTTATTTGCTTACAGAAATTCTCCTTCACAATCTCTAAAAACAACTCCATTCGTTATGACTTATGGCATTAAAGTAAGATTGCCATCTGATCCAGCCCTAATTGGTGAACTCCCTGAATTAACTGATACTAATCAAGAAAATATTTATCTCCTCCGCAATCTAGCAAATACTCGGCTACGCTCAGAAAGACAACAGAGGATTGACGAACTTAATAAAAAAGCTGAAGAACGTTATGCAAAAACAGATGAGGAATATGTTGAAAGAGGATTACAGGTTGGAGACATGGTTCTTCAAAAATTTGAGGACCAACATTTGAAATTACACCCAAAATGGGACGGCCCATTTCTTATCAGAGAATGTCTCCCAAATGGTGTGTATCAACTTATGACTTCCAATGGGCACATCTTGAGGTCTAACACTAATGGATCCCGATTAAAACTTTTCTTAGGACACTCAGATAAACTTTATTTTGCCAGTAGTCAACTCAGATACCGGGACGAACAGGCAAGAACCAATACAGGCTACAGAGCTTACAACAGAACAACTACAGCAAGAAACAGATGAGTTTGGATTTCCCAACCCCAGATATCATGACACCACTATACTTCCAATGGGAATTTTTCAAATGGAAGGACAGCCTTGTAGAACTCCCAACGGACAACTAGACAGACATTTCAGAATCACCTTTAATTATTATCTTAGTATGTGGTTAAGGTATTTATTTCAAAATAAACAAAATTGGGATATATTTCATGTTACCGAACTTTTTCATGGTCTGGAAGTAATGTTAGCTGCTGCCTATTACTTGATCTGTGAAGTGGATGAAAATCTTCTTGAAAGAAAAATCAATTTCACAGCCGAAGATATGGCATGGCACCCTCCTCAACGCCGTGCAACAGATTAAGGAGGGGATGGTGTCATTCCATTGTGTCCTATTGTTGTATTTTACTTACTATTTCCTTTTTTAGCTTTACCTTAACTAATAAACTAATTACCTTTTTTAGTTGTGCTTTTAAAAAACACAATAATTGTAATCATCTAGCTTTTCTCTAAAAGCACTTAATAATAGTTTTTCTCTAAAAGCACTTAATTAATTCCTTAATGCAGATTTGTTCTCTCCACCCTCTTGTATCTTCTCACGCCTATAAAACCGCACCCAATTTGTGTAATGAAGACTAAGTTCAACTTCCCTTAGAAACTCAAACGCACCTGAGAATACTAAGGAATCACATTCTCCAAATCAATTATCAACTACAATATCGGACTCGTCATCCAAAACTTGAATTTTCATTGTGTGCTTCTCGCAAGTTCTGCTGTTCATCACAGAAGTAGACTATGAGCGCAAAAGTGGGGACTTTTCCTCTACATTTCAAAAGGGCGCAATATTTATTGGCGTGACAGTCATTATACTAGTACAAGGATGAGCTGGAAAAGAAAATAAGTAATACATTGGTGTTTTTTATGGATTTAGTAATTATGAGAAATTAATGAAGCAGCATTATTGAATAGGGAATTATTTGTAGATGGATAGCCGATAAAAGAAATATATAGATAACTAAGTGTTATCATTAACTATGTAATTATGCTGTTACATGATTGTCGCTTATGGAATTATTATAATAGTACACCTGTAAAGGGAAAACATTGAAGGATAGATGAAAAAGGAAAACAAAAAAGGTCTGGATGAGGCAACACTTCACAATTGTCAGCAGAAACAACTGATGATCCAACCTTATGAAACACAACAGCAGGTTAGTGTACCAATTACCAGAACACGCTGACTACAACTAATACTTGATAATAACCTTCCCCAGTGATTATCCGCGTCCAGTTGTATATGTCACGGTTAAGTGACTGGTGTGGTGATTAAGATACAAGTATAAGAATAGACAAGTGAGAATGAGTTAGTAATGTGAAGTAAAGATTGGATTATTAAATTGCAGAGATAAAACATTAGTATCCACCTTATGAAAGACAACAGCGGGTTAGTGTACCAATTACCAGAACATAATGACTACAACTAATACTTGATAATCACCTAATGGTTATTGGTTAGTAACAGTATAAGATATATTAGTTTACAAGTCTTATGTACCTGTTAGAGTTTAAGTTTAATCATTAATATAAATTGTTAAAAATAATGTGGCGACAGTGGGCCAATGAAATAATAAATGTAATATAATAAAATGATGTAATAATAAAATTAATGAGGGGACAAAGGCCCAATAAAAGATGATGATGATGAGCCGGAGGCAATTGTCCAATGGCAAGACTGAATTGGTGTTGCGGGGAATAACGCCCAAGTTGAAGATGATCTGGGAATGATGGCTGGAGCTGAGGATGATGCCGGGACAAAAGGCCGGTCTAAATGTGGTGCCGGGACAATGGCAGGTCTTGATGATGATGCTGGGAACAATTGCCGGTCTTAATGATGGTGCCAGGACTACTGGCCGGTCTTAATGATGGTGCCGGGACAATGGCCGGTCTTGATGATGGTGCCGGGACTACTAGCTGGTCCTAAATGATGCAGGGAAACTATGGCCTGACTTAAATGATGATGCTGGGACAATAGCCGGACTTGGATGGTTTAGTGAAGCGGGAAAAGGCGCAACGGACCTCAAGGCTGGTGATGGTTGGTGAGCTACAAAAGATTATATTATATTTCAATTATTAATAAAATAAGTATAACAAATGTAATGAGGCCAAAAGAAGAAAAATGACATTACCTGGTGATGGTTGGTGAGCAACAAAAGATATCGTTCAACAAATGAATCTTGCGATCTTTTATGCTCTCCAATCATCACTAGGTTTATGATAGAAACAAACTAGTGCTAAAAAATGTGATAGTGCTTTTCTAATAAATAGATATATATATGTGCGTAGATATTATATTTTATGTATTTGTAGGTATGTTTATAAGAAAATGTGATGTAATGAGTGTCATGAAATGTTATATACTGCATTAAGTGGCATAAACTAGTCAATAGGAAGGGATGATAGATAGAAATAGATAAAGTAAATATAAGAGTAAAAACAAGTGACCGAAGGAGTCTAACATGACCCTTTAATTCTGAAAGTACCTGCCCCAGTGATTATCCACGTCCAGTTGTATATGTCACGGCGTAGACAATCCTATGGTGCTAGATATAGGGCTTGACCAAGGGAGTTGGAGTAAACCCAGAAAGAACAACCCCTCTCCCTATAGAAAAACAAGTGAGATTTAACTGTTGCAGAAAATTGGAGATCTGTTTGCTAGACCCTCTAATTAAACACTCTTGACCTCTTTGAAAGTGAAGATAGTAGTCCCAGACAGACTACCAAAAAGAGTTAAAATTAAAAGTAATATAATTGAACAAAACACAAGCCAATGAGACAGTGAGGAACAGAGAGGTGATGAGTAAAGAGATAAGATGATTCCCTAAAAATCTACCCACACATGCATCCTACAGCCAGTGCACAGACCACCCTGACCAATTCCCCACCCAAAATCCAGCTACCCTGCCTTTTTCATGCATAAAAGTGCATTTTAGCACTTCCCTGTTAGAATTGTCATAATAATTTTTCAATTCTTCTAATGATCTCACCATTCCTTATACATAGCTACACCTCCATTACCAATCTCTGCATAAATATCCTCTGTATTTACATTACTCACCATTACATTGAGTAATCTCGTCTTTTCTTACTAGAGCATGCAGTTTAGCGTACCTCCTATACTTTGCTTACTATATAAATTACTACTTATTAAATTAATATATTTAGTAAATGATCTCACCTGCAGAAGTTGCTGGTCTCTTGAGTATAAATAGGGTCTATTGACTACTATCTTTCCTCAGTTAACCAACAATTACTGCAGGTGCATCTACATTTCCTTATCTCCTTTTTATTTCTATCTTTACAATTTCTTACTTTATGATTATTAGGTATTTACTGCTTTGTACTCCCTTGAGCTCTTCCACCTGCTTACTTGGGATTACTTTGTTGTCATAAGTCCTTGTCTTACATTCCCCAGCGCCCAGGAGGGCCCCCCGCTTCTAGGCCCTAAAACACCCATACAACCCATAAAAACCCTAAAAACCCATAACTTCACTAATAAACAAGATAAACACACCTAAGACATACCAAAATGAAAAGAAAATAAAGGAAAATAAGCTGAGACATAACAAGTGACCCTAACTTAAGCCTACATAAGCACCACTAAGCAATAAACTTCAGATAAATACCAATAACAATACCATAACTACCCTATAAAACAAGGTAACCACCCATAAGGATTACCAAAATGAAGAGAAAAGAAAGGACATTAAGCTGAGACATAATAAGTGACCCTATTTTAAGCCTCCATAAACACTACTAACTATCACCTAAAGATGAAAAAATCCACTAATAACACTATAACCCCAATAACACCCTACATACCAAATACCCCCAAATATGCACTCCAAAGGCCTACCCAGGTTAGGATCACCACATCCTCCCTCCAATAAATAATGTCCCCATTCTTCCTTCACCAACAACCATGTTTGAACACCTCTCCAGAATCTTTACAAACAGCCCATTTCTCTCTTCCACCAGATCCTATTACATCCTAAGTGAACTTCTGAACCAGCGATCCAAGCTTCTTCTTTAAAACTTCTCTTGAATCATGCCTTTAATATCCATCTACCCCTGTGAAAAAAATCTCTTTCTTCTGTTCCTGAATTCTAACTCTGGCTGTACCAGCCTTCAACAATGAAAAGTGATATCCAGTTGACAAGTCTTCCTGACTATAACCTTATAATAGCATTAAAATTTCCTCATTTTATAGTCTTGGGGGACTCACAACCCTCAGTTTAAAGTCTTGGGGGACAAAAAGCACCCAGTTTAAAGTCTTGGGGGACTAACAGCCCTCATTTTATGGTCTTGGAGGACTCCAAAAATCCTCAGTTTATAGTCTTGGGTGACTGTGAAAACCTGAATCACAGAACCCAGAACCAGAGATCAACCAGAAAAAGATTTAGAGAAGTAACTAACTTTCTGGGGTAACTGTATATAGAGCTGCCAGCCCATCAGTCACCCCCAAACTTGCCTTTAAAAAATTCAGAAGTTCCCCCTTGGATCCTTCTGCCTTTAAACTTCCACCTCACATTGCCTCCCATTCCTCAGTTTATAGTCTTAGGGGACTTTCCATCAAAAAAATCTTGAGACCATAATTAAAAGATCAGTTTAAAGTCATGAAGGACTTTCCAGAAAAAAAATCTTGAAGATATATCCCATAATTAAAAGATCAGTTTAAAGTCTTGAAGTACCTTCCAGAAAAAAAAATCTTGAATATATAGCCCATAAATAAAAGATCAGTTTAAAGTCTTGAAGGACCTTCCAGAAAAAAAAAACTTGATGATATATCCCATAAATCCCCAAACCAAAAACCGTCAAAGCCAAAACATTTAACCTCCTTTAACAAATAAAACAAAATAAAATGGTATCCCCCAGCCAATTGATGAGCTGATCCCTGATACCTTACCCACATCCAAGTGCACCCCGATGTGGTCACACCTAAAAAAAATATTTTCATTTTTACTCCTCATCTCCTACCAAAAAACACCACCAGAACCCTATCTTGACCCTTTGAACAAAAATAGCCTCCATAAAAAAATAAAAAGAAAAAATTAGAAAAAAAAATAATCTTGAATCCACCACTTTCACAGCCAACACCCTAAAACCACATAGCAACGACAGCTCCAGGTCAACAGAAAAGATCACTGGGTGGGCTCCCTCCAATAAGTAAAAATGATGGAAAACCACCAGTGATCCACAACCAATCCAAAATCCCCAAAAGACATCCAAGGCAATCCAATATAAAGTCATAGAGGACTAAAAACCTGAACCACAAAAAAAAACACTAGAATTCAACTAGAAAAAAAAATCAAAGGCTTGAAACAGAAATTATGGGGTAACTGTTCTACAGAGCAGCCAACTCATCAGTTACCCCCACACTTGCCAAAATAAAATCTAGAAGCCCCCCCTGGGTACCTTCTAACAAAAACACAACATCCAAAAAAATTAAACAAAACCAATAAGCATGAGGGGTCCAGCACTTGAAGACACAAAGAGTCTCCATTTTAAAGTCATGGTTGACTAAAAAACTGTTAAAGAAAAAAACCAATACTAGATTTCAACAAAATTAAGAGAAAGGGTTGGAAGGGTAACTGTTGTTAGAGCAGCCAGCCCATCAGTGCCCCCCACACTTACCAAAAAAAAATCAAGAAGCCCCACCCCTGGGTACCTTCTAACAAAAAGGATTTTCCAAAACAAATCTTCTCCCAAAAAAAACCAAAACCATTCAAAAACCATTAAAATTCTTGAAAGCCAAAAAAAATCCATTTTAGAAAATTTTTTTTGCAGTTTAACCTCATGCTGGAGGTTAGATAAAACCAATTATTATCATTTTTATCTTCATTTTCTTTTAAATAAAATACCTATCTTCACTTGAATTTTTTATTTCTTCCATCTTCATTATACTAAGATTTTTTTTCTTTTTTATATAGAGACTGTTAGAATTGATGCAATGACTTTTCCTCCCTTTTTGTCTTCTCACCTTTTGTCACTTAGTAATTACACTCCTATTAGCAATTCCTGCATAACTGTCCCTTGTATTTACACCCATCACGAAAATGTTTAGTAATAGCTTTTTCTGCTAGATCACGCATTTGAGCATATCTACTTCTCTCTGCTTACCACATTAATTAGAAAATAATCAACCCACTACATGTAACTAATCATCGCACCTGCAGTAGTCATTGGTCTCTTGAGGTTAAATAGGGTCTATCGACTACTATCTTTCCTCAGTTAACCAACGACTCCTGCAGGTGTGTATTTCTTATCTTTCTCTCCTCCTTCCTGTTATTTACTATCCTCTATCTCATGATCCTTAGGTATTTACTGCTTCGTACTCCCTTGAGCTCATCCACCTGCTTACTTGGGATTACTATTGCTGCCCTAAGGTACTTTTTACACTTTCCTTGTCTTATCCTATACAAACTGTCTAGTCCACTTGCAATATAACAGTTAACCAACGACTCCTGCAGGTATTTACTGCTTCGTACTCCCTTGAGCTCATCCACCTGCTTACTTGGGATTACTATTGCTGCCCTAAGTCCTTGTCTTACAGATTATGAGACCGGTTGTCTACATTACTTTATTCCAGTCAATTGTTTTTCACTATCTCTACTCAATCATGCAGACCTCCGACGTAAACCTTACTGGTGTTCCCGTTGTAGACAAGGACAACTATCAACTGTGGGCATTCCGAATGGAGAGCATATTCATGCAACAAAACCTCTATGATATTGTCATCAACAATGCTAAAACTCCCTCTGAGTCTGACCCAGATCACTCTCCATTTAAATTATGCAAACAAAAAGTGACTGGCCTCATGACCCAGTTCATGAACCCTTACCATCTCAGACTTTTTGTGACCGTTGCAAATAAAAATGACCCTCACCAACTATGGTCTGATCTTGAGTCCCATTATAAATCCTCGAGTGAAAATAACCAAATGCAAGTCTTTCAAAAATTTGCCCTAGTCTCCTACCCAGGAGACATTAATAAATATATTGAACTCATAAAAAACATCGAAGCCGAATTAGTCGCCGTTAAAATTGAATTAAAGGAACACTTACTAGCCTCATACTTCCTTTATCGACTCCCCAAGGAATTCTCTTCACTTCGAGATGCTCTTCTCCATAATGCCCAAGCTCGAAAAGAATCCATCACAGTAAAAACCCTCAATGATTCTCTCGACAACCACAATTTGGAAAAAGTCATAACCCAGAATGACCAGCCTAAAGCTTTTCAAACCACCAAAAAACGAAACTATGAAATCTGTACTGGTGGTAAGCACAACCCCAAAACCAAACATCAGGAGTCCGAATGTTTTCAATTACATCCTCACCTAAGAAACAAAAGACCCGAAACCGCCAAAGCCAATATAGCTGTCGAAATAACACCGACTCCCCTTGACTTATCATCAGTCCAACCGACAATCTCTAAATGCCTCTCAATTTTCGCTAGTGTCCCCAACAACATTTTTGTCTTGGACAGCGGTGCTACGCAACACATGTTCAATTCCATTGAACACTTCTGCTCATTTACCCCCTCTAAATCATCTGTCGCATTCGGGGACGAAAGTACTGTACCCTCAGAAGGATTCGGAACAGTTATCCTCGGGTCACACAACCAGCGAACTCCCCTGGAAAACTGCCTCCTTGTACCTTCTCTAAAACTAAACCTCATTAGTCTCGGTGCACTACGAAAAAGACTCAAAAGCATGGAACTCACCATCAATGGAAACGACTTCTCTCTCATCACAAAGTCTGGATTCAGACTGAGAGGAGTGTTTGAGGATGATTTACTTGTTCTCAAAGACGTTTTCACTGGTGAGTCTCCCTCTGCTAATGTTTCTTTTCTTTCAGTTGCTAACTCCTCTGCCATTTGGCATAACAGACTAGGACACCCAGGAAAAACCGTAATGGACTATCTGCGGACTCATCAGCAGATCAAACCTTCTGACTCTACTGATCCATTCTGTGAAAGCTGTGTCGAAGTAAAACATCACTCCTTACCATTTCCCGGCTCCCTTCCTAAGGCATCAAGACCTCTTGAATATATCCACTCCGACTTAAGCGGAAAGATCTTTCCCCCGTCCCTTGGCGGTAGTCTCTATTACTTTCAATTAACTGACTACTTTACGTCATATCGTTTCATTTATATCCTTAAAAATAAGAGTGATACTTTCCAAACATTACTACATTTCAAGAAAACTATTGAATTAGCACTAAATAAAAAAATTTGTCACCTAGTCAATGATGGTGGAGGGGAATATTGCAATAAAGAGTTTAAAAATTATCTGATGAGTGAGGGAATACAAATGCATATTACCGCTCCATATACTCCTAAACAGAACCTGTAGCTGAACGCGCTAACCGAACCACTACAGAGAAAGCCAAAGCATTATTATTTCATGCCAACCTACCCCCGGAACTCTGGGCAGAAGCTGTAACCACAGCTGTATACTTGTACAATTGCACTCCCACTAAAACTCAACACATGAAGTCACCTTTTGAGCAATTGTATGAAACTCCCCCTAAACTTACTCACCTTTGAACCTTTGGATGTAGCGCTTATGCACTCATTCCAAAAAAATTGCCCAAAGATAAATTTGACTCATCTTCACACCTGTATATCCTTGTGGGCTACAATGAGACACTGAGTTCCTACCGGCTACTTGACCCTAAAACCCATAACATCTCATATTCTCATGACGTTGTCTTCAATGAGGAAGAATTCCCTTATCTAAAAATCCGGCAGTCAACTGTTACAAATCAGCTTTTTCCTTTTCCTCCCCTAACAGAAGACAACCTCCTAACCACCGGGTTACCTCATGACTCCCCTGAACCTGACAGTAACGATGAGGCATAAATGTCAAACCCATCACCAGATGCTCCATCAGATGGGATCTCATCCAACTCAACTCCCAACTCCGAGTCTGAGGATGATGAAGAGGTTTTGGGACTCATTAGACCTAAGCGCATTCCAGTATGTGACAGGTTCACCCATGTTCCTGATGATGTTCCCCGTCGCAGGAAATCTCCTCAGACATTAACCCAAATAACATCCTAAATTATCCTCGCACTTGCCAACCCCCTAACAGGTCACTCCTATCCACGACAACTCCACTTGCCGCTGAAGTACCCATACCTAGGAACTTCAATGAGGCAATCACTGGACTCGAGTCAGATGCCTGGTCCAATGCGATTAAGACCGAGTTAGAGAACATGGATACCCACTGTGTCTGGGAAGTTATAGAGAAGCCCACTGCAGTCAAAACCATCGGCGCGAAATGGGTCTTTACTGTCAAAGAAACCGAAGATGGAGGTATTGCGAAATTCAAGGCCCGTTTATGTGCCCAAGGGTTCTTACAACAAGAAGGGATCGATTACTTCGAGACTTTTGCTCCAACCGGCCGGCTCACCACCTTTTGCATCCTCCTAGCTCTTTCCATCCAAAATAACTATAGTATGGAGCATATGGATGTAAAGGGGGCCTTTCTTCATGGGACCTTAGAGGAAGACGTGTATATGAGAATTCCCTCTGGTGTTGCAACACCTTCCTCGATCACCAACCCAATACTAAAATTGCGGAAATCCATCTATGGTCTCAAGCAGTCACCCCGATGTTGGTCAAAAGAAATCAACAACTTTTTCTCTGCCATCGATATGTTTCCCTCTAGTGACGATCCTTGCTTATTTTTCTCAAAAAACACTGATAATCCTGTATTTGTTTACCTCCATGTGGACGATCTGGCTGTATTTGGTAAAGATCTAACCCAATTCAAAGGTAAAATCAAAGAAAGATTCAACATGGAATTTCTCGGCCCCCTCTCCTACTTCCTAGGTATGAAAATCACACACGACAGTCAACAAAGGACCATCAGCCTCTCTCAACCCTCATACATCGTAAATCTACTCAAAGAATACAATATGGCCTCTTGCAAATCAGTGGCAACACCACTTCTTCCTCATGATCATCTTATCCCGGCTACTCCAGCAGAGATCCAAAATTTCAACAACCTCAAAATCAATTATTGACGAGCCATTGGGTCCCTCAATTACCTGGTACAATGTACTAGACCCGATCTGGCCTTCTCAGTGAGTCAACTATCCCAGCACCTCGAACAACCCGGGATCCCTCATTGGATAGCTTTCAAACACGTTCTTCAGTACCTAGCTGGAAGCAAAGATCTCTCTCTTACCTACTCACAACTGGACTCATCCCTCCATCCTCAAGGTCATTTCTCATGGTCAAATCCTACTGGTTTTGCAGACGCAGATTGGCCTGGATTTCCCAGTACCCGTAGATCCACCACAGGATATCTTTTCCTCCTAAACAGTGGTGCCATTTCATGGCAATCCAGAAAACAACCTACTGTTGCACTCTCTTCTTCAGAAGCTGAATATCGTTCTTGTACTACTGCTGGACAAGAAGCCATTTGGCTCAAACATCTCTTCGAATCAATAAATATTCCAATCTCTTGCCCTCTGACCTTGTATGGAGATAACCAAGGCGCCATAGCACTCTCTCAAAATCCCATATTTCAAGCAAGAACAAAACACATCAAAGTACAATACCACTGGATTCGGGAACAAGTTCTACTTGGTAATATCGAAATTCCGTATACTCCGACCTCCTCAATGCTTGCCGACTGCCTCACGAAATCTACTCCAGGAAAAACCCTTACGACATTCCTCAACTCTTGTGGATTACTGCTTCCCAAATCACAAGACAGGAGGGTGTTAGAATTGACGCAATGACTTTTCCTCCCTTTTTGTCTTCTCACCTTTTGTCACTTAGTAATTACACTCCTATTAGCAATTCCTGCATAACTGTCCCTTGTATTTACACCCATCACGAAAATGTTTAGTAATAGCTTTTTCTGCTAGATCACGCATTTGAGCGTATCTACTTCTCTCTGCTTACCACATTAATTAGAAATTAATCAACCCACTACATGTAACTAATCATCGCACCTGCAGTAGTCATTGGTCTCTTGAGGTTAAATAGGGTCTATCGACTACTATCTTTCCTCAGTTAACCAACGACTCCTGCAGGTGTGTATTTCTTATCTTTCTCTCCTCCTTCCTGTTATTTACTATCCTCTATCTCATGATCCTTAGGTATTTACTGCTTCGTACTCCCTTGAGCTCATCCACCTGCTTACTTGGGATTACTATCGCTGCCCTAAGGTACTTTTTACACTTTCCTTGTCTTATCCTATACAAACTGTCTAGTCCACTTGCAATATAACAGTTAACCAATGACTCCTGCAGGTATTTACTGCTTCGTACTCCCTTGAGCTCATCCACCTGCTTACTTGGGATTACTATTGCTGCCCTAAGTCCTTGTCTTACAGAGACTTGAACCAAAGAGACTGATAAGAATTGGACAAAACAAAAAAAAAATCCTGACCAAATACATAGAGGCCAAATTAAGCAAAACCAAAACAAATTAAGTAGTTTATCCTCATTTTGGAGGAATTAGATTCTTGAAATCCAAAGTTTGAAACCAATAAGTTTGCCCCTAGGGCCTGAAACCCCTAAGCTCCTCTTCCAATTCTGATGTTCCAACATCAGACCTCCAAAAAAATCTTCCATCCTCCTCCATACACTGAGTCTACCATAGTTCACATCACCAGAATGAATAAATTCTCCACCCTGTGAAACATCTGGAACCTCCACCACATCTTTAAAATCAACCTCCATACTAGTGACATCCAATACATCACAATTTTACTCTTCCCTACAGGAATCTTGCTTAAAATCTGCAAAATCCTCCAGAATAACATCCATAACATCAAAATAAAAATCCTACCCCAAGCAGAGACCTCCTTATATTGAGGGAACCACCTGAAAATAATCTTTCTCTATTAGAAATAGATCCAAGACAGAATGGTTCTGTCCATCCAAAAACTCAACTGATACATCCTCCTCCAATAAGCCATTATCTGAACTTGAGAAAGAAAAATAATCATCCCTCAACAACCATTCATCCACCACAGATTCCTTCTCAATATCCAAAAATCCTTCTTCCTGACCAGACAAGTCCTCCTTCCCACATAATTCACCCAACCTTAAGGAAATACACTGATCCTTCAGTGAGTACATTTCCAAAACATCCAGTGAAGCACATTCCTGAGATCCAATGGCATCCTTTGGAAAAGAAAAATAAGTTTCACTAACATCATAAGAGTCCCCATCTTCCAAAATTGATGGCTTCAACACCTCCCCAGAAACTGAATTTTCCACCATAGTCTCCTGAACCTCTCCACCCAACAGGATTTCCTCTCCAGATTCCACATCCCTATTCTTTATAACATCCAAATATCCCAAAATAACCTCCTTCAGAATAGCCATACCAGGAATCCTATTTTCCCCATTTGGAAGAGTCTTCATAAATTCAGCCTTGAAAAGAATCTCCATAAACTCCAACTTTACATCCCTACCCATGGCACTCCAAAATACATACTTGGCCCCATCTTCATGTGGTAATATATCAATATATACCAGATAATCAAGAACCTCCCCAATATCCTCCATAAATTCCCCATACTGAGAAAGAGAAGTTAAACCACCTTTCAAATCCCATTTCCTAGCAATACCATGAAGATCCACCATTGAGAAGGTAGTAGGTGTAAACGAAGATTTTTGACTTTTGTATAAAGCCAATAAATAAGTTAGTAGTGTGTGACTTATTCAAAAGGATAAGCCAGTTATACCTTTGGTATATAGCCAATATATAAGTTAGTAGTGCATGACTTTTCAAAAGGATGAGCAAGTTATACCTGTAAGTAGGACGGACTCGCTTTAGTAAATTTCAATAAATATATAAGAGTAAATACATCAAGGAAACAAGACCTTTGGTATAAAGCCAATAAATGTGTTAGTAGTGCGCAACTTACTCAAAAGGATGAGCCAGTTAAACCTAATGATCAAGATAGGAATAAATAAAATTGAGTATAGTAGATAACAATGAGATTGAGAGATAATACACACCTGTAAGTAGGACAGACTTGCTTGAGGAAAAAAGGCAAAGGAAGACTGCACTTTTTAACTCAGAGAGTCTGACCATTTACAGGGGTAACAATAAGAGTGTAGTTACATAATTGAAAATGCAGGGATACTACTACTGAGGTGAGCATGAAGAATGTATTAGTTCATTAGAGTAAGAGTGCATTAGCTAAAAAAACATGTGCTGATATAGTAATTCAGGAGGTAACAAGAATGCAGTCATATGTAATCTAGTAGAAAAGAAATAAAAGAAGAAGAAAATGTAACACGTAAGGGAAAGAAAAGAGAGAAAACGAGATGACTATTCTGACAGTAGGCTACCTTTTAACCATTTCAATCTTCAACTTCCCCCAGTCCTGACTCCTATATCCTTCCATACCAGAAACTTCCTCCTCCACCTCCCTATTACTAATGAAAAAGATTACTTACCTAACCATGTCCAACAGTGAGGCCCCATCAATCTCAGCAGTAACCTCAAACCTAGCAAAAAACCCCTTTGCATCCTCCCCCAAATACCTTGAACCATCCCAAGACTGAATCCTAACCATCCTAGCAAATCCAAGTTACAGCCTCCAATCTCCACCAAAGATAGCCAAAGTCTCCAAATAGCCTTAAAGACCTAGGAGGGACCAAATCCAACAGAAAAGAAGACCCCTAGATCAACCACAAATAGATATAGCACCAAATCTAAAATCCAACAAAGGAGATCCACCAAAGAGTGAAGCCTAGATCAACAGAGATTCCAAAAAGCCAACAGATTTGACCCCACATTGGGCACCAAAAATGTAGACAATCCCATAGTACAAGCTATAGGCCTTGACAAAGGGAGTTGGAGAAAAAACAGAAAGAATAACCCCTGTCCCTTTAGAAAAACAAGTGTTATTTACCTGTTGCAGCAAATTGGAGATCTGTTTGCTTGACCCTCTATTAAACACTCTTGACCTCTTTGAAAGTGAAGATAATAGTCCCAGACAGACTACCAGAAAGAGTTGAAAGGAAAAGAAATATATTTGAACAAATCACAAGCCAATGAGACAGTGAGTAACAGAGAGGTGATGAGTAAAGAGATAAGATGATTCCCTAAAAATCTACCCATACATGCAGCCTACAGCCAGTGCACGGACCACCCTGACCAATTCCCCACCCAAAATACAGCTTTCCCAGCCTTCTTAATGCATAAAAGTGCATTTAAGCGCTTCCCCAGCACCCAGGCAGGCCCCAACTTCAAGGTGGGCAGCCGCTTCTAGGCCCTAAAACACCCATACAACCCATAAAAACCCTAAAAACCCATAACTTCACTAATAAACAAGATAAACACACATAAGACATACCAAAATGAAAAGAAAATAAAGTAAAATAAGCTGAGACATAATAAGTGACCCTAGCTTAAGCCTACGTAAGCACCAATAAGCAATAAACTTCCAATAAATACCAATAACAACACCATTACTGTCAGCCAGTCGTCTAGAAGAAAGGTAAGAAAATGGGGAGAAATGGAGGAGAAAGGTGAAATGGGCACAAAAGTTCTATAGGAAATAAAAGAAATAAAATAATAGTTTATTTAGAGTGAGGCAACGACAAGTTACTTGAGGGACAACAGTGAGGTTTTATTAAGTAACTATATTATTTAATGTAAGGGTTCTGCGCGACAAACACTATAATTACTATCAGACTTAAAGCAACCTGTAAATAGTTATATAGAATTTAAATTAGAATTTTAATGCTAATAAAAATAATAATAAAACGTATTAATTGACAGTTTGTTCAAATTTGATGTGTATAGTAAGTGATGAGGCTACAGGGGATTATCCAAGGCCTTTTTATAGGCAATGGGTCCTCTGAAGCGCCACTACATTTGTAAATACAAGAGTCATAATAAGATGAAACAAGAAAATAAAAGAATAAGTGAAACATAACAATTTAGAGAAAAATATGAAACAAGTAATTAAAAACCCCAAATAAGAACCAAATTTCCCCACAACTAATTCCCAAATCAGTAAGTAAAAATAATGAGTAACTAAACAAGCCTGAGACATAGGAACTATGAGAAAAATAATTCAAAACAGATGGTACAGTCTGCTTTAAGGGTTTTTAAGTGAAACAAGTAAAAATATTTTGACGCAACAAAATATGTAATCAATTTTTATTTAGTATAAAGAAATTAATTAATTGTTCCAACTATGTAATTAAATAATTAAATTAAATGAAACAAGTAATTAATTTATTAACAAATTAAGTTGAGAATTCTAATACTATTTTATAAAATAAGTATTATAATTTATTTAATTTTTAATTGACACAATTAAGGGTCCAAAAAACAGCGGCAATAATTATGGATAATAGTATATGAAAAAGTATATTTTAATAATTAAATTTAACTAATTAAAGTAATTACAATATAAGATAAACACCTGAATATAATTATCTTATAAGTTTTTAATTAATTAATTAATAATTATTAAATAAACAATGTGCCCTTTGTTATGGAATATAATTAAATGCTTTTAAATTATCCTATAATAAAATTAAAATAATATTTACTTTATTTATATAAATAAAATATTAATATAAATTTATTACGTAATATAATATTAATGTTAAATGCATACTCTGTAATTATTATGTCTTTATTTAATTTCAATAAATTGTATGTATTTACTGGGCTCCTGGGACAGCCTGGATGACAATTACTACCCTATAAAACAAGGTAACCACCCATGAGGGATACCAAAATGAAGAGAAAAGAAAGGACATTAAGCTGAGACATAATAAGTGACCCTAGTTTAAGCCTCCATAAACACTACTAACTATCACCTAAAGATGAAAAAATCCACTAATAACACCATAACCCCAATAACACCCTACATACCAAATACCCCCAAATATGCACTCCAAAGGCCTACCCAGGTATGGATCACCACAGCATAAGAAAAATATGTGCGAGAAATATATGTGTAAGAAAATATGTGCAAAAAAAATATGTGCAAAAAATATGTGTAAGAAAAATATTTTGCAACCCTGGGAAATTTTGTTTCTTTCAATTTTTTTTTCTCAAAAAAGTTATTTTTTACTTATTTTTTTACAATTTTTTTGGAAAAACAAATCTCATGGCTGCAAATGATTTTTCTTACACTTATGTACTTTTGTCGCACTTATTTTTCTTGCACTTAAATTTCTTACATATATTTTTCTGACCTTATCTCCCTCCCTAAAATATTCCCAACTCGTGGGATATCTTACTTGGTGCGTAGTGTTATCACCCAGATATTCAGCTCGTGGCATATACCTAATTGTGTTTATTGCGCATTAAATAAAGGTTGGATCATTAATATAACACCCTCTAATGTATTGATTTAGATATTAATTCAATACTACTCGCGATATGATGCATAAAAGTATTAGTTCTCTAGCACCAATCGCTTTAGGTTTCTTTAAAAAACCAAACTGAGAATGAATATTAAAACTTGATATTTGCTATTTTCGATAAAATCAAACATTAACTAAAGTATCATGCCTTCACGTCGAATATAATAAAAAAAGTATCATCCCTTTGCATCGTCGAAACTGATATAAGAGAAACGGACTTGTTAAATTGCAAATGACTTTTCGTGCATTGATGAACGGTGTCAGAGAAATCCTTGAAGCTTTTGAACGCCTAGATAATAATACAATTTGCACGCTATATATGCATTCAAGACTAAACTACATGTGTCAGGATATAACAAACCTGGCAACACGCCGTAGATGGCATACTTTAGAACAAATATGAAATAAGTTCTGAAAACTCTACAGCTCTTTTCCAGGTTAAGTATATTTCTGCACTTGTAATTTAGTGTCGAATACTTATATAGTGTAAAATAGTATTATTGTCCAAACATTCAAAGGCTTCAAAGGTTGCTCTGATACCACAATGCGCGAGCAATTACTTGTAATCTGATAGTTCGTGTGAATCTCACGTGTGATATAGTGCGTCACATGTGAAAGTTAAGAAGAAGAAAATTGAGGTTTGGTCCGTTACATCCTAAAAGAGCGCAGTATTTATAGGCGCGAGACATAATTATACTGATACATTGAGTGAGACGGATTAGTGAATATGAAATATTATAACAGTGCAAGAGAGACCCGGATTTTTCCAAACTGGCTGTAGCAGTGAAATGAGGGTTCCGAGAATGGAAATAAGAAACTAACTTATTAGTATTATTGACAAAGTAATTATACTGTTACAAAAGTTCCGCAAACGGCGATATTATAGCTGTAGATCATTCAAGAAAGGGAAAAGATATGTAAAAGGAAATTAATAAAAAGGTCCGGAAGATGTAGCACTTCACATTACCCCCTCCTTAGAAGGGGAGCAGGGGCGGTGAAAGCAATATCTTCATTCAAACGGCTGTTGTCCCTGTTAAGTCTCGACTACGCCGCAGTTTCACAATGTATACAAAGTAGCACATGAGTCATAAAGTAATACATTGTTGAATATAATCATTATCATCCATTTGCCCGCCAACAGGTTTTGGGCCTTTAGTGCTTCAATAGTAATTTTTTCCTTTTTCTTCCAAATTTTTTCTTCTCCAAATCAATTATCGATTACAATATCGGACTCGTCATCCAAAACTTGAATTTTCATTGTGTAATTCTCGCGAGTTCTGCTGTTCGTCGCAGAAGTAAACTATGAGCACAAAAGTGGGGACTTGTCCTCTACATTTCAAAAGGGCGCAATATTTATTGGCGCGACCGTCATTATACTAGTACAAGGATGAGCCGGAAAAGTAAATAAGTAATACATTGGTGTTTTTTATGGATTTAGTAATTATGAGAAATTAATGAAGCAGCATTATGGAATAGGGAATTATTCGTAGATGGATAGCCGATAAAAGAAATATATAGATAACTAAGTGTTATTATTAACTATGTAATTATACTGTTAGATGATTGTCGCTTATGGCATTATTATACTAGTACACCTGTAAAGGGAAAACATTGAAGGATAGATGAAAAAGGAAAACAAAAAAGGTCTGGAAGAGGCAACACTTCACAATTGTCAGCAGAAACAACTGATGATCCAACCTTATGAAACACAACAGCGGGTTAGTGTACCAATTACCAGAACACGCTGACTACAACTAATACTTGATAATAACCTGCCCCAGTGATTATCCGCGTCCAGTTGTATATGTCACGGTTCAGTGACTGGTGTGGTGATTAAGATACAAGTATAAGAATAGACAAGTGAGAATGAGTTAGTAATGTGAAGTAAAGATTGGATTATTAAATTGCAGAGATAAAACATTAGTATCCACCTTATGAAACACAACAGCGGGTTAGTGTACCAATTACCAGAACACGCTGACTACAACTAATACTTGATAATCACCTAATGGTTATTGGTTAGTAACAGTATAAGATATATTAGTTAACAATGTCATATGTACCTGCCCCAGTGATTATCCATGTCCAGTTGTATATGTCATGGTTCAGTGATTGGTGTGGTGATTATGATACTGTTATGTGCCTAGGCACCTTATGTACATAGTCAGTGCGATATAGACTGTAGTAGCGGTGTCTCCTGTTCTCCGGTTCTTTCCGGAGTTCTACAGGCTGACACCGTGCTACAGGTAAGCAATGCAAAAACGGTTCTTTCCGGAGTTCTACAGGCTGACACCGTGCTACAGGTTATGGGCTGTATTTGCGGGCACTGAAAGGTTAGCCAAAAGATAACTCCACTAGCGTTAGCGACACTAGGAACGCTCGTAGCCGAAAAAACCCCCAGCGAATGTCTGGAAATTCATCTCGCGCTGGTAAAAAACTTAGCCACTCAATCTCTGACCGTGAATTAAAAAAGGGACGATATTAGGACACACCGGCACACTCAACCAAAAATGTTAGGTGCACGCCGGTGATGCTATTTTTGTCTATTTTCAATTCAAATTTTTTCGATGTCTCATACTATGTAACAACATCCCTTAGATATATACATAATTCTTACGCTTGGTGTGCAAGTGTGATATTATTACCGAATAGGGAAAAAAACACCCACTACTACAAATACATACGGTGTGCAAGTTAGATACTACTGTATTATGAGGCAATAAAAATATGTTGCCGGGCACTGTACAATCCTTTGTTAAATATGCAAGTATTACTTCAGTACAGGCTCAGTTTGTGAACACTGAACTATTATATACATATTTAATTTTAGTTTTTATCACCAGTAACTTATAAGTGTGGTAATGGCAATCAATATGAGTCAAATGATGATAACGAGCAAATAATTTTGTGACTCTAAACCTTGCGCAATCACTGAAATCTTAAATTAATGTGCACTTTACAATCATTCCCTTAAATATGTATATAATAGTTCAGTGTTATAAGAACCGCGTCAGTAACTCTACTCCGAGTGGAACCGAAGATTCATTGCTTACCTATAAGAACCGCGTCAGTAACTCTACTCCGAGTGGAACCGGAGGAAAAGTATAGATGTGATTCCCATAGGCTTAAATATGGAAACTAGCTAAGACATAACTATGTACATAACACCCCCGCCCTTTGCGAGTTTCCCAGTACCATATAATAACAAAGAAAAAAAAAATAGAAAAAATAAATATAGAGAATTAAAAAACACATAGAGTATGTCTCTTTTCCCGCCACACATTAGGGCCCAGAGGTTTGGTGAGAAGATCAGCTATTTGAGATGCAGATGGTACCCATTGAATGATAATTTTATTTGCTTTCAGTTGTTCGTTAACAAAATAAAAAGCGCGTTCAATGTGCCTTGAGCGTTTGTCACTGGGATTGTCAGTGGCAGTGACTATAGCACTCTTGTTATCACAAAACATAACTGTAGGGGTCAAACTATCACACAGATCTAATAACAAATTTCTTAACCACAGAACTTGCCTAGTAGCATTAGCTAAAGATATATATTCAGAATCCAGAGTAGCCAGTGCCACCGTAGATTGACGTTTTGATTGCCAAAGTACTGGGCCCATAACCTATAAGAACCGCGTCAGTAACTCTACTCCGAGTGGAACCGAAGATTCATTGCTTACCTATAAGAACCGCGTCAGTAACTCTACTCCAAGTGGAACCGGAGGAAAAGTATAGACGCGATTCCCATAGGCTTAAATATGGAAACTAGCTAAGACATAACTATGTACATAACAAGTGTCCACAAACTGAGCCTGTACTGAAGTAATACTTGCATATTTAACAAAGGATTGTACAGTGCCCGGCAACATATTTTTGTTGCCCCATAATGCAGTAGTATCTAACTTGCACACCATATGTATTTGTAGTAGTGGGTGTTTTTTTCCCTATTCGGTAATAATATCACACTTGCACACCAAGCGTAAGAATTATGTATATATCTAAGGGATGTTGTTACATAGTATGAGACATCGAAAAAATTTTAATTGAAAACAGACAAAAATAGCATCACCGGCGTGCACCTAACACTTTTGGTTGAGTGTGCCGGTGTGTCCTAATATCGTCCCTTAAAAAACCTTGAAATTAACCCTCACATTGACACCTCTACTAAAAAATGTACAACTCGCTCTTCCACCTTGCGAGAAATCTCCCCAACCCCTGCTCCCACAATAACTCCCATTCCGGGATCCCCATCCTCCCCTGTTACACACAACTCCCCCACTAATCCCTTTCTCTCTCCATTACCACCTGCTAGACAAGATACCCCTCCCCTATTACCTGCAAATAAACCCTACCCACCTCCCCTATCACTTGCAAGCTTGGGCCAAGTCGCAAGCTCAGATTCTTCACTCGCAAGTCCAAAATCTAAACTCGCGAGTCCCAAATCTAAACTTGCGACTTCCTCTCTCGCGCAACTTAGTGACAAAGTTGCACGACTTGCTCCACAACACACACACCACTCCCCATCTCCAATAGAAGGCCTAACTCAAGCCATTGAGGGTCTATCTATTAATCCCACCCCTCCTCCTCATTGCCCCACTCCTTCCCCTCATCCTGCTCCACATCCCACAACACAAACCACTACTATGAACGACAAAAATAGCACCACACTGGCTGGGAGATCAGTCTCCCCCTTTAGAAAGACTGATCCCCCCAGTAATTCTTGCCCATTACCACCACACATGTTGCCGCCTTTACAACAGCCCCCTATAAGCATGATTGAGTGACAACGCACCTTACGTAACGTCATTGAATTCACTAAATCCATTCCCAATCTTGATGCAAGTGGATGTAACTACTCTGATTGGCATAGTAATGTCCTAGCACTCATTAAAGATTTTGTTGGCACACGAGCATACGCTTTGAATGATGGTAATGGTCCTGATCAATTATAGGATAGAGTCACCCACTTGATTCTTCTACACTCCATCTCTCCAAGTTTACGACATGAAATATTAACTGATTGGAATGCATGCCAAACTTATCTCCATATCAGCAAACAATTTACCAGATCCAATCACACCTCCGCAATGACTGCGATTTGCAACTTCCTCAATCTAAAACAAACTCCTTTCACATCGCACAGTGAGTATTTGACTGCATTCAACAAATATTTTGAAGCAATTGAACGGCAAGGAATTGTTTTTGATCAGAAAGTCTTTAAAGCTCTCATGTCACATGCATTACTACCATCAACCCTGAAAGACCTTTATGTTGATTTATGTGTTGCTCTGGATAACCGCCCTGACTCAAAGACGGTCACCTATGAAGATTTCTGCCAACTTATGCCAAGTTTAGTCCAAAACAGAACTGATAGAGAAGGAATGTCATCACCTGCTGCGACCCTTACTGTTGAACCTTCCCTAAATGCTGCTGCTCAACTTCAAAGGAAGACTTACTCTTACAGGCCTCCTGGTGCACGTCCTAATTGCCATGAATTCCACTCCACTGCTCATATTGTGGCACACTGTCCATATAATCCACTTTCTTCCAACTTCTCAGCTAAACTATACACTATACGGGAACGTGCAACAGCATATGCTTCTGACCCTAACGCAAGATACAAGAAAGTATACATTCCATACAAACACCCTCAACGTGGTCCAATTTGTGCCAGAGATTTTCAAATTGAAGCTAATGAACTCACAATCTTTGAACAAAACATTGAGGCCTTATATGAAATGGTTGATCACATTGATTTGAATGGTGCTGAATGGTCTCCTGATGCGATCGCTGACAACTATGCTATCTTGGACAGTGGAGCAACTCATCATGTCACCGGCAATGTGAGCCTTCTCAGCAATTTAAAACTTCTTAAAAAACAGATTCCAGTCAAAGTGGCCACTAACAGTCCTTCTTCATTCATCACTGGCATAGTAGATTTAAAAATTAAAGGGGATGGTAAAATAGTCACTATTACCAATGTCTTATATTTTCCAGATGTTAGGACAACCCTAATTTCTCTATTTGATTTAGTGAACTGTGGTTTCTGTTTTGGTTTGTGTTCTGAAGATAAAAATTTGGGGATTTATATGAAAGAGGAGTTGATTAAGACTGGAAGGGTAGAGAATACCAGAAGAAGATGGGTCTTGGATGTAATTAGTGTTAGTACTTGCAATCCAAATGATGTTCCTTCTTATTGCTATTCCTTGCACCCTTCATTACTCCGCACTGTAAAAAAGAATCATCATATCAATTGTCCACCTGCCGCAAAAGGTTCCCTAATGGATTGGCATAGAAGACTAGGACATGTAAGCACTGAAACCATCAGAAAAATCATCAATGCTGGTATGGGCACTGGATTACCATTATCTATGCCTGCAGGTAAGATTGACTGTGAAGATTGTTTGATTGCAAAGAGCACTAGGAAACCATCAGCCACTCGTGAATCAAAACCAGAATCCCTGATGAGTTTAATTGTTGGAGATCTTGTTGGTCCCATGGATCCCACTATTCATAGTGCTAGATGGGCAGCAATGTTCAGAGAAAGCTTAACTTCATATGGTGAGGTGTTTTTACTGAATGCCAAATCTGAGGCAACTTCTTGTTTTTTTTCTTTCTATAAAAAATTAGAAAATGTCACTGGGAAGAAGCTTCAGGTTTTGCGCACTGATGGAGGTGAGATGCACAGCAATAAAATGGCTCAGATCTTGGCCAACATTGGTGCTACTCATGAAGTTACATGCCCCCATCACCACAAACAGAATGGAACAGCTGAAAGGTTTAACAGAACAGTTGGTGACATTGCAAGAACCATACTCCTTGCCAGCAAACTACCTGAATCATTCTGGGGTTTGGCATACAAGTGGGTGGCTCATATTCACAATCGGATCCCTAATGTTAAAACAGGTGACAAAACCCCATTTCAACTACTATACAATGCCACCCCAAACTATTCCAACTTTTGCATATTCGGTGAAACAGCATTTGTCCATATCCAAAAAGAGACACGTCGAAAGCTCAATCAACGTGCTTTGATTTGTAAGTGTGTAGGTTATTCCTTAAACAATGCTGGCTGGATTTTCTGGCATGAAGAATCAAACACCTTTTTTGAATCAGCCATGGCTGTTTTCCCTGGTGATTGCCTTCCCAATCATGACACTGCTCTACAAGCTCCAATGACAACACCATCAAAAGGTTCTCTTCAGTTCATTCTCAACAATATGAAATTAGGTGATTTCAAAGATGAAGAAGCACTCTTGTCACAAGAAAAAACTGTCACGGAAATTTTCCAAAGAGGTTTGTCACACTCTGATGTTATCCCTAGAACTCATCTACAAGCCATGCTATCTCCTGACCGTCAAAAATGGGAACTGGCATGCAGAAGAGAACTAGCTAACATGAGAATATGGATGTTTGGTATGAAGAAAAAGTCCCACCAGGCAGTAAAATCACCAATGCAAAATGGGTATTCACCATCAAAAACCCTTCTTCAGAATCACCAACATACAAAGCACGATATGTAGCAAAAGGTTTCCTTCAACAATATGGCATCGGCTTTACTGAAACTTTTGCTCCCACTGCGACTTTTGCATCACAGCGTGTTCTCCTGACTCTTTCAGCATATCACAAGTGGCGGGTAAAGTCTTTTGATGTCACAGCAGCCTATCTTCATAGCCCAATTGATGAAGCTATATGGGTACGTCCTCCTGAAGGTTATAAACTGAAGGATAAAGACAGTGCCCTCCGCCTGAAGAAAGCTCTATATGGCACCAAGCAGGAAGCAAGATGTTGGTGGTTACACATTGCTGACAAACTTGACTCTTTAGGATCTAAAGCTAGCCAATACAACAAAAGTTTCTATATCTTAAGGAAAAAAGGGTGTTTGGGTGTAGTTTGGATACATGTTGATGATGGAATTGTGACTGGTAGTAGTGAGGAGGTGTTGAAGGAGCTGGAGGATGGTTTAGATGGATCTTTGAAGGTAAAATAGAATGAAAAGGTGAACAGCATTGTAGGTGTAGGTATTGAAGAGGTCCCTGAAGGCTTTAATCTCAACAATTTTCAACTTATTAACAAGATTTTAAGAGAACACAACCCTTCAGGATTAGTCACCAGATCGCCACTGCCTCAGCAACTGAAAATCAGGACAGCAACAGAAGATGAGAATGCAATTGACACTACCAAATATCTTTCTATTCTAGGTGCTCTCAGCTATGTCACAGTGGCGACTAGGCCTGATCTTTCATTCCCAGTAAATTTCCTTGCCAGATTTTCTTCAAAACCAACAGCCACTCATTGGACGGCACTCAATCACCTATTATGCTATGTACAGTACACCGCTAAACTTTCTTTCTACCTTCATCCTGATAGAGACAGCCCTCTTGAATTGCTCTCTTACACTGATGCCACATGGAACAACGAAGTGTTTGCCAGAGCTCAATCTGGTCATCTTTTACTGCTCAATGGCTGCCCTGTTGTATGGACATCAAGACGGCAACTAACTGTAAGTGACTCTTCTATGACAGCTGAATATGTTTCTCTTAGTAGTGGAATGAAGGATGCAATTTGGATCTCAAACTTGCTTCAAGATCTATACCCTTATTTTCCACCTGTCAGGCTTCACTGTGAAAATAAAGGGGCTGTCTCCAATGCAAAAAATAATCCTAAAGAAAAGAGGACAAGACATATTAGCAGATGTTACTACTTGGTAAATGAGCATCTCTTTCTTAAGAAAGCTTTTCTAGAATGGGTTCCAACTGCGAAAATGCGTGCTGATATTCTAACCAAAGCACTGGGCCCATCTCTAACTTTCAACAAAAGGAAAGATGTCTGTGTATGGTGAAATATAGTGGAATGGGGGGATTATTTCTTTTCTTTCTTATTTCTTTTTTCTCTTTTATATTTCCTTTCACTTTCTAATAATTTTATGATGGTTATTTACAAGTGGGAAGGATAATTAGACTGGAATAGTTTAAATGACCATGTGGGGGGGATGTTATGTGCCTAGGCACCTTATGTACATAGTCATTGTGATATAGACTGTAGTAGCCGTTTCTCCTGTTCTCCAGTTCTTTCCGGAGTTCTACAGGCTGACACCGTTCTACAGGTAAGCAATGCAAAAACAGTTCTTTCCGGAGTTCTACAGGCTGACACCGTGCTACAGATACAAGTATAAGAATAGACGAGTGAGAATGAGTTAGTAATGTGAAGTAAAGATTGGATGGAGATAATCTGTAGTACAACAGTGAGTTTATATATCCTATCTATACAACATATTACATAAGCTATATACAATTATTGCTATGGTAGAAGTGTCAGCGCTTTGTCCGGAGTGAACTAAAAGTAAGATTCCTTAAACTCACCTATGGTAGCATTGTCAGCGCTTCATCTGGAGTGAACTGGAGTTAGACACGTCCGCTGCACCATAGACTATATACACCTTAAGTACTTAATAATCACTAAGCTATCATACTACACGTAACAATTGCATCACACTACTATTACAATATTTTTCTAAAAGGGGATAGAAGGTGAACTATTTCAAATTGGTTGAATGCGTTATTCCATTTTTGTGTATTTTGATAATTTCAGTGATATATTTGAAATGAGATGAATTGGTGTTTTGATGGGTGAAACAGTTGGTTGTTAGGCAATGTGAGAAAGTATTATATTCCCAACCCCCCCTCCCCCCTGCTTTTGGCATGGTTAAACCTATTAGTTGACAATTTTCTTAAAATCAAGGACAAGGTTTTTGTTTTGTGAACATGTCTGCCAACATATCCTGTGTGGACACATATTGAAGTGAAAGATTTTTGAGCTTAACTTGTTGTCAAAGAAAGCAATAGCACATGTCAATGTGCTTTGAGCGCTCATTGATTTGAGATTCTTTTGAAAGGAAAATGGCACTGCTATTGTCACAAAATATGATAGGAGTTGGTATAATTTCCCCTAATGATTGAAATAGAACTTTTAGCCAAAGTATAGTCTTGGCGAGCTTGCATGCTGATACATATTCAGCTTCTGACACAGAGACTGCAACAAGTTTTTTCCTTCTACTTCACCAGGTGATGGGTCCACAATTGAAGAGGACAACATATCCTGATACTGATAGGCAAGTATTCAGGCTGTTTGCATAATCAGAGTCACAGTAGCTTGAGATGTGGAGGTCGGTTTTTGAGTGAGGAAATTTAATACCAATATCATTGTTTGTGACAACATATTGTAAAAGTTTTTTTGCAATGTTCCAGTGAGTAAAGGACTTGTTAGAGTTATACTTGGAAGGAAGTTTAGTGCATGACATATGTTGGGTTGAGTAGCCACAGCCAGATAGTTGAGACACCTAATAAGCTGTTGGTAAGGCTTACTGCGGCCTTCCTTGGATTCTTCGGCAGTGGGATCCATAAGTTTGGTTCCAATGGGAAGAGGAGTTGTGAGCTTCTTACATCCAGACAAGTTAAAACGGGTGCTCAGTGAGCGTATGTAGACTTCTTGGGTGAGACAGATAGATGTGGGAGTTATTGTGATGTGAATACCAATGTGAAAAGTAGGAGATTGATTCCATTTTACCTGATAATGTTTCCTGAGATTGTCATGAAATTGTGAGAGAAGAGATTTTGAGTCAGAGAAGATAATCCTGTCATCAACATGAAGGTCTAGGAAGAGCGATCCATCAGACTTTTTGTAAATAAAAAGTGATTTGTCACCATCTGACTCATGGAAATCAAGAACATTGAGTGTGGAGGTAAATTTTTCCTGCCACAGGCGCGGAGCTTGACAGGTACCATAAAGGGACTTGTTTAGCTTCCATACCAGGTTTTTTCCTACCTCAATGCCTTTTACCTGAGTTATAATTACATCATCTGTCATAACACCATGTAGGAATGTGGTGGATATGTCGAATTGACAAATGTGTTAATTCTGGGCTGTGGCAATGGACATCAGGACTCTGAATGTTTCAGTGCGCCCTACCAATGCATATGTCTCACCATAATCAATTCCCTGCCATTGATGATTTCCTAGAGCAACCAACCTGGCTTTGTAGCAAATTACACTTCCTGCTTCATCACAATTTTTGACAAGTCACCACATGCCCCCAATAACTTTCATATCTGGAGTTCTTGGTAACAGTTTGCCAACATTGTGATTGCATAGAGATTCAAACTCCTCTTGCATGGCCAGTTTCCATTTTTCATGATCGGCACCTTGCAAAGCTTTGGAATAGGAGGGACAATCATCTGGGCATGTGATGTTGAATCCATAGTAATCAGGAGGTTTTCAAAACCTAACGGGTCAACCATTATCAGACAGCTCATCAGATGAACTTGTGGGTGGGACAGCCCCCGGTTCATCATCTTCTGAGTCTGTGCATGCTAGCAATATGGATTCAGATATGTGTCATTTCATTATGACACAAATCCTTTTTATGTTATTGTTGACATGTGTAGGCATGGTGTCAGTTGTTGTTGGTGCAGTTGGTAGTGATGTTGATGGTGCAGAAAGAGTAGGTGAGGCAGGTGTATCATGGGGAGAGAAGTAGTCAGGTATATAAGGAAGAAGTAGTCAGGGATATAAGGAAGAGTAGTCTTATTTGTGAAGTAATTTTTATTTTTGAAGACCTGGACGTTGCATGATTTTATTATTTTCTTAAGGATTCTGTCATACAGTCTGTAGGGTCAAGAGTAGTTCTCATACCCCACAACTGCAAGTTTTTCACCTGTTGGGTTAAGTTTGGATGTTTGATCCTCTTTATCAATATGTTGTATGGCATTAGAGCCAAACCATTTGAGTAGAGAATAGTTGGGGTGGTGAGATCCCAGATTGCCAGGGGTGAAGTCAAGCTAACATTCAAGAGGGTTTAAGAACTTTTTTATTTTTGAGTGTGGAGTTATATTGATGGAGTCACAGCAATACTGTGTGCATTCACCCCAGAGTTCAGGAGGTGAGGAGGAGTCAATTAATACTGTTACAAGTCTATCTGTTAGGGTCCTGTTGAAGTGCTCAGAAAAAGAGTTGTGCTGTGGAGTTTGAGCAGGTGCTTGTTCAGGTGTAATACTTTTTCTGGATAGGTATTTCTCGAATTCCTTGGAAGAGTACTTTCCTCCTTTATCACTCTTTAGAAACTTTATTTTTTGCTCCAGTAGGTTTTCAACATTGTTTTTGTAGTTTTTGAAATGTGTGAGTGTTTCTGATTTATTGTTCATTAAGTAGATGGTGGAGTATCTAGAGCAATCATCAATAAATTTTAGGATATATCTACAGTTTCCCAGTGTTGGTGGATTAATGGGACCTATGAAATTGGAGTGAATACGGAATAGGGGAATATTGAACATTGCAAAATTAGAGGAGAAAGGAGATTTTGTGATTTTTCCGTAGAGATTTTTTATTGGAATGTCCTAAATGTTGATGCCATGTTAATAGGTAAGAGCTACCTGGGGTGATTGCAGATAATCCTTGAGTGGAGGTAATGTACCAGAGTAGTTCCTGTGAGTTTTGCCTGTCAACCGTTGTAGAGATTTCTAAAGTACTAAGCAGTAGACACAATGAAAGATGGGTTGGTTCTTCTTTTCAATATCTAAAAAGAAGCGCCTGCCACTCTTATTTTTTAAAAACATTGCAATAATGTGTAACACTAATTTGTGATTAGAAAGTTTATAAGTTGAGAACAGAGTTTTAAAAAGATTGGAAAAACAAGTATTACTATCCGGATATTTCTATTCTTAACAAGCGCTAATATCCACAGCTACTCCCTCTTGAAGCACTCTCTTCAAATATGCCTTATTATAGCAATAATATAACTCTGATAATAGTTAATCCTTTGAATCTATATACTCTCAAACAATTGATCACAGAAAATTCAAATATCTTTTACTTCACAATTATTAACTACTTTTTTATGTTAACTAACTATTTGTAAATTTGTCCTCTCTTTTTATTACTAGATGTGATACCCTCTTTATATTTTTCCAGCACTCTAAACACAGTTCCTTAGTGGATCTACAGTGCTGACTCTAGCGCTACATTAGTAAAACAGTAACTAATCTATTAGTAGACCACATACACCACTTGTAACAACTACAGCCCTAAATCATACCCTATCCTTACTAACACTAGTATTAACCTGTCTCACTCATGCTTGACACCTTGAAATGTGCACCCCTAAATGTAACTTTGTTTGTTTCAGCGCTACTTCCAAGTTTGACTCCTTCTAATGCTGATCCTAGTTGCTTTGATTTTCAACCAGTTAATCTCCTATATCACCCGTTTCAGTAAGTAACCACACTAGCTGCGGTGCAGTATACTTTGCACTTGAGCCTTTCCTTAAGCCATAATGCCTTCCTTAGTGCGTAATACATTATTATTGGAAAATACAAGTCCATATTGTTCAGTGCTTGCAGTCCTAAATCAATAACACACAATTCCCCATTATGTGGCGCATCCTGCTGCAAAATCCAAGTGCACAGACCCTGAATCCTCTTCTGCACTTCTATTTCCCTTTTTCCTTGAAACACACAAACACACATTATAGTTTAGCCCTTTCTACTGTGCTATGAATCCCCTTTGTTCTTCCTGGACTATGCGAGCTGATTGGTCCAAAATCAAAATACCTGCAAGGCACGTACCACACCTTAGCAAGGATTTTGTCATGTGAGTCATAAATGATGGATTTCTGAGGATTGAAATGGATTTGATAGCCAACATTATTCAACTGTGTGACTGATATCAAGTTGCTTGATAATTATTTGAGGTATAACACGTTTTCAAGGGTTATTCTCTTGGTGAGGTTCAAGTTTCCTTGGTGAGTGGCTTCAAGGACTTGAGATCCGGCTGTTCTAATTGTTTGAGGAGTGGGTAAAACTTGAAGATTCTTCAGAAGATTAATATTTTTGACCATGTGAGCACTGGAACCAGAGTCCAGTAAAAAGGAAATCTTTTGAAGAATTTGGGCCATGTAGGCCAAGTCCTCATCTTTAGAGGCTGTTGATGCAGTTTCAGCTTCAGGCTTGCCAAAATTTACACTACTAGACTCAAGCTTCTTCAGGTTTTCTACGAGTTCAGTAATACACCTATCATCACAATGGCCAGTGTGTCCAAGGCTGAATTTTTTAATATTTGAAGAGCCATTGAAGGGGGTCAAAGATTTTTGTGAGTTTTCTTTTTTTGTCAATTTATTCTTCTTTGTTTCTGTTTTTTGACTAAAATACTTGTTGAATTTGCCATTTCTCTTTTGACAGCTTCTGTGTGAAGAGTGTTGTATACAGATTTCAGGGATGTATTTTTGAGAGTACTGAAGAGACCCTGAGTTATTCCAATTATAGATTTGTGTTCAACCCCATTTAGAAGGCAAAATTTTAATAGTCCGTCGGATATCTTGAAGTCAGGGTCAGCTGAGGTATTCTGCTGAATTAGTATCATGAGTTCTTTGAACTTGTTGAGATGTTCAAGGAGAGAGGATGTTATGTCCCAGATCAGGAAAGAAGCCTGTTTAAGAACGCTTGAAACCACTGCATTCTTGCCTTTACCATATTGGCTAAGGAGAGTTTGGACGGCAGTATATGAGTAGTTGGATTTGGAGATCTAAAGAACATCTTGACTTTTGATGGTACCCATAAGGTGAACCTTTAATGTTTCTTCACCATTTTCCCATTCCTTATCACTAACATTATTAGGTTTTCCTGTGCCCATAATTTGCTTTTTCAATCCCAGGGATATAAAATAGAACTCAAAAGATTTTTTCCACAGCAATACATTTCCGCTGTCTAGGATGAGTAATTTTGGATTCTTTATATCAGATGAGTCGGTCATTTCTAAACTATATGAGGTAATATCTTTGGGTTGAAGAGGAATATCTTGAATTGAGTTGTTGGGAATGTGAGTGTTCTCTAGTGTTTCAAAGAAAATTATATTTTCTTGGTTTGATAGAGTGCAAGTGGCTATTGGTCGAGTAGGTACTAGTGTAGACTCTATGCCTTCCTCAGAGACTGACATATACTGATCAGACTTTTAATCTTGTCAGCCTAGATATCCCTATGAATGAGTATTTCTTATGCTTAAAATAAGATAGCCTTAAGTACATTAATCTTATCTCTTAAAAATAAGGTTAAAGCAATTATATATATGATTATTATACATATAAATATAAATATTACACTATTGTATAACTTGTAGTAGTTTAAATAGCTTATCCATAGCCTAATAATACTTATTAAGGTGTTAATAGAGTCATAATATACTTATCTTAAGTGATATTGAGTAATTATTGACATACATAAGCTTATATGTATACATAAAGCTCATATTCAGTGAAATATGCAGTACATTATGTATATTAAGGTCTATAAGTGGGTTTTAGCCTCTTAATAGCCTATAAACTTTGTTTTTCTGCTTATTTGAGGTCATATGGACAAAATCAGTGGATTCACAATGCCTACAGAAGCATAGACATCTATATCAGGCGCATACACTCAGTTTGGACAACTTAATCTGCTTCCTTAGATGGATATTCACGGATTTATGGGTTGGAAGGTCATTTTTGGGTTAATATGGATGCTTGGGGATGTTATTGGGGGCTTGGAAATTTCATTTTTTTGCTTTATATGTTTGGGTTTCATTAAATCTCTTTTGGATTGCTTATTTTACCTGTTTCTTTATGGTATCCACTTTTATCTAGATTTTCTAATTATGTTTTGGGTCTGTGTTATCATTAATTGTGATGAAGGGTCCTTACTGGAGGTCTGGGTGGTGAATCTGCTGGAAGTGGAAGCCATGGGGAGGTGATGGGCCCTCACAGAGCTGTAATTGCCGGGGATAGCAGTGACATCATCTCAATTGAAGGTCTGTGCACTCCAGGGGATTTGGGTGTAAGTAAGGAGGGATTTTGACAGTTATTTATTATCAATTACTTACTACAAATCAATAAAATACTTCAATAAGATTATTAAAATTTAGAAATATATTATAAAGCATTTTATAAGTTGATATTATCATTATATAAGCTATAACTATATTCTATTTATCTATTTTCCACCACTAAGCACGCATTTAAATTCAATTATTGTGAGTTTTATTTGAGTATAACTATTTTATTAGTCTTCCCCTGAGGTTTAGTCACTAAATAATTTATCAATCAGTAGTAGGGCCATAAATAAACACTATTACATCATACTTATATACTAGACATACTGACAATTGGGGGTCTTTCCTTGATTATTGTTGATTTTTTAGTATAAGCCTTAGGACGTGATTTTTACTTAGTATAGCTCAAAAACAGCCTAATATTTGTGTCTGCTGCATATTAGTGGATCTTCATATCTCAGTGATTGCGGAAAAGAATCCTTATAATAATTGTACTAATTTTTTATCATAAAAATTAGGTATTTACAGTAGTAACTGTACCCAATATAAACCCAATTTCACTTGGTATTTGGACACCAATCACCACAGAAAATTTGGGGGGGTATCGCTAGCAATACCCCTCATTTGAAAATGTTGGGAAGTGGTTGGAAAGCTGTTGGAAGGCTGTTGGGAGTTCATTGTGAAACCAGATTTAAATTAATTGGACAAAGATTTGGTAATCAGTTAGACCTAGGTTCAACCAAACTCAATCACAGGTTTCTTGGAGCTTGGTGATTACTTTGATTTTGAGCTGAGCACAGATTGAGCAAAGCTTGAACATATCACTTAACATATCATAATATTCACTTTCCCATCAAGTGGAAAGCAAAATTTGATATTCGTTCTAAGAATATCTACATATATTTTCTTGCCAAGTTGGTAACAGAAGGTTAAACTGTAGTATCTCAATTATTACACTAGACTACATAGATATTTGATAAAACATACAATTCAAATCAATTTTAATATTATTGAGATCACCATAAGTGTCTGTCCAAAGACTTACAAAAAGTATGTTAGTATCAAGACATCATTCTAGGTAGTAGTTTTAATTTGGATTTTGAACTGACATCTAAAGCATTTTACTATTAGACAGAAACCTAAATAAGTGTAATAAGAGTGAAATTATTCTATTTTGTGATTATAATGTAACAATAAAGCACATTTTTATTGAGAAAATTTTTCTTCCTCCACAAACCAAAATTTACTCTATAGGCTCAAGATTTATTTTTAAGCCATATTATTCATTTCAGTTATCATTGATTTACTTCCAATAATTATTAAAAAGATAATAATAATACATGTGAAAGAATTATGAGCTTAGCATAGCATATGCTAAAAAGTTATTTTGTCGTTTTATTCAAAACTGATTATTCATTTTTGCTTCAATTCATCTTTTAACAACCACTATCTTCAGATACTATTCTTACTTAATATGTCAAGTCTCAGATGTGTTGTACAGTTCTCAATAACAATCGATCAAATTTATATGAATGTAATTTCAAGATTTCAAAACTCAACGACCCCCACTATTTTACAGCGAGGCCATTTGAATGTTCATATTTTTGGACTATTTGAAGAAAGAAAACCAACCCTTGTCGGTAATCTTTCTCATGTGCAGAGTCAGAACATTGGACCACTATTGGGTGACATTGGCTCTGGATCTCACCATTTAAACCAAAGAAGTGCCTTGAATCCTATGAAGCCTTTCTATTTTCATGCTTACTTGGTTCCAGTTTTTGGTAATCAGTATCAACTTTGGGGATGCCTCTTTTCTTCAAGTACACTAATCAGTCTTGCTAAAGAAGCATTTTCTTCTGCTCAAATCGATTTATGTCCAATCCTGAACTACGACTCCACTATCTTTTTTGATATCCCGCATGTAATTTTTGAAGGCTCTTTCCAAATATCTTAGAGTACTCAAGATTGGAAAGCTGATCAACTTATCCGAGGAATCAAAACAGTTCTCAAAACACATCAACTTCAAGCAATAAATTTTATGATTGACAATGAACGAATGTTAAAGGAAAAGTTGGATATCATGTGGAGGCACCAGGACAACCATTGGCTTAGAACTGGATTCGATGACTATAAAGATCAGTTTCCTAACAATCAATTAACGCCTGAAGGAAACGGGTCAATACTTGCTGATGATATGGGTTTGGGAAAGACACTTTCAGATCTTTCTCTTATAAGTGCAACTCAAGGTGAAGCAAGACAATTCCAGGTATCTGAAAATCAAGAAGGTATTAATCGGAGTTCAGCCACACTGATTATATGCCCCCTGGCAACACTATCGAATTGTATCAATGAAATAAGTGTGCACTTTGAAGATAATGCGCTTCCTTTCAAGGTTCTTTATGGGAAGTATTGTCAAAATACTAATGTCAATGAGCTACAGGACACTGCTATTGTTTTAACGACCTATGAAACAGCTAGCCCAACGATGTCAAAAAATCAAAGCCAAAAAAAGATACCGGTGACTCAAATGCTCTTTTGGTATAGAGTTGTTTTAGATGAAGCTCAGTTAGTGCCCATTTCTATATCTAAAACTTAAAACTTAATTTTTATAATCAATTTTTATAAATATTCTTTTAGTTACATTAAAAATCCTTACTCGCGGAGGGCTCAAATAATATTTGACTTGGAATCCCAACACCGACTATGCTTGACTGGAACTCCACTTCAGAACAGGCCCACTGACCTTCAAAGTCTCATATTTTTTCTTAGAATCGAAAAGTGGCAAGAAGACTGGTTATGGAAGAATTTCCTTTTTCCAGGTTTGTAAAAAGGAAAGGCTAATTCTATTAAATCAATCAATCACTTAATGAAAGTCATAAGCCTACGTAGAACAAAGGATGCAATTTCGTCTCTTCCAAAAAAGATTCAAAGGGGGATATTGGTTCAATTAGCAGATCCATGGAGGTCTAAACTTGATGTGCTTCAAGAAGGATTCACTGAGCGATATGGGCCCTCCAGAAGCACTGACTTCCCTTGGGACTCATCTGAGTTTCTAAGAGAGCTGATGATTTTAAGAAAATTCTGCAACCATCCAATCTACGAAAATCTGGATGAAACTCCAACTTTTGATTTCACCTGGCAGCATTCCGCAAAGATTTGTCATCTTATAGGCCACTTAAAAAACTTTTTGTCTGGTGAAAGCGGTATAAATTTTCCAAAAGCTGTTATATTCTCCAGCTTTGCAGACTTTTTGCAGATGTAAGTGATTCTATAATGAATTGTTTTACAAAATTGTGTTGGCTTATTAAAAACAATTTTCTAATATGTCAAAATAGAATAAAAATGGCTTTAGATTACCACAATATTAGGTATACCCAGATTATGGGTGAACTCATCAGGACAAAGCGAGACAAAAATATGCATGAATTCCATTTTAATAAAAATTGTCAAGTTTTGGTTTGAACGATTCAGGATGCAGGAGTGGGTATAGATCTCAGGTGTGCTCAAAATGTATATATAATGGTGAGCTCAATGTCTTTTATTTCATATTAAGAACAAAAATATTAAATTTTTTATATGTTCAATGTTGAAATAGGAGCCAAATTGGAATCCAGCAGTTGAGCAACAGGCTGTTGATCGGCTGTATAGAATGGGGCAGCAAAATGAAGTAAATGTTTTGAATTATTTTGTACAAGGAAGTATAGAATTCAGCATGTATAAGATTCAAAGGAAAAAAATGGAGCTAACAATGTAAGCCAAATTTCATTTCTATAAATTTTAATGATAATAGTAATCATTAAAATTATGTTTTTGTTTTCAAGGCAAAGTGTCCCAAACAGTGGAAATGAGGATTATGAGTGTGCAAACCTATTATTAAGGGAGTTTGTCAATCACTCACATTAGAGGAAGAAAGAATTTCAAGGAGAGCAGGTAAATTTATGGGATTTTGAGGATTTAAAAGTCTGAGTTGTTGAGGATTTAGAGATGCAAGATATAAGGGAGAATAACAGTCATTCGGCAAACCCCGGGGGACATGAGAAGGATTAAGGTTAGGGGATAATGTTGAAACCAAATTGATTCTTTTGTACAAGGCCAAGTCCTTTAGCACGCTTCCAGAGTAGGTTGAATTATCTCGAATATCAAAGTGCTGTTGGTCAAGATATTGTGCAACTTTAGAAAAATCTTCAGACCTCCATTGCATTAAGATACGTCTTAATGATCCATCATTATCAATTTCGGTGTCTGAACAACACTTGATGTTTGTGAAAAGGTTGTGATAAGTTTCACAATGTGGAAGTTGTTTAAGAAGTTTAGTTTGGTTAACTGAATTCTAAGAATCTTTGTTATTTGAAATAATGGTCATAAATAAAAACGGTTGAAAAAAAGGGGATTTTCATACTTTTTTTTTATTCTATATTTATGCTTTCTCACTTTGATTATTTCTTGAGAGCTATGAGAATCCTTCCCAAGTCTTAATCTATCAGCATGACCTAAAAACCAATGGTGAAGAACTCCTATTTGATTTGAGAACCTAATTTGATTTGAGTCAATTGGATATGCAATCAAATTATTGGTTTTTAAGGCATTGTCCCAGTGTTTAATGAGAATATTTGACAAGACCTGCTTCCATTTGTCAAACCAATCTAGGTTCCAAGCGGAAGTTGATCCTGGGGAACCACACATGCCAAGGTGCTCAATAAAAGATTCACGGAAAATTGGTGGAAACTTTTCCGAAACCGCTGAATTTGATTCTGGATGAGGTAGTTCAAAGGCAATGTTGCAAGAATTCATGTCGAATGATGAAAATCTGTCTAATTGCTCTTCAGTAGGGTTTTGTTTCCATCCATTTGATTCTTGTGACATATCCAAAAGTGAACGACAAAAATTGTGTATAGATCTACAAAAGTGAGAATTGAATGGAGGCAAAGTCTCATTAAAATTTCTATTAAGTGTTCTTGTGTTTGTGGGCAGGTTTCCATGAGGAAAGTAAGAGCTACTAGGGTTCATAAATAATTAGATTAAGAAAGTGTTCAATTAAATTAAACAAAGAGGAAGGATAAATTGTTGAGCTCCAAAACTTTATGATCAAAGTTGATTTAAGGAGAAATATCACAAAAATTAAGAATAAGAAATATTTCGACTTTATGGAATTATAATATGCATAAATTATATTTTTATATGCAACTTGAACTCAAAAGGAATGGTATAAAATAAAGAGAATGATTATGTGATAAAAGCAGACTCATTTAAGAAACGTATTTTTTTTTCTTTTCAAAAAATTCTTCCACAAAAATAATTTGTTAAATTTGAGGCTATGTTCATTTTTTGATTACCAAAAAATTATTTTTGGTCCAATATGATAGAAATACATATTCTATTGAGTAATTTTTGTTAAACCTGAATAAATAGACTAGAGTGTCACTTCATCACATTTATGTATGAAAAGTTATACAAGGTTTCAGCTTTTATGTAATTCTTTAAGGTTTACACTTTTGTAGCATCTATTATTTGAGTATTTTTGATTTTTTTATAGAAAATTCTACCTAGTACAGACCAATTTTCAAAGTGAAAGAAATATGTTTGTGATTGTTTTTTTACAAAATATTAACCTTATTGTTGGGTTTAACTTTGATTTTTGGGGTAATTTTTTAAATAATTATGTTAAAAATATGGATTACTTTTCTTATAGTCCATAACTAAGAATTTTTATCAAAATCAAATAATTATAGGGTAGTTAGATATAACTCAGAAGGAATTTGATAGAAAAATAATTAAGATGCTTGTGCGTACAACAGAATTTTTTCTATGAGAGAAAATATTCTGATAAACATGCATGCGTTGTTGTACAAATGCAGAGAGTATACAGAATACAAATAAAGTAGACTGCATAACTTTAAATTAATATATAATTTATCTGATTAAAAATTAAACATTTAAACTTAAATAATTTCAACACATACTCCATCATATTCTTTTGATAAAAAAATGTAGCTTATATTAGCTAGTGCCTTTCAAAAAAAGGAATACCTTTAATCGGTAACTTCGAATAGCTAACTTATTCCTACAATTATCACAATTACAATGCCTCCATTTTTTCATGTATGTCAATGTCAAGATCTTGGATGTGTCAATAGAAAGTATCAAACTTCTTCTGGGTCCTTTGAAGTTGGTATGGCTTTCAAAAGCTCTAATTCTTATGCAAAACATCAAAAGGAAAGAAATAGGAAGGCCCAGATGGTTATTTCTTCCAACAATCCACTTAACATTGGAAGTTCCAGCTCCACAGAAACAGTAAGCTGTATATCTATAGTTCAATGTGAGAATAAAAGTCTTTATGATGTTTCAATGATTTATTACATAGGGTCAGTTGCTATTGGGGGCAGAAGTATCTTCAACAGTCTCTAGAAACTCAAATCTTGGGGAACGGTATAGCCAAATAATTATGTGGCAGGCAGCAAAGCTTTCTCTTATTCATCATTTGATCAAAGAAGGTTGTACTCAATTTTTGGATGAAGAAATTAAGAAGCTCAAACTTCTAGGTGATAGTGGAATACTGGATTCTGATAGCATTGTCCGCCTGGTCCCACACTCGATAGATACAGTTTTTAGTCGATTAAAGCTCAATCAATCATTTTTCACTAAAACATGCTGTCCTAAATGCTTTGCTCTTTATGAGTATAACTCTGAATCTCAACCATCTATACTATGTTGCAATCAACCGTTTCTTTCATCATCAAAGCACTATTTAAAAATGTTTGGAGCAGGACAAATTGCAGTTAAATGTGATGAAAGGCTGTATTTGATGGAGGAACATCAAGAACATGTAAAATACTTATCTCTTAAAACATTTCATCACCATTCTTTTATCGACTGGCTTAAGGAAAAGATAAAACTGTTCAAATTTGAGCTTCTGATTGAGAAGAAAACCCCTGTGGCAGAACGTGTAGAGTGTGATTTGATGAAGGATGTTTGTGATGGTTCAATTTGGAAAAACTTTCCCATAACCACTCCAGCTCTGGATAGCAATGATGATGAATATACGATAACTTCAGGCAACTTAATGTTTACTTTATATTTTGACTGGTTTAGGCCTGGTGGAAATAGGATTGGAGGTCATCAGAAGTCTGTAGGCAATATTATGATGGTGTGTATGAACCTACCTCAAGAAGATAGATACAAAATGGAAAATCTTTTTTTGTATGCTATTATACCTGGACCAACAGAACCCACAAGTGAACAGCTTAATCACCTTCTAAAACCACTGGTTAATGATCTACAAACTCTATGGGATGGTATATTGATTGAAAAGACACATCTTTATCCTCGAGGCCGGAAATTAAGAGTTGCATTGTTCTCTTTGATAGGTGACATTCCTGCAATACGAAACTTGGCTGGCTTTTCGAGTCACTCTGCAAAAATTTTCTGCTCTTTCTGTAATATCTCTAAAGATGAAATTAGTGAAAAGAATGTGGGAAATTTTTCATTACGGAATCATGAGGATCATATGTGCTGGGCAACAAAGTGGAAAAATTCTAAGTCACATTGGGAGCGTGTATCAATTGTTCAAAATCATGGGGTACAATGGAGTGAGCTGAATAACCTTGAATATTGGCGTCCAACTGAATATTGCTCAATTGATATTATGCATTCACATATGCTTGGAAATCTAAAAGATTACAGTCTAAGCTATTTTCAAATCCAAAATGCAGCAAAAGATCTAGAAAGAAAGCTGGAAAAGGATATAAATTGGCACGTAAGAGAAGAAGATGATGATTTCTATTCTGATACTTCACTGCACAAACATTCGAAAAAACGTAGAAGTAGCCTAAGCACCACAAATAATGATGATGATGATACAGGACACACAAGACAGCACAAGCGGCAAAGACGTACGAGTTCAAGACAGTCATCAAGTCATCATGGACTAGATAATGAAGGATTGGGAACAAATTGATCAATAAGCCAGAGTAGGTCATCCAGCTCCAAATTTATTCCTCCATATAGCGATTTGGCCTCAATACAGTCTCACAGAAGTGACAGTAGGAATTCATTGTATAACTTAAGGCAAAGAAGCATTAGCATATCACAGAGTGAAGGATCTCACTCATCAAATGAGACAGCTAGAGATGAAGAAAATAAAAGGAAAGGTAAGGAGAAAGAAAATGAAGGTAGTAGTAATCCACAAATCACAGCAGCAGAGCTACAGGTTGTATGGAAGATGATTGATCAAGTAAGAAGACCTTCCTGGCTAACACGAGTTCCAAAATCAGTAGGATCTAAAAAGGCAGGATCCCTCAAGGCAGCAGAATGGCACATGCTGTATACTCTCTACTTCCCTTTGTCACTTATACCCCTTTGGTTTGAAAAATTTAAAGAATCTGAATCTTCAGCTTCCTCAGCTGATAAACCAAGAGAATATTATCTTCTCAAGTCACTTGTAACATTATGCTCGATCACCAATTTTTTGACATTAAAAAATATACAGACTAATGAGCTTAAAGATCTAGATCAATTTCTGTTAGAGTATCATGAGTGCCTTGAAGAGGGTTGGAAGAATATTAATGCAAAGCCAAATCTGCATATCACTCAACATTATCCTGAAATGATAAAGTGTCTTGGTCCAACATCAGGTACAGCTACTTGGTCTGGAGAGCAGGTGAATCATATATTATCTGAAATTCCAAACAATCACCATCCACGTATGTAATGTTTGTAAGCAATGATTTAAAAACTCAGCTGTGCTAATTTATTAATATTTACCACAGGAGAGATACCACTAACAATGCTCAAACATTGGTATCGGAAGTCTACAGTATCAGATCTTGGTGAAGCTGAAGATATTGATCAATGTGAGACTAAAAAAATCCATATTGATCTCAATAAACAAAACAAATGGATCCATCTAAGTATGGCATTATTTACTAAATGGGTAAGGGCACAAATGGGAAAAGAATCTTCAATACGGGCTTTGACACCATCGGAGAAAAGTGGGGATCGGGTAGTTGAAAATGTAGCAAGCATATTGATACATGGAAAGAGGTTTACTAGTTACCATCGACACATTGCTAATTCAACAATTGAATTCTACTATGGAAAAGATAGCCAGTTTGGGCAAATTGATGATCTTTTCAGATCAAAGGAAGAGAATGATCAAATATATTTAATAGTAAGTCCTTTCAAAGAGCTCCGTCCAGAAGAAACATCAAAGGATCCCTATGAGCTTTTCCCACAAGTGCATTGTCGGTTAGTAAGAGTAGCCAAAGCAACTCAAATTGTGATTGAGAAAGATGCAATAATTGGACATGCAGCTACTGTCGAGCACAAAAAAGGAATGGTTTGAATCAAAGACGAGTTTGTCACTGCCATTGGACTGCAGACAGTAGTGGGTGAAAAAATTAATCAAATTTATTTTCTGTTGACTAACATCTTTGTGTTAATTTGGGATTCAGGAAATTTGTAGGATTGGTGATGTTTGTAAATGGTGAAAGAAATAATTCAATGCTCGATTAAATATGCAATGCATCCAACTTACCTTATCATAAATCAGTGAACAATTACTTTGGTTGCTTTTATTGCGAGAGAACCCATGCTTTCAATGAGTCATTTTTATCTTAAATGTAAGAATGAAAGAAATAAAATCATGATAATGAGAAATATGATAAAATTTTTACTTAATGAATGATCTTCTTGCTCATTCATCTACTATAAATAGTTTGAACTTCCAACTTTAGCTGATAGCTATATATTATTCACTTTATTTTTCGACAAGAGAACATACACGTTTACAAGACTATATACATAGTATCTTTTTTTACTTTAGCTTTGATAGGTATAAATTTTAACAACTGATTATTTTTATTTTATTTTATTTTATTACAGTTCATTATGGATGATAATTTTGAAGGGATGTCTGTTGACCCAACCAATTCTGATTGTTTTCCACCTCAACATACTAATACTGGAAATACTCCTCCACCACCCTCTGCTGATCCACCTCCAGATGCATCTCAATCTGTACCACCTAATCCTAACCCACCACCTAATCCCAATCCAGGCGAAGAGTCTCATTCAGAACCGAGAAATTTTAATCCCAATCATCCTTCTGCTTCTGAAAGTGCTGATCAGCAAGCTGATCAGCTAGGAAGAGATTGGGCTAGTGAAGTATTGAGGGAATTTTTCGGAGACCAATCATCATCTGCTCAGCCTAACCAAGGAGCAAGCACAAGTGGAGCAGGTAAGTCAAATTTGTAGTGTATTCTTTTATTGAAAAATAACCAATTTAATTAACTTATTTGAATTGTTAGTGAATCCCTCAATCATTATGGGTATCAGTGATTACCACAGACTCAATTCAGCAGAGTCTCATGAGCGAGAACTGGGGTTAAGGGCTGTAAGAGGCTTAGTTAGAAGGAATGATGTTCCCAGGAGCTCGGACAGTCTAAATAGAAATATTTACCACTTTCTGAAGTATTGTCTTGGGGGACCAACACAAATAACAAAATATCCTGCCAGCCCAACAACTTTGGAGATTGAAAATTGGAAAGCTTGGAACCAATTCAAACTAAAAACCATTCAAACTGTCCTAACCCAAGTCCAATCTTCTAACTGTGCCAATTCTGCAGCTGATCGACAATTTCTGATAACCAATTCTATAGCCTTCTTGCGATCCAAAATTCGACTACCCAAATTTTTTCCAGCACCTGAGCCTCGAGGACTAAAAGCAGGAGCACCGATCCCACTTTCTGTCAAAAGAAACTTAGAGCGTGAATTGCAAGAAAAAGGTTTTTGGAAATTTGCATTTGATTGGACTTGCTGTGATTTTTCAGAATCAACTTGGAATCAAGTTATGGGAAGCATAGTATGCGACCACTGCACCAGATGGCTCACCACCTTGAATACAATTGATCAGTCAAAGCTTCAGTTCACTCAATGTGTTATTGAGAAATGGGTAGTTAATAAGGGGAAGGAGATGATAAGGTTGTTTGGGCAAGAAGAGGAAAGGGTAGCAAGAGAAAAGATCGAAAAGAGGGCAAGGGCACAAGTAAAACGTTATTGGACCAAGGTAAGTTTTTTATTTTACTTTGCTTTTTGTTATTATGAAGCTGATTTAGTTGGAATTCAGATTGCTAGTGCACGCTACAAGTTAGCAAGAGATCTCTGCAGTGATGTGCCAGGTTTTGTTGTGATTTTTCATGATACTAGGTGCATCTCTGATATCGAGGAAGGCCCAGCACCAGCCCCAACTGCACCTATCTGAGCTATTCCTCGATGGCGAAATCCTGAACTCAATGATTTGTTTAAAAAAATGGATAAGATGATTCAGGACATAGACCATACACCAGCTCAAAGAAAATCAGCATTAAAAACATATTCACAGTCATCAGAAAGGACAGTTGCACAAAATGGTATATTCAATGTTCCCAAATACCTCCCCAAGAATTGCCATTCAGAAACATTTTTGCAAGGATTATCTGTGAATGAACGTGAGTCACTTGGGGTTGGAGCTGATATTGATCTGGTAAAGATTCGGGAATCAATTAATAGAGAATCAACATCATCATAACTTAGGTATAACGGTGATCTTCTGTGTAATATAGCTATCTTATATTGAATTTTATGTATTCTGTTTTTTTTCAAAGAAGCTTGGTAAATGTTATAAAGTGATATTGAGAGAGATTAACATTTTATTTAAGAAAAAAAAATAATGTATGAGATATGAAAATTTATTTTCAACAAATTGATGGTCCATACCTCTTTATGTCACATTTATGTATCAATATTAATTTAAATCGAATTTAATGTTGACCAATACATAGTGAATACACGCTATGCCACTTATACTTGCCAGGCATTGCTACCATTAAATATGCCAGTATCAAAAATTAATTTCGATCGAAATTAATGAGAATGATAATCATGAATTTCTGGAGTCAACTGCTTATTTTTATGCATGGTGCCTTGCCAACATTAATTTCGATTGAAATTACTTTTGATACTGGCATATTGCATGGTGTCTATTCCTGGAAAGTGTAAGTGGCATAGTGTGTATTCATTACGTATTGGTCAACATTAATTTCAATAGAATTTAATATTGACATTTTAATATTGAACCCAAACCAGCAAACGACCCAAAAAATTCTTCATAAAACTGCTCATTAATTTCGATCGAAATTAGTGAACACCATATACATATTGAATGGTAGTTATATCTGGTGTGTGTAAGTTGTAAAGCTTGTGTTCAATGTTTATTGGTCAACATTAATTTTGATTGAAATTAATATTAATGTGTAAATGATATTTACATGCTCAATATGCATTGTAATGTGATTACTTAAGAATAGAGTGCCCTACTTTTCATCTTACATAAAAATGCTTGGTGGCATGTCAAATTCAATTTTAATTAAAATTAATGTTGACATGTTACCATGCATAACAGTAAGCAACTGACTGAATAAATTGATGATAATCATGAACCTTAATTTTGATCGAAATTAATGTTGCTAAGTGCAGATTGAAAAAAAGCTATGCCACTTACACTAGCCAGGCATATTTACTATTTATTATGTATTGGTCAACATTAATTTTCATAGAAATAAATATGGATATGTAAATTTTATATTTACCCTCAACCGGTATAGTAAATTTCAATACTTAAAAATACTTGCAGTCCTTTACATGTCATGCAAAAAAGCATTATATCATTTCAACATTAATTTCGATAAAAATTAATGTTGGCATGCCATTATGCATTGAAACAACTAACTGACTGAAAAAGTTCATGATCAAAATGCTCATTAATTTTGATCAAAATTAATGTTGACCAATACATATTGAATATGAGTAATCTCCGCTTACTCAGACCAGATATAACTACCATTCAATATGTATATGGTCAGCCTTAATTTCGATCGAAATTAATGGGAAGCTTTATGAAGAATCTTCTGGGTTGTTTTCTGGCTTGGAATCAATATGCAAATGTCAACATTAAATTCGATCGAAATTAATGTTGACCAAGACATAATGAATACACACTATGCTATTTACACTTTCCAGGCATATATACATGCAATATGCCAGTATCAAAAGTAATTTCGATCGAAATTAATGTTGGCAAGGCACCATGCATAAAAATAAGCAGTTGACTCCAGAAATTCATGATTATCATGCTCATTAATTTTGATCAAAATTAATTTTTGATACTGGCATATTTAATGGAAGCTATGCCTGGCAAGTGTAAGTGGCATAGCATGTATTCATTATGTATTAGTCAACATTAAATTCGATCAAAATTAATATGGACATGGACTATGCATAAAATTCCTATAAGTATAGGTAAGCTAAGCAGTTAGATAAACTGGTTTGATCAGGTACACCATATAAAAATTGATGTTTTAATGCCTTGGTTAATTTCAATCAAAATTAATTTTAAGCCATGCATGTTGAATTTTATCTATGTCTGTGTAGTCCATGTGAAATTGCTTGTATTCAATATGCAGGGGTCTATATTAATTTCGATCGAAATTATGAGGTTCATTGCCTCATAAATTTGATGGTTTCTGTCAGTGTTTCATGCATGGTGCCATATGATACTTGTTAATTCCTATCAAAATTAATTTCAACACCAATATATTGAATACAAACCATGGCACTTACAGTACTTGGTCATAGCTAAAATTCAATATGCTAGTCTCAAAATTAATTTTGATAGAAATTAATCAGGATCCATGAAGTCTATCAATAGTGTATGAGTTAAGTTTCAAGTCATATGTTTCATCATTTTCTTGCACCCATTTCTAGGTTATCTCAACAATTTTTTTCAAGTTTTATTATATTAATCAAAACTGTGGTAAGTTGGGAAAAATTAGCTAATCCAAATCTCAAATTGAATATTAATATTTTAATAATTTTAAATGTTGCTTAAGGTATTTCATTGGGTGATTCATAATAATATTTTATCAACTTAATAGTCCTTTAACTTTTGAAAAGTAACAATATTGGTATAGTTAGGGACAACAATGCAATATCTTGTGCAGACTAATATATATTGTAAAATAAAACTATTCAATTTTTTTTTCCCTTAGTTGTATCCAAGTTTATCAATGGTTTGGTCACTGTGCCCACACCCTAGCCTGACACTCCCCCTGTCACTTAAAAAACAAATTCTTATCTTAAATTCTAATGTTACCAATTTTATATTTATAATTCATTTCTTGTTTGATGAGGCATATCAGTATATTTGTGAATCTTGCATTGTCATCTGAAAGTAAATTTAACAAATATTTATAAAGCATTATCCTTTTTTCTCAAAAAATATACTAATTAAGTGTATCTCCATTGTTTAGGAGTAAATTCTAATTTAAAAAATTTTGTATTTACCAATGGCAATTTGCATATGGGATATAAATTTGTTATTATTTGTTTTTCACACTAAAATTCCCCAAAGAATTCCTAGTATTTTCTGTTAGCTACATGAAATTTTGCTTTAATATAAACAGATTATGATTTAGCATGCTACTCAGTTTACCCCACTATGAATAATACATGTTAAAAAAAGCTCAAATAATATAAAATCCCCCTCTTTATGTTTTCTGTTTCTTTCATCCTCACTTTAATTTTAATATTATTCAATTTTTTATCCTATTTAATTATCAACTTCAATTTTCTAGAATAGAGTTTCTTATAATTATTCATCATATTACATCATAATTTTTTGATATCAAATACTTTTTTTCAATATTCATTAATCAATATGTCTAGTATACAAAATCCTACACTTCAACTTTGTATGTATATCATGTTCCTCTCTCTTAATTTATATATTTCACTTATGTTCTATATCTTTTTTTTTCAAAAATTTGATTTTCCAGCACCCGAATGTGTTTCATCCCACTCTCTGATTGATACTTGCTTTGAAGCTTTTGACCTTGCACCATGTCTGCCACATGGCATGGCACCTAGCCCTCCTGTACTTAGCAATGAGAGGCAGGTTATAACGAGAGTTCAGTATCACAACTTACTTGAATTAGCTAGAGATAAAACAGAAGAGCTTGTCAAGATCCTTAACAATAATCCTTCTCCTTCATATTTATCTAACCCTTGTAATGACTTACTCCAATATGTGAAAAGCCTTGAAAAATGTATGTTCTTCACCTTTTTTGTCTCCTTTTAAATTAGTAGATAAGATTATTAATATTTTTTTTTCTTCATATATTTTTGTAGCTTATGAGGAGGGTATGATTCCTCCTGATGAAATCATTGTCATTAGGGATGATGATGAGACAGATGAACCATCAGATTTAACTCATGCTTCAACTTCTAAGGAAAATCTTGAAACACCTGTTATCCGCTCCAAGAAAAAGAGATTATCGCAAGGCTCCTCTTTTGTTCGACGTATTAAACCGGCTTCTGCTAATGAATTTTCTGATGTATCAAATAATAAATCTCAAAAAAAAAGCAATGGTTTTGATGATGAGTATATTCTTGTTTCCTTTTTTTTTATTGTTATTCTTTTATCTTTAAAATTCTATCATATATCTCTTTTATTGCTTACATATTGTACTTTTTATCTTTCTTTTGATATTTTGTACCAGAAACTCACCTGCTGTAGATTGTTCCATCCATAAACGCCCTCTCCCTGATGAAGATGATGAAAAGAGCAATGAAAATAGCGATGATCAACTGTCAGAATATGAAGCTATGCTTGTTCATCAAAAAAATCAAAGTTTAAAATCTTCTTCAAGACATGTTGATGTTTTTGATAAAGATGATGATTCAAACAGCTCATCACCAAATTCCTTCATTTCTAGGAAGCAATACCCATCACCTCCTAAATTACCTACTTTGACCACTTTGAAAGCTTCTTTACCAATGAAATCAACTCCAATCAAGATATCGAAAAAACCTCTAACTTATTCACCCTCAGTTCTAAAAGAATCTGATTTTCAGGAGGGATTCTGTAAAATTCATAATTTTTATAAAGGTAGAATCACCACGGCAAAGGTCCTCAGGGAGTGGTTGGATATTGTTACTCTCCTCAAATTACGCTCTTCTACTTCTTCCCAAGAACCCATGTCAAATATTCCAATGTTTAGTTTTCATTGGGAAAAATCTTGTGGAGAAGATTGGCTTTCAAAACTTACTGAGTTATGTAAGTTACCATAATTTTTAGTCTTGACTTTTGTTCTTTTACTTATTTTTTTTTTTTCCTTTTGTAGCAAATATTTTTTTAGAGATTGATAGCTCACAGCTATGGGTACTCGATAATATTGATTTCAAAAAAATGGAAGATTTATGTGATCCTGATGGTTTAAATACTGAAATTCTTTCCTCAACAAAGAAAACGGATCACCCTGAATCCAATCTTATCCGAATGCTCATGAGATTAATGATCCCAAGTGACCACTGACGTTCTTCATGGGTACCTCTTATATCATCATCACTTTATCTGACCGCACATGAATTCAGCCAGCTTCCATTACATCAAAACATTAACTCAGATTTTCCAATTGAACGTGGTCTTCAGCTTCTAGCTCACCTTTCAAATCTGAAGAGTCCGATTTCTGATGGCTTAGAAGTTGGTCCCACTGCACTTCAAACCCGTGATATATCAATGTCAACTCTTCTTCAAATCAGCAATATTATTAATGATATAATTATGTCAATTATCATTCTTAAATCAAAATATTGTGCTGCAACAATATCAAGTGGCAAGACTAGTGAAGCTCAATAATCAAGTGAGAAAAACGAAAATACTGAACTGACTATAATGAGAGAGAAACAAAAGGCTGCACTAAACAAAATAAATTCTGAATACTCCCACCACCAATATCAATCTTTCACATTCTATATAATTGATGGTGTCCGTGGTTTATTTCTGAGCTCTCAAGATCATAGATTGGCTTCAGCAGCTGATTGCTTGGAGGTAATATCAGAAGTTAAGTTTCTTAATTTACATGAAAAAAAAATCATTTGATGGAAGAAATAATTTGGAAAAATTTAAATAACTATATTTTAACATTAATAAAACCTTTTATAGGCAAGTGTGATCCATTTCTTTAAAATTTGATACCCCAAGTCCTCCGGGAATTGCTAGGGCTATTTCTGCAGATTTTCTTAATCACTGGAGCTCCATTCAGCCAGTATCACCTTTTTTTGCTAAACATAGCCTTTCAATAAATTAATATTCCAACATGTAAATAGATAAAGTTCTGTCTATATGATATATCTTGTATAATTCAAGTTATTTTCCTTCAAATACGTCAAAAATGTGACCATCTTTGAAATTTATTAAGTAACCTTTGACATGATTTTCTAAATTAATTATTAAAAAAAATTATTGTAAGTCCAGCAATAACAAAGATTTTAAAATCTACTTATATGATTTCAAATAATTGTATAAAATTCTTAAATATTTTATTGTTTATATAAAAATATGATAACTGCTCTAGTTTTGGTACTTTACCTTTAATATTATATAATCTATTAATTATTACAAATATTTTTGTTGATTGTAACATTTTTAATCAGAAGTAGAACAATTTAAATAATTAAATGAGTACATTCTTTAAAAAATACAATTTAATCTATTATTGATTCAAAATTCTTTCTTCAACTCTTTATTATTAACTTTTTTATTAATAAGCCTATTTGACCTAAAATACTATACAGTTAATTTGGTAGCATTAAAAGCACATTTTTATGGCTAATATATTTCAAATTCTTTATTATAGTTTTTTTTATTTTAGAACCTTTGCTACCAATTTAATAAAAATGACATTTAAAGATTTCACAACTTATATATTTCCTCAAAAGTAAATCAAATTTTCTTATAATATTATGAAAAAAAATTATTTTATTTCAAAAATAAAAAAAATAGATAATACTATAATTATCAAAACTGAAAATGTTACAGCTACTCCCAGTATTTATCATGTTTAAATTTGCATTAAGTTGTGTATATATAATATAAATTTTTAATATTTATATATCTAGATTTTTTAGATTTTTCTTAACATTAGATAAATAATACTTTGCTGATTCTATTTCTTCCTCTATTAAGTCATCTCTTTTCAAAAAATCTCTTAAAGCACTAATCAAATATTCTAACCTAAATTTTTCTTTTTTAATTTCTAAGTATTCTGAAATATCAATATCAAAAACATTAAGCTTTTCTATAGCATGAAAAAGTCTAGTTCTGATTTGAATAGAAGAATCTATCCTAGTGAAGCCAGGAATTTCATCACATCTTGAGGTAAAATGCCTTAGTTGATTGGCAGGCCATAATGTCACTGTTATTCCATTAGTTGTTTCAAAGTTGATTTTACTTTGAATTTCGGGAAACATAAGTTCTCCACCTATTTGTCGTGGTTGGGTCTTATCATACTTCATATGAATGGTGTTTTTTTCTGTATCTTTAGGAAAAAATATTCCTAAAGTATACTCACTTGCATCCTTATCGAGATGAACCTCATTAGAGAACCCATTACCATTCCCTCCAGATGTCCAAGTTAAATTACTAGTAAAAGGTACACCCTCTTCTTCACTAGAAACTTTTGAAAATCCATGAATACCAAGTTTTGTGCAAAGATTAGTTGCCTCATTTTACTTTACATATGATATTTTTTTAAAAAAATATTCAAAGTACATTGCAATCCTCTTCATTCGTTTTTTATATTCATCTGTTTTTACAATATCATCAGTGTATTCATCTGCAAGGAAAAGCATTCAAAAATTCAGTATTTAAATTAAAAAAAGTGATACTTACGAATATATAAATATTTCTTTTTATCTAAAATAAAGCCACCACCAAACATTTTTCCAAAACCACCAGCTCTTCAATGATAACCATTATTTTTAATTTCATGTTCGCAGTAAGAAAGATCCTTAATGCATTGCACCGAGGCTTCTAACATATCTAGTTCTTTGAGCTCATGAATTTCAAAAGTCTGCACAAGAACATTAGGTATTAAGACACCTTTTGGTTTATAAATACTACATCCAGGAAAAAAATTGTAATAATTATTGCAATCTGTCATATTATTTGCATAAGATCGTGCATAGAAATGTGGCTTCTTCCCGTTTGTATCCATTCCAAGAGCGTTTACAAGTTTCATTCCAGTAGCAATGTCTTTCGCCCACCTATTGTTAGAGTTCTTCCCTGGCCGTTTTTTTTTTCAAATCGTTACTCATTGATGGTTCAATCCTAAGAGAATTCAATTTTGATTTAAAATAGAAAAAAATCAAAAATTAGAAAATAGTAACATAATTTCAATTATCAGTCAATGATACCTTTAACTTTATCATATCTTCAATATTAGAAATACAAAAGTTAGCATATCTACATATTAGTAAATTTATATACTTTTTCTTTATTTCAAATATTAAGAAAGCGTTTCAAAGGTATACTTTATTAAATTATACATATAAAGAGTATAGCTTTATCCTGTATGCATTTAGCAAGTACAAGATTTGGCTCTACACTTAATATTAATAATATAATGAAAGTATAACTCCAATACACTAGTAATATTAAAAAATTTACGAAATTATGATATCCACATATATAAAATGAAAAATCTTGCTCTGATCAATATATTGACTTAAAAAGTTATACTTCAATAAATTATTTATTTTTTAAATTGTAGCATTGTCCTGTGTGCTTTCAGCAAGTACGAGACTTTGAAACAACTTAAAAATCAATAAATTAAAGGTAAAGTACAAACAATCTAATTATTATTATGAAAATCAAAACATTATCCTGTATGCTTTCAGCAAGTATGAGATGATGTTTTACTTTTCATATTAATAATATAATGGTTGAGAAAGTATTAAAGAAATATAGAAAAATGATAAGCAAAACATGAACTTACATGTCTATAAAATCTTCTTCCATTTGTAGCTGATTGATCAAAATTAATTATAAAGTTTATTTTATAATCACTGTTTTAAAAAATAAATGGTTAGATAAATAAATTGAACATTTTTGATAAGGAATAAAGAAAAGTAAATTGACAAACAAATAAAAAAACTTTAAGTTAACTGAAAAAGAATTATTTTATAATGAATTGAAAGGGTACAGTAAAAGATACCATAAAAATAAATTCAGAATTAGAATCATTAGATTAACTTGTCAAAAGTGTAAAAAAGTGTAACAAACCAAAATGATATGAAATGCAATAGCAAGAAAAATTTGCTTACCGGTAATCAGATAAGGTCAAGAAAATAGTACCAATAATTCAAAATGATAAAGCAAAAATATGATTGATAATTTTTGAAAAAGGTAAGTGAGAAAGAGAAAGGAAAAATAAGTTGGGTGGCAAACAGATGTATATATCATGAATTTTCACTGATCACATTTTCAAAAAAATGCAGCTCTCCAAGTCATATGATAAACTTCATCTAAATTCCAAGAATGATGTTGCCAAGGCGCTGTACACAGCATGATCATTTTTTCCTATGCATATACTAATTCCAGCTAGAATTTACTTGGCTGCATGTTGTACAGATGCACAGTTGTGGAACACTGAATTTCACATCTAAAAAAAATTGACGCCACATAATTCTAGCTACCATGTTTCACGTAGCTAAAAAACATACACTCATCACATTTAAATTTACATTGCGCCAAAATTAATTCATTTTTGAATTTTTTTAAAGGGAACTATAATGCGCACCACCTATTTCTAAAATATGAACCTCTGCACCATATTAAATTGGGAGACTTTTAATTATGCAATTTTTTTGCTGTGACCTTTTTCCTGATCTTACTTGGTTCAAAATATTGAAACATGACCAATGTTGATGAAAGAAAAATTTGATTTTGTTTCTATGTGTAACAATGGAAGGCTGTTATTTACTGGCTGAAGAGTGTTGTATATTTTATTTGAACACATTTTTATTTTTTTATGTATTTTATTTAAAAAATTTACTTTTTATTGCAGCCAGATTTATACTGGCTGCTTTTTAGAAACCTTAATTTATGACCCAAGCCTTTGAAATTGGCTTGGGTCCCTTACATTGCAATTTAGTACTTCCAGCCAGGTTTCCCCTGGCTGGAAGTGTCTCTTTCAAGCAATCGAAGTCGCTAAAAGCGACTTTGATTGCTTGCTGTAATGTTTGCCACCCTCCCAGCTAATTTACTAGGCTGGGAGGTGGCCAAAGCAGTGTGCAACGCGCGTTGCACAATCGCTACCATATCTCATGCAGCTGATATCAAGTCAGCTGCATGAGATATGCGCAGCACATGCAATGCGCGCTGCATGCAGCAGAAACGCGCGTTGCATGCAGCAGCAATGCAGGCTGCATGCAACGCGCATTTCTGCTTCATGCAATGCGCATTACTTGCAGCAGCGATGCGTGTTGCATGTGCTGCATGCAGTGCATTGCACAGCCAGTTTTTTTCTGGCTGTGCAATGCACACAGAGAAACCAAAGTCCCTGAAAGGGACTTTGGTCTCTAAAATGGAAGCGACTTTCCCTACCAGGTGCAATCTGGTGGGAAAGTGAGAGAAACGTTAGACCGAAGTTGTTTGAAAGCAACTTTGGTCTTAAAAACATTAAAAATCATAAAAAAAAAAATTAAAAATTAAAATCTGAGTATAAGAAAAAAAATAAGTGCTAGTGATACCAAAAATCCAAGCCGATTTCATTTGGCTTGGTTATTTAATAATTATTTTTTAATACATTAAATTTAAAATTCAAACACCATAAAATATATGAATTTTTTTTATATGAATATTATAAATTTAATCTACCTCTTTCTCATAATTATATTTAGAATTTTGTTTTTTAAATTTTTGACATTTAAGTTTATTTTTTGGAAATACAAAATTAAATTTTCAACTAAATTTTTTAGTAAGGTAAAATAAATTATAAATTTGACATTTTGTAATTGAATAATGAAAAAAATTTTAAATTTATTTAAAAAATATTTTTGTTAGAAGAATACAAATATTTTAAGGGTAGAAATATGGTGCAAATTGTAAGTAAAAAAAATTATATTTTTTTTGTGAGGGGTTATTTCTATTTTTAAAAATATTTTTCAAAAACATTCATTAAATACTGAATTAAATTACTTTGAAACTCAAATTTTTTGTAAAATAATTAAAAATGAAATAATAATATTGTTATATTTGATATAAAATTTGAATTGGTAATATTAATGTCTCTTTAAGTAAATTTGAAAATCATTTAAAAAGACCATGTTGATAAGTACTTCATTTTTGATATACAATGGTTATATAAATATCTTATATATATTTCTTGAGTGTTATTTTTATATACATTCAATAAAATTTGTAATATATAATGCCATTTAATCATTAATTATTGTTCAACTTAGTTATAACAACTTCATATTTAATACCAGCCACTAGTATTTACTTTTTAATTTAAAACTCCAATATAATATGAGAGTATCCTTATTTTGTCTGTATGTAATGAACAACAAAAACAGACCATAAATGAGTGGGTAATTAATTAAAATAAATAGTTGAAGAATAACCTATAAGAAATGATAAGTTTATCAAAAAGAGTACATTAAAAAATATACTTTTGAATTTTTTTTGATATAATTTGGGTAGTTAAATGAGAATTTAAATTATCAGACATCAAAATGGATAAAATCTAAAAGTGGTGTTTATATAATAAGCCTCATATAAAAAAAGGATAAAAAATCTACTATGTAACTAAATTATTAAATATTAAGGTATTATTAAAATTATTGAAAAACTTATTTTACAGTTATAATGAAATCTTAATGTGAAAATAATGGTGGGATAATAGTAAGACATGTGGAAACACTTTAATTTATACATACTTTCAACTATGTTCAGATAAAAAAATTGGTAAAATTGTATAATAACATCTAGTTAATAGTGATTCAATTTTATTTAGATCAAGAATAAATTTTTCTGAGGAAAAACTAATTAAATTGAGATATGGCCATCTCCTTTCAAGAGATAGAATAATAATAAAAATTTAAAAAATTATAATAAGTATTCTTAATCACCATTTTTGAAAAGTCTCTAGTAAAATTCATTATAATATATCATTCATTTATTACATTATATGGAGTTTCATCTTGAAGTAGTGATGGGCAGCTTTGAACTTATGTTATGAAAAACAAAAAAGTTAAAAAATATATAGTTATACTAATGAAAAAGCCAAAAATAAAATTACTATTATAAATTAAAAAAATAAAACTACATAAATTCTATTCTGCTCTTATGATGGAAGGGTATTATGTATGAATTTCCACATTTTAAATCGAAACCTGCTTTAAGGCTAGTTTACAGGTAGAGCTATTAAGTTTCCTTAAATTCTAAAAATAACTTATGCATTTTACTAATTATTTTTTTCTTGTTTTCTTTCCAAAGTTGTTAGAGTTGCTTAATTAATACTGTTATCTTGATTGTAAGATATATAATTTTTTTTGAATACATGATTTATTGTTTCAAAAATTATATTATAAATTTAAATCATTTATTTCATTTTCTAAAGCTTCATTGTCAAAGACACAACTCCATTTTCTATTACTTAACAGATATATAAAATGTAATAGTAAAATTTGAGGAATTTTCTTTTTGAGAGGGTCAAACTATATTGTGAAGATTTTTATCTAGAAATTCTTGTACTCTAAAACCAAATAATTTTCTCCCTTAAGTAAGCCATTTCAAAAATATGAGAATATAAACAAGAATATTAACTTATCTTATTTTTATTTTCTTTACTGAAAGTTTTAGTTCAATCCCTTTTTTTATATGACATTAGTATAAAAACATGGTTAAATGCTACTATATAATTAATTTTTATTATATATATATATATATATATATATATATGAAATATTTAGAAGGTCATCCTTTTTTATTTACTTGAATAAATGGCTCAATTATAATACCCAACACTTATTAATGTTTCCCAAACTCAATAACAAATTTCTCATATGAAATATTAGATTCTAATATAAGAAGTTTATCTATAGATGATATCCAACATGTGGTTTTACTTTTTAGATTTAGCTAAAATTAAACAAAAGGAGAAATCATGCATATGTGTATAAATGGTAACCATATGTTACTTAGAGGATTGTGAAATTCACTCATCAGAATGGTTTAAGTATTAAAATAAATTGAGGTCATTATTTTCTAGTATTTGAAACTAATTAGGAAATTATTCTAAAAATATATTTTAATGTGTATCATGTTTAAAAAGTTGGAAATATGATTTTTGAAAATTGTGAGTTTCTTATGAGATACCAAGCTTTAGTTTACATTGTTTCAAGTAGAATAGAATTTTAGTATTAGAAATTGAAAGTAATGTACCATTATCAGATCTTAACTGTGTTCTACTTATAGAATGATTACATAACATTAAACATTATTTAAATCAAAAAGGTTTAAAAGATATTTAGAATTTTACCAAATTTCACCATTTATTAATCTTTGATTTGAAAACAAACTATGATGTACACTCACTAGAAATAAGCAATCCCAATTTTAACATAATTTATCAATCCAAAAATAATGAGTCAATTAACATGAAAATATATATTATTTCAAAACCAAATCTCTAGATTTAAAATATGATGCTTTAATGAAAAATTATTACAAAACTTTAATGCAATGAACTCTCTTAAAAAATTCAAAAATAGAATATCAAAACAAGTAATTTCTGCAAAAAAAACTACTAACTATTGTAGATAAAGCATAAAAATAAGTCATATTTTTTAAAAAAAATGATCTAACAATATTTATTTTTGTTAAAAAAATCAAAACATTGTTAAGTTTGCTTGTTATAATAATGTTAAAATCCACTAAACATTATCTAAAGGTGGTAAAATATGTTAAAAATATGTTGAATTTTGTGAGATAAAAATCAACAATTTTGTATCATTTCCTGTTGTGCTATGACTTTATTCCACCCTTTTTATCTGATTCTTCCAGTATTACTTTTCTATGATCACTAGTTTTCAAGTTAAAATTTACAAATGTTCATTATACTTGATAATATGAAAAATAACTCAAACTTTTATAACTACAAAATAAGATTTTGTAACTCCTTCTTTCAATCAATATTTGACAAAATTTTTAGTTTATTTGAGTAATGATTTTAAGAATAACAAAAAATTTGAAATTCACAAGGAATTATTTCCAGAGACTATAATTATTTACTTGTGTAATGCATGAGCTACTTATCAATGATGTAAAACATCAGAAAAGTAAGTTATAGTTATAAATCTACAGATTATACTGTTTCTGGTATATATATCTTCAATAAATCTTTTAAACTTATCTTAGCCTACATACCACACAATAGAAAATCATTATATTAAAAAAGGAAAAAATTCTATGATAATATCATAAAGATTGATAACCATGGATTAATATTCCATAAAAATGGTTAATAAAATTTTAAGAGAACCTAAATCAGTATTCTTTCATCAAAATATATCCTTTTTGTCTTTGTAATTTATTCCAAGCAAATTTTTTGAAAGTTGAATCTATATATCTAATGCCAAAACCACTATTATGTTCCCTCTTAGACTTTTTAAGAAATTATATATATATATATATGTATATATATATATTATTTATCAAAAATTGAAATAAAGAATAAAAACATAATTTTATTTACCTTTAATTATTTAAATATAGAGTATTTTCAGAATGCATTGTGGTTACTTGTGAAGGTTAGAAGATTTGAAGTTGTATTTATGAGTTTTTAGAAGGGCAAATATTGTAAAATTCTTTCATAAATATTTATTTCATAGTTTCAAATGTTGAAATCTACAAACTAATGGGATTTAAAAATATATTGAGATTTAAAATCTGTTTTCTAATCAAGTAAAATAAAATAAAATGATGATATCAAAATTGAAATTAAGTTTAAACTTTTGATATGCTCTATCTTCAATTTTATTGATAGTGCATCAAAAATTTAATAATATTTTTTTCCTTCATCACTTTTTACATAAAAGATAGTTTTATCATTTTGTTCATTAAAGATTGCTTATATAAATTTAACATCTATGTCAACTGTTTATGACTATTAATCTATATAATAAATTTTTTAGAAGAAAAAATAACATCAGTATATACTGACTTTGAAATTATTCAATTTAAAATAGTTTACAGGTAGATAATGAAGGGTGATTTCATTTTTGAATATGAATTATAGAAGTCTTATTTTGTCAATTTTAATTCTTTTTGAGCTCAAATGTATCCACCGCAACTTATGTAAGAATAAAAATTATTTTTATTGAAATTTACATGAGAAAGTATACCTATTATTCAAAATCAAACTTGCTCTAATGGTGTTTCTCAATCATTATTTCCATTCATAACAATAAAAAACATTTCAATTTGCTGATGTTTTAGTTTTTGATATCCCCAAGTTTATATCTCAGGTGTACTATTCACAAAATTATTAAAAATATAATTTTCGAAATACATGATAAACTTGAAAGTGAGGGGGCATTAAATTTTTAAAAATGAATTCTAAATTCAGGATGGATAGTATTTTTTCTATTTTCACAAATGAACAATTTTTTGTTTCAATTAATCCAGAAAGAAAATTTTGTTGTTAGCATATTATATTATATTTATTATGATTTTAAATACTATATTTTCAAGATTTGTGTTTAATATTTCCTGTGAAAGTTAATGTTAATGTGAATTTAAAGTAAGCTTGAAGAAATTTAATCAATAGGCATATTGGATATTTAAAATAATATTTTGCTCCAATCTTGAATCATCCTGGGCTAAAAAATATCCCAAATAAGGTTTTTGTGGGTCAATTTTGATTTAAGTAGGATTAAGTGAGGTTTAATAAAGGACAGATAAAAGGCTAAATTCATTACTAGTGACTTTTTTCTCAAAATAGTTATAAAATATGTATCATTCTGGAATCAAGCTTCAATAAAGTTGAATTAAAACAGAGATAATTTCTAGCAGCACAACACCATATTTACAAAGGTGTAAAATACCTCAAATATTACTCATAATATAGGAAGGCAAGGAGTCTAAAAAATTCACATTTCAAACGAGGATATATATTTTGAATTTGAAATTGAGAAATGGAATATTATTTTCCAATTTAATTATCTATTAGTCATTTTACCAAAAGTTTTCAGTAATCAGATTGAATTTTGATGGTATTTTGTTGTAGATTAATCATTTTGATGAGCCATTTACTCAAAATTACTGGTTTCGTTTCTAATATTCCATGTGAAATTCATTACGAATCTTTTTGAAAGTGAATAGTTGACATATTGGATATGCAAAAGCTTATGTTAGATCAAATTGAGATCAAAGGGAGTTCAACTGATGATCAAATTAGGATTTTACAAGATCAAACGGTGATCAATGTAGGTTCATCTTGAGCTCAATTTGTGACAAATCTCTGACTAAATGTAAGGCCAAACAATTTCCTACATGGTGATGATGTGTGCATAATTCAAGCATAGATTTGTGGCTCAACAGAGCTCAAGCAAGGGGTATTTCTAGCAATACCCCCCATTTTTTCTGTGGTGAATATAACACCCAATTAAGTTGGTATTTGGTTAAAGTTTGGTAAGCTAATTATTCACCCTTATAAAAGTCTAGTTCAACTTATTAATATATTTTTAACAGATTTTTTTGAATTTTTCTTATATTTTATTTAAATAAATAAAGATATAAATTCATGGTAAGCTCCAGTGCTTTTTTATTAGTAATAACATTGCTAATACTTTTTGTCTACTAATTACATAGAGGTTTTCCTTTCTGTAGACATGATATATTTTCATTATTAACAATATGAGTGCTCCTCAGGACAGTGTAAGTGAAAAGCCTGCTTATAATACCAGGTCTAAAGCTAACAAAAACCATGCAGGACATAACCATGGAGGGTCAGCAATACCCCCAGGCAGAGAACATGAGCATAGAGGAAAAAGAAGCCCTTTTAAGAAAGATAACCATAAAAAAGACGTCTCCTCCTCTTCAGGACCAACTATCCCACTTTTCCAAACAGGTTTTGAAGTTGGAAGAATCCAAGGCACTCATGCTCAAAGAGGTAGAGCAATTACAGAACAATTGCAAGGTAGGGTTTCAACAAATGAATCACACACTGGCAGAGCTAAAGGGAGGCCAGCCAAGTCAACCAAGTCAGCAACCCCCTATCCCAGGAAGGCCACATCACTCCCAGGAGAAAATCCTGGTATACAAATGGAAGTGGGACTGGTTCCATCAACAATGGACCAGCCACAGCTGCAACAGGGATCCACCACCTCATCAGACTTCTCAGTTCACCCCTACAAAGGAAAAAAGCACCAAAAATCAGGACTGGCATCTATCCCATGGTAAGTAGATTACTCTCTCAGATTGAATACAATACTGATAATTACAATATAGGTAATCCTATTGATGTTAAATCTGTGCAGAAAATAGAGGAGGATTCAAGAAATTTAGGTTTTGATGTAGATACACCTGACTTGCCTTTTGTCTACAATAACAGTACTATTCATAATAATAATACAGTTAATCCTCAGTTGCCACCACTTAATAGTGAGATGAGAAGTTCACAGGATAGTGAGAGAATTGAAAAGGAAGACATGGAGTATTTTAACAATAATCCAACTGTCCATAGAATTGTTTCAGCATTGTGGAATAGAATGACTGATTGTGAGGAACAGACAGTTAAGCTCACTAGTGATACAATTTCATCCATGACATTAAATATTTATCAACTGGAAACACGTAATAAAGAATTAGAGAAAGAACATTTGTCTCTAACTCTTAAATATGATTCATTGAGTAACAAATATAGTCAACTTTCAAACAAATTCTGTGATTTAGAAAAATTTTATGAAGCACACTTGTTGAAAACTGAATCAAGAACTAAGTTATCTTTTTCTCAGACAAATCAAAGTGTCTCTGAGCTACTACAAAGATTAACTAAAGTTGAGATTGAAACTGCCAATCTACTAATGAACCAGGATAATCATAAGTATACTCAATATAACAAAAATCTTTTCATTGGCAAAATTGAATCTCATTACTTCCCTATACCACCACAACTAAAAAAATCTGGTGGTAGTGTCAAATCTGAAAATTTAAGTCACAAATCCGTACAAGAGGAAATACAAGACCATTTATCAAGAGTAAATGATTTATTGAATTTATCTAAGATTAGTGAGATAAAATCCAATCAGAAGAACTAGCCTAAGATAGATCAGTATCCAACTTATGATGGGGAAGCCAGCTCTGATTGGCAAAATTTCATACAAAGAATTGATAACTTAAAATTCTCATATAAGTTACCAGATGAAGAAATAGCATCAAAATTAATTTCTTTATTCAAGGATTTTGCTTTATTATGGTTTGAAGCTGTATTGAGTGAGGGTAAAGATTACTCTTGGGCTGAATGGAAACAACTTATTGAAAAACAATATGGAGGTTCTAAATTCAGGCTTACTCAGCAGAGAATTTATGAGAAAACTAGGTACAATCTATTGAATGGTGACAAATCTATGGTATTTTTAATGAATTTAAATAAAATATTAAAAGCCATTGAGCCTAATATGGATTTTAACTTATGGAAAGATAAGATAATATATAAATTACCTATATCTTTCAGAGACATTGTTGTAGCTAGAACATTAAATGTTACTGAATATTCTGACTTTCTTAATATTTGCAATTAAATATTATTAAACCATAAGTGTGAATCAAGGTATTCCACCTATAAACAAAATGTCGAACCTGTGAAAAATCAGAATTCAAAAATACTTCAGGAGAAGCAGAAAAATCTACTGCACCTGTAGTACCTAAAAAGTATGAAACAAATACTTGTTATGAGTGTAACAAACCTTGGGTTAAAGGTCACAAATGTGAAAAAAATATAAATATTGTTGAAAATCAATGTGAATCTGAAACTGAAACTGAAAAAGTAAAGAATCAAGTGATTATGACAGCAATATCTCATATAGTGATGAAAATGAAGTCTGTATGTTGGAAGATGATTTGTCCATCTTTGAAAAACCAATATTAAATATGGACTCAAATGAATCTTTAATGAATTTTGAGGATTCTAAAATCATTAAAGATATACAAGATGATAACTTTAAAATGATACCTATCACAGTTCCAGCTATCATTTCTGGTGAAAATTTTAATATAGTATTGGAGACAGGAGCTGCTGGTTCTGTTTTTTCTACTAATACATTACAGGAAATTAATAGTGAATATAAGTCTAAGCTTGAACCCCTTCAAAGTAAAAATTAGATAGGCTTTGGATCAGTGCTGCACCCCATTGGTAGATACAAAGCTGCTGTTTTCTTTAAACATCAACATGGTTATGTAAGAGTAACTTGTGACTTTGTAGTAATGGACAATACTAACTGTAGTAACTGTTTTATCATTGTAAATGATATTCTGACTAAGTTTGGTGTGAAATTAGACCCTGCTATTAATAATTTTACAATTGGCATGAATGGTAAAAGGAAATTTAAAATAAATTATTTTAACACAGTCTTACACATTGAGTCAGTAACCAATTCTCCATGCAAAGGAAGAGAATCCAATGAAATGGAACTTCTGGAAACAGAAATTTCTAAAGCATCATTTGGCACTCAGATAAGTGAAGATGAGAAAAAAAATATTTTGGACTTAATTAAAGAATTTCCAATGGCTTTTGCACATGGTACAAATGAACTTGGACTTGTAAAAGATCATGAGATGAGAATTAGTTTAACCTGTGATATGGATAATATTCCTGCTAGTCTTAAAAAGAAACCATACCCTTCTTCACCAATGAAGAGGAAAGACATAGAGGATAATATTAAGATGTTATTAAAAATGAACATTCTTGAGAAGTTTGAAACTACACCAAAATATTGTGTAATATCGCCAGTGCTAATATCTTATGAACAAGATAAAGCATGACTGTGCGGTGATTATAGAGCATTAAATACATTTACAGTAGATGATATTTATCCCTTGCCAAGGATTGCCTCTATACATGCTACACTTAAAGGCGCTAAGTATATAAGTTGCCTAGATGGATATAAAGGGTACCATAAAATTCCTGCTGAAAAGAATTCACAGAACTTTTTGTTGATAACAACACACATGGGAAAATATAAATATTTCAGAATGCCATTTGGACCAAAAAATGCTCCATCAGTATTTCAGTAGTTAATGGATATAAAATTCCATAATGAAATGATTGAGGGATGGTTAATGGTATACATTGATGACATCATAGTGTTCTCTAAAACATATGATGAAAACTTAATCCATTTAAAAAAGGTATTTCAGAAAATGGATGAAATAAAAATGACCCTTGCATTGAAAAAATGTAAATTTGGTTTGAATCTTTAAAAGTGCTTGGTCATATTGTATCTGGCTTACAAATATGTGTAGACCAAAATAAGGTGGCTGCAATAAAGAATATTGGCATTCCTCAAAATGTAAAGGATGTACAATCTTTTTTTGGCATGTGTGGTTATTATAGACAATATATAAAAAACTACCAATTTATTGCTGCACCACTGACCACACTGATAAAGAAATCAGAAGCTTTCATTTGGAATAATGAAAAACAACAGTCTTTTGATAAGTTGAGAGAATGTTTGATGACAGCTCTTATCTTGGGATTACCAGATTTCCAATTACCTTTTGTATTATATACAGATGCAAGTTCTATTGGTCTGGGTGCTGCTTTGCATCAAAAACAACTTATTGAAGGAAAAATGTCAGAAGTAGTAATCTGCTATATTTCACGTACTCTGAGAAGTAGTGAATTGAAATATGGTGCTACTCAACTTGAATGTTTAGCAGTAGCATGGGCTCTTCAGAAGCTACATTATTACCTTGAAGACCAAAAATTTGAGTTAATAACTGACTGTAGTGCAGTTAAGTCACTCTTAAACATGAAAACTCCTAATAGACACATGTTTAGATGGCAATTAGCTGTACAAGAATACAGAGGACGGATGACTATTACACATAGAGAAATAACCTTGCACTCTAATGTAGATCTGTTATCTAGAGTACCTCTGCCTAATAATGATGATAATCCTGCTTCTGTTCCTGAGTCAGAGATTATTAAAATTTATGGCATTTATATTGTAGATCTTGAGGATGAATTTAAGCAATCAATTCTTGATAATTATGATTCAGATCCTGACTTGAGTAAACTCACTAAAATATTAAATGATCCATCTAATGCTTCAATGAATGTTTTAATAAAAACATTACCAAATAAGTATAAAGAGGCATTAGGAAAAGGAAAATTTTCCATTGAGGATGGTTTTATATATTATAAAAAAAATTAAGTAAAGTAATTGTAATTCCCCCTTCAATGAAGGAGTTAATGTTAAGTATATGCCATGATGATATATTAGCAGGTCATTTTTACTTCCATAAAACATTAACCAGAGTAAAAAACACAGCTTGGTGGATTAACATGACTGATGATGTTCAAAAATATGTTAAGACATGTGATTCTTGTCAGAAATCTAAAAGATTAACAGGCAAAAGAGCTGGTTTATTACAACAAATTGAGCAACCCAAAGCTCCATGGGAAATAGTTAACATGGAATTTGTAACAAGTTTTCCAATATCAGGACATAAGAGTTATAACTCCTTCTGGGTAGTTGTTGATAGATTTACAAAAATGTGTAAATTTATTACCACTCATAAAGAGGTTTCTGCAAAGGACTTAGCTTTTTTATGGTGTACAAAAATTTTAAATATAGCAGGATTCCCCAAAGCAATAGTTTCTGACAGAGATCCTAAATTTACTTCTGAGTTCTTGACATCAATTATGGATGTTTCAGGGTGTTAATTAAAACTTTCTACAGCACACCATCCACAAACTGATGGGATAGAAGAAAGAATGATACAAACCTTAGAAGATATGATAAGAAGATATTGTACTTTTGGTCTTAATTATAAAGACAATGACAAATTCACGCATGATTGGCTAACCCTTATACCTGGTTTAGAATTTGCATACAATAGTACAGTACATTCTGTCACTGGCAAAAAGCCATTTGGGTTATGGTTGGGTTATGTACCTATTACCCCTGCTAAAACTCTTAATAAATTACCTAGCTTGGATATCCATCCAGGTACTAAGTCTTTTCTTCAGATGCAAGAGTTATGCAGAAAACATGCTCAAGAATGTATAAATAAGGCATTTGAGTATGAGAAGAAAAGATGGGATAAAGCCCATAAAGAACAAATGTTCAAAGAGGGTGATGATGTCCTTATTTCTACACTATATTTCAATTTAAATGGTAATGTTAAATTGAAGGATACATTCATTGGACCATTTGTAGTATAAAAGATGGTTGGTAACAATGCTGTTGAGGTTATTCTATATGCACCATATGATAGAAAACATCCAGTATTTCCTATATCTCTTATAAGACCATGCCATTCTAATGATACTGCTCTATTTTCAAGAAGATCAGGAAGGCATAAACAGCAACCTGAAGAAATAGTTGAAAAAGCAGAAATTGAAAAGATACCTAAAAAGAGACAACTTAAAAAAGATAAGGGAGTTGAGTATCTATTAAGATTTAAAAATAAATCAAGTGAATATGACCAGTGGATTCCAGAAAATGAAATCTTTGATCTTAAAAATCTCTTGAAAAAATTTAAATCAAAATAATACTGTTTATTCATTATATGTATTATAGAAAATTTAAAAAATTACTTTTCTATTTCACTCCTTACGATTAATTAAAATGTCTTAAGATTTTTTTTATTGTTTTTTTTGGGTGAGAGAGTGTCAGCCTAGATATCCTTAGGACTGAGTATTTCTTATGCTTAAAATAAGATAACCTTCAGTACAATAAGCTTATCTCTTAAAATAAGGTTAAAACAATTATATATATAATTATTATACATATATATAATTATTACACTATTATATAGCTTATAGTAGTTCAAATAGCTTATCCATAGCCTAATAATACTTATTAAGGTGTTGATGGAGTCATAATATACTTATCTTAAGTGATATTGAGTAATTATTGACATACATAAGCTTATATGTATACATAAAGCTCATATTCAGTGAAATATACAGTATATTATGTATATTTAGGTCTATAAGTGGGTTTTAGCCTCTTCATAGCATATAAACTTTGTTTTTCTGCTTATTTTAGGTCATATGGACAAAATAAGTAGATTCAAAACACCTACAGAAGCATAGACATCTATATCAAGCATACACTCAGTTTGGACAACTTAATCTGCTTCCTTAGATGGATATTCATGGATTTATGGCTTGGGAGGTCATTTCTGGGTTGATATGGATGCTTGAGGATGTTATTGGGGGCTTGGAAATCTTGTTTGTTTCCTTTATATGCTTTGGGTTTCATTAAATCTCTTTTGGATTGCTTATTTTACCTGTTTCTTTATGGTATCAGCTTTTATCTGGATTTTCTAATTATGTTTTGGGTCTGTGTTATCATTAATTTTGATGGAGGGTCCTTACTGGAGGTCTGGGTTTTGAATCTTCTTGAAGTGGACGCCATGGGGAGGTGATGGGCCTTAAAAGAGCTGTAATTCCTGGGGATAGCAGTGACATCATCTGGATTGAAGGTCTGTGCACTCCAGGGGATTTGGGTATAAGTAAGGAGCGATTTTGACGGTTATTTATTATCAATTACTTACTACAAATCAATAAAACACTTCAATACAATTATTAACATTTAGAAATATATTATAAAGCATTTTATAAGTTGACATTATCATTATATAAGCTATAACTATAATCTATTTATCTTTTTTCCACCACTAAGCACACATTTAAATCCAAGTATTGTGAGTTTTATTTGAGTATAACTATTTTATTAGTCTTCCCCTGATGTTTAATCACTAAATCATTTATCAATAAGTAGAAGGGCCATAAATAAACACTATTATATCATACTTATATACTAGACATACTGAAAAATCTGATGATCCAACCTTATGAAACACAACAGTGGGTTAGTGTACCAAATACCAGAACATGCTGAATACAACTAATACTTGATAATAAACTGCCCCAGTGTTTATCTGCATCCAGTTGTATATGTCACAGTTCAGTGACTGGTGTAGTGATTAAGATACAAGTATAAGAATAGAAAAGTGAGAATGAGTTAGTAATGTGAAGTAAAGATTTGATTATTAAATTGCAGAGATAAAACATTAGTATCCACCTTATGAAACACAACAGTGGGTTAGTGTACCAATTACCAGAACATGCTGACTACAACTAATACTTGATAATAACCTGCCTCAGTGATTATCTGCTTCCAGTTGTATATGTCACGGTTCAGTGACTGTTGTGGTTATTGAGATACAAGGATAAGAATAGAAAAGTGAGAATGAGTTAGTAACGTGAAGTAAAGATTGGATTATTAAATTGCAGAGATAAAACATTAGTATCCAACTTATGAAACACAACAGCGGGTTAGTGTACTAATTATCAGAACACACTGACTAGAACTAATACTTGATAATCACCTAATGGTTATTGGTTAGTAACAGTATAAGATATATTAGTTAACAATGTCATATGTACCTGCCCCAGTGATTATCCATTTCCAGTTGTATATGTCACGGTTCAGTGATTGGTGTGGTGATTATGATACAAGTATAAGAATAGACAAGTGAGAATGAGTTATTAATGTGAAGTAAAGATTGGATGGAGATAATCTGTGTACAACAGTGAGTTTATATATCCTATCTATACAACATATTACATAAGCTATATACAAGTATTGCATCACACTACTACTACACTATTTGTCTAAAGGGGCATAGAAGGTGAACTATTTAAAACTGGTTGAATGCGTTATTCCATTTTTGTGTATTTTGATAATTTCAGTGATATATTTGAAATGAGATGAATTGGTGTTTTGGTGGTTAAAACAGTTGGTTTTTATGAAATGAGAGAAAGTATTATATTCCCAACAACAACTTCACTGAAAATCTCTTTAATTTTATCTATCTTTTTTTCCATGTTTACTTTTTCCGCCAATTATTGTGCAGTTTTTTTATTTTTTATTTTTTCTATTTCCCTTCTTCTCTATTTTATCCAATACTATTTCCTTTTTATTAGCCAGTGTGATTTCTAAGAATCTCTAGGTACACTTAGAATTCTGAGAAGCTAATTTGAGTTTTATTTCATCAAATTGGTGCGCTTTATATTGGTGCGAGTGTGCAGAGAAAAGCAGAGAATACTAATCCACATATAGTAATAAGATACAGCCTTTTGACAGAAAAGATATGAGTTACATTTAATTTGAAAAGACCACATTAAAAGTGATTTGGAATTAGGATTAGGTAATTAAGAAAAAGCTAAAGTATAAAGATGTTCAATAAGACATGAATATTGTACTTCTGAGAGAGGAAAAAGAAAGATAAGAATAACACCATTCCATCCATAGTTCTCAGCCCCTCTGTTTTGATGACTCCAGGTTAGATCTTCAAATGGTGATAATTCAGCCAAAAATTCGGCCCTCACGTTGTGTTGAATATGCAGATGGGTTTTCTGAAATGCACTCCGCCACGTCTGCTGATTGCTTACCACAGTATCCAAGGTAAGTTTTTTTTCTTATTTCTCATCTTATGCAACCTTGCCTCCAAATATAAGTGCCAAGGCTTACTTTTGCACACTGTTTTACGCTTCACTTTGCTTTTCACACTGCCACTACAATAAATGTTTTTTTTGCCTTGCACAGGGGGGAAAAAAGGAGGACTGGTAGGCGAGTCGTTTTTTTGAATTTTGGACTAACCTTGTTGTAACCTGGTTATAATTCTGAGTAGGCTTAAACTCATCTTTTTTACAAATTTTTGATGCTATATACAGGTCTGATGCATGATAAAAGTAAAGAAGTTTATCTCATTTCTTCAAAATAGACCATTATTAATTTTTTCAATTTCATTTCTTAATATATGTTCTGATAATTTTTTTTATTAATTTATATCAAATTTTTGGCCACTTTGAAATATTTTTATTTTGATTATTATAGACTTCTTAAGTTCCAAAAAATATTTATATTTGTTCAACTCTTTTTTTTACACATATTATCTGGTTCAAATTTCCATACTATATGTACTTCAATCCACTTCCACATAATAGGGGGTATCAATGTTCAGGGATCCGCAATTAGGGATCAGGAATTTTTTTTCCCAGGATCAGACATTATTAATTGCGGAAGATTCTTATCCACTAGCCCTGGGGCTAGTGGATAAGAAATCCACGATAATACGATAATGCATTATCCCGCCTCTTATACCCCAATTTCCATTCCTAATTCCTGATCCCAAACTCATCTCATCCATGATGGATTTTTAAGAAAGTCACATGACTTATAATTGCTGATGCCATCCTTCAGTATTTCCTCACTCTATGCTACTTAATTTTGGTGGCGAACACTTAAGTTTTTTTTCTATCTACACACCTCAACTGCACATTTGGCGGTGAATTCCCACTTCCCTCATCACATAACCCTTCCACCGGCAACAATGAAACACCTCTCTACTAGGAAGCTACTTCACTCAACAATGAATGCTATTACTTTTCTTTTAGTTCTTTACTATAAATCTGACTCTGATTTGGAAGATGCTTTAGCTTATATGTGTTTTCTTTCCAAAAAGTGTTACATCATCACCAGGGGGCCAAATCTTTATCAAGATCCCCGATATGATCTGGCCTCCATTCTCAACATTCCTCATTTAAACTTCACACAACTTTTTAGAACTTCTCCCGATTCTTTCTTCAAACTTTATCAACTCATCTCCGATCATCCTATCTTCCATAACAATTCTCATAACAAACAGCGTAATCCTGCCATCCAACTTGCTGTTGCTCTATGTCGCTTTGGCTCAAATGGAAATGGTGCTGCCGTAAGACGTTTGGATAATCTCTTTAACATAGGATATGGTACCGTGATATTATACACCAAGCTCTGTATGATTGCTATCCTTTCCCTCAAGTCTCAAACTCTTGCTTGGCCAACTCCAGAACAGCGACTTGAATCCTCTCAAGTAATGCAAGCTGAAGGTTTCCCTGGCTGTATAGGTTTTGTTGATGGCACAACCATCCCTTTGAGTCAAAAGCCTGCTCATGATGGCAACCATTATTTTGATCGAAAAAAAAGGTTTCTTCAAAATCTTCTCCAAGTTCTCATCTTTCACAATCTAACTTTTTATCTTCTTTCTAGATACACTATTGCCGTTCAACTTGTATGCGATGTCAATAAAAAATTTATTGCTTTTCACAGTAACTGCCCTGGATCATGTCATGACTCTTCCGTCTTCCAAAGAATGAGGATTTCTCAATCCCTTGAATCATACTTTGACGAATCTCAGTACCTCCTTGCAGACTCAGCATATGCAAGTGGAAAGTACATTATACCTGCTTTCCGTGGTGCAACTTCAGAAAATGACCCCAAAACTGCCTTTAATTATCACTTTGCACAATCAAGAGTGATTTGAACATGCTATAGGTATTTTAAAGGGACGATTTTCTAGTCTTCGGGAGCTCAGAATCCAATTTCAAAAAAAATTGGAGATCAAAACTGCAAATCATTGGATCTTGACTTGCGTAATACTCCACAATATTCTAGCTGATTTAAAGGATGAGTGGAATGATCTTTATGAAGAAGAGGATCCTGAACCACCACTGTCACTCCCCTCCCTTGATTCACAAATCATTCAATCAACCAGCATATGCCCCATTATAATGCCAATTACTCTCCAACATTTCTCTTCACCCTTTTAATTTTTAATTTTTATGTTTTCATACTTTCCAAATGTCCTCTTTGTGTACTTTAATCACTTGGTTTTGTATTTTGGTTTGTTGCATATTCATTTTTTTTTTTTGAATTTATGGTGAATATCTTTTTTTTGGATGGCTCATTGGTTTTCTTTCACTTCCTCAACATGAAATCGCATATTTTGTCAGTGATTTTTTTTTTTCATTCATCACTCATATCCTTTTCATCCTCTCCTCAAACATCCCTCAAATATTTTGGTTGCATTTATTTTCTCAACTCAACTCACCAGGTAGGTCATTTTTTTTCTTTTTTCATGGTTTTTTATTTGCTAATCATGATTTTTTTTTTCTTTTTTTTTTGCTTTTTTTTTGCTTTTTTTTTGCTTTTTTTTTTGCTTTTTTTTTGCCTTTTTTTTTGTTTTTTTTGTTTTTTTTGTAAGTGCTTCTTTTTTTTTGTTCTAGGCTAAACTAATTTTTGTTTTGCTTTTTTCTCTTTTTTCTCTTTTTTTTTGTTTTTTTTTTCTCTCCTTCACCTCTCTTTATCATCCTCAAGGCCCCCCTTTTTCCCTCTCTTTACCTGTCTCTGACCCCCTTTTTACCCCCTTTTTAGCTGCCTCAAATCCCCCTTTCCCCCCTCTTTAGGTCCCTCATCACCCCCCTTCCCCTCTTTTTAGGTGCTTCAATACACCCCCTTCCCCTCTCTTTATGTCCCTCAAACCCCCCCTTCACCTCTCTTTTGCCGCCTCAAACCCCCCCCTTCACCTCTCTTTACCCACATCAAAACCCCCCTTTCCCTCTCTTTAGGCGTCTCAAACACCCCCCCTTCCCCCCCTTCTACTCACTTTACCTCCCTACCCAATCGTTACATCCTCCTCTACCCCACCCCCTGTTTATTAACGAATGATTGTTACAGATCGTTCGTTAACAAGGAGGTGGGGGGGGGGGGGGGGTAGAGAAAGTGGTAAAGGTTTGGGAGGGGGTAAGGTGATTGGAAGGGGGGGTTTGAGGTGCCTAAGGATAGGGGAATGGGGGGAGTTTGAGGCGCCTAAGGAGGGGGCAATGGGGGGGTTTGAGGCGCCTAAGGTGAGGGGAATGGGGGGGGGTTTGAGGCACTTAAGGTGAGGGGAATGGGGGGGGTTTGAGGCAGCTAAAGAGGGGGGAATGGGGGGGTTTGAGGCAGCTAAAGAGGGGGGAAGGAGGGTGATGAGGGACCTGAAGAGGGGGGAAAGGGGGGTATTTCAGGGGGATTTTGAGGCAGGCAAGGAGAGCATTTGAGGGGGAAATGGGGACATTTATGGGAGATAAAGATGGGTTACCAACTTTCAAATAAAGATACTAACAAATTTTTGTTTGTAATTTTGATTATTTTTTTTATTTTTTTTGCAGTAATATAGAAAAAAAAAAAATTCTTTCTGATAAGGACTGTCCCTCTTATTTACAAAACAAAAAAGGTTTATAATTTTATTTTTATTTTTTCTATAATTAACTTTTGTGATTTTGATTTTATTTAAATAATTTTTTTATTTTTTATTTTGATTTTACTGATTTTTTTTTTTTTTCATGATCTTGTGAGAAGGTTTTTAATAACCAATCTTCAGGTTCACTTTTAATTTTTTTTTTAATTTTTTTTTTTGTGATTTAATTTTTACTGAAATTTTCTTTTTTGAATGAATTTAATTATTAATTTTTTTTAATAGGATTTTGCTTTGATTGTGTTTTTTAAAATAAAACCTCAAGTTTTTTTTTTATAAATTTTTTTTTTGGAAAAATTTTTACTGATTTTTTGGTTTTTTTTTTCAATTTTATTTTTAAAATAAAAAAACAGCTTTTTTTATTATTAGGTAGGAATTTTTTTTAAAAAAAATTTGAGTTAAAATTTTATTGACAATTAATTTTTTTTTCAGATTAAAAAAATGTCTTCTTCTTCTGATTCACCCCTTACTTCTCTCTTATCTTCATCTTTATCTTCTTTATCATCTTCATCTTTATCATCTCTATCATCTTCTTTGAAATCAACTCTATCATCTTCTTTGAAATCAAATTCCATAAAATCATCTTCTAAATCATCAAAAAAATTAAAGATAATCAGTCTCATCAGAAGAAAAGATATTTTAAAAAAAAGACTCTCTGCGAAAGTTATTTTTGTCATATCCCAAACATTTTTTTTATAAAACTAAAGTAGATAAAAAATTCAATATCCAAATAAATTACCAGAAGATATCAAATATCTAACAGAATTTGGAGATGATCGAGTTGTTGCAGTTATCAGCAATGCTTTTAAGCCTCAATTCATTTTGGAAGTTCATTCATTTGATGGTGTAAAAGATGAAGCTTTTAATCAACTATCCGATCTTATCATAACTCTTTATCAAATGGCTTTGGTTTGGTTACCTATAAGGAATAAGAATTTGTTGGGTGGTATCATGATTGGTTTTGGTTGGAGACCTGGTTTTGTCAAAGGATATTCTCTTGGTATGTCTAATAATTTTTGTTCCATTCTTAATATCATTTCACTTATTTCAATTATATAGGTATATATTCATTGCTCAATAATATCACTAAAGCACAAAAAGATGAAGATTTTCTCTTACGGGACACTCTACCTTCCTTTAATTCTTTTCTTGCTCTTCGACTCAAAAAGCTCTGTAATAAGGCATTTGAAAAAAATCATGAACTTGCAACCAAAGTTGGAATACCAAATTAGTGTGACTCCAAATGGGAAGATATCAGCCACAAATATCTTTTATTTTCTAATGTTATTATCACTCATTCTGGATTCCACAATAGGATTCATATCGATAGGAATGATGCCAATTTTCTTACTTTTGGAATATTCTCATATATCAATCCGATAACTGGCCACCCAATACCATCTCCAGCAAAAATCAAAGGACATGGTTCATATTTTCCAGACCACCGGTGCATCATTGATTTTGGTTTGGGAAATGGTATCATTGAAACTATTTGGAATTCTTCTAAGGATAATCATCAAACAACCAAAGCTCCTCCTGGTTTGGAATCCTGTCAAGATTTCACTCATTTCGGTTGCTCATTTCAAATCAGTAATAAGTTGATACAAAGAATCAATAAGGTAAAGAAAGAAGGTAAAGTTATTCGATTTAAAAAAACTTTATCTAGATCCAAAAATTATGGGGATTAGAGTTGTCATCAAAAATTTTATATTTTTTCATAAATTTTTAATAAATATTTTTTATATATCAATTTTCTCAAGTAATGTGATGAGCCATCGACCTTGTGTTGTATAACAGGTAATCATGATAACATTTATTTGTTTCATGGGGTTCCTCTTGCCTATACCTGTGGAAAGTCCCAAACTTTTGTTTCTCGACTTGGTCTGCATTTTGGCTTGAGGGATTGTCATTACTTTAAACTAGGGAAATTGATATATATTAGATATTTATTTAATAATTTATGTAATTATATTAAATTTAGATGACTTTCACCCCTTACTTCAATAAAATGCAGGGGGGGGGTATTGCCAAATTTTCAAATCTGACATGTGAAATTGATGACTTAGAAAAATTTTGGTGATACCCACCCCTTGCTTCAATAAAATGCAGGGGAGAGTATTGCCAATTTTTTTAAACAGATATAGAATTTTTTTGACTTGTAAATATTTTTGTGATACCCGTCCCTTACTTCAATAAAATCCATGGGGGGTTGTGCCAAAATTTCTTATAAGACTTGTGAAATTCTTGACATTTAAGAATTTTTGGGATACTGGTAAAATGCAGGGGGTAGTAAAGCCAAATTTTCATATAAAACTTTCAAGATTCATGACATGAAAGAATTTTTGTGATACCCACCCCTTACTTCAAAAAAATACAGGGGTGGGGGATTGTCAAATTTTCAAAGGAGACTTGAAAATTTTATTTAAAAAAAGAATATTTAACATTAAAATAGGATATTTCAAGAAATACAGAAAATAATTGTAAAATTTATGTACAAATAAATATGAACACATGAAGTGTGAAAGAAATAAAAGAAACTAGTCAACAAAAAATTTCATTAAAAGTTCTATTTCTTCAACAGATTTGTTTGCTTTAATGCATTCGATCAAGAAATCTTTCTTTTTAGAACTTTCTTGGAGATCATGCTTATACTTCATCTGTTCCATTAAGTTTTGATTCTCGAGTGTTTTTTCCTTATTTTTGGATTTTTCAATACTAAGAGTTAACTCAAACTTCTTCTCCTCCAAATCTTGGGCCCTACCATCCTTCTGTAAAGAGAGCTCAAACTTCTTCTCCTCCAAATCTTGGATCCGATCATCCTTCCGTAAGGAGAGCTCATACTTCCTCTCTTCCAAATCTTGTACTCTTTCATCCCTCCTTAAAGAGAGCTCGTATTTCTTCTTTTCAAAGCTCAGAGTCTCTTTAGAAATTTCCACTTGTTCTAGAGTGAGAATAAAAATTAACATAAAGTAGAAGAAAAGCAGAGTAAAGTAATAAGAGGTATGATATCACTTACCAGCATCACGTTTCTCTAAAAACTGTTCCATCGAAGAAAAAGGTGTTTGTGATGAAGTATCACTTTTTCGTCTTCTTTGGGAGAGGAAATTTAGACTAGTTAAAGCCCTTCTCTTTTTGTTCAACGTAGCATTTTCCTCCTCATCATTGTCACTAGCTTCAGACTCAGTTGATTGAGGATCCTGGGTTTGTTCATCAGCCTTTTAAGAAATAAGAAAAAGATAAGTAAATAAAAAATAGAATTGATAAGATAAAAGAAAAAAGAAACAGACCTGAGTTAGATTTGGTTGGGTTAAATCACCTATAGGATCTACAGAAAAGCTATTTAGATATGTCTCATTAAAATAAGGGGAGGCTTGAGTGGAGGAAGAGGATGGGAAAAGATTTGCTTCGACATCATGTTCGGAGATAGGATCTTCTCCATCCAACATGTTTACAGGATTAACATCAGCTCGCTCTCCAACTATTGCATCCATCTCTTTAAAGTAAGGACATAAAGAATCAAGTTTATCGTCTATGGATTTTATGCCCTTAGTTATATCATTGTCGGTAATCCCAAAACCAGTGGAAGATGAAAGAGCCTTTGCCTTCTTGTATTTTGCTCGGTAATGCTTGAAGCGTTCAGACATCTGTTTAGGCAAAAGATCAATCCTTCCCTTGGTCTTATTGCGTAATTCATTTGCCATTAGAAGATAGCCATTAACTTTTGATGCAGGGGGCTGTCCTACTTTAGTGGCATACTCAGTACCAAAACAAGAATCATAGTTAGATTTGGTTTTCAGCCAGTTGATAAGAATGAGATGTTCATCTTTTTTTAATTGAACAGTCTTTGATTTCTTGGCTGAGCGGGGGAAAGAGGAAGTAGTGGGAATTGAAGAACAACTGGGTGATGGCTGCCTTTGAGAAGATCTAGGATGACGAGGCATGAAGATGAAAAGGAGCAGAAACAAGCAGATGAGATAGCGAGATGAAAAGGAGCAGAATCAAATAGATGAAATTGGGAGAAATTCTGAGCGGATAGAATGAACAGGATGGGATGAGAATGGAAGTGTGCAGCAAGGTAGAAGGCTGGGATATCCAGAAAGTTGTCCAAGATGTGGTTATGAAATATTGAGGATAAAAATGTCAGATAAGAGGTGAACATTGACACGTAAAGTGTCTAATAACCCAATTATTAGCAAAATAATTGCGGAAGATAATTGGGGTATGCAGATTATTTTCCGCAATTAATTTAATTGCGGATCGGTCAACATTGATACCCTCTAATGAAATATTGAAATATGTAGAAAATGAAAAATAATTAGTACAAAGTAAAAATTATTGCTCAAATTTAATGAAAAAAATATTTATTTTTCATCTAAATTTTATATCCATTATTCATGAATAATGAAAGAAAATATTGGCCAGATTCCATAGGCATATTAAAATTTTTTTTTAAATTTATGTCATTTTTAATATAAATTTCCAACAAGAGTGGATGATTTCTTTCCCATTCTTTGAGGCCCATTTTTTATTTTTTGACCTCAGGTAGATTAATCAAAGAAAATCTACCCCACTTAGTTATAAAATCTTTCTCCACTAATGCTTTGTGCTCCACTAATAATAAAACCAAAAAAACCTTGAAAGCATTCATTGTATCCTACTTTGTACTCTTATATACACTCCGTTCTATATGTTTAACTATCATCCCCCAGTGTGTCCTCTCCCAGTTGCATAAATCCCATACATTTTTTTTTTGCAAAGATCACACTTCCCCAATTTTTCACTGTCTTGAATTCCCCATTCTACCCCCCAAATCCTATTTTTCTGCTTGAATTACCCCCCACTTCTTTACAATCCCTCATTTAACCCTGCAAAGATCTTTTTTTTCACCCTCAGGATCCCTATTGCACCTCTACATTTTACTTTTTTCTCCACCAGCCTTTCCCAGCTTGCCCCCCATAAATCCTGCTTGTCACCAAGTTACACTCTCACACCCCCACATTTTATGGTAAAAGTTCTTTAGAAACTCTTTTTTTCATTTGGCCTGATGTCTTATACCACCCCTTTAAAGTATTTTGTACTTACTCATTTAAAGTTTCAAGTCACGTGCATCAAAGTGTCGCAGCATAACTTAGCTGCAGGTGATCTCAGTTTTTTTCCTCCCCTTCACTCAAAAAATTGACTCTGGGCCTTGAAAACACAAGTCACATGCAGGAAAGTGTCGCGGCGACACTTCCTTGCACATGACATCAGTATTTTCATTGCACTTTTTTATTCTCTTTAACTCAGTGCATTAGAAAACTGAATCACATATAATTTAATGTTTCTAAAGACCTTTTTTTAATGAAACTGGGGGGATGTAAGGGACTGTGTAAGGTAGTAGAGTGAAGGGAAAAATATTGGGTGAGGCAAAGGGCTAGTATAGAAAATGAGTAATTTCAGAGGATGAAAAAGACAATGAGTATTGTTATAAATAATTTAAAAGGAGGGCTTTTAGGGAAAAAAAAGAAAATTGATAGAGAAGGAGGGGGTTCAAGAGGTAAAACAATTTATGTAAGTAGAAGATATTTAACACCCCATTGAGTAACTCAAGTGCAAGCAGGGGCAAAAGAGGGGATTAAAAAGGGAAAAAAGGAGGATACAGAGGAGCTGTTACAGGAATTTTAAAAGTGATTTCTTCCTCCAAATATTTAATTTAAATAGTAAAGACATTATATAGAAAATTTAATTTAAGACTACCCAATACAATGATTCATTTTTTTTAAAAAAAACTTTGCCTTAAAGATAAAGTATTTTCCCGGTATATGTATTTTGGCAAGACTATCATTTAATAAAAATTTTTCTAAGCTGACTGAATGTTTGAAAAACATTTTTGAATTCACCTTATATAATTCTTCACCTCATATTCCATTTTTTTCATTTACCAAAAAAAATAAATAAATAGAGGTGATGAATTATCACCACAAAATTGTTAAAAAAACTTAACTAATGTAAATATTTTATTGGAACAAACAAAATGTGATGCATCAACTACATCAAGATGCCTTAATTTATGATTTATGCAGAAGTAATAGTAGAACTTGTGAATTCTGATAAGCAAAAGTTTCTGAGTTAGGTAAAAATAATTTGAAAAGAAGAAAAAAGGAAAAAATAATATAAAATAAATGTGGAAAAAAATTAGTGAACACCATATCTAGCACTTCAAACCATGGGAAAAAAATTTAAATAAATCAATTTTTTACAATTAAATCCTCAAAATCACTTGTTACACTAACTTTAAACAAGATATTGGTATCAAAAGCATGTCACACACTGAAGTTTATTAAAGAATTAAAAATGCAAGATGAGAAAAACAGAAAAACCAAACTTCATAGAAAACAAAGAAAAATTGAAAGTGAAAAATTGCTAATGAGTCTATTACTTTATAAAAATCTTTTTAAAATATTCCATTAAATTTAAAGAATTTAATGTGGTATGATATTGTCGTTTTTTCCACTTTTATTTTCAGAATAACTCGCAAAAAAAAAACTTTTCTGAATCATCAAGGGGATAAGTATGTTTATTTTTCTCATTTTTCAAAAATTAACAACTAATATGATTTTTTTTCTAATAAAATGTCATTTCAGGTCACAAATATTTTTTTTACAAAATTTGATGTATGATAGATATAAAATCATGAATAAAAAGCTGTAGTTATTTTTTTTAAAATATGTTTTGGGGATATAACATCTTTCTTTTTTTTCCTACCTCTGTAATAGAAGACATAGCAGTTGAATCATTGCACCAGATAATTAAATATATATTTATAAATTAAAAATTCATGAGCAGAACTATAATATTCTTTTACAGCTCCTCATGCCCAAAATAAGTAGATAATCAATATTTTATATAAAATTTAATAAATTTTAATCATAAATTCATTTTTAATAAAGATGATCAATAAATACTGAAAATTAAATGTGAATCAATGTTTAATATGTCCTTTACATCTATATTAAATATTTATTGTGTGTCCATGAAATAAGTTCAGTATGAATATATTTTGATTATTTTATATGGATATTTATATAACTATAGTATGTCTCTTTTAAGATATGCAAGATTCATCAGCATTGAAAAAAGAATTAATTTATTTTCTTTTTTCTTGAGGTCATGATTTCAAGGAACAAAAAGAGGGAGGAAGTAGAAAAGAATTTTCAAAATATTTACTTGAAGTTTTTTCACTCATACCCACCCCTACAAGATTACTCCAAAGATTACTCCAGAAGACCTGAAAAATGACTTGATTGCAAGTCCTCATTTTTCCCCCCTGTGTTGGGGTGCAACAAAGGCACAACTATTACACAAAAGTTATGCAACAATTATTTTTGGCATCTAAAGGTCTTAGGTGGGTCTTAAGTGCAAAACCAATTGTTTTGTAAATTTTGCATAATTGTTGTGCCCCATGACAAAAAAAAAATTTGCAGTAGTGTGCTCACTTGTCACTAGAAAGTTGACCTTTTCTCCTGTTATGGACAACATAAACCCCAACCCAACTAAATATTTAATTATATGTGATTTATCAAGGTGCAGCATGTTTACAGTACTTAAAAAAGCTGGTGAGGACTTAAGATAAGAGATAAGAAAAAAAACTTACCTTGGATACCATGGGAAGAAACCAGCCAATGTGGCGGACTGCATTTCAGAATACCCATCTGCATCATCAGCACGACATTATGGTGAAATTTTCAGCTGAATTATCACCGTGTCAGGAGTGAAGTGAATTGTTGTTTCTAAGAGATTTTCATCTACTTTGCAAATTTTATTATAAGCAGCTGTGGTGATTATTTCCATTCCATGGAATAAATCTATCACATTAAATATATCCCAGTGATCCTGCAAATTCATATACCTTACCCAGTGTAGCAAATATTCTGTGAAAGATATTCTAAAATGCCTATTGCGTTGTTGATTTGGAGTATAACAATTTTTTCCCTCCATATGAAACAATCCTAGAGGAAATTCTGTAGCATTATGATATCTTGGATCAAGGAACCCATATTTGTCCACTTTTGCAATGAGGGTCTTGATGTAGGCTCCATATCCTGTGTTATTTCTTGCTGACTAGTCTCTGAATCAGAGGCTATTACTGGAATGATGGAGTTAAGCTGACTCCCCATGGAATAATTTTAAACAAGCTCCATTAGTTATGGTTCTCAAACCATGAATGTTTTTAGACACTTTTTGATACACACCATTTTAAAGAAATTTGCAAATGAGAAAGGGACCATCCCATTTTGGATGTAACTTAGATTGCCTTTCTTCAAACTTTTTGAGAACTTTGTCTCCACTTGTAGGCTTCCATTTTTATAAGTATTATAGGTATTTGAATATCTTTCTTCAGCCTTATTTTTAGATTCATCAATTTGATGTTGTCATCTGGAGCATAGTTTGACATTAGCCAAGTTTCATTTAAAATAATTTTGTTCTTCAGTTAGCATTGGATACGTTGCGTAGTTCTCCTAGAAGTACAGGTGTGGAAATATGTGATCATTTATTTCCTATTCTTCTTGATAGTTCAGTTGCAGTAACTTCTACTCATGTGATGTGATCAATATTATGTGATAATTTGCTTGTCATGTTGTGGTCTTCCAACATTGGAAGAGCCCTTTGTTGGTTTATTTGGTGTTTTTTTGGTATGTCTTAAATGGCATTGTTTAAATAATTAGGTATTTTTGTGGAATTATGCAGCAAAAATTGGGACTACAGGGATCTGGATACTAACATTGGATAGCCCTGGATTTTCTCTATATTTTATGTCTTGTGGTCATTTTTCATAGCTTAAGTATTTGGGGGATAATTTCTCACTTTTCATTTTAAAAGATTGCTGTTGAATTTTTTTTTTGTGGTTTACAGGCTAACCTTAAGTCTTAGGTTTAAGTGCTTAGTAACATTGGAAAGAGTGGAATTTCCTCTACATTTCATGTCTCAATGTTGTTATAGCGTTGTGGTATGTGCCTTGCAGGTAGTTTGATTTTGAACCAATCAGCTCACATAGTCCAGGAAGAACAAAGGGGATTCATAGTGCAGTAGGAAGTGCTAAACTACAATGCGTGTTTGCTTGTTTCAAGGATAAAGGGAAATAGAAGTGCAGAAGAGGATTCAGGTTCTTTGCGCTCAGATTTCGCAGCAGGATGCACCACATAATGGGGAATTGTGTGTTATTGATTTAGGAATGCAAGCGCTGTACAATATGGACTTTTATTTTCCAATAATTGTGTATTACATACTAAGGAAGGCATTATGGCTTAAGGAAAGGCTCAAGTGTGAAGTATACTGCACCGCGGCTAGTGTGGTAACTTACTGAAACAGGCAATATAGGAGGTTAACTAGTTTAAAATCAAAGCGACTAGGATCAGCGTTAGAAGGAGTCAAACTTGGAAGTAGCGCTGAAAAAAAAAAGGTACATTCAGGTGCACCCATGTCAAGATGTCAAGCATGAGTGAAACAAGTTAATACTAGTGTTAGTAAGGATAGGGTATGTTCTAGGCGCTGTAGTTGTTACAAGCAGTGTACGTAGTTTACTAATAGATTAGTTAATGTTTTACTAATGTAGCGCTAGAGTCAGCACTGGAGATCCACTAGAGAGCTGTGTTTAGAGTGCTGGAAAAATATAAAAAAAGGTATTGCATCTATTAATAAAAAAGGAGAGAATGATTTGACGAATAGTTAGTTAACATACAAGTAGTTAATAATTGTGAAGTCAAAGATATTAGAATTTTCTGCAATCAATTGTTTGAGAGTATATAGATTCAGAGGATTAACTATTATTAGAGTTATTTTATTGCTTTAATAAGGCATATTCAAAGAGAGTGCTTCAAGAGGGAGTAGCTGTGGATACTAGCCCTTGTTAAGAATAGAAATATCCGGATAGTAATACTTGTTTTTCCGATATTTTAAAAACTCAGTTCTCAACTTATAAACGTTCTAATCACATATTAGTGTTACACATTATTGTTCTGTCTTTAAAAACAAGAGTGGCAGGCACTTCTTTTAGGAACTGAAAAGAAGAACCAACCCATCTCGCATTGTGTCTACTGCTTAGTATTTTAAAATTTTCTACAGCGTAATTATGTGTTTTTAGGGTTTTAGTAATTTTAGGTGAATTTTCTAAGTAGTTTGGGTGTTTTTCTTGGTTTTCTGGCTTCAGGGTGGTCAGGCCGCTTCAGGCAGACTGCCCACCTCAGTGCTAGAGGACTGGGAAGCACTTCTAGGGAGTTTTTTTGCAATTTGGTGGTCAGGATGCCAGATTTTCAGTTGTGCATAGGCTCTTAGTTAGTAGTCTGAGTGTATAGTAAATAAGACAGTTTGGGGCAACTTTAATTATCATACAACCATCTGGAGGGGATATCCTTGTTCCTCACTCAGTTTTCAATGTTTTCTGGCAACAATTTGGCTGTGTTTGTTGCAAGTGAGTTCTTCATTTAACTTAACTTAGAAACTTTTTTCTCTGTTATAGTCTTGCAAGCTATAGCAAGTATTATTGCTGTCTCTGGTGTGGATTTGCAACTTACATCAAGTATTATTGCTTTCTCTGGTGTGGAAATTAGTCTAAATTCCAGTTCTTTGGTTTGGTAGTCTGTCTGGAGACTACTTCCATGGCTGATCAAGCAGTCAAGTGTATTTGGAAAAGGGGCTTTTGGTAACAGGAACCAATTTACTGTAACAGGTAAATCTCACTTGTTTTTCTAAAGGGAAAGGGGTTTTTCTTTTTGGTTTTACTCCAACTCCCTTGATCAAGGCCTATAGATAGCACTATAGGATTGTCTACATTTCTGGCGCCCAACATGGGGTATGGATCTGTTAGTTCTTAGGAATCTCTGTTGCCTGTGATTGGCTCTTTCTGGTGATTTGGGCTGGATAAATGGCTTCTGGTTCTTCTATTCCTTTGGTGACTGTCAGTGGGGGGGAAGGTTCGCCTGCGGTGATGGTTAGGGAATGTGTGAGGATAAAAACTTGGGATGGTACCAAGTTTAATGTTGAAGATGTAAAGTGGTTTCTAGAGAAGTATGAAACTGCTGCTGGTGTAGACCGTGCTTCCTACCTGGACATGGTGAAGCAAATTATCTTCTTCATTGGTGATAAGGCAGTGGAGAAGGAGATTGTGGCCATGTCTGGCTACAAGAAGAGGGATTGGAAGTTGCTGTGTAGGGAGATGATAGATAGATGGGGTGTCAGGTTCACTATGGTGGATCTTAACAAGGTTGTCAGTGAATGGCAATCTTATGGTGGTGTTGGTAACTTACACAGTTACAGAAAATTTCTGCTGCAATTTGATCATGTGGTGGAATACTTGGTGGAAGTGGAGGAGCTGGCACATGAAAATGCAGCCAAGGATGTTTTTGGTAGTCCCTGGCTAGAGATGCCAGGATAGATGTGTTGAAAGAGTTATCAAGGAAAGACATGATGAAGACTCTTTCTAATGGTGACCAGTAGTTGCCTGCCTTGGACAAGGTGAAGGAGACGGTGGAGGCCCATTTGAAGTTATTGGCAGTGGACACCTACCAAGAGCCATGTGCCAAGTATGTCAGCAAAGTCAGTGAGTCTTTGGCTGAAGAATAGAGCAGGGTACAGAAGGAGGAAAAGAACATGGTGAAGGTTCCAAAATAGGAGAGTGACCCAATGGTGGATCAGTTAGCTGACCTGACAAAACAGCTTCACATTTCTGTGCAGGAGGCAAAGAAGGCCAATAACGCTCCTCTGCAGATCAGAGAATTTTATGGGCGGGCTGGTAGAAGTGATCTTTGGGTCTGTTCTTATTGTGGTAGGAGAGGACATAAGTCCAATTATTGTTGGGCTCTGAACAGAGATGTGTCAGAGGGCAAGGTGGAGTTTGATGGCAGGGTGTTTAAGTTCCTTGATGGTCAATTTGTGTAGCCCAGTGAGGGGAAGGCTCCTGTGGATATGGTCAGGAGAAGGGCTGGTCTCAATCAGAGGAGACAAAGGTTAAAGGAAATTCCTGATCAGGGGAATTCTTCTACTAAGCAAGATGATGAAGTCAAGGGGAAAGGGAAGGAGGTGAATAAAGTATCTTTTTCTACTTCCTTTGGTGGGTTAGAATTGTATTCTTGCCGAGGACAGTCAAGTGGTGAATGCTTGGCTTGTGTCTATGATGTAGAGGCAGGTAAGGTGGGATGGCCAAAGAGCAGCTCTCAGGCCCAACCAAATCTTAAGGATTTTAAGGTGGATCCTAATCTGAGTGCAGCTAGAAGGAAGTATAGCAAGGAAGAGCTTTACAAGATGCAGAAGGGGATTTCCAATATGGGCCCTCCTAGCTTTGGTGCATAGGACATGAATGGAGAGCCAATGCCTATGGATGTGGATTCTGACTTTGAGAAAGAGGTTCCTTTGGCTTCATTTCCAAGGCCTGCCAGAGTTAAAGGTTCTGGTGAGGGATCTGGTTTGATTCCCGTAGATGGAAAATCTGTTGGTGGTCCTGGTCCTCAGGAAAATTCTAGGACCAAGGTAGTGAAGCCAAGGGCTCACTTTGACAGGCCAATAGTTTCTGTCCAATTCAATTTTATGGACTCTGTTCTGGATAGGATGAATTAGGGTCAGGTTTCTCTCAATTATAGGGAGCTATATGCTATCAGTCCTTGATTGGCTGATAGACAAAAGAAGTTGTTGACCAGAAGAAGAGTGTCTTCTGGGGAAGTAGAATACATATGTGATTCTGCTGAGAGTTTTGGAGAGGATTTGGAAAATCATTTTTTTGCTCCTCTGGGATATGTCAACGTTACCCTGAATGGCAGGGAGGCTAGGGCATTGGTGGATTAAGGTTCTCAGATTAACCTTATTTATTTTTTTGAGGCTACTCATTTGGGCCTCCCCATCAAAACTGGTATTGGTGGAAATCTGAGAGGTATAGGTGGTCATGAAACAGAGTTTATGGGAACCTCCAAATTTGTGAAGTTGGATGTTAGTGGAGCCTCTGGAAAGGCTCATTTTTACATTGCTAAAGGCAATGTTAAAGCTGTTTTGGGTGGGCCATTCTTGATGGATTTCCAAGCAAGAATTGATTACAAATTTGACATAGGGATTAGTTTGGAGTTAACTGGAGAAGATGAGAGGAGGCTTCACATGAGGTTGTCATCCACTGGAGATGATGTTTGGGAAACCAGGCCTGGTTTGTTGTCCATGTGTCAATGCATGGATTGTTGCAGGAGGAGAGAAGAAGTGGGTGCAGCCTCTGGATTTTTGGAGTGTGGCTCAGGCTCTAGTGAGAGTCTGTCTTTTTTAGAATGATGAGGGCTGATCACCCAAGTGCTACAACCTCTCCCCAAGATGAGGAAATACCAGGTTGTAGTAGGTCAGCTCCCTTGGAAATATACCAAGTGGATTTTCAACTTTCTCTTTTTAATGTTTCTCTTCTCTGCAAGTATTCTTCAACTTTTTTATCAAGACTATGTTCTTTTTCAAGATTTTCAATTAGTTTTAATTCAGGTTCAAAAAGGAATATGGGTTATAATACTTTTTTGAAAGATATGCGGAAAAGTTTTGGAGTGGTGAGATTGGGGAGTAAAAGTAAGTCCTCCCAATTGTGCACCACTAGGGTTTCTTCTACACCTTTTAAAAACATTACCTTGGCCACATCTGTGAGCATTGGGGAAACCCCTGGTTATTTTTGTAGGTAAGAAGAAAACCTAAGAAAATAAAATAAAAATTTCAAGATAATTCATGAAAATCAAGAAAAAAAGTCTGAAGATAATGATGAATGAAGACTAATTTTTTTTTGCAAAGATCAGCAATATCTTGTTTTGACCTCCCAAAAGAGGTTAAATTGCATGAATTTTTCAAGAATGAAGATCAGAAAGATATAGTATTGGGCCTCCTGCATGAGGATAAACTGCATAGTTGTAGAAGATGTGATTCTGAAGATGAATCGAGATTTGAAGATTTGGTAGATGGAAGTGAAGATGAAGATGTGAGAGTGCGGAAAAGCCTTGAAGTGGTGATATTGGGGAGTAAAGTAAGTCCTCCCAATTGTGCACTGTAGGTTTTCTTCTACACCTTTCAAAAACATTACCTTAGCCACACATGTGAGCAATGGTGCAACCCTTGGTTTTTGTTCCAGGTCTGGTGGAGAAGTCTTTCTGAAAATCCTCAAGTTGACAGTAGAGCCACAAAGTACAAGAAGGTGGTGCAGAAGATAAGGCCTGTCAATGAGCCTATGCCAGTAGGTTTGAATCCTCCGTTGAAGAGACCTCAGTTGTCAAGAGATCCATACTGTACTCCTCTGGTGAAGAATCCTCCTGATTTTGAGGAAACTTCTAGAGTGACAATAGAGAGGTTAAAAGTTGTTAATTTTGGTCCTGATTGTTGGTTGTCTGATGAGTAAAAGAAGTTACTGTTGCATGTTATTGTGCTAAGGGAGAAGGCGATGGCATTTTTTGAAGAGGAAAGGGGGTTGTTGAAACACTCTTATGGGGAACCTTACTTGATTCCTGTGGTCTGTCAACTACCCACAAGTCTCTGTGGAGGATGACCAGTTCACGCCTTCAGAAGAGTGAAGAGAATAAGTTCAGAAGAAGTATATATATCTATATATTGCCAGATCTACAAGCCTCTGTAGAATCTGGCTTTCCCACGTAATTAATTGGTGAGCAGTAAGAAGATGACAATTAATACTACAGTCTCTGTGGTATCAATTTTCTCAAGCATCTTACTGATATATGGCTGTTGTGGGGCTGCAGTCAGGGCAAATGTGAGCTGGGCAGACTACCAGGAACAATGAGAAAGGACTCACAACTGTTCTTCTCACTGAAACAGGCTGATATGACAAGAATTAGTGAGGATTTGCTAAGGGGTGCAAATTTTTACGCACCACACAACAAAAGGAACACTACGCACTAAATCTCAACACTAAGTATAGATATTAGAACTATCACAATACTACTAATAACTGGCGCTTAATATAATAAGGGTGTTAAAAGAAGGATGACAGAATAATCTAATACTATATAGAGTGTCATAAAAGACTATAATATAGTAATGTTTTTTATTGATGTTAAGAAATTGTGATACTAAAAAATAATTAAGCAGCACAATTAAACACTTATAGAGAGAGAGAACTCAACCCAATAACACTATAATGATTATTTATAAGAGGCAAAATGACAAATAAAAGTTCAAACAATAAAACTTACTTTATATCCAAGCGGTAATGCTATTTTCTACTGCAGTTATTTGGCAAGTGTAAACTTTAACAAATATTTATAAGATGTTTAAAAGATACTTTTTAATCGACACAAAAAAGCTCTATATATAGTAAAATTCACTTTTTCCTGCCCCACAGTGCATTAGAAGCCTTCAAACCCTTGACTCTACTATCTGGCTTTCAGACCCCCCCTCTATGCAGTGTACCATCAGTTCCTCAAGCTGTGGTAACTGCATATTCCTCAGTCTTACTCAGGATGAGTCGAGTCAAGTGCCCTTTTGGCCTCCCACACCATGTGCTTACAACTTTTCTCAAGCCTGAGACACACACTGAGTTAAAAAGGAGAGAAAATGAGATAAATGGAAGTGAAAAAGTAATAAATGTTGATAAACCAAGATTTAAGATAAGATAAAGTGAACATAGCCTCAGATAAATGACTGATAAAACTATGTGCAAACAGCTGACCCATCCACCTCAGTGTCGCGCCAACCCTGCAGGAGGTTCTTTTCAAAATTGGCCAGCAGCATCAGCTGGGTTTCTCACGGTAACTATGTGATTTTTTTTATCTTTTATCCTATGATGCAAGACTTAATATCTTCCTGCTATTACCTTGTCACACATTCTACTCCATAACCAGGGAAAAAACACCGTACATAACTTTTAATTCATATGTAACAAAGAATCTAATTTAAGTCAGAATTTATTTCACAATGCATTTTATATAATTGTTGATCATATTTAAGAAAGAAATTTCTCAAGGTGGTTTTATATTATGAAATATAAAATCTATAACTAAAATTTCAAAGGAAGTATATTTTACCTTCCATCCTATGACCTAAGGCTTATCATTTTGCCAATCTCTAACCATACCACTCAATTACAGCCAAAAAATACATACACCTATCATATAATCATGGACCACAGCTCTGATTCAAATGTTTGAGTAATTTGTGATTGCCCCAACAGCTGTAAGTTCAAAATACTCAATGCTGCAGGAGAAGAAGTCAAGGGATGTTATGTTAGTCATAAAACTTGGACAAAACATCAAGGTAAAAAATACTGTCTTCTGGAATTGATGCAGCAACTCACTTTGTCAACATCCGCATCAAACAAAAAATATTCCAAGAGTCCATTATCCTGCAGTTCTGGAAGTGCTTCTATAACTGATGAAGATTTTGATATCAATTTTGATTCAACTTCCTCTCTAGTAAGCACTTTACCTTTCTTTTTAGGTTTCTATGCTGAAACTCGAGTACTTTGTCTTTATTGTAGACTTATCTTGGGTTTTATAACCTGGCTACATATTTCCTGTGGCATCAGTCATATTAAAATGAAATATGTAATCCAATGCATAATATACATTGTCAGTAAATGCGGCCAACTACCACCAGAGTTCAACCTTGAATCTGGAGTTCCACATGACATCTGTACGGTGTGGCATTCCAAATCTGGGTAGGCTACTTAGGTGAAATTTTGATTGGACCTTGGTTCGAAGAAAATCATGGTGTTAGCAGGTGTTAATTTGGTTGAAGGGAGTTAACTGGATTTTTTTTTGGGTAGATTTATGGTGATTTTGGAGGATTTATGGTGATTTTTTGGAGGAGTATGGTATTTTGGAATGGATATATGTTGGTATTCCTATTGTTATTTGATGGTTTCATGGATTGGGTATTGGTTTTACTGGATTTTCTACGGCTCTCTTGGTATTTTTGGTGGATGCAGTGTGCTCATAGAGTAGCCATTTTTTTCCGGTGCGCTCCGGTGCGCTCCGGTTCCCTCTGGTGATTTTCTGGTGCAAAAGCAAAGTGTACTGGAAAAACTCTGTCATTGTGGAAAAGTTTGGTTATGGTGAAAAGATTAACTCACTCTGGCCAAATTAGCTCATTATGGCAAAAAGAGCTCATCGTGGCAAAATTTTCTCACAATGGGAAAGTCTGATCACCAGTGCAAAGTTTGGTCACTGCAGAAAAGTCTGGGCACTGTGGTAAAGTTTGGTCACTGTAGGAAAGTCTGATCCCCAGTGCAAAGTTTTGTCACTGCAGAAATGTCTGGGCACTGTGGTAAAATTTGGTCACTGTATAAAAGTCTGATCAACAGTGCAAAGCTTGGTCACTGCAGAAAAGTTTGGCTATTGTGGTAAAATTTGGTTAGAATTTATCATGCTTGTTAGATCAATAGTTTATTGTAGATCCTATGCATGTAGGGTATTTTTGGAAAGGTCTGGAGGAGAAGAATCAGATAGAAGGGGGGGAATCTTAGTCTTCTACATGTTTTTTGTCTTTTAGTTTTGATAACAAGGGTCTTTTTTGATTATTAACAATATTTAACATATAACAACAATTATAATAAAAAATATCAACATATAGGGTACCATTGGATAGCTCTCATCCTTGATGACTCAAATTTATTTCTTTTCTTATAAAATTTATAAAATAAAAATATAATAAAGAACACTCTTTAATTTTGGTGGGAAACTGGGTAAATCTGGGGCAGACCTTTAATAAGGCACCTTTGAACAGATCATCCCAAGGGTAGTTTCTGGGGTAATTTACTGTACTTTTCAGTCTCTGGGGAAAGTGTTGCGCCTTGTTCTAAGTATTTCCTGTGACTGGTATCAGTGTAATCTGGTATTAGGTATTTGTTTTGGGGGTGTAATCATTTATTTAACTTATTTTTTTTCTATATTATAGGTTTCCAACAATTTCAAAGTCTTTCTCTCAGATTTTCAACTTATCCAACTCATCAAGCAGATCTTCAAGCTTAGTTAATTGAATCTTATGTTTAATTAGAGGGACAGGGATTTCCATTTGTTTTTCCAACTCCCTTGGATTCTGCCTGCAGCAAGGTGACTGTAGGAGTCTACTCTACAACGGTCACAAAAAGACTCAAACTAAAGATAAAATTAGAAAAGTTTGTCAGCTTTCCAAAATGCTATTCCCTGTATAATATTGATACTTCACCTGATATGTGTGTCTACAAACCTACCAAGAGATCTGCCACTTGCAATGAGGAACTTTTCTTTGCCATCAATTGCCATGCTAGATCCATGGACACGTTGCAGAATGATATGATGCTTTCTCTACAAGATGAAGAATCTATTTCTTATAGGCCAAAAAGCTGCTTTGTAGTTCAAGACTTTAATAACTGGCTTGGTTGGCTCCTTGGATTACCCGATATTGAGATAAAAATCAAACAGTGGGCTAATTTTGTGGCTGGATTGTTGCATTGGAAGTTTTATGATTATCTTCAATCAGAAGCGTACTAGAATATACAAATTCATGGATTGGATAAAAATAAAAAAGATCTCCACCTAAAATTTTTGCTTTTTGTTGACTGGTACAACCCATTTGGAAATAAAATCCCTGAAAAACAAGTATTGATTGGTGTCATGGCCATGCAGTGTCTAAACTTACCACCAAAAATGTGCTATAAGACTCAATATACATTTCTCTTTGGCATTATTCCAGAACCTAATAAACCAGACATGGTGACAATGAACAATATTCTAAAACCTTTGGTAGACAAAATGCTTGGAATGGATCAAAACTTACCATTTTCCCAAAGGAAGAACTGTGAAAGCTAGATTTGCTGCGCTGATTGGCAATAATGTTGCAACCCACAAAGTTGGAGGGTTTGCTTTGCATTCATCATCTAAGTTTTGCTCCTGGTGTCATATAAGTAAATCAAATATCAGCAAAATGACAGTTGGAAAAAAAAGAGAAAGAGAAAATACTTTGCTTGTTTCTCATGAGTGGAAAGAAGCACATACCTTGGCTGGACAGTCAAAACTTGTTAAAGAAACAGGAGTGAGATGGTCAGAACTTAATTGCCTCCCTTGCTGGGACCCTGTAAACATGATTGTTCTTTGTCAGGCCTGAGTCACTGTAAGAGGTATAAAAAAGTCTTATCAGCAGCACTAAGGTCTGAATATAACTAAACCAAGGTTAGGTATAATATTATACTATAAAATCCCACACTATTTATAACTTTGATTATATGTTATAAACCAGGTACTGTTTATATAATAATATAAATAACTCAATTTAGTGTTATAACAATATTTAAATACTACGTATAGCTATTCCCACGTCTGTTTATATACAATATAAACCAGGTTCCAAACTAAAGTATATAAATAGGTTACCCGGACTAGTAAGTTATTAATGCAATATATTAATAAAATATAGTACTTATGCTTCTGCAATTCTTACTTGGATTACTCAACAAGTTGTGAACCAGGAATAAGATATCAATATTTATAATCTACTGAGAAATAGAGCTTACCTATTAAGATACAATATCAGTAATATAATATTGAATTTATATTAGATGATAAGGGGAAACTAATAATAAATATATTACCCTATGCAGTGGACCTCACTCAATATAGCTGTAATGATATTTAATTATTAAGACTCAAGAGACTACAACAGTAGTAACTTCAATAATACTAAATGTATCAGGTTTTAGATGTGGTAAAAGCAGATGGTGATTTCTAGGGGAAATCACCTCCTTATATCTTATTTCATCCATACTATTTACATGTATTTTCTTATCTGTGTTTTAATAAGCCCTGCATTTAATTTATCTGTACCCCTGACTCCTTATCTGCTTGCATTCATGTTTCTGCATTCATTCCTGCATCTTTTCCTACCTGCATGCTGTTTCTGCTTCTTTATTCCCCTGCATCTGCATTTCTTCCTGCATGCTTTTCCAGTCTCCTTCATCTTTATCTCCCTGTGTCTACTCTTCCATCTGCTCCTGCATCTACTCCTGCATCTGTTCCTGCATCTACTCCTGCATCTACTCCTGCATCTGTTCCTGTGTCTGCATGCATTTCTCCTGATTCTGATATTCCTGCATTGTATACATATTCTGCATTTATCCTTTACTCCTGTCTTCTTATATATATTCTTTATTTAGTTAATTTATTCTTTACTTTACTTATTTGATACTTACTATTTTGTCAGCTATTTTACTGATCCTAGCTGACATTCTTGGTGTCCTCCACAACTGGTATGAAGGAGTTCTTTGTCATCACTTTCCAGATCTTTGGAACTATAAGACTAAAAGAACACGATTTGGAAGAGATACAGTATGTGGGTCAGCTAGTGAAGATGATACAAGTGGAAGTGATACAAGTAGTTAAAGTAGAAAAAATATAGGAGCTTACAATAAACAGAAACAGGATAAACTACTACTAGCAATAAGCCAGGTTATAGTCCCTACTGGAATAACTTCTTTTCCGAAAGGAGCCGGAACTGCAAAAAGCAGAAAATTTAAAGCAAGTGAATGGATGGTTTTATTTTTGATTTATCTACTGTTAGCCTGGGTTGATACAACGTTGGAACAAGTTGATAGAGAGGGTCAGATATCTGAAGAGAGGGTCCACATTCAAAATCTCAGTGCCATTGTTGAATGCACAAAAGTTGTCCCTTCAAGGGAGGTCACACCAGATTCACCTAGGAATTTTGCAGAAAAGTATGGTGAATACATGAGAACGTCAGCAATTTTGTGGGAGGGACTAAATCTTCGTCCAAATCATCATTATGCATGGCACCTTCCTGAAAAGCTGAGTTTGTGGGGGCCTCTTATTGGAATGTCTGAGTTATATGGGGAACAACTAGTGGGCACTCTTCAGAAGATAAAGACAAAAAAAAATGTCAGTATTCTTTCATTTAATTACTAATGATGTTAAACTACTGACCTTTTCTTGTTTTCTTTTTTTTAAAGCGGAGATGGCAAACACAATAATGAATCAGTTTTTTCAGTTACAAAGGATCACTGGACAGAAATTGCTGCATGTGAAAAAGAAAGAACATAAAATGAGGTCTATTGGTCAGACATTTATATTTACTGAGGAGCTTTACAATCAAATTTATAGTTTTTTAAAACAAAACAAACTTTATCTGCGCCATTATAGTGACTGGCCACATCCCAATGGATGTCAAATTCTGAGTCAGTGGGGACAAGAACTTCCGAATCTTAAGTTTAAAAATGGAAGCTACATTACAAAGAATAAACCAAACCAATATTGTGAAGTAAAAATTGATTTCAATCATGAGTTTGGTAAAGTTCTCAGAATCTTAAAGTTGGATGGAAGTGAAGAGAATATTGTGGTTTGCATCAATGTTTTGAATCCAGTGGATGAAAATAAAAAAGTCAGTGATATTTTCAAAACTTTAGGAGTTTCTTGAAGGGATTTGGGACATGATGTAGTAGCCAAAATTGTAAGAGGAAAAGATATTTGTGGTCCTGTGGCCTATCACACTCTTTGTCCATATCTATTAGGGGTTAAAAAGCTGACAATTTTGTTGAGTCCAGTTTTAAAATATTTATCAGTAACTTTTGATGTTGTGGAAAATGATGAAATGGATATTGATTTAGATGATTAACTTTAATTGTCAAAAAATTTCAACGAATCAAAAAAATTATAATTTATGTGATGGTTATATGAATTCATAAAAAAATGTGACATTCATATAATGGGTGAAATTAGTTTATATTAAGAAAATAAGGTTCAAAAGAAATTTATTCAAAAATTGGATAAGGGGTACACATTACACATGAGAACAAGAGGTGAATAATAGAAAAATTGACCAAAATTCCAGGCAATATTGCAAATGAGAAAGATAAATGCAATAAAAATTAAATGTAGTTTTATCACAGTTAAATTTACCATTATAATTTAAGATCTATTAAATAACTATAGTTATATGAAATCTTATATTACAAAATCAATTATCAATTGAAAATTTGGTAGGGGGGGACAGCTTATATAGGCAAAAAGTTAATGGACGTTAAAAAGCTGAAAAAAAATGGCTAAATTAGTAAGATGCAAGAAGAAAATTGCATCCAAAATAAATAACTTTCATTGGTGAACTTGAAAACAGAAAATAAAAAAAGTACCCAGCAAATGAAAAAAAGTGTCTCCTGAACTGAAAATAGTGAGAAGTTTAGGTAAAGTAGCATCATGATAGCTAGCACACAAACCCTTCCTTTATCTAATTAAAAAAAATGTTGCGCCAAAAAAACCCTAGTCTATATTTCAGTGAATTTGCTTGTGCCAACCCCTGATCCATTATAGATGCAATGATATACAAATGAAAGCAAAAAAAATTTGGCAGGGACAGGAGGTTAGGACTATAGATAAAGGTGATGCTCCCGAGAATATCAAGCAAAAATCAAAAGATAATAAAAAAATGATATACAAATGAAAGCAAAAAAAATTGGCGGGGGCAGGAGGTTAGGACTTTAGATTAAGGTGATGATCCTGAGAAAATCAAGCAAAAATGAAAAGATAATAAAACAAAAAGAGTTTAAGGGTGGTAGGATGTGCTACTGTTGACTAAGATAATGCACCCAAGAAAACACTTCAAAATCAAAAAACTTACTACTTACCCGAGAAATATCAAAAAATTTAAAGCTTAGTTTTAGATGAAGTTTGTAATTAAGGCCTAAATCTACCACTATTAATCTCGGCTCAAGTAAAGCCCCAGACTAACTGAACCTTGGTTACATGTAGTTTTTTTTTCTTCTTATTGGCTATTTTCAGTTTACTGAGTTAATTTGTATTGATAACTTTGGAGATATAGCTTTTTCCTAAAGATTTTCACATTACCATAGAAATACTTTTTCCCGAATAATATTTAAATTGATTCTTAGTTTATTCTGTATGAAAATTTTATTTCTTTATTTTTTTCACTATTCTAGCTCTTTATTTGAGTCATTTTTTATGTAGGTGCCCAATATTGAAAATTGGCGTTTATTTTCATACTAAAACATTTGTAATTACATGTCTCCTATTTTTTTGGTTGGTATTTACTATTTAGCTCATAGATGGACCTTTTCTTTACTAATGGCATTGATCATTTGACTTTTGCTATAAACAAGAGACACTGGTAGTTCCTTCTTTAGTTATTTTTTCATTGTCCTCAATGTTTGAATTAAGAATTACATACTACTTTAGATATTTTCCAGTAATTTTTTCGGAATCCCAAATTTAATTTACCCCTTTCACATCTGTAGGTGCTATATTCTTTCCACTAGGTTAGCTCATAAATTGAAACCTTTTTTTACTTTTATTTTACAACATTTGTTTTCCTAAATAGCAATATATAGAGCCACATTTCTCTGTTCACCCTGTTATTCTCTTCATTAGATATAATATAATATGACACATGCAATGTATACAATATCACTCAAAAACACTTTTTATCAAGTTTCCTAATATCAAATGTGTGTATATCTTCTTGCTCAATAATATATATGGTCACATCAAATTTTATTATTAGTTTTTTAAATAATTCACAAAAATTATTCAAAATTATAAATCAAAATTACTTTTTGTGGTTTCAATAGTAAAAGCTCAATTGTAATCTTATAATAAGTTTTTACTCACTAACATTCTCATTATATTCCAAGCTATATACACTATCAATTGGCATGCCAAAATTGTCCCTAATTTTTTATACTATTCATTTTCATCAATATCACCAATTGCCTTTCACTCCAATATATGAAGAGAATCCATAGCTTTCATCATAATCTTCTTTCTTAATATCTATATCTTCCATTTCTGTATCTTCTTCTAATTCATATTTAGCCTTATTCTTCCCCTTTTTGCTTTTCTGATTTATTTCTTCACTACTTGAAGCTCCTTCAGAGCTTACAGAATCTTCCTCCAAATATGAAGCACTGTCTTAACTCCGCTCAGAGTTGCTGTTCAGGCAAAAACTTTCCTCGTAGTCACTTTATCCCTCACTTTCAGTCTCACTACCCTCTTCAAACTCTTCATTTTTCTCTTCAAAATCTAGATCGTAAAATTTGGTTGCTTGATTCCAGTATTTTTGAGAAACTTTTTTTATTGTTTAGTTTTTCATCTGGATGTTGTTTTCCACGAATCAATTGATTTGGATCAGGTAAAAAAGCTATTTTAGACGTATCAGTTAATTTTGCCCTTTGAGCTGGCAGCAATTCATTGAACCAAGTTGGATTGTAAAAATAAAGCGGCAAATCTTTTGGTGCTTTTGGAAATTCCATTTCCTTTGGATTTTTTACTCAGATGCAAACACAATGCTTTTGGCGCTTTCCTTCATTTCGGTCAGTCCTTTGAATTTCAGCATCTAAGTGTTGAAAATATATATTGGCAGATTTGGAACGGTATGGCAAGCATTTGACAAGATATACATTTTTTTTTGCATAATACTCATCATCACTATGAGCTTGTGTGCAAGAGATGATGTCCATGTAATGTTTGGGAAACTTTTGGATGACTGCAAACTGGAATTGTGCATCACCTAACTGTATTATAAAATAAAAGTTAAGTATTTTTTATTCTATCAGTTAATGAAAACTACTTACTCTTTTGATGAGCTCTTTGCATCGCCTTTCTTTCTTGATCTTGATTAAAATTTCGTTCACATTTTTTCTCACTCACATAACGTTGTGCCATTGTATAATTGACATAGTGGTCATAGGACTGTTGGAAAAGGCCAAGCTTGTTTATATAACCTTGGTTCACATTCATGAACTTGTAAGCTCCTCCAAGTACTGCTACACAAAATATTTGTATAGCACTAATTCAACATGCTTTGTTGTATAGGGAGTCAGGTTGCTCATCAAAGTCTGGTGCCCAGAGACGTATACCAAGTTTTGCTAGAGATATTCAAATATAGAGTAGAAAAAACTCGGATGTATGGAAAACTCCTGCACCATTCTTATTATGGCCACTTTTCAAGTTTTTTAGTGCTTCAACTTCTTCCAAGGCAATCATCTCTGCAGCATTCATATCTTTCATTGTATTTTCAATTTGATCGACTGAAGAAAATTGTTGCACAAACTCTCTTCGCTCATTTGCATCTGGGGCTGGTGGTACAGGACAGGTTTCTAAAAGGTTCCACAAAAGGCGAATATGAAAATAAAAGGTATCCTTGTGGTTATGAAGTACAGTTAGTTAGTCAGTAGGTGAGACAGAACCTTTATAATAATTACTTACTCTTGTCTTTTCAAACCCTTCAGGTATGTCTTCTGTAACCATTTGTAGTGGATGCTTCATTGAAGCAGAGGCTGGAGATTTGGATTTACTTGACTCCTTGACACAATCTTTTGAGGATTTAGATTTCTTTTTTGATTTTGCCTGGGGAGTAACAACTGGTGTGGAGGTAGAGGCTGAATCGCTCTTTCTACTCTTTCCACTCCCTTAATTTACCGATTTCAATTCAGTATTTTCTTTTCTCTATGATATGTCTTTCACTGACATACCTTTTGTAACCTCTAGATTGTGAAACATTTCTAAAAGCTGTTCAATAATTTGATCCCGTTCGGCCAAACTGTTTTGAAGTAACTGTAATTGCAGATGAAGAACATGTTTCAAGTTTTTAAAGCCTGACATCTAGTCAAAAAAACTTGTTTTGTAGATTATTTTAGTATTATTTATCCTTAGAAGATGATGTTTTTGAAGAAGTATAGGCAAAGATAAATTAATTTACTGCTGTTGTCTTAGATTTCCACAGATGATATAGTTGGTCAGTCCAATGTGATTGTGCAAGTGACTTGTTTAATATGTAACAATATAAATGCCAAGTAACCAAGTTGATATTAATATATATATATATAAGAATTTATATAATAGATATATATACATTAAAGTATATAAAATGCATTTCAAAATAAATTCTGACTTAAATTAGATTCTTTGTTACATATGAATCAAAATTTATGTACGGTGTTTTTTCCCTGGTTACAGAGTAGAATGTGCAACAAGGTAATAGCGGGAAGATATTAAGTCTTGCAGCATAGGATAAAAGATAAAAAAAAATCACATAGTTACCGTGAAAAACCCAGCTGATGCTGCGGGCCAATTTTGAAAAGAACCTCCCGCAGGGTTGGTACAACGCTGCGGTGGAAGGGTCAGCTGTTTGCACGTAGTGTAAGAAAAAGAGATGTATATAGATTTTTCTAGAAAGTTGTTTTTTGTAAAAATAAGGCTCAGAAGCACCATGAAAACATAGTAATAATGAAGTATTAAATATTTTTAAGCTATAGTTTTAATTTAATGTGTCTGATAATGGATAAAAGTTTTTTTATACATATAGTTTGACAGGGAAAGATATAAAAGGAAAGAAAATAAAAAGAATAAAATATATAAAAGGAGTATAAGATCAAAGGAGTGGATAAAACTGAAAAAAAGTTGTTTTACTAAATATAAGATAAATAATCAAATATATCCAAAAAAAGGTCCTGTATAAGCGCCATGAGGGGCTCATTGGTGATCCAGGCATGAAATTAAGAGGTCCAAGTAAGATTGTCCTGAATCCTGTGGTGCCCTGTTGTTGACTAGGGATTGATATCCAGTGTGGTTTGGCGCTCCATGAGGTCAAGTGGTCCAAGGATATTTTGTCGCTATAACTATTTTAACTATTTTTGTTTTTATTTTATATAATAATAATTTTTTATTATTTTAAATACTGTATCAAGATTTTTCTGTTATTTTTTTTTCAAGTTATTTTTGATAATAACTTATAATATTGTTAGTGGGTAGTCCAGTGGAATCTGCCAGCTGACATGGTCTGTCATGAACCTTGGAAAATCAAACCTATTGCAATTCCTGTTGCTATCTGGGATAATTTTGTGGAGATTTTTAAGGAAAGAGTCAGTACTGGATTGAATGAAAAATCAACTTCTAGCTACTCAAGTCCGGTTTTCTGTGTTAAAAAGCAGAATGGAAAGCTCAGGGTGGTACATGATCTTAGATCCCCGAATAGAGTTACTATCAAGGATGCGGGGATGCCGCCAAGTGCAAAAAATTTTGTGGAAGCCTTTGCTAAAAGGGTGTGTTATGGTTTGGGTGATATTATGGGTGGTTATGATGAAAGGGAACTTCACACTGATTCACGGCCACTCACAACATATGAGACTCTTCTGGGGAGATTACAGCTCACTAGGTTGCCTCAAGGAGAAACTTTTTAAGTAGCAGTTTATCAAGCGCAAATGGCTTGGATTTTACAGGATGAGTTACCTACTCATGCTGGTATTTTTATTGATGACAGTGGAATTAAAGTAACCTCCACTGATTATGAAAATGAGGTGCTGAAAGAAAACCAAGGTATAAGGAGGTTTGTTTGGGAAGATTCAATTACTCTAGAGAGAGTATTGTTTATAATTGAAGAGGCTGTCTTGATTATTTCTGGGTCAAAGTTTTGTTGTTGTGTTCTGGCTCTAAAATTCTTGGACATCTGGTGTGTAAAGAAGAGAGGATTATGGAAAAGAAGAAGGTTAATAAAATTCAGTCATGGCCAAGGCATAAAAATAATATTGAAGTCAGAAGATTTTAGGGAGTTTGTGTCTATTTCAGGATTTTAATTAAAGATTTTTCTTTTTTGGATTCACCTTTAAGGAGTTTGACAAGGAAAGATGCAGAGTGGGAATCGACTGAAGAGTGTGAATAGGCGTTTCAGAAGTTGAAGAAGGTGGTGGGTGAAAATATTATTCTTCACAAGTTGGATTATGGTAGAGAGGCTGGTAAAATTTATCTGGCAGTGGACTCAAGTTATATTGCTGCTGGTGCTGTTTTGTCTCAGGAAGATAAATCTGGGAAGGTCAGGCCAGTAAGGTATAAGTCTGTGGTTTTTAATGAGATGGAATCTAGGTACTCTCAGCCAAAGTTGGTATTGTGTGGTGTAGCAAAAATCTTAAATAAGCTACTAACTGTTTTGTGGGTGCATCATTTTGAGCTGCAGGTGGATGCTAAATCTCTGGTTCAAATGATCAACATACCTAGTCTTCCTAATGCTCCAATGAATAGGTGGGTGGCATTTATTCAACATTTTTCTTTTGACCTGGTGCAAAAGCCAGGTAAAACTTTTAAAATTCCAGATGGATTGTCAAGAAGACTGCCCACAGATGAAGAATCTGATCCTGAAGAGTTTGACAAAGATGTCCCAGTTGTTAGAGCCAGCACAACGGGTTCCGAAGATTTTTCTCACCTCCCCCATGAGGCTAAACTGGATTATTGTTCTCTCCTTCCCCATGACCCTAAACTGGAAGATTGTTGAAGCCTCCCCCATGAGGCTAAACTGGATGATTGCTCTCTCCTCTTCCAAGAGGATAAACTGGATGGTTCTGATCTTGATTCTGGTGATCATAATGTTTTTTTTGATGAAGATAGGGCTGTAGTTTGGGATGTCTCAATTCTGGAAAATAATGTTTTTGTTAGTGAACTGGATTCTCATAAGATTAAGTGGAAGGGAAGGGATTCACCCAAGTTTAGGGATAGGTGTCCTGGATGGGCGGGTTGTGTTACTCATTTGTACACTGGTGATTTTGAAGATAGGGTTGTAACCTTGGATGTTTTTTTGTTGGATTTTGAAGAGGAGATCTGGGGTCAGACTGGTTTTATTTTATTTTGGTTTAGTATCTGTTGACCTTGGAGAGGCCAGATATTTGTGATGATAATACTTTGCTGGCAATGAAGAAGAAAAGTCCTGGATTCTATGTGTCAGGAAGAAGGTTGATGAGGAGGAGACATCCAAATCCTCAGATTGTGGTGACTCAGAAGAAGGTTCAAGAGTTAGTGTTAAGGTCTCTGCATGAAGACCTTGGTCATAGAGGCTTTGGGGAGACTTATAGAAGAGTAGCAGATAGATTTTGGTGGCCTGGTATGAAGTTGGCTGTGCAGGGTTGGGTTCAATCTTGTGAAGAATATCAAAGAAGAAGTCACTTGAGATCTAAAGAGGTTGGCCATGCTACTGGTGAATCAACTCTGTTTCGAAGAATAAGTTTAGATGCTTTCCATATTAAAGAGGGCAGATATAAATACTTGATTGTTTCCAGGGAAGATTTGTCTGGTTGGGTGGAGGGAGCACCTCTGGTCAATTTGACTGCAAAGAATGTGGCGGAGTTTTTGAATTAAGAATGGATATTTAGATATGGGTTGATGAAGTTGGTGACTGATGACAGAGGACAAGAGTTTGGAGCTGAATTTAAAGAAGCTGTGGCAAGTGTTGGTTCTAAAGTAAGGATGGTTACACCTTATTATCCTGAAGCTGAAGCATGGTTGAAAAAGGCCATCAAGTTATCAAGAATGCTTTTGTAAAGATGTGCGGAGATAGTGCTGAAAAAAGAAGGCATTATTTACCTTTGGGGCTATTTGCTAATAGGGTCACTGTGAAAAGGACAACTGCCTATTCGCCTTATGAATTGATTTTTGGTCAGAAAGCTGATCTACCAGTGGATTTGGAAGTCATCTCTTATCTTGGAATTGACTGGGATGATGTGTGCTCAACAGAAGATTTGCTCTTGCAACAGTTAGAATCTAAAGAGTAATGTCAAGATAGGGCGTAATCTAGAATGATGAAGATAAGAAATCAATCATTCAAATACTGGCACAAGAAATTGGCTCATAGACTCAGGAATCCTGTGAAACCTGGTTGTTTGGTTTTGGTGTATAATAGAAGCTTAGAGAGTCAGTGGGGAGAGATGTTTGCTGACAGATGGAAGGACCTTACAGAGTTAGATCTCAGGTTTCTGGAGGTTCTTATGTTTTGGAAGAGTTGGATAGTGCAGTCTTAAAGAAGAGGGTGGCTGCAGACCAGGTGAAGAGATTTTACCCTAGAGGCACAAGAAGTGAAGAAGATTGACTAGGCAATGAGGATAAACTATGGAACATTCATTAATTTTAGATTTTATTTTCTGGTGATACTGTGCATCTTTTTTGTTGGAAAGTTTTGTTAGAAGGTACCCATGGGTGGGGCTCCTAGATTTTGCCTTGGAAATTGTGGGGGTGACTGATGGGTGGGCTGCTCTATGAACTGTTATCCCAGATTGTCTGTTTCCAACCCCTTCTCTTAACTTGGTTGAACCCTAGTATTGGTTTTTCTTCACAGGTTTTAGACCTCTATGACTTTAAACTGGAAATTTCTTTTGATCTTCAAGTTTGGGACTCTTCATAATTATTGGTTAGATTTGGAGTTTGTTTGTCCTAGTTGAATCCTATTTCTGGTTTTTGTTATTCAGGTTTTATTCCAATATGACTTTAAACTTGCTTTGGACTGGCTTTGTTGTTTCCTTGGAGTGGTGGTCAATTGCTGGTGATCTCCCATCATTTTTACTTATTGGAGGGAGCCCACCCAGTGATAATTTCTTTGAATTAGAATTGTTCTTTTCTTTTTTTTCTGAATTTGGGTTTATGGTTGTGTTAGATAGTAGTTTTAGATTTTTTTCTTTTTTTCTTTTTCTTCTTTTAATTTTTTTATGGGGGTTGTAAAGAGTGAAAAATCTCAAAATCATGGTGTTACCACATCAGAGCCACCTGGATGTGAGCAAGCATTGGTTGGGAAAGGCTCATCAATTGGCCAGGCAATTCTATTTTCTTTTTTATCTATTTAATTTATTTCTGTGTTTTACTTTTTATTATTTTCTTTAATTTTTATTTTTTTTATTATAAATCATTTAAAATATTTTATTGTGTATCCAGATCAAGGTGCACTTGGATGTGGGTAAGGTATCGGGGGATCAGCTCATCAATTGGCTGGGGGATACCATTTGTAATAATTATTTAGTTCATATTATTTTATTTATTTCTTTTTAATTTCATTTTCAAATACTTTTTTTAGTATTTTAGTAGTTTAGTAGTTTAGAAGATAAAAATAAAAATAAAAATAAAAATAAAAATAAAAATAAAAATAAAAATAAAAAAAAAAATAAAAATAAAAATAAAAATAAAAATAAAAATAAAAATAAAAATAAAAATAAAAATAAAAATAAAAATAAAAATAAAAATAAAAATAAAAATAAAAATAAAAATAAAAATAAAAATAAAAATAAAAATAAAAATAAAAATAAAAATAAAAATAAAAATAAAAATAAAAATAAAAATATATATATATATATATATATATATATATGAGCTAATTATTATTGTTCTCTCTATTTATTGAATTTTTATTTTTTTATATTTTTATTTAATGTCTGGAAGAAGATGCCTCCAGCAATTGGTCCGGATTATGTTGGCGTTTTTGCTTTTTGTTGGGATTAGAGGAAGAACTGTGTTCTTTGTGGTCTAGGTGGCTAGAAAGAGTGTATGTATTGTAATGGTCTGGAACCAGATTGGAGGGTAATTTTTGGGTAGAAGTAGAATAAGCTGGGATGGAGTGTTGGAAGGTTTGCTTAATTATTCTAGACATCTTCCAGTTGTCATCAAGAAGTTTTTTCCTCAGGTTCTTCTCAAATGCATTCAATGGCCCATGAAGAGTAAAGGCCTTAAGCATGATAGAACACATCATACTTAGGTGTTGCTTCATATTGGTGTAATCCAGTTTTAATGTGGTTTCTTGATAGGACCTGAGAAGGAAGACTACCACTAGCACTGACGCTAGCCTTGAAACAGGACAGACTATGCTAATACAGCAGTGAAACTAAGAGTAACTGTATTACTATATAAGTTGCCTGATAAGTAGTGCTCCAAAGCGCTTGCCCTATATAACTCCTTAATGCAATATCACTGCTTCCGTCTTTTACAAATGTATAGCGCCCATAGCACTCCTCCTCCTTGCCTCTCAATCCAAATCCTAACATTACCCCCTCTTTTACCCCTCCTTCCCCCTGTGCTCCTTCTCAAACTCCTTCAAAATTTCCTAAGCATTGACCAAATTTTCACTGGTTCTCAAGACCTATCTCCAACCCCATATCCTCTCCAATGCACCAAGTACTGAACCTTTCCCCTATATTCCCTGTAAGCAAAAAACTTTTCCGTCTCAAACTTCTCTTCATTTCCCACCTGGATTGGAGCTGGAAGTGTAGAAAATCCTATAGTACTAGCTATGGGCCTTGACCAAGGGAGTTGGAGAAAAACCAGAGAGAAAATCCACTGTCCCTTTAGAAAAAGAAGTGAGATTTACCTGCTACAGTAAATTGGTTCCTGTTTTGCTAAAGACCCTTTTTCAATACACTTGACTGCTTGATGAGCCAAGAAAGTAGTCACCAGACAGACTACCAGACCAAAGAACTGAAATGTAGACCAATTTCCACACCAGAGACAGCAAAGATACTTGATTTAGGCTGCAAATCCACACCAGAGACAGCAATAATACTTGCTATAGCTTGCAAGACTATAACAGAGAAAACAGTTGCCAAAGTTAAGTTAAATGTAGAACTCACTTGCAACAAACACAGCCAATTGTGGCCAGAAAACAGTGAAAACTGAGTGAGGAACAATTATATCACCTCCGGATGGTTGTATGATAATTAAGGTTGCCCCAAACTGTCTTATTCACTATCTACACACAGATCACTATCTAAGAGCCCATGGGCATCCACCAATCTGGTGCCTGTACCCGCTAAATTGCATAAAAAACCCTCCAGAAGCGCTCCCCAGCATTCTAAAACAGAGGCGGGGGGCCGCCCAACGTCGGAGGTGCTGCCTGAAGCGGCACGGCCTCCCTGAAGCCAGAGAACCACTAAAAACACCCAATCTACCTAAAAAAACTAACTAAAACCTTTAAAACATGGAATTTCACTATAACAACATTGTGACATGAAATATAGAGAAAAATAAGCTTTATCCAATGGTACTAAGCAATTAACCCTAAGACTTAAGGTTAGCCCGTAAAACACAAAAAACAAAATTAAACAGCTATCTTTTTAAATGAAAAATAAGGAATTGATCCCTTAAAACTTAGAATATGAAAAATGTCTTCAAGACATAAAATATAGAAAAAAAATCCGGGCTATCCAATGATAGTACCCACATACCCGCAGAGCCAATATCCACGGAATAAAACCAGAAAAATACCTAATTCCTTCACTGATGTCAATTAAGACATGCCCAAACAACACCAAATCGCACAACAAAGGCCCCTGCCAATGTTGGAAGACCACATCCTCCCTCCAATTAATAATGTCCACATTCTTTCTTCCTCAAACCACCATTTTCAACCTTCTTCCTAAACATGCCTCTGAAATGGGTCCTTGCCAATACTGCATTGACAATAATCTAATCTGCGCCATGACACCACCTGTCCATCCTTACAGAACGTCCTGCGATTTCTGCCAATCTAGAAAGAAGCCCTGCTACAGACCTGGTCCATTATCTTCTGCAACAGATTCACCTCCACCTCAACCTGGTCCATCTTCTACCAGCACCAAAAGATTTAGGCCATCCATCCTTATACCCAGATTAATCAAAAAGCTTCACCCTTCCCAGAAGAGTGCCACAACCCAAAAAACAACAAGTTACACTATCCCTGGTCCATCTGATAGTAAGGAACTTTCATTTCTTCTTTCAACTTTAAAACTGATGACTTCTCAGTTCCTCCATCTTCTGATAGTGATGATAACAATGTGGGATCCATTGCACCACCAACATTGAACCACTTGCCCACCATAAAGGCCAAGTTTCAACAACACACATCTCAACAGAAACAACTTCTGCTTCACTACTTCCAATCCACTCCTGCTAGAGATCCACAGGACATTGAGACCAGAAGACACCTCATTCACCAGTTCAAGGCTAATTCTGAACATTTCTTTCATCTCTTGATTCCCTCTGTAATTCCACTAGTACTTGAGTTTGATTCAGAAAAGAAAAATTGACTACACCCTCTATAGGATGTAACCACAAACAACCCTCAGTTTTAAGTCTTGGGGGACCATCCTCATTTTATAGTCTTGGGGGACTCAAAAAACCTCAGTTTAAAGTCTTGGGGGACTCTAAAAACCTAAATCATAAACCTAGAACCAGAGATCAACCACATTAAGACACAGAGAAAAAAAATAAAATTCTGGGGTAATTGTGAATAGAGCTGCCAGCCCATCAATTACCCCCAAACTTGCCTTTGCTAAATTCGGAGGCTACCCCTGTGGATACCCTCCACCAATCTTTCAAACCCAACATCAACAACAATCCTCATTCCTCAGTTTATAGTCTTGGGGGACTACACTTGAAACCATAAATTTTCAGTTTAAAGTCTTGATGGACTAATATAATTTCCAGTTTAGAGTCATAGAGGACTGCCAGAATCTTGCATAAATCTGACCCAGCCAATTTCATGCAATACACCCACAGCTAAACCCCCGGAGCGTCCGCCTTCCCTTCATCTTCTACTTATCACTGACAAAATTCTTCTCTTATCATTCTCATCATCTTTACACCACAGATCATGTCTGGATCCCCTGATTTTGAATCCTCTACTCTTCCTTGCTTCACTGCTCCCAGGGACTATGCCTGAAAACAGTGCATCAACATGTGCAGACCTTGCACATTCACTCTTCCAAATCCAGAAGCCAAATTCTACAACAGGGCTTGTGACTCTTGCTATTCCAAAAAAAAGAAATGTGACAGAGATGCCCACTATCCTGTTCCTCCACCTTCTCCTTCTCACAAATATATTTCCAGATCCCCTACCAGGTCTCCAGAACTTGGTCCATCCTCTTCCTCTCTATCTTCAGCTCCTTCCAGAAGATCCAGAAGCTCAGCTTCCCGCACTCTTCCTAAAAGACCAGCCTTAGATTCTCAAGAAACTGCTTTTATCACTGCTAAATTAGCTCCAAAAGCTTCAAAACCAACCTCTAGGCTTCTAGACCGCGTCCAGGCGGCCCACCCGCCTCACCAAACAGTGAAAATCAGGGCCAAAACCTCCAAAAACAGCCAGAAAATAGCCAAATTCAATCAATCAATGAAAACAACTCTACACAATCACCTCCTACTGCTCCCAGAGCAATGCAATCAACTCTTTCAATGTCCAAAAGCACCAAAATTTCCCAAATTTCTAAGAGACCTGCCAAAGGACCCCAGGAAAAAAAACAGAACACCCAGCACTGCACCAAGACCACAACTTCTTCCCCAATCAAGGCAACGCAACTACACCTCTCCTCTGTCAGCCAACTATTCTTCTGACAGCTCCATTCCTTCAAAACCTCCATCCAGAAGAGATCAATCTGCTTACAAATCACCCTCTCCTGCTCCATCTTTCATTCATCCTGGTACTCCATCACCAGTACCTCCTCCAACTGAACCAAGCAGAAATATTAGCAACAACAACAACCCTGCTGCTATAACTAGACCCCAGGAAGATCAGCATCCCAGTTCACCTTCTCAGGATCCTTCAGAAGAAGACCAAGAGAATCCGTATCTTTCTTTGATTGATCCTCATACTATAACCATGCCAAACCCTTCAGAAGTCCAAATTCCCGCTGCTTATAGATTTGATGAGCTTCCAATCTGTAAGTACCACATTAATTCATCAAATTTCTTCAAAAAAATAATTACTGATCCAATTATTCTTGTCTAGTTGGCACCCCTCCTCCTGAAACTATTATTGGAGTTGGCCAACCTCTAGAAACTTCTTTGACCCTGGATTATGGAGACATGAAACAACACCTAAGCACCATGTGTTCCAACATGCTGTAAGCCTTTGCCCTCCATGGACCTTTGAATGACTTTGAAAAATCATTGAGAAAGCGCCTGCTGGACGACCACAGGAAGATGTCTAGGATCATTAAGCACACCTTCCAGCACTCCATTCCTGCCTCTTCTTCCTCCTCCTCTGAACTTCCATCCAAACCCATTCCTGACCATTATAACCCGTATAATCTCTCCAGCAGGACGCACTTCAAAGAACACCGTGCTCTCCACAACCCTAACAAAAAACAAAAACGACATCATAATCCAAACCAGCCTCCAGAAGCTTCATCATCAAGACAATGAGCTCCTGCAAAATATTAGAAACATAATAATAAAATAACACAACAAAATAATTTCAGTTTTTTTTTTTTATTTTATTTTTTTTAACAGTTTATTCTACTAAACTACTAATCATAAGAAAATTTGAAAATAAAATGTAAATTAACAATAAATAAAATAAAATAATATGAAATAAATAATTATAAAAAAAATGGTATCCCCCAGCCAATTGATGAGCTGATCCCCTTATACCTTACCCACATCCAAGTGCACCTTCAAGTGGATACACAATAAAATATTTTAAATGATTAACAATAAAAAAAATTAATAAATTAAAGAAGATAATAAAAATAATGGAACACAGAATTAAATGAAATAAAATAAAAAAAGAAAATAGCATTTCCCGGCCAATTGATGAGCCTTTCCCCACCAATGCTTGCCCACATCCAGGTGACCCTGACGTGGTAACACCTTATATTTTGATTTTATAATTTTAAACACCCCCATAAAAAAATTAAAATAAAAAAAAGAAAAAATAAAATAATCTAAATCCACAATCTAGCAAGAACATAACTACAACATCAAAGACAGTCCAGCTCCATGGATGGTCCAGTTAGAGAAAGTCTGGTCCATAGAAATGATCACTGGGTGGGCTCCCTCCAATAAGTAAAAATGATGGGAGACCACCAGTGATCCACCGCCAATCCATAAGAACCAAAGATAAAGAAGCCAGTATTGAACTAGTTTAAAGTCATAGTGGACTTAAACCTGAATAATAAACAACAGAACTAGAATTCAACTAGGAACAACAAAAGACCTGAGACAGACATTCTGGGGTAACGGTTCTACAGAGCAGCCAGCTCATCAGTTACCCCCACACTTGCCACAATAAAATCTAGAAGCCCATCCTGGGTACCTTCTAACAAACAAAACACAACATCCAACACAATAAACCGAAACCAATAAAAGTGAAGAGCCCTGCACATGAAAACCAAAGGAATTTCCAGTTTAAAGTCATGGTGGACTAAAACCTGTGAAAAGAAACCAATACTAGGGTTCAACCAAATTAAGAGAAAGGGTTGGAAACAGACAATCTGGGGTAACTGTTGATAGAGCAGCCAGCCCATCAGTCACCCCCACACTTGCCAAGGCAATATCTAGAGGCCCTGCCCATGGGTACCCTCTAACAAAAGTATCCAACAAACAGATGCATAGCATCACCACAAAAAAAAACCCCAAAATTAAAAAATGGTCCGTAGTTTATCCTCATTGAGGAGTCAATTTTCTTCATGTCTAGTGCCTCTGGGGTAAAATATCTTCACCTCGTCTGAAGCCACTCTCTTTTTCAAGACTGCACCATCCAACTCTTCCAAAACATAAGAACCTCCAGATGCCTGATATCTGACTCTGTAAGGTCAGTTCCATCTGTCAGCAAACATTTTTCCCCACTGACTCTCCAAACTTCTATTATACACCAAAACCAAACAACAAGGTTTCAAGGGATTCCTGAGTCTATGAGCCAACTTCTTGTCCCAGAAGCTGACTGATTGATTCCTAATCTTCATCATTCTAGAGTATGCCCTCGCTTGACATTCCTCATTACATTCCAACTGTTGCATCCTGGCGCAGAGCAAATCTTCTGTTGAGTGCACATCATCCCAATCAATTCCAAGATAAGAGACAGCTTCCTAGTCCACTGGTAGAACCGCTTTCTGACCAAACATTAACTCATAAGGAGAATATCCAGTTGTCCTCTTCACAGTGACCCTATCATCAAATAAGATCAAAGGTAAATAATGCCTCCACTTTTCAGCACTATCCCTACACATCTTTACCAAAGCATTCTTGATAACTTGATGGCCTCTTTCAAGCATGCCTTCAGCTTCAGGATAATAAGGTGTAGCCACTCTAACTTTAGAACCAACACTAGCCACAGCTTCTTCAAATTCGGCACCAAACTCTGGCCCGCCATCAACAGTCACCAACTTTATCAACCCATACCTATAAATCCACTCCTTCTTTAAAAACTCGGCCACATTCTTTGAAGTCAAATTAACCAGAGGCACTGCCTCAACCCAACCAGACAAATCATCCCTGGCAACAATTAAGTATTTATACCTGCCCTCTTTAATATGGAAAGCATCTAAACTTATTCTTCCAAACAGAGTTGATTCACCAGTAGCATGGCCAACCTCTTTAGATCTCAAGTGACTTCTTCTTTGATATTCTTCACAAGATTGAACCCAACCCTGCACAGCCAACTTCATACCTGGCCACCAAAATCTATCTGCTACTCTTCTATAAGTCTCCCAAAAGCCTCTATGACCAAGGTCTTCATGCAGAGACTTTAACACCAACTCTTGAACCTTCTTCTGAGTCACAACAACCTGAGGATTTGGATGTCTCCTCCTCATCAACCTTCTTCCTGACACATTGAATCCAGGACTTTTCTTCTTCATTTCCAGCCAAGTATTATCATCACAAATATCTTGCCTCTCCAAGGTCAACAGATATTCCACAATAATAAAATACAACCCAGACTGACCCCAGGTCTCATCTTCAAAATCCAACAAAACAACATCCAAGGGTACAACTCTGTCATCAAAATCACCAGTATGAACATGATCAAATTGACCAGCCCAACCAGGACAACAATCCTTAAATTTTGGTACATCCTTCTCTTTCCACTGAATCTTATGAGAATCTAGTTCACTAACAAAAACACCCTTCTCCAATTTAGAGCCGTCCCAAACAACAACTCCATCTTCATCAACAAAAACATCCTGATCACCAGAATCAAGATCAGATACAGCCAGTTTATCCTCTTAGGGGAGGTCAGAACAATCATCCAGTTTAGCCTCATGGAAGAGGAAAGAAAAATCTTCAGCACCCTTTGTGCTGGCCCTAACCACTGGAAAATATTCATCAAACTCTTCAGAATCAGAATCCTCATCTGTAGGTGGCCTCCTTGATAATCCATCAGGTATCATAAAAGTTTTGCCCGGTTTGTGTACCAGGTCAAAAGAAAAATGCTGAATAAATGCCACCCACCTAGTTATTGGCGCATTTGGAAGACTAGGTGTATTAATCATCTGAACCAAAGATTTTGCATACACCTGCAGCTCAAAATGCTGCCCCCACAAAACCGTCTGTAGCTTCTTCAAAATTTTTGCTATGCCACACAACTCCAACTTAGGCTGAGAATACCTAGATTCCACCTCATTAAACACCACAGACTCATACCTTACTGGTCTGACCCTCCCAGTCTTATCTTCCTGAGACAAAACAGCACCAGCAGCAATATAGCTTGAGTCCACTGCCAGATAAATTTTTCCAGAATCAACGCCATAATCCAACTTGTGAAGAATAATATCTTCACCAACCACCTTCTTTAACTTCTGAAAAGCCTCTTCACACTCTTCAGTCCATTCCCAGTCTGCATCTTTCCTGGTCAGCCTCCTTAAAGGTGAAGCCAACAAAGAAAAATCCTTAATGAACATCCTGACACAAACACACACACCCAAAAACCCCCTGACTTCAGTGGTATTTTTAGGCCTTGGCCATGACTGAATTTTATTAACCTTTTTCTTTGCCATAATCCTTCCCTCTTTACATACCACATGACCCAAAATTTCCAAAGCAGTAACGCAACAGCAAAATTTTGACCCTGAAATGGTCAGACCAGCCTCCTCAATCCTAAACAACACTCTCTCCAGAGTTATTGAATATTCCCAGACAAACCTCCTTATACCTAGGTTCTCCGGTAACACCTCATTATTATAATCAGTGGATGGTCCTTTAATTCCACCATCATCAATGAAAATACCAGCATGAGTAGGGACCTCATCCTGCAAAATACAAGCCATTTTTGCTTGATGAAATTCCAATGAATTAGTTGCTCCTTGAGGCAACCTAGTGAGCTGAAATATTCCCAAAGGAGTCTCAAAAGTTTTCAAGGTACGCTTTTGGTCTAGAAGATTTGGTATGAAGTTTTACGAGGAATTTAAGGGTTAAAATGGATTCTCAACAAATTGGTACGTATTTCTTAAATCAAGGATGATTATTTTACTCAAAGATAAGAGGTAGAGTTAAAATATTAATATAATTTTTAGATCAGAGTTACGTTATTGTAAACACTAATGATATAGAATATAATAATAAGTTTTTATTGTTTGTAGTTGTAATAAAATAATGTAGTAGAGGAATGATTCAAAAACAACCAAAAGAGAGGCCTTATATAGGAAAAGGAGGGACAAAGCACGGCAATCAAATTCTAAAAACAGTAGTATGAGAGGGAGAGAAAAAGAATATTCCAGAAGGAGTATTTTCAAATTATAAAGTTGCTCTAAAAAGAAGGCATCAAAAAGATGTATTTACAGAGTATGTCAGAAATATATCAATTTATTTAATATTTACTGTAGAAGTCAATTCTAAATAAGAAATTTGAATTGTTGTATATATTTAATATTATTTGAATATTAAAATCTTATTTTAATTTAAAATTTATTTTTTAATATAATTCTTTATTTCTTCCAACCTGTCAAATGAGCACAGTGTTAGAGAAAAAATATAAGGGACAATTTTATATTTAATTATAATTATTTATTTAATGTAATCATTCTGTAATTAGTTAATTTATTAAAAGTAATTTTAATGTATCTAATTAATTAAATAATTAAAATGATAAGGTGCGACTTCATCCAGTAAATAATTAATTATTTCACTGGGTAAGTCTAGTAGCCTGGCTGACAAAAGTTGTGAGAGGCCTTGAATCCGTGTGAAGTTCCCTCTTATCATAACCACCCATAATATTACTCAAACCATAACAAACCCTTCCAGCAAAAGCTTCAACAAAGTCCTCTGCACTTGGTGGCATACCAGCGTCCTTAATAGTGACTCTATTCAAGGCTCTAATATCATGGACCACCTGCAATTTTCCATTCTGCTTCTTTACACAGAACACCAGACTTGAGTAACTAATAGTCGATTGTTCATATAACCCACTCCTGACTCTTTCCCTAACAATCTCTACAAAATCCTCTCTGATAGCAACTGGAATCAGAATAGGTTTGATTTGTCAAGGTTCATGAAAGACCACAGGAATCAAGTAAGGTACCCCATAAGAGTGTTTCAATACACCCCTTTCCTCTTCAACAAATGCCACAGCTTTCTCCCTCAGAACAATAATGTGCAACAACAACTTCTTTTCTTCTTCCGACAACCACCCATCAAGACCAAAATTAACAACCTTCAACCTCTCGGAAGTCACTCTAGCCGTCTCTACAAACTCGGGAGGATTCTTCACCAAAGGAGTACAGTACGGATCTCTTGACAAAGGCGGTCTTTTCAAAGGCAGGTTCAAACCCACAGGCATAGGCTCATTGACAGGCCCAATCTTCTGCACCACATTCCACTTGAGGGATCTTCAGGACATCTTCACCACCAGACCTGAAACAAAAACCAAGGGTTTCCCCCATCGCTCAAATGTGTGGCCAAGGTAATGTTTTTGAAAGGTGTAGAGGAAACCCTATCAGTGCACAATTGGGGGGACTTACTTTTTGACCCCAATCTCACCACTCCACAGTTTTTCCGCAATCCCAAATCTTCATCTCCACTTCCATCTTCTAAATCTTCAAATCTTGATTTATCTTCAGAATCAACTCTTCTTAAATATTGAAGCTTATCCTCTTGCTGGAGGCCCAAAAATAGATCTTGATGATCTTACTTCTTCAATATCTTCTGCAGTTTAACCCCATGCTGGAGGCCCAAAAATAGATCTTGTCGATATTCACAAAAATATTTTGAATCTTCTTTTTTCATTATCTTCAAATTTTTTTCTTGATTTTCTTGAATTATTTTGAAATTTTTATTTTCTTTTCTTGAGTTTTCTTCTGACCTACAAAAATATCCAGGGGTTTCCCCAATGCTCACAGGTGTGGCCCAGGTAATGTTTTTGAAAGGATTAGAAGAAACCCTAGCGGTGCACAATTGGGAGGACTTACTTTTAGACCACATTCTCACTGCCCCAAAACTTTCCCGCATATATTTCAATAAAGATATATAACCAATCTTCTTTTTTGAGCTTGAATTAAAAATAATTAAAAATCTTGAAAGAGAACAGAGACTTGATAAAAAATTTGATGAATACTTGCAGAGAAGAGAAACATTAAAAAGAGAATGTTGAAAATCCACTGGGTATATCTCCAAGGGAGCTGACCTACTACAACCTGGGATTTCCTCACTTTGGGGAGAGGTTGTAGCACTTGGGTGATCAGCCCTCATCACTCTAAAAAAAGACAGACTCTCAATAGAGCCTGAGCCACACTCCAAAAAACCGGAGTCAGCACCAACTTCTCTCCGTCTCCTGCAACAATCCATACACTGGAACATTGAAGATAAGCCAGGCCTGGTCTCCCAACCATCCTCTCCAGGGGATGATAACCTCATGTGAAGTCTTCTCTTGTCCTCACCAGTCAACTCCAAACTGATTCACACTTCATATTGATAGCCAATTCTTGCCTGGAAATCCATCAAGAATGGCCCACCCAAAACTGCTTTTACATTACCTTTAGCAATGTAAAAATGAACCTTCCTTGAGGCTCCACCAAAATCTAACTTCATAAATTCGGAAGTTCCAACCAATTCCGTAACATGGCCACCAATCCCTCTCAAGTTTACACCAATACCAGTTTTAATGGGGAGGCCCAAATGAGTTGCCTCAAACAAGGAAATCAGGTTTATCTGTGAACCTGAATCCACCAATGCCCTGGCCTCCCTGCCATTCAGAGTGACATTGACATATCCCAGAGGAGCAGAAAAATGAGTTTCCAACCCCTCACCAAACTTTTCAGCAGAATCACAAATGTATTCCACCTCCCAAGAAGACACCCTTCTCCTGGTAAACAATTTCTTTTGCCTATCAGCCAACACCGGACTGATAGCATACAATTCCCCATGAGATAGGGAAACCTGACCCTGATTCATCCTTTCCAGGACAGAGTCCATAACATTAGATTGACCAGAAACCAGTGGCCTCTCAAAGTGAGCCCTTGGCTTCACCACCTTGGTCCTAGAATTTTCCTCAGCACCAGCACCACCAACAGATTTACCATCCACAGGAACCAAACCTGATCCCTCACCAGACCCTCTAACTCCAGCAGGCTTTGGCAATGAGGCCAAAGGGACATCCTCCTCAGAATCAGAATCAACATACATGGGCATTGGCTCACCATTCATGTTTAATGCGCCAAAACTAGGGGGGCCCATATTAGCAATCCCCTTCTGAATCTTGTACAGCTCCTCTTTGCTGTACTTCCTCCTAGCTGCACCCAGCTTAGGATCCGGTTTAGAAGCCTTAGGCTTTGGTTGGGCCTAAGAACTGCTCTTTGGCCTTCCCACCTTACCTGCCTCTACATCATAAACACCAGCCAAGCATTCACCACTTGACTGTCCGCCACAAGAATACAACTCCAAACCACCAAAGGAAGTAGAAAAAGAGACCTTATTGAACTCCTTCCCCTTGCCCTTGACATCCTCATTCTCTTTAGCAGAAGACTTCCCCTGATCACAAATCTCCTCAAACCTCGGCCTCCTCTGATTGAGACCTCCCATCCTCCTGACCAAATCCACAGGAGCCTGCCCCTCACTGGGCTTCACAAAAGAACCATCAGGGAACTTGAAAACCCTGCCATCAAACTCCACTTTCCCATCAGACACATCCCTGTTTAATTCCCAACAATCATTGGACCTGTGCCCTCTCCTACTGCAATAAGAACAAACCCAAGGATTACTCCTACCAGCCCTCCTTTATAAATCTCTAGGCTGAGAAGGTGCCTTATTGACCTTCTTAGCCTCCTGCACAAAAATGTGTAGCTGTTTTGTCAGTTCAGCCAAATGTTCCAACATTGGGTCCTTCTCCTGTTTTGGAACCTTCACCAAATTCTTTTCCTCCTTCTTCTCCCTTAATTCCTCATCAGCCAAAGCATCACTGACTTTACTGACATACTTGGCACACCCCTCCTGATAGGTGTCCACAGCCAATAATTTCAAATGGGCCTCAACAGCCTCCCTCACCTTATCCAAGGCAGGCAACTTCTGATCCCCATTAGAAAGAGTTTTCATCAATTCCTTTCTTGACAACTCGTTCAACACATCCATCCTGACATCTCTAGCCAGGGCAAACCAAAAAACATCCTTGGCAGCATTCTCATGTGCCAGCTTCTCTACTTCCACCAAGTATTCCACCACAGGATCAAACTGTAGCAGAAACTTCCTGTAACTGTGTAAGTTACCAATACCACCATAAGATTTCCATTCACTGACAACCTTGTTCAGATCCACCATAGTGAACCTGACACCCCATCTATAAATCATCTCCCTACACAGCAACTTCCAATCCCTCTTCTTGTAGCCAGACATGGCCACAATCTCCTTCTCCACTGCCCTATCACCAATGAAGAAAATAATCTGCTTCACCATGTCCAGGTAAGAAGCACCATCCACACCAGCAGCAGTTTCATACTTCTCCAGAAACCACTTGACATTCTCCCCATTAAACTTGGTACCATCCCAAGTTTTAATCCTAACACATTCCCTAACCATCACAGCAGGAGGACCATCCCCCCACTGACAGTCACCACAGGAATAGCAGAACCAGAAGCCATTCTTCCAGTCCAAAACACCAAAAAGAGCCAACCAAAGAAAACAGAGATTCCAAAGAACTAGCAGGTTCTACCCCACGTTGGGCGCCAGAAATGTAGGCAATCCTATAGTACTAGCTATAGGCCTTGACCAAGGGATTTGGAGAAAAACCAGAGAGAAAATCCCCTGTCCCTTTAGAAAAAGAAGTGAGATTTACCTGCTGCAGTAAATTGGTTCCTGTTTTGCTAAAGACCCTTTTCCAATACACTTGACTGCTTTATGAGCCAAGAAAGTAGTCACCAGACAGACTACCAGACCAAAGAACTGAAATGTAGACCAATGTCCACACCAGAGACAGCAAAGATACTTGATGTAGGCTGCAAATCCACACCAGAGACAGCAATAATACTTGCTATAACTTGCAAGACTATAACAGAGAAAACAGTTGCCAAAGTTAAGTTAAATGAAGAACTCACTTGCAACAAACACAGCCAATTGTGGCCAAAAAACAGTGAAAACTGAGTGAGGAACAATTATATCACCTCCGGATGGTTTTATGATGATTAAGGTCGCCCCAAACTGTCTTATTCACTATCTACACACAGACCACTATCTAAGAGCCCATGAGCACCCACCAATCTGGTGCCTGTACCCGCCAAATTGCATAAAAAACCCTCCAGAAGCGCTCCCCAGCCTTCTAAAACAGAGGCGGGAGGGCCCCCCAACGTCGGAGGTGCCGCCTGAAGCGGCACGGTCTCCCTGAAGCCAGAGAACCACTAAAAACACCCAATCTACTTAGAAAAACTAACTACAACTACTAAAACCTTTAAAACACGGAATTTCACTATAACAACATTGAGACATGAAATATAGAGAAAAATTAGCTCTATCCAATGGTACTAAGCACTTAACCCTAAGACTTAAGGTTAGCCTGTAAAACACGAAAAACAAAATTAAGCAGCTATCTTTTTAAATGAAAAATGAGGAATTGACCCCTTAAAACTTAGAATATGAAAAATGTCTACAAGACATAAAATATAGAAAAAAACCGGGGCTATCCAATGATAGTACCCAAATACCCACAGAGCCAATATCCACGGAATAAAACCAGAAAAATACCTAATTCCTTCACTGATGTCAATTAAGACATGCCCAAACAACACCAAATCACACAACAAAGGCCCCTGCCAATTTCGGAAGACCACAGCGGCTCTTCTGGAAGTCCTGGAATTGTATCTTCCCTGTGCTTTGTGAACAGTAAAATGTTGAAAACTGGATGTACTTGCCTCTTTGAGATTGGTAACTCCAGTTTAAAAGCTGAGTCAGATACCTTGCATTTGATCTTAAATGGGCCTACTTTCTTGTGATCAAGTTTGGCACTTGGGCACAATGTAGCAAGGAAGCATGAGCTTAACCAGACCTTTTCACCTACCCCCAGCGCCCGATGCTGCAACTTTACTTGATCATGGTGGCTCTTCATTGCCTGTTGGGATCAATTGAGCACTGCTTCTAGCTCTTCATGTATCTCCAGCAGCTTCTGAATTCTCTCTTTTTCTTCTGGAACATGCAGTGTTCCTGGGGTGCCAATGGAGAATGTTGGGTGATCCCTATAGTTGGCATTAAAGGGGAAAATGCCTCTTGACACATGGAGCCAGTTTTTGTATGAAAATTTAGCTAATTCTAGGAGCTGCACCCAATCATCTTGCTGATAGTTGTTGAAGTGACATAAGTATTTTTCAATTTCCTTGTTCACTATCTTGGGTTGTCCATCAGTCTGGGGGTGCCATGCTGTTGAAAATATGGGCTTAATATTCAGTTGCTCATACATTTCTTTCAAAAAATTTGAGTTAAAGGTACTTCCCCTATCTGATAGAATGCTATCAGGCAAACCATGCAGCTTCCAAACTTGCACCACCATTAGGTCTGCAATACCTTCATATGTGACCTTGGTAGTGGTTAGAATGAGGTGCACCATCTTAGTGCAATGGTCAACAACTGTTAGAATAGTGTTCTTCCCTTGAGACTCTGGTAACTCCTCTATAAGATTATAGGAGAGCCCCTTCCATGGCTTCTTGGCAATTTTTAGTGGGGTCAGTGGTGTTGTTGTTGGACTGACCTTGTTCCTTTGGCACCAGTCACATGCTGCTACATAGCACTGGACATATGCTTTCATGGACTTCCAGTAAATTTTACAATTCACTAGCTTCATGGTTTTCAGAAGTCCTGGGTCTCCAGTCATTTGGGAGTCATGCCTTGATTTGACAACCTTCCTCTTTAGCTCTTCATTGCTTGGCACCACTATCCTCCTGTTCCAATATAGCGCTTCCTCATCTAGGTGATACTCCTCTAATACTTTCCTTACTAATACCTCCTTTGATAATAGCACCTTCACCAACTCCTGAACTCCCTCATCTTTTCCATGCCCCCTTCTTACCCATTCCATCAAAGCCTCATCTGCAAATTCCACCTCATCTAGAACTACCCCCTCTTCAAGGTCCCCCTTCAATAATGTTGCGCCAACAGTATGTAGCTGCTACGGTGCTGGACACAAGTCAGGACATTGTGATAGTGCATCAGGTTTACCACTTTTTTTCCTGGTCAAAATGAAACAACAAAATTAATGCTACTTAGCAGTTCTTCCCAGTGTGTTTGCCAGCAGTTTAACTTTTTTGTGGTCAGGAAGGTTTCCATGTTTTTTTGATCTGTATAAATGAGAGCTTGTAACCGGTGAGGCCTCCCTTCCAAATAGTGGCGCCAGGTGGGAAAGGCTTCTACTAGTAGCAATAACTCTTTATCTTATATTTCATAGTTTAGTTAAGCCCCTATCAGCGTTCATGAAAAATATGCTACTGGGTGGAAGTTATTTTCAGTATTGTATTGGGATGATACTGCGCCTAGTGCAAAATCTGAGTAGTCACATTCCAGAAAAAATGGCTTCAATAAGTCAGGGATGAAAAGAATAGGGGCTTTAACAAATTATCTTTTCAGGTAGTCAAACGCATCTTGCTGGCTACTTGTCCAGATAAATTTGGCTTCCTTCTTTGTGAGGTTGTGCAATGGTCGGAAGGTGTGGGAGTAATTTTCAATAAAACGACGGTAAAAATTTGCAAAGCCTAGGAATGACTGGAGCTCTTTTACTGATGCTGGTGTTGGCCATTCATTTACTGCCTTTACTTTCCCTTGGTCCATTTGTACCCTATTCTTTGAAATGATCATACCCAGGTAGGGGATCTCACTCACTGAAAACACACATTTATCTGGTTTTAATCATACTCGGGCCTACCTCAGGCAAGGCAAACAGTCAATCACACATATCTTATGTTCCTATATTGATTTGGAATAAATCAAGTTGTCATCCAGGTATACTGCCACATCTATTCTTATTCTGTCTCTATAGATGCTATTGGTGAAGTGTTGGAAAGTGGCAGGCTCATTACAAACCATTCAAAATGACCAAATTTAGTGCAGAATGCCAGTTTGTGCTCATCACCTTCTTTTACCCATATGTTGTGGTAAACTGCCCTAAGATCCAGGAACATGAAGATCTCTGCACCTTGGAGACTATCAATCAGCTCACTGGTAAAAGGAAGGGGATAACTGTTCTTTACTGTCAGTGCATTTAGCATTCTGAAATCCATGCAAGGTCTTAGTGAACCATCTTTCTTCCCTGCAATGATCACAGGGGCTTCCCATGGAGACTTTGATTCTCTAATGAACCCATTCTTTAAATTTTTATCAATAATCTCCTTCAGCGCTGCTGACTCCAAGATTGACAGTGGGATTATGCGGCTAAATTGGGGGGTTGCGCCTGGTATCAGATCAATGGAAAAGTTGTATGGTCAATGAGGTGGCAGGGTCTTGACTTCCCCTTCTTCAAACAGCAGTAGGAATTTCAAATAAGCTTCAGGGAACATTTTTTGAGGCTCTTTATTTTCTTTAAGGTCTGAGCCTTGGCTGCAATCTTGGCAGATATGTTCCAAGCTGTCGCATCACATTCCAATTCCTCCTCTTCTTCCAGTGCCCCCTCTAAATCCTGAAACTTAGCATCAAGAGAAAGTGTCAGCTCTTGCAGCAAGTATACTGATGATAATTAAAACCCAGGAGACTCATCAGGAGGGGCCAGGGGGCAAATTCTCTCTCTGCGCCATCCACCTTTCCATTCTTTGCCTTTCCCCATCCTTTTGGCACCCTCTCCTGTTCTTTCTGTGTGTTACTGCCTTCTGGGACCTCTTTGGTGCTCCCCAACGGTGACCCATCCCTAGCCTGCTGCTTAGAATCAAGAGGAAGCATCAGTTCTGGAAGAAAGTCAACTGATGATAACAAAATATAAGAAGACTTGCTGGGATGGGCCCCAGACCCCTGAAGGGGCCAGGGGGCCAATAATTTAGCGCCAGAATCCCCTCTCCTTCCCATCTGCACCTTCTTTTCCTTCCAATTCACTTTTGGGTCATTGCGGTCTAGCCATCTCATCCCCAGTACCATATTGTACTGTTCCTTCAGGTTGGTTGCATATGCCCTGCACTGAGACTCCCTCACATCACACCAAAATATGCAAAAAACCTTCTCTCTTACTTCTCCTCCCCCAGCTGGGGATCCATCAAACATAATTAGCTGCCTAGGGTGGTCTAATTTCTCTTTTTTCATTTTTTTCTGTAAAAACTTGTTGGAAATAAAACAGTCTGTGGCCCCACAGGCCAGTAGGGCCCAAACATTTGTTGTGGCATCAAGAGTCATTAAAGGCAAGTTTAGTATAATATTATTATCATTCACTTCATTTGGTTACATACTGATAACTCCTCTACTAAATTCCCTTTATCCTTTCCCTCTAGTCTTCTTGAGGAGGGAACAACCTTCACTCCCAAGCGCTGTCTTTTACCTTCACTTTTCCTGCGCTGTCCTCCACTTAACTAATTCTCATTTTCCCTTTTCACTACCTTTCCAGGTAACCACTGCTTCCACACCTGAGGAAAAGACCTTTTATTATGCACCTCTGATACTCACCATCTGATAACCTCTTCCTCCCACTAGCAACTTGTACATTTTCTGTGTTGATATCCATGGCATTCGGGTCCCTAGAACTAGCCCCGCTTGAGGCATAATTGCACCATGGACAAGCGCCAATCCAACCATCTGTTTGTTGATGGGTGAACTCATTGTGAACTTAGATTTCCAGCTCCATGAGTCCTTGGAGAGAGGTTGGACAATCACCACAGAAAATTTGGGGGGGTATTGCTAGCAATACCCCTCATTTAAAAATGTTGGGAAGTGGTTGGAAAGCTGTTGGAAGGCTGTTGGGAGTTCATTGTGAAACCAGATTTATATTAATTGGACAAAGATTTGGTAATCAGTTAGACCTAGGTTCAACCAAACTCAATCACAGGTTTCTTGGAGCTTGGTGATTACTTTGATTTTGAGCTGAGCACAGATTGAGCAAAGCTTGAACATATCACTTAACATATCATAATATTCACTTTCCCATCTTGTGGAAAGCAAAATTTGATATTCCTTCTAAGAATATCTACATATATTTTCTTGTCAAGTTGGTAACAGAAGGTTAAACTGTAGTATCTCAATTATTACACTAGACTAAATAGATATTTGATAAAACATACAATTCAAATCAATTTTAATATTATTGAGATCACCATAAGTGTCTTTCCAAAGACTTACAAAAAGTATGTTAGTATCAAGATATTGTTCTAGGTAGTAGTTTCAATTTGGATTTTGAACTGACATCTAAAGCATTTTACTATTAGACAGAAACATAAATAAGTGTAATAAGAGTGAAATTATTCTATTTTGTGATTATAAAGTAACAATAATGCACATTTTTATTGAGAAAATTTTTCTTCCTCCACAAACCAAAATTTACTCTATAGGCTCAAGATTTATTTTTAAGACATATTATTCATTTCAGTTATCATTGATTTACTTCCAATATTTATTAAAAAGATAATAATAATACATGTGAAATAATTATGAGCTTAGCATAGCATATGCTAAAAAGTTATTTTGTCGTTTTATTCAAAACTGATTCTTCATTTTTTGCTTCAATTCATCTTTTAACAACCACTATCTTCAGATACTATTCTTACTTAATATGTCAAGTCTCAGATGTGTTGGACAGTTCTCAATAACAATCGATCAAATTTATATGAATGTAATTTCAAGATTTCAAAACTCACCGACCCCCACGATTTTACAGCGAGGCAATTCGAATGTTCATATTTTTGGACTATTTGAAGAAAGAAAACCAACCCTTGTTGGTAATCTTTCTCAAGTGCAGAGTCAGCACATTGGACCACTATTGGGTGACATTGGCTCTGGATCTCACCATTTAAACCAAAGAAGTGCCTTGAATCCTATGAAGCCTTTCTATTTTCATGCTTACTTGGTTCCAGTTTTTGGTAATCAGTATCAACTTTGGGGATGCCTCTTTTCTTCAAGTACACTAATCAGTCTTGCTAAAGAAGCATTTTCTTCTGCTCAAATCGATTTATGTCCAATCCTGAACTACGACTCCACTATCTTTTTTAATATCCCGCATGTAATTTTTGAAGGCTCTTTCCAAATATCTCAGAGTACTCAAGATTGGAAAGCTGATCAACTTATCTGAGGAATCAAAACAGTTCTCAAAACACATCAACTTCAAGCAATAAATTTTATGATTGACAATGAACGAATGTTAAAGGAAAAGTTGGATATCATGTGGAGGCACCAGGACAACCATTGGCTTAGAACTGGATTCGATGACTATAAAGATCAGTTTCCTAACAATCAATTGCCGCCTGAAGGAAACGGGTCAATACTTGCTGATGATATGGGTTTGGGAAAGACACTTTCAACTCTTTCTCTTATAAGTGCAACTCAAGGTGAAGCAAGACAATTCCAGGTATCAGAAAATCAAGAAGGTATTAATCAGAGTTCAGCCACACTGATTATATGCCCCTGGCAACACTATCAAATTGGATCAATGAAATAAGTGTGCACTTTGAAGATAATGCACTTCCTTTCAAGGTTCTTTATGGGAAGGATTGTCAAAATACTAATGTCAATGAGCTACAGGACACTGATATTGTTTTAACGACCTATGAAATAGCTAGCCCAACGATGTCAAAAAATCAAAGCCAAAAAAAGATACCGGTGACTCAAATGCTCTTTTTGGTATAGAGTTGTTTTAGATGAAGCTCAGTTAGTGCCCATTTCTATATCTAAAACTTAAAACTTAATTTTTATTATCAATTTTTATAAATATTCTTTTAGTTACATTAAAAATCCTTACTCGCAGAGGGCTCAAACAATATTTGACTTGGAATCCCAACACCGACTATGCTTGACTGGAACTCCACTTCAGAACAGGCCCACTGACCTTCAAAGTCTCATATTTTTTCTTAGAATCGAAAAGTGGCAAGAAGACTGGTTATGGAAGAATTTCCTTTTTCCAGGTTTGCAAAAAGGAAAGGCTAATTCTATTAAATCAATCAATCACTTAATGAAAGTCATAAGCCTACGTAGAACAAAGGATGCAATTTTGTCTCTTCCAAAAAAGATTCAAAGGGGGATATCGGTTCAATTAGCAGATCCATGGAGGTCTAAACTTGATGTGCTTCAAGAAGGATTCACTGAGCGATATGGGCCCTCCAGAAGCACTGACTTCCCTTGGGACTCATCTGAGTTTCTAAGAGAGCTGATGATTTTTAGAAAATTCTGCAACCATCCAATCTACGAAAATCTGGATGAAACTCCAACTTTTGATTTCACCTGGCAGCATTCCGCAAAGATTTGTCATCTTATAGGCCACTTAAAAAACTTTTTGTCTGGTGAAAGGGATATAAATTTTCCAAAAGCTGTTATATTCTCCAACTTTGCAGACTTTTTGCAGATGTAAGTGATTCTATAATGAATTTTTTTACAAAATTGTGTTGGCTTATTAAAAACAATTTTCTAATATTTCAAAATAGAATAAAAATGGCTTTAGATGACCACAATATTAGGTATACCCAGCTTACGGGTGAACTCAGCCGGACAAAGCGAGACAAAAATATGCATGAATTCCATTTTAATAAAAATTGCCAAGTTTTGGTTGGAACGATTCAGGCTGCAGGAGTGGGTATAGATCTCAGGTGTGCTCAAAATGTATATATAATGGTGAGCTCAATGTCTTTTATTTCATATTAAGAACAAAAATATTAAATTTTTTATATGTTCAATGTTGAAATAGGAGCCAAATTGGAATCCAGCAGTTGAGCAACAGGCTGTTGATCAGCTGTATAGAATGGGGCAGCAAAATGAAGTAAATGTTTTGAATTATTTTGTACAAGGAAGTATAGAATTCAGCATGTATAAGATTCAAAGGAAAAAAATGGAGCTAACAATGTAAGCCAAATTTCATTTCTATAAATTTTAATGATAATAGTAATCATTAAAATTATGTTTTTGATTTCAAGGCTAAGTGTCCCAAACAGTGGAAATGAGGAGTATGAGTGTGCAAACCTATTATTAAGGGAGTTTGTCAATCACTCACATTAGAGGAACAAAGAATTTCAAGGAGAGCAGGTAAATTTATGGGATTTTGAGGATTTAAAAGTCTGAGTTGTTGAGGATTTAGAGATGCAAGATATAAGGGAGAATAACAGTCATTCGGCAAACCCCGGGGGACATGAGAAGGATTAAGGTTAGGGGATAATGTTGAAACCAAACTGATTCTTTTGTACAAGGCCAAGTCCTTTAGCACACTGCCAGAGTAGGTTGAATTATCTCGAATATCAAAGTGTTGTTGGTCAAGATATTGTGCAACTTTAGAAAAATCTTCAGACCTCCATTGCATTAAGATACGTCTTAACGATCCATCATTATCAATTTCGGTGTCTGAACAACATTTGATGTTTGTGAAAAGGTTGTGATAAGTTTCACAATGTGGAAGTTGTTTAAGAAGTTTAGTTCGGTTAACTGAATTCTAAGAATCTTTGTTATTTGAAATAAAGGTCATAAATAAAAACGGTTGAAAAAAAAGGGATTTTCATACTTTTTTTTTTATTCTATATTTATGCTTTCTCACTTTGATTATTTCTTGAGAGCTATGAGAATCCTTCCCAAGTCTTAATCTATCAGCATGACCTAAAAACCAACGGTGAAGAACTCCTATTTGATTTGAGAAGCTAATTTGAGTTGAGTCAATTGGATATGCAATCAAATTATTGGTTTTTAAGGCATTGTCCCAGTGTTTAATGAGAATATTTGCCAAGACCTGGTTCCATTTGTCAAACCAATCTAGGTTCCAAGCGAAAGTTGATCCTGGGAAACCACACATGCGAAGGTGCTCAATAAAAGATTCACGGAAAATTGGTGGAAACTTTTCTGAAACTGCTGAATTTGATTCTGGATGAGGTAGTTCAAAGGCAATGTTGCAAGAATTCATGTCGAATGATGAAAATCTGTCTAATTGCTCTTCAGTAGGGTTTTGTTCCCATCCATTTGATTCTGGTGACATATCCAAAAGTGAACGACAAAAATTGTGTATAGATCTACAAAAGTGAGAATTGAATGGAGGCAAAGTCTCATTAAAAATTCTATTAAGTGTTCTTGTGTTTGTGGGCAGGTTTCCATGAGGAAAGTAAGAGCTACTAGGGTTCATAAATAATTAGATTAAGAAAGTGTTCAATTAAATTAAACAAAGAGGAAGGATAAATTGTTGAGCTCCAAAACTTTATGATCAAAGTTGATTTAAGGAGAAATATCACAAAAATTAAGAATAAGAAATATTTCAACTTTATGGAATTATAATATGCATAAATTATATTTTTATATGCAACTTGAACTCAAAAGGAATGGTATAAAATAAAGAGAATGATTATGTGATAAAAGCAGACTCATTTAAGAAACGGATTTTTTTTTCTTTTCAAAAAATTCTTCCACAAAAATAATTTGTTAAATGTGAGGCTATGTTCATTTTTTGATTACCAAAAAATTATTTTTGGTCCAATATGATAGTAATACATATTCTTTTGAGTAATTTTTTTCAACCTGAATAAATAGACTAGAGTGTCACTTCATCGCATTTATGTATGAAAAGTTATACAAGGTTTCAGCTTTTATGTAATTCTTTAAGGTTTACACTTTTGTAGCATCTATTATTTGAGTATTTTTGATTTTTTCTTTATAGAAAATTCTACCTAGTACAGACCAATTTTCAAGTTGAAAGAAATATGTTTGTGATTGTTTTTTACAAAATATTAAACTTATTTTTGGGTTTAACTTTGATTTTTGGGGTAATTTTTTAAATAATTATGTTAAAAATATGGATTACTTTTCTTATAGTCCATAACTAAGAATTTTTATCAAAATCAAATAATTATAGGGTAGTTAGATATAACTCAGAAGGCATTTGATAGAAAAATAATTAAGATGCTTGTGCGTACAACAGAATTTTTTCTATGATAGAAAATATTCTGATAAACATGCATGCATTGTTGTACAAATGCAGAGAGTATACAGAATACAAATAAAGTAGACTGCATAACTTTAAATTAATATATAATTTATCCGATTAAAAATTAAACATTTAAACTTAAATAATTTCAACACATATTCCATCATATTCTTTTGATAAAAAAATGTAGCTTATATTAGCTAGTGCCTTTCAAAAAAAGGAATACCTTCAATCGGTAACTTCGAATAGCTAACTTATTCCTACAATTATCACAATTACAATGCCTCCATTTTTTCATGTATGTCAATGTCAAGATCTTGGATGTGTCAATAGAAAGTATCAAACTTCTTCTGGGTCCTTTGAAGTTGGTATGGCTTTCAAAAGCTCTAATTCTTATGCAAAACATCAAGAGGAAAGAAATAGGAAGGCCCAGATGGTTATTTCTTCCATCAATCCACTTAACATTGGAAGTTCCCGCTCCACAGAAACAGTAAGCTGTATATCTATAGTTCAATGTGAGAATTAAAGTCTTTATGATTTTTCAATGATTTATTACATAGGGGCAGTTGCTATTGGGGGAAGAAGTATCTTCAACAGTCTCTAGAAACTCAAATCTTGGGGAACGGTATAGCCAAATAATTATGTGGCAGGCAGCAAAGCTTTCTCTGATTCATCATTTGAGCAAAGAAGGTTGTACTCAATTTTTGGATGAAGAAATTAAGAAGCTCAAACTTCTAGGTGATAGTGGAATACTGGATTCTGATAGCATTGTCCGCCTGGTCCCACGCTCGATAGATACAGTTTTTAGTCGATTAAAGCTCAATCAATCATTTTTCACTAAAACATGCTGTCCTAAATGCTTTGCTCTTTATGAGTATAACTCTGAATCTCAACCATCTATACTATGTTGCAATCAACCGTTTCTTTCATCATCAAAGCGCTATTTAAAAATGTTTGGAGCAGGACAAATTGCAGTTAAATGTGATGAAAGGCTGTATTTGATGGAGGAACATCAAGAACATGTAAAATACTTATCTCTTAAAACATTTCATCACCATTCTTTTATCGACTGGCTTAAGGAAAAGATCAAACTGTTCAAATTTGAGCTTCTGATTGAGAAGAAAACCCCTGTGGCAGAACGTGTAGAGTGTGATTTGATGAAGGATGTTTGTGATGGTTCAATTTGGAAAAACTTTCCCATAACCACTCCAGCTCTGGATAGCAATGATGATGAATATACGATAACTTCAGGCAACTTAATTTTTACTTTATATGTCGACTGGTTTAGGCCTGGTGGCAATAGGATTGGAGGTCATCAGAAGTCTGTAGGCAATATTATGATGGTGTGTATGAACCTACCTCAAAAAGATAGATACAAAATGGAAAATCTTTTTTTGTATTCTACTATACCCGGACCAACAGAACCCACAAGTGAACAGCTTAATCACCTTCTAAAACCACTGGTTAATGATCTACAAACTCTATGGGATGGTATTTTGATTGAAAAGACACATCTTTATCCAGGAGGCCGGAAATTAAGAGTTGCATTGTTCTCTTTGATAGGTGACATTCCTGCAATACGAAAATTGGCTGGCTTTTCGAGTCACTCTGCAAAAATGTTCTGCTCTTTCTGTAATATCTCTAAAGATGAAATTAGTGAAAAGAATGTGGGAAATTTTTCATTACGGACTCATGAGGATCATATGTGCTGGGCAACAAAGTGGAAAAATTCTAAGTCACATTGGGAGCGTGTATCAATTGTTCAAAATCATGGGGTACGATGGAGTGAGCTGAATAACCTTGAATATTGGCATCCAACTGAATATTGCTCAATTGATGTTATGCATTCACATATGCTTGGCAACCTAAAAGATCACAGTCTAAGCTATTTTCAAATCCAAAATGCAGCAAAAGATCTAGAAAGAAAGCTGGAAAAGGATAAAAATTGGCATGTAAGAGAAGAAGATGATGATTTCATTTCTGATACTTCACTGCACAAACATTCGAAAAAACATAGAAGTAGCTTAAGCACCACGAATAATGATGATGATGATACAGGACACACGAGACAGCACAAGCGGCAAAGACGTACGAGTTCAAGACAGTCATCAAGTCATCATGGACTAGATAATGAAGGATTGGGAACAAATCGATCAAGAAGCCAGAGTAGGTCATCCAGCTCCAAATTTATTCCTCCATATAGCGATGTGGCCTCAGTACAGTCTCAAAGCAGTGACAGTAGGAATTCATTGTATAACTTAAGGCAAAGAAGCATTAGCATATCACAGAGTGAAGGATCTCACTCATCAAATGAGACAGCTAGAGATGAAGAAAATAAAAGGAAAGGTAAGGAGAAAGAAAATGAAGGTAGTAGTAATCCACAAATCACAGCAGCAGAGCTACAGGTTGTATGGAAGATGATTGATCAAGTAAGAAGACCTTCCTGGCTAACACGAGTTCCAAAATCAGTAGGATCTAAAAAGGCAGGATCCCTCAAGGCAGCAGAATGGCACATGCTGTATACTCTCTACTTCCCTTTGTCACTTATACCCCTTTGGTTTGAAAAATTTAAAGAATCTGAATCTTCAGCTTCCTCAGCTGATAAACCAAGAGAATATTATCTTCTCAAGTCACTTGTAACATTATGCTCGATCACCAATTTTTTGACATTAAAAAATATACAGACTAATGAGCTTAAAGATCTAGATCAATTTCTGTTAGAGTATCGTGAGTGCCTTGAAGAGGGTTGGAAGAATATTAATGCAAAGCCAAATCTGCATATCACTCAACATTATCCTGAAATGATAAAGCGTCTTGGTCCACCATCAGGTACAGCTACTTGGTCTGGAGAGCGGGTGAATCATATATTATCTGAAATTCCAAACAATCACCATCCACGTATGTAATGTTTGTAAGAAATGATTTAAAAACTCAGCTGTGCTAATTTATTAATATTTACCACAGGAGAGATACCGCTAACAATGCTCAAACATTGGTATCGGAAGTCTAGGGTATTAGATCTTGGTGAAGCTAAAGATAATGATCAATGTGAGACTAAAAAAATCCATATTGATCTCGATAAACAAAACAAATGGATCCATCTAAGTATGGCATTATTTACTAAATGGGTAAGGGCACGAATGGGAAAAGAAACTTCAAGACGGGCTTTGACACCATCGGAGAAAAGTGGGGATCGGGTAGTTGAAAATGTAGCAAGCATATTGATACATGGAGAGAGGTTTACTAGTTACCATCGACACATTGCTAATTCAACAATTGAATTCTACTATGGAAAAGATAGCCAGTTTGGGCAAATTGATGATCTTTTCAGATCAAAGGAAGAGATTGATCAAATATATTTAATAGTAAGTCCTTTCAAAGAGCTCTGTCCAGAAGAAACATCAAAGGATCCCTATGAGCTTTTCCCACAAGTGCATTGTCGGTTAGTAAGAGTAGCCAAAGCAACTCAAATTGTGATTAAGAAAGATGCAATAATTGGACATGCAGCTACTGTCGAGCACAAAAAAGGAATGTTTGGAATCAAAGACGAGGTTGTCACTGCCATTGGACTGCAGACAGTAGTGAGTGAAAAAATTAATCAAATTTATTTTCTGTTGACTAACATCTTTGTGTTAATTTGGGATTGGGGAAATTTGTAGGATTGGTGATATTTGTAAATGGTGAAAGAAATAATTCAATGCTCGATTAAAAAATGCAATGCATCCAACTTACCTTATCATAAACCAGTGAACAATTACTTTGGTTGCTTTTATTGCGAGAGAACCCATGCTTTCAATGAGTCATTTTTATCTTAAATGTAAGAATGAAAGAAATAAAATCATGATAATGAGAAATATGATAAAATTTTTACTTAATGAATGATCTTCTTGCTCATTCATCTACTATAAATAGTTTGACCTTCCAACTTTAGCTGATAGCTATATATTATTCACTTTATTTTTCGACAAGAGAACATACACGTTTACAAGACTATATACATAGTATCTATTTTTACTTTAGCTTTGATAGGTATAAATTTTAACAACTGATTATTTTTATTTTATTTTATTTTATTACAGTTCATTATGGATGATAATTTTGAAGGGATGTCTGTTGACCCAACCGATTCTGATTGTTTTCCGCCTCAACATACTAATACTGGAAATACTCCTCCACCACCCTCTGCTGATCCACCTCCAGATGCATCTCAATCTGTACCACCTAATCCTAACCCACCACCTAATCCCAATCCAGGCCAAGAGTCTCATTCAGAACCGAGAAATTTTAATCCCAATCATCCTTCTGCTTCTGAAAGTGCTGATCAGCTAGGAAGAGATTGGGCTAGTGAAGTATTGAGGGAATTTTTCGGAGACCAATCATCATCTGCTCAGCCTAACCAAGGAGCAAGCACAAGTGGAGCAGGTAAGTAAAATTTGTAGTGTATTCTTTTATTGAAAAATAACCAATTTAATTAACTTATTTGAATTGTTAGTGAATCCCTCAATCATTATGGGTATCAGTGATTACCACAGACTCAATTCAGCAGAGTCTCATGAGCGAGAACGGGGGTTAAGGGCTGTAAGAGGCTTAGTTAGAAGGAATGATGTTCCCAGGAGCTCGGACAGTCTAAATAGAAATATTTACCACTTTCTGAAGTATTGTCTTGGGGGACCAACACAAATATCAAAATATCCTGCGAGCCCAACACCTTTGGAGATTGAAAATTGGAAAGATTGGAGCCAATTCAAACTGTCCTAACCCAAGTCCAATCTTCTAACCGTGCCAATTCTGCAGCTGATCGACAATTTCTGATAACCAATTCTATAGCCTTCTTGTGATCCAAAATTCGACTACCCAAATTTTTTCCAGCACCTGAGCCTCGAGGACTAAAAGGAGGAGCACCGATCCCACTTTCTGTCAAAAGAAACTTAGAGCGTGAATTGCAAGAAAAAGGTTTTCGGAAATTCGCGTTTGATTGGACTTGCCGTGATTTTTCAGAATCAACTTGGAATCAAGTCATGGGAAGCATAGTATGCAACCACTGTACCAGATGGCTCACCACCTTGAATACAATCGATCAGTCAAAGCTTCAGTTCACTCAATGTGTTATTGAGAAATGGGTAGTTAATAAGGGGAAGGAGATGATAAGGTTGTTTGGGCAAGAAGAGGAAAGGGTAGCAAGAGAAAAGATTGAAAAGAGGGCAAGGGCACAAGTAAAACGTTATCGGACCAAGGTAAGTTTTTAATTTTACTTTGCTTTTTGTTATTATGAAGCTGATTTAGTTAAAATTCAGATTGCTAGTGCACGCTACAAGTTAGCAAGAGATCTCTGCAGTGATGTGCCAGGTTTTGTTGTGCTTTTTCATGATACTAGGTGCATCTCTGATATCGAGGAAGGCCCAGCACCAGCCCCAACTGCACCTATCCGAGCTATTCCTGGATGGCGAAATCCTGAACTCAATGATTTGTTTAAAAAAATGGATAAGATGACAAAGGACTTAGCCCATACACCAGCTCAAAAAAAATCAGCATTAAAAACATATTCACGGTCATCAGAAAGGACAGTTGCACAAAATGGTATATTCAATGTTCCCAAATACCTCTCCAAGAATTGCTATTCAGCAACATTTTCGCAAGGATTATCTGTGAATGAACGTGAGTCACTTGGGGTTGGAGCTGATATTGATCTGGTAAAGATTCGGGAATCAATTAATAGAGCATCAACATCATCATAACTTAGGTATAACGGTGATCTTCTGTGTAATATAGCTATCTTATATTGAATTTTATGTATTCTGTTTTTTTTCAAAGCAGCTTGGTAAATGTTATAAAGTGATATGAGAGAGAGTAACATTTTATTTAAGAAAAACAAATAATGTCACCACGCAATATAGGGGGAGGACTTGCTAGCAAGTCCGCAACTTGAAGTCAGATGGAAATCAGATGGAACTCAGACTGAAGTAATACTGAACTTTCACTTGAAGTATCACACAAATAACAATGGATCTATATTGAAAACATAGTGAAAGTGTGAGGATAACTGAATGGAAGCCAGAAAAAATCATTCCATGAGTCTACTCAATGCAAAGTATTTTTTGAAGATCAGTGACTTTTTCTATTACCTACAACTGTTTTTACAGAATTGAAAACTATGTTTCAGCTACTATTTTATGGAAGTGAACTCTGTTCTTCGCCCGAAGAACAGAGTTCATCCTCCTATTTTCACATTCTGTTTGCACCAATCTCCATCCCTTTCAATTCTATCAACACATGCTTGTCTTCCCTTCCCATGCCTTTCGCTATCCTCCCAGCCCCATTGTATGCCATCCTCTTTTGATCCCCATTTCACCCCTCTCAACCTCTCCCAGACCCTTTTCTTCATTTAAAATGCCTCGGAACCCTTAATCTTCCCTTCCAACTCTTTCCCAACCTTTTCGCTACCCCATACACACTTCCTCACCCCTCTCTCCAGCCTTTCCAGCCCTTGTAGCCCCATTTGTGTTCAAAGTAAATTCAATACTTCTTCATGATGGTTTCATCACTTCCTCAATGTGTGCTCAAAAAGATATGAATTAGGGTTCAAGGTTGCGGACTTGCTAGCAAGTCCGCCCCCCATATTGCGTGGTGTGTATGAGATATAAAAATGTATTTTCAACAAATTGATGGTCCATACCTCTTTATGTCACATTTATGTATCCATATTAATTTCAATCGAATTTAATGTTGACCAATACATAGTGAATACACGCTATGCCACTTATACTTTCCAGGCATTGCTACCATTAAATATGCCAGTATCAAAAATTAATTTCGATCGAAATTAATGAGCATGATAATCATGAATTTCTGGAGTCAACTGCTTATTTTTATGCATGGTGCCTTGCCAACATTAATTTCGATCGAAATTACTTTTGATACTGGCATATTGAATGGTGTCTATTCCTGGAAAGTGTAAGTGGCATAGTGTGTATTCATTACGTATTGGTCAACATTAATTTCAATAGAATTTAATATTGACATTTTCATATTGAACCCAAACCAGCAAACGACCCAAAAAATTCTTCATAAAACTGCTCATTAATTTCGATCGAAATTAGTGAGCACCATATACATATTGAATGGTAGTTATATCTGGTGTGTGTAAGTTGTAAAGCTTGTGTTCAATGTTTATTGGTCAACATTAATTTTGATTGAAATTAATATTAATGTGTAAATGATATTTACATGCTCAATATGCATTGTAATGTGTTTACTTAACAATAGAGTGCCCTACTTTTCATCTTACATAAAAATGCTTGGTAGCATGTCAAATTCAATTTTTATTAAAATTAATGTTGACATGTTACCATGCATAACAGTAAGCAACTGACTGAATAAATTGATGATAATCATGAACCTTAATTTCGATCGAAATTAATGTTGCCAAGTGCAGATTGAAAAAAAGCTATGCCACTTACACTAGCCAGGCATATTTACTATTTATTATGTATTGGTCAACATTAATTTTTATAGAAATTAATATGGATATGTAAATTTTATATTTACCCTCAACATGTATAGTAAATTTCAATACTTAAAAATACTTGCCGTCCTTTACATGTCATGCAAAAAAGCATTATATCATTTCAACATTAATTTTGATCAAAATTAATGTTGGTATGCCATTATGCATTGAAACAACTAACTGACTGAAAAAGTTCATGATCAAAATGCTCATTAATTTTGATCAAAATTAATGTTGACCAATACATATTGAATATAAGTAATCTCCACTTACTCAGACCAGATATAACTACCATTCAATATGTATATGGTCAGCCTTAATTTCGATCGAAATTAATGGGAAGTTTTATGAAGAATCTTCTGGGTTGTTTTCTGGCTTGGGTTCAATATGCAAATGTCAACATTAAATTCGATCAAAATTAATGTTGACCAATACATAATGAATACACACTATGCCACTTACACTTTCCAGGCATATATACATGCAATATGCCAGTATCAAAAGTAATTTCGATCGAAATTAATGTTGGCAAGGCACCATGCATAAAAATAAGCAGTTGACTCCAGAAATTCATGATTATCATGCTCAATAATTTCGATTGAAATTAATTTTTGATACTGGCATATTTAATGGTAGCTATGCCTGGAAAGTGTAAGTGGCATAGCATGTATTCATTATGTATTAGTCAACATTAATTTTGATTGAAATTAATATGGACATGGACTATGCATAAAATTCCTATAAGTATAGGTAAGCTAAGCAGTTAGATAAACTGGTTTGATCAAGTACACCATATAAAAATTGATGTTTTAATGCCTTGGTTAATTTCGATCAAAATTAATATTAAGCCATGCATGTTGAATTTTATCTATGTCTGTGTAGTCCATGTGAAATGGCTTGTATTCAATATGCAGGGGTCTATATTAATTTCGATCGAAATTATGAGGTTCATTGCCTCATAAATTTGATGGTTTCTGTCAGTGTTTCATGCATGGTGCCATCTGATACTTGTTGATTCCTATCAAAATTAATTTCAACACCAATATATTGAATACAAACCATGGCACTTACAGTACTTGGTCATAGCTAAAATTCAATATGCTAGTTTCAAAATTAATTTCGATAGAAATTAATCAGGATCCATGAAGTTTATCAATAGTGTATGAGTTAAGTTTCAAGTCATATGTTTCATCATTTTCTTGCACCCATTTCTAGGTTATCTCAACAATTTTTTTCAAGTTTTATTATATTAATCAAAACTGTGGTAAGTTGTGAAAAATTAGCTAATCCAAATCTCAAATTGAATATTAATATTTTAATAATTTTGAATGTTGCTTAAGGTATTTCATTGGGTGATTCATAATAATATTTTATCAACTTAGTAGTCCTATAACTTTTGAAAAGTAACAATTTTGGTATAGTTAGGGACAACAATGCAATATCTTGTGCAGACTAAGATATATTGCAAAATAAAACTATTCAATTTTTTTTTTCCCTTAGTTGTATCCAAGTTTATCAAAGGTTTGGTCACGGTGCCCACACCCTAGCCTGACACTCCTCCTGTCACTTAAAAAACAAATTCTTATCTTAAATTCTAATGTTACCAATTTTATATTTATAATTCATTTCTTGTTTGATGAGGCATATCAGTATATATGTGAATCTCGCATTGTCATCTGAAATTAAATTTAACAAATATTCATAAAGGATTATCCTTTTTTTTCATATAATATACTAATTAAGTGTATCTCCATTGTTTAGGAGTAAATTCTAATTTAAAAAATTTTGTATTTACCCGTGGCAATTTGAATATGGGATATAAATTTGTTATTATTTGTTTTTCACACTAAAAGTCCCCAAAGAATTACTAGTATTTTCTGTTAGCTACATCAAATTTCGCTTCAATATAAACAGATTTTGATTTAGCATGTTACTCAGTTTACCCCACTATGAATAATACATGTTAAAAAAAGCTCAAATAATATAAAATCCCCCTCTTTATGTTTTCTGTTTCTTTCATCCTCACTTTAATTTTAATATTATTCAATTTTTTATCCTATTAAAATATCAACTTCAATTTTCTAGAATAGAGTTTCTTATAATTATTCATCATATTACATCATAATTTTTTGATATCGAATACTTTTTTTTAATATTCATTAATCAATATGTCTAGTATACAAAATCCTACACCTCCACTTTGTATGTATATCATGTTCCTCTCTCTTAATTTATATATTTCACTTATGTTCTATATCTTTTTTTTTCAAAATTTTGATTTTCCAGCACCCAAATGTGTTTCATCCCACTCTCTGATTGATACTCGCTTTGAAGCTTTTGAGCTTGCACCATATCTGCCACATGGCATGGCACCTAACCCTCCTGTACTTAGCAATGAGAGGCAGGAAATAACAAGAGTTCAGTATCGCAATTTACTTGAATTGGCTAGAGATAAAACAGAAGAGCTTGTCAAGATCCTTAACAATAATCCTTCTCCTTCATATTTATCTAACCCTTGTAATGAATTACTCCAATATGTGAAAAGCCTTGAAAAATGTATGTTCATCACCTTTTTTGTCTCCTTTTAAATTAGTAGATAAGATTATTAATATTTTTTTTTCTTCATATATATTTGTAGCTTATGAGGAGGGTATGATTCCTCCTGATGAAGTCATTGTCATTAGGGATGATGATGAGACAGATGAACCTTCAGCTTCAACTCATGCTTCAACTTCTAAGGAAAATCTTGAAACACCTGTTATCCGCTCCAAGAAAAAGATATTATCCAAAGGCTCCTCTTTTGTTCGACGTATTAAACCGGCTTCTGCTAATGAATTTTCTGATGTATCAAATAATAAATCTCAAAAAAAAAGCAAAGGTTTTGATAATGAGTATATTCTTGTTTCCTTTTTTTTTATTGTTATTCTTTTATCTTTAAAATTCAATCATATATCTCTTTTATTGCTTACATATTGTACTTTTTATCTTTCTTTTGATATTTTGTACCAGAAACTCACCTGCTGTAGATTGTTCCATCCATAAACGCCCTCTCCCTGATGAAGATGATGAAAAGAGCAATGAAAATAGCGATGATCAACTATCAGAATATGAAGCTATGCTTGTTCATCAAAAAAAGCAAAGTTTAAAATCTTCTTCAAGACATGTTGATATGTTTGATAAAGATGATGATTCAAACAGCTCATCACCAAATTCCTTCATTTCTAAGAAGCAATACCCATCACCTCCTAAATTACCTACTTTGACCATTCTGAAAGCTTCTCTACCAATGAAATCAACTCCAATCAAGATATCGAAAAAACCTCTAACTTATTCACCCTCAGTTCTAAAAGAATCTGATTTGCAGGAGGAATTCTGTAAAATTCATAATTTTTATAAAGGTAGAATCACCACGGCAAAGGTCCTCAGGTTGTGGTTGGAAATTGTTACTCTCCTCGAATTACGCTCTTCTACTTATTCCCAAGAACCCATGTCAAATATTCCAATGTTTACTTTTCATTGGGAAAAATCTTGTGGAGAAGATTGGCTTTCAAAACTTACTGAGTTATGTAAGTTACCATAATTTTTAGTCTTGACTTTTGTTCTTTTACTTATTTTTTTTTTTCCTTTTGTAGCAAATATTTTTTTAGAGATTGATAGCTCACAGCTATGGGTACTCGATAATATTGATTTCAAAAAAATGGAAGATTTATGTGATCCTGATGGTTTAAATACTGAAATTCTTTCCTCAACAATGAAAACGGATCACCCTGAATCCAATCTTATCCGAATGCTCATGAGATTAATGATCCCAAGTGACCACTGCCGTTCTTCATGGGTATCTCTTATATCATCTTCACTTTATCTGACCGCACATGAATTCAGCCAGCTTCCATCACATCAAAACATTAACTCAGATTGTCCAATTGAACGTGGTCTTCAGCTTCTAGCTCATCTTTCAAATCTGAAGAGTCCGATTTCTGATGGCTTAGAAGTTGGTCCCACTGCACTTCAAACCCGTGATATATCAATGTCAACTCTTCTTCAAATCAGCAATATTATCATTGATATAATTATGTCAATTATCATTCTTAAATCAAAATATTGTGCTGCAACAATATCAAGTGGCAAGACTAGTGAAGCTCAACAATCAAGTGAGAAAAACGAAAATACTGAACTGACTATAATGAGAGAGAAACAAAAGGCTGCACTAAACAAAATAAATTCTGAATACTCCCACCACCGATATCAATCTTTCACATTCTATATAATTGATGGTGTCCGTGGTTTATTTCTGAGCTCTCAAGATCATAGATTGGCTTCAGCAGCTGATTGCTTGGAGGTAATATCAGAAGTTAAGTTTCTTAATTTACATGAAAAAAAAATCATTTGATGGAAGAAATAATTTGGAAAAATTTAAATAACTATATTTTAACATTAATAAAACCTTTTATAGGCAAGTGTGATCCATTTCCTTTAAAATTTGATACCCCAAGTCCTCCGGGAATTGCTAGGGCTATTTCTGCAGATTTTCTTAATCACTGGAGCTCCATTCAGCCAGTATCACCTTTTTTTGCTAAACATAGCCTTTCAATAAATTAATATTCCAACATGTAAATAGATAAAGTTCTGTCTATATGATATATCTTGTATAATTCAAGTTATTTTCCTTCAAATACGTCAAAAATGTGACCATCTTTGAAATTTATTAAGTAACCTTTGACATGATTTTCTAAATTAATTATTAAAAAAAATTATTGTAAGTCCAGCAATAACAAAGATTTTAAAATCTACTTATATGATTTCAAATACTTGTATTAAATTCTTAAATATTTTATTGTTTATATAAAAATATGATAACTGCTCTAGTTTTGTTACTTTACCTTTAATATTATATAATCTATTATTTATTACAAATATTTTCGTTGATTGTAACATTTTTAATCAGAAGTAGAACAATTTAAATAATTAAATGAGTACATTCTTAAAAAAATACAATTTAATCTATTATTGATTCAAAATTCTTTCTTCAACTCTTTATTATTACCTTTTTTATTAATAAGCCTGTTTGACCTAAAATACTATACAGTTAATTTGGTAGCATTAAAAGCACATTTTTATGGCTAATATATTTCAAATTCTTTATTATAGTTTTTTTTATTTTAGAACCTTTGCTACCAATTTAATAAAAATGACATTTAAAGATTTCACAACTTATATATTTCCTCAAAAGTAAATCAAATTTTCTTATAATATTATGAAAAAAAATTATTTTATTTCACAAATAAAAAAAATAGATAATACTATAATTATCAAAACTGAAAACGTTACAGCTACTCCCAGTATTTATCATGTTTAAATTTTCATTAAGTTGTGTATATATAATATAAATTTTTAATATTTATATATCTAGATTTTTTAGATTTGTCTTAACATTAGATAAATAATACTTTGCTGATTCTATTTCTTCCTCTATTAAGTCATCTCTTTTCAAAAAAACTCTCAAAGCACTAATCAAATATTCTAACCTAAATTTTTCTTTTTTAATTTCTAAGTATTCTGAAATATCAATATCAAAAACATTAAGCTTTTCTATAGCATGAAAAAGTCTAGTGCTGATTTGAATAGAAGAACCTATCCTAGTGAAGCCAGGAATTTCATGACATCTTGAGGTAAAATGTCTTAGTTGATTGGCAGGCCATAATGTCACTGTTATTCCATTAGTTGCTTCAAAGTTGATTTTACTTCGAATTTCGGGAAACATAAGTTCTCCACCTATTTGTCGTGGTTGGGTCTTATCATACTTCATATGAATGGTGTTTTTTTCTGTATCTTTAGGAAAAAATATTCCTAAAGTATACTCACTTGCATCCTTATCGAGATGAACCTCATTAGAGAACCCATTACCATTCCCTCCAGATGTCCAAGTTAAATTACTAGCAAACGGTACACCCTCTTCTTCACTAGAAACTTTTGAAAATCCAGGAATACCAAGTTTTGCGCAAAGATTAGTTGCCTCATTGTACTTTACATATGATATTTTTTTAAAAAAATATTCAAAGTACATTGCAATCCTCTTCATTCGTTTTTTATATTCATCCGTTTTTACAATATCATCAGTGTATTCATCTGAAAGGAAAAGCATTCAAAAATTCAGTATTTAAATTAAAAAAAGTGATACTTACGAATATGTAAAGATTTCTTTCTATCTAAAATAAAGCCACCACCAAACATTTTTCCAAAACCACCAGCTCTTTGATGATAACCATTATTTTTAATTTCATGTTCGCAGTAAGAAAGATCCTTAATGCATCGCACCGTAGCTTCTAACATATCTAGTTCTTTGAGCTCATGAATTTCAAAAGTCTGCACAAGAACATTAGGTATTAAGACACCTTTTGGTTTATAAATACTACATCCAGGAAAAAAATTGTAATAATTATTGCAATCTGTCATATTATTTGCATAAGATTGTGCATAGAAATGTGGCTTCTTCCCGTTTGTATCCATTCCAAGAGCGTTTACAAGTTTCATTCCAGTAGCAATGTCTTTCGCCCACCTATTGTTAGAGTTCTTCCCTGGCCGTTTTTTTTTTTCAAATCGTTACTCATTGATGGTTCAATCCTAAGAGAATTCAATTTTGATTTAAAATAGAAAAAATTCAAAAATTAGAAAATAGTAACATAATTTCAATTATCAGTCAATGATACCTTTAACTTTATCATATCTTCAATATTAGAAATACAAAAGTTAGCATATCTACATATTAGTAAATTTATATACTTTTTCTTTATTTCAAATATTAAGAAAGCGTTTCAAAGGTATACTTTATTAAATTATACATATAAAGAGTATAGCTTTATCCTGTATGCATTCAGCAAGTACGAGATTTGGCTCTACACTTAATATTAATAATATAATGAAAGTATAACTCCAATACACTAGTAATATTAAAAAATTTACGGAATTATGATATCCACATATATAAAATGAAAAATCTTGCTCTGATCAATATATTGACTTAGAAAGTTATACTTCAATAAATTATTAATTTTTAAATTGTAGCATTGTCCTGTATGCTTTCAGCAAGTACGAGACTTTGAAACAACTTAAAAATCAATAAATTAAAGGTAAAGTACAAACAATCTAATTATTATTATGAAAAGCAAAACATTATCCTGTATGCTTTCAGCAAGTACGAGATGATGTTTTACTTTTCATATTAATAATATAATGGTTGAGAAAGCATTAAAGAAATATAGAAAAATGATAAGCAAAACATGAACTTACATGTCTATAAAATCTTCTTCCATTTGTAGCTGGTTGATCAAAATTAATTATAAAGTTTATTTTATAATCACTGTTTTAAAAAATAAATGGTTAGATAAATAAATTGAACATTTTTGATAAGGAATAAAGAAAAGTAAATTGACAAACAAATAAAAAAACTTTAAGTTAACTGAAAAAGAATTATTTTATAATGAATCGAAAGGGTACAGTAAAAGATACCATAAAAATAAATTCAGAATTAGAATCATTAGATTAACTTGTCAAAAGTGTAAAAAAGTGTAACAAACCAAAATGATATGAAATGCAATAGCAAGAAAAATTTGCTTACCGGTAATCAGATAAGGTCAAGAAAATAGTACCAATAATTCAAAATGATAAAGCAAAAATATGATTGATAATTTTTGAAAAAGGTAAGTGAGAAAGAGAAAGGAAAAATAAATTGGGTGGCAAACAGATGTATATATCATGAATTTTCACTGATCACATTTTCAAAAAAATGCAGCTCACCAAGTCATATGATAAACTTCATCTAAATTCCAAGAATGATGTTGCCAAGGCACTGTACACAGCATGATCATTTTTTCCCATGCATATACTAATTCCAGCTAGAATTTACTTGGCTGCATGTTGTACAGATGCACATTTGTGGAACACTGAATTTCACATCTAAAAAAAATTGACGCCACATAATTCTAGCTACCATGTTTCACGTAGCTAAAAAACATACACTCATCACATTTAAATTTACATTGCGCCAAAATTAATTCATTTTTGAATTTTTTTAAAGGAAACTATAATGTGCACCACCTATTTCTAAAATATGAACCTCCGCACCATATTAAATTGGGAGACTTTTAATTATGCAATTTTTTTGCCGTGACCTTTTTCCTGATCTTACTTGGTTCAAAATATTGAAACATGGCCAATGTTGATGAAAGAAACATTTGATTTTGTTTCTATGTGTAACAATGGAAGGCTGTTTCTTACTGGCAAAAGAGTGTTGTATATTTTATTTGAACAAATTTTTATTTTTTTATTTATTTTATTTAAAAAATTTACTTTTTATTGCAGCCAGATTTATACTGGCTGCTTTTTAGAAACCTTAATTTATGACCCAAGCCTTTGAAATTGGCTTGGGTCCCTTACATTGCAATTTAGTACTTCCAGCCAGGTTTCCCCTGGCTGGAAGTGTCTCTTTCAAGCAATCAAAGTCGCTAAAAGCGACTTCGATTGCTTGCTGTAATGTTTGCCACCCTCCCAGCTAATTTACTAGGCTGGGAGGTGGCCAAAGCAGTGTGCAACGCGCGTTGCTGCTGCAAGTAACGCGCGTTGCACAATCGCTACCATATTTCATGCAGCTGATATCAAGTCAGCTGCATGAGATATGCGCAGCATGTGCAATGCGCGCTGCATGCAATGCGCATTACTTGCAGCAGCGATGCGTGTTGCATGTGCTGCATGCAGTGCATTGCACAGCCAGTTTTTTTCTGGCTGTGCAATGCACACAGAGAAACCAAAGTCCCTGCAAGGGACTTTGGTCTCTAAAATGGAAGCGACTTTCCCTACCAGGTGCAATCTGGTGGGAAAGTGAGAGAAACGTTAGACCGAAGTTGTTTGAAAGCAACTTCGGTCTTAAAAACATTAAAAATCATAAAAAAAAATGAGAAATGTAGAAAAAAAAAAAATTAAAAATTAAAATGTGAGTATAAGAAAAAAAATAAGTTCTAGTGATACCAAAAATCCAAGCCAATTTCATTTGGCTTGGTTATTTAATAATTAATTTTTAATACATTAAATTTAAAATTCAAACACCATAAAATATATGAATTTTTTTATATGAATATTATAAATTTAATCTACCTCTTTCTCATAATTATATTTATAATTTTGTTTTTTTAATTTTTGACATTTAAGTTTATTTTTTGGAAATACAAAATTAAATTTTCAACTAAATTTTTTAGTAAGGTAAAATAAATTATAAATTTGACATTTTGTAATTGAATAATGAAAAAATTTTTAAATTTATTTAAAAAATATTTTTGTTAGAAGAATACAAATATTTTAAGGGTAGAAATATGGTGCAAATTGTAAGTAAAAAAAATTATATTTTTTTTTGTGAGGGGTTATTTCTATTTTTAAAAATATTTTTCAAAAACATTCATTAAATACTGAATTAAATTACTTTGAAACTCAAATTTTTTGTAAAATAATTAAAAATGAAATAATAATATTGTTGTATTTGATATAAAATTTGAATTGGTAATATTAATGTCTCTTTAAGTAAATTTGAAAATCATTTAAAAAGACCATGTTGATAAGTACTTCATTTTTGATATACAATGGTTATATATATATCTTATATATATTTCTTGAGTGTTATTTTTATATACATTCAATATAATTTGTAATATAAAATGCCATTTAATAATTAATTAATGTTCAAATTAGTTATAACAACTTCATATTTAATACCAGCCACTAGTATTTACTTTTTAATTTAAAACTCCAATATAATATGAGAGTATCCTTATTTTGTCTGTATGTAATGAACAACAATAACAGACCATAAATGAGTGGGTAGTTAATTACAATAAATAGTTGAAGAATAACCTATAAGAAATGATAAGTTTATCAAAAAGAGTACATTAAAAAAATATACTTTTGAATTTTTTTTGATATAATTTGGGTAGTTAAATGAAAATTTAAATTATCAGACATCAAAATGGATAAAATCTAAAAGTAGTGTTTATATAATAAGCCTCATAAAAAAAAAGGATAAAAAATCTACTATGTAACTAAATTATTAAATATTAAGGTATTATTAAAATTATTGAAAAACTTATTTTACAGTTATAATGAAATCTAAATGTGAAAATAATGGTGGGATAATAGTAAGACTATGTGGAAACACTTTAATTTATACATACTTTCAACTATGTTCAGATAAAAAAATTGTTAAAATTGTATAATAACATCTAGTTAATAGTGATGCAATTTTATTTAGATCAAGAATAAATTTTTCTGAGGAAAAACTAATTAAATTGAGATATGGCCATCTCCTTTCAAGAGATAGAATAATAATAAAAATTTAAAAAATTATAATAAGTATTCTTAATCACCATTTTTGAAAAGTCTCTAGTAAAATTCATTATAATATATCATTCATTGATTACATTATATGGAGTTTCATCTTGAAGTAGTGATGTGCAGCTTTGAACTTACACCACGCAATATAGGGGGAGGACTTGCTAGCAAGTCCACAACTTGAAGTCAGAGGGAAATCAGATGGAACTCAGACTGAAGTAATACTGAACTTTCACTTGAAGTATCACACAAATAACAATGGATCTATATTGAAAACATAGTGAAAGTGTGAGGATAACTGAATGGAAGCCAGAAAAAATCATTCCATGAGTCTACTCAATGCAAAGTATTTTTTGAAGATCAGTGACTTTTTCTATTACCTACAACTGTTTTTATAGAATTGAAAACTATGTTTCAGCTAATATTTTATGGAAGTGAACTCTGTTCTTCGCCCGAAGAACAGAGTTCATCCTCCTATTTTCACACTCTGTTTTGTTTCAGCTAATATTTTATGGAAGTGAACTCTGTTCTTCGCCCAAAGAACAGAGTTCATCCTCCTATTTTCACACTCTGTTTGCACCAATCTCCATCCCTTTCAATTCTATCAACACATGCTTGTCTTCCCTTCCCATGCCTTTTGCTATCCTCCCAGCCCCATTGTATGCCATCCTCTTTTGATCCCCATTTCACCCTTCTTAACCTCTCCCAGACCCTTTTCTTCATTTAAAATGCCTCGGAACCCTTAATCTTCCCTTCCAACTCTTTCCCAACCTTTTTGCTACCCCATACACCCTTCCTCACCCCTCTCTCCAGCCTTTCCAGCCCTTGTAGCCCCATTTGTGTTCAAAGTAAATTCAATACTTCTTCATGATGGTTTCATCACTTCCTCAATGTGTGCTCAAAAAGATATGAATTAGGGTTCAAGGTTGCGGACTTGCTAGCAAGTCCGCCCCCCTTATTGCGTGGTGTTATGTTATGAAAAACAAAAAAGTTAAAAAATATATAGTTATACTAATGAAAAAGCCAAAAATAAAAATACTATTATAAATTAAAAAAATAAAACTACATAAATTTTATTCTGCTCTAATGATGGAAGGGTACTATGTATGAATTTCCACATGTTAAATCCAAACCTGCTTTAAGGCTAGTATACAGGTAGAGCTATTAAGTTTCCTTAAATTCCAAAAATAACTTATGCATTTTACTAATTATTTTTTTCTTGTTTCTTTCCAAAGTTGTTAGAGTTGCTTAATTAATACTGTTATCTTGATTGTAAGATATATAATTTTTTTTGAATACATGATTTATTGTTTCAAAAATTATATTATAAATTTAAATCATTTATTTCATTTTCTAAAGCTTCATTGTCAAAGACACAACTCCATTTTCTATTACTTAACAAATATATAAAATGTGATAGTAAAATTTGAGGAATTTTCTTTTTGAGAGGGTCAAACTATATTGTGAAGATTTTTATCTAGAAATTCTTGTACTCTAAAACCAAATAATTTTCTCCCTTAAGTAAGCCATTTCAAAAATATGAGAATATAAACAAGAATATTAACTTATCTTATTTTTATTTTCGTTACTGAAAGTTTTAGTTCAATCCCTTTTTTTATATGACATTAGTATAAAAACATGGTTAAATTCTACTATATAATTAATTTTTATTATATATATATATATATATATATATATATATATATATATATATATATATATATATATATATATATATGAAATATTTAGAACGTCATCCTTTTTTATTTACTTGAATAAATGGCTCAATTATAATACCCAACACTTATTAATGTTTCCCGAACTCAATAACAAATTTCTCATATGAAATATTAGCTTCTAATATAAGAAGTTTATCTATAGATGATATTCAACATGTGATTTTACTTTTTAGATTCAGCTAAAATTAAACAAAAGGAGAAATCATGCATATGTGTATAAATGGTAACCATATGTTACTTAGAGGATTGTGAAATTCACTCATCAGAATGGTTTAAGTATTAAAATAAATTGAGGTCATTATTTTCTAGTATTTGAAACTAATTAGGAAATTATTCTAAAAATATATTTTAATGTGTATCATGTTTAAAAAGTTGGAAATATGATTTTTGAAAATTGTGAGTTTCTTATGAGATACCAAGCTTTAGTTTACATTGTTTCAAGTAGAATAGAATTTTAGTATTAGAAATTGAAAGCAATGTACCATTATCAGATTTTAACTGTGTTCTACTTATAGAATGATTACATAACATTAAACATTATTTAAATCAAAAAGGTTTAAAAGATATTTAGAATTTTACCAAATTTCACCATTTATTAATCTTTGATTTGAAAACAAACTATGATGTACACTCACTAGAAATAAGCAATCCCAATTTTAACATAATTTATCAATCCAAAAATAATGAGTCAATTAACATGAAAATATATATTATTTCAAAACCAATTCTCTAGATTTAAAATATGATGCTTTAATGAAAAATTATTACAAAACTTTAATTCAATGAAGTCTCTTAAAAAATTCAAAAATAGAATATCAAAACAAGTAATTTCTGCAAAAAAAACTACTAACTATTGTAGATAAAGCATAAAAATAAGTCATATTTTTTAAAAAAATGATCTAACAATATTTATTTTTGTTAAAAAAATCAAAACATTGTTAAGTTTGCTTGTTATAATAATGTTAAAATCCACTAAACATTATCTAAAGGTGGTAAAATATGTTAAAAATAAGTTGAATTTTATGAGATAAAAATCAACAATTTTGTATCATTTCCTGTTGTGCTATGACTTTATTCCACCCTTTTTATCTGATTCTTCCAGTATTACTTTGCTATGATCACTTGTTTTCAAGTTAAAATTTACAAATGTTCATTATACTTGATAATATGAAAAATAACTCAAACTTTTATAACTACAAAATAAGATTTTGTAACTCCTTCTTTCAATCAATATTTGAAGAAATTTTAGTTTATTTGAGTAATGATTTTAAGAATAACAAAAAATTTGAAATTCACAAGGAATTATTTCCAGAGACTATAATTATTTACTTGTGTAATGCATGAGCTACTTATCAATGATGTAAAACATCAGAAAAGTAAGTTATAGTTATAAATTTACAGATTATACTGTTTCTGGTATATATATCTTCAATAAATCTTTTAAACTTATCTTAGCCTACATACCACACAATAGAAAATCATTATATTAAAAAAGGAAAAAATTCTATGATAATATCATAAAGAATGATAACCATGGATTAATATTCCATAAAAATGGTTAATAATATTTTAAGAGAACCTAAATCAGTATTCTTTCATCAAAATATATCCTTTTTGTCTTTGTAATTTATTCCAAACAAATTTTTTGAAAGTTGAATCTATATATCTAATGCCAAAACCACTATTAAGTTCCCTCTTAGACTTTTTAAGAAATTATATATATATATATATGTATATATATATATTATTTATCAAAAATTGAAATAAAGAATAAAAACATAATTTTATTTACCTTTAATTATTTAAATATAGAGTATTTTCAGAATGCATTGTGGTTACTTGTGAAGGTTAGAAGATTTGAAGTTGGATTTATGAGTTTTTAGAAGGGCAAATATTGTAAAATTCTTTCATAAATATTTATTTCATAGTTTCAAATGTTGAAATCTACAAACTAATGGGATTTAAAATTATATTGAGATTTAAAATCTGTTTTCTACTCAAGTAAAATAAAATAAAATGATGATATCAAAATTGAAATTAAGTTTAAACTTTTGATATGCTCTATCTTCAATTTTATTGATAGTGCATCAAAAATTTAATAATATTTTTTTCCTTCATCACTTTTTACATAAAAGATAGTTTTATCATTTTATGAATTAAAGATTGCTTATATAAATTTAACATCTATGTCAACTGTTTATGACTATTAATCTATATAATAAATTTTTTAGAAGAAAAAATAACATCAGTATATACTGACTTTGAAATTATTCAATTTAAAATAGTTTACAGGTAGATAATGAAGGGTGATTTCATTTTTGAATATGAACTATAGAAGTCTTATTTTATCAATTTTAATTCTTTTTGAGCTCAAATGTATCCACCGCAACTTAAGTAAGAATAAAAATTATTTTTATTGAAATTTACATGAGAAAGTATGCCTATTATTCAAAATCAAACTTGCTCTAATGGTGTTTTTCAATCATTATTTCCATTCATAACAATAAAAAACATTTCAATTTGCTGATGTTTTAGTTTTTGATATCCCCAAGTTTATATCTCAGGTGTACTATTCACAAAATTATTAAAAATATAATTTTCGAAATACATGATAAACTTGAAAGTGAGGGGGCATTAAATTTTTAAAAATGAATTCTAAATTCAGGATGGATAGTATTTTTTCTATTTTCACAAATGAACAATTTTTTGTTTCAATTAATCCAGAAAGAAAATTTTGTTGTAAGCATATTATATTATATTTATTATGATTTTAAATACTATATTTTGAAGATTTGTGTTTAATATTTCCTGTGAAAGTTAATGTTAATGTGAATTTAAAGTAAGCTTGAAGAAATTTAATCAATAGGCATATTGGATATTTAAAATAATATTTTGCTCCAATCTTGAATCATCCTGGGCTAAAAAATATCGCAAATAAGGTTTTTGTGGGTCAATTTGGATTTAAGTAGGATTAAGTGAGGTTTAATAAAGGACAGATAAAAGGCTAAATTCATTACTAGTGACTTTTTTCTCAAAATAGTTATAAAATATTTATCATTCTGGACTCAAGCTTCAATAAAGTTGAATTGAAACAGAGATAATTTCTAGCAGCACAACACCATATTTACAAAGGTGTAAAATACCTCAAATATTACTCATAATATAGGAAGGCAAGGAATCTACAAAATTCACATTTCAAACGAGGATTTATATTTTGAATTTGAAATTGAGAAATGGAATATTATTTTCCAATTTAAATATCTATTAGTCATTTTAACAAAAGTTTTCAGTAATCAGATTGAATTTTGATGGTATTTTGTTGTAGATTAATCATTTTGATGAGACATTTACTCAAAATTACTGGTTTCGTTTCTAATATTCCATGTGAAATTCATTATGAATCTTTTTGAAAGTGAATAGTTGACATATTGGATATGCAAAAGCTTATGTTAGATCAAAGTGAGATCAAAGGGAGCTTAACTGATGATCAAATTAGGATTTTACAAGATCAAACGGTGATCAATGTAGGTTCATCTTGAGCTCAATCTGTGACAAATCTCTGACTAAATGTAAGGCCAAACAATTTCCTACATGGTGATGATGTGTGCATAATTCAAGCATAGATTTGTGGCTCAACGGAGCTCAAGCAAGGGGTATTGCTAGCAATACCCCCCCATTTTTTCTGTGGTGAATGGTGACTAATTAAGGTATTTCTTATTTTTGATGAGAGCCCATTTCTGAAGTGAAAAATAAGCGCCCCTTCCCCCCATTTTTTGACGTAACTGGTGTGGCCCTGTAACTCCTAAACATAATCAGTGACCAACTTTCTTTTTTGCAGCTGATTTAGCGCATGCTCTGAGGTTGTGGCCACATTTGGGTTTCCAAAGGCTAATTAAAAAGCCGCCATGTACTGATGGAAGTTTTCCTCTTCCTGAGAGTTTTTGTGGAGCTCCTTGGTGTATGGTCTTGCCCAGTGCGCCACCTCATCTGTGAGGTATGATATTGCAAACCCAAGTTTCTCTTGCTCGTCTGGGAACTGATGTCCATTGGGCAGGACATAGAGGTTTACCTGTGACACATACTGATCCACCTGGGGGCCTTGTTTCCTGTCAAAGATTTCTGGGACCGCAATATTTGGACCTTTAACAAGAGGTGCTGGTGTGGGGTGCACAGGGGGGAAAAAAAGAGGCCTTGAAATCAAGTCGTTTTTCAGGTCTCCTGGAGTAATATTTGGAGTAATCTTGTAGGGGTGGGTATGAGTGAAAAATTTTCAAGTAAATATTTTGAAAATTCTTTTCTACTTCTTCCCTCTTTTTGTTCCTTGAAATCATGACCTCAAGAAGGAAGAAAATAAATTGTTTTTTCAATTTTGATGCATCTTGCATATTTTAAAAAAGACATACTATAGTTGTATAAATATCCATAAAAATAATCAAAATTTATTCATACTGACCTTATTTCAAGGACACACAATAAATATTTATTATAGATGTAAAGGACATATTAAACTTTGATGAACATTTCATATTCAGTATTTATTGATCATCTTTATTCAACATGAATTTATGATACAAATTTATTATATTTTATATGAAATATTGATTATGTACTTATTTTGCACATGAGTAGCTGTAAAAGAATATTATATTTCTGCTCATGAATTTTAAATTTATAAATATATATTTAATTATCTGGTGCAATGATTCTACTGCTATATCTGCTATTACAGAGGTAGGAAAAAAAAGAAAGATGTTATATCCCCAAAAAATATTTTTTACAAAAAAATAACTACAGCTTTTCTTCATGATCTTATATCTATCATACATCAAATTTTGTAAAAAAAGATATTTGTGACCTGAAATGACATTTTTTTAGCAGAGAAATCATATTAGTTGTTAATTTTTGAAAAATGAGAAAAATAAACATACTTATCCCCTTGATGATTCAGAAATGATTTTTTTTTGCAAATTATTCTTAAAAATAAAATTGGCAAAAATTACAATATCATACCACATTAAATTCTTTAAATTTAATGGAATATTTTAAAAATATTTTTATAAAGTAATAGACTCATTAGCAATTTTTCACTTTCAATTTTTCTTTGTTTTCTATGAAGTTCAGTTTTTCTCTTTTTCTCATCTTTCATTTTTAATTCTTTAATAAAATTCAGTATGAGACATGCTTTTGATACCAATATCTTGTTTAAAGTAAGTGTAACAAGTGATTTTGAGGATTTAATTGTAAAAAATTTATTTATTTAAATTTTTTTCCCATGGTTTGAAGTGCTAGATATGGTATTCACTAATTTTTTGCCACATTTATTTTATTTTATTTTTTCCTTTTTTCTCATTTTCAACTCATTTTTACTTCACTCAGAAATTTTTACTTATCAAAATTCACAAGTTCTACTATTACTTCTGCATAAATAATAAATTAAGGCATCTTGATGTAGTTGATGTATCACATTTTTTTTGTTCCAATAAAATATTTACATTACTTAAGTTTTTTAACAATTTTGTGGTGATAATTCATCACCTCTATTAACTTTTCTTTTTGGTAGATGAAAAAAAATGGAATATGAGGTGAAAAATTATATAAAGTGAAGTCAAAAATGTTTTTCAAACATTCAGTCAGCTTAGAAAAAATTTTATTAAATGATAGGCTTGTCAAAATACATATACCGGGGAAACACTTTATATTTAAGGCAAAATTTAAAAAAAAAATGAATCATTGTATTGGGTGGTCTTAAATTAAATTTTCTAGATAATGTCTTTAATATTTAAATTAAATATTCAGAGGAATAAATCACCTTTAAAATTCCTGTAACAGCTCCTCTGTATCCTACTTTTTTCCCTTTTTAATCCCCTCTTTTGCCCCTGCAGGTGCCCTCCTGCTGGCGCTTGAGTTACTCAACAAGGTTTTAAATCTCTTCTACTTACACAAATTTTTTTACCTCTTGAACCCCCTCCTTCTCTATCAATTTTCCTTTCTTTTCCCTACAATCCCTCCTTTTATATTTATTTATAACCATACTCATTGTTTCTTCCATCCTCTGAAATTATTCATTTTCTATACTAGCCCCTTGCCCCACCCAATATTTTTTCCTTCACTCTACTGTCTTACTCAGTCCCTTACATCCCCCAGTTTCATTAAAAAAAGGTCTTTAGAAACATTAAATTATATGTGATTCAGTTTTCTAAGGCACTAAGTTAAAGAGGAGAAAAAAGTGCAATGAAAATACTGAGGTCACGTGAAAGGAAGTGTCGCCACGACACTTTCCTGCATGTGAATTGTGTTTTTAAGGCCCTGAGTCAATTTTTTGAGTGAAGGGAAGGAAAAACACTGAGATCACGTGCAGCTAAGTGATGCTGCAACACTTTGATGCATGTGACTTTGAACTTTAAATGAGGAAGTACAAAATAGTTTGGAGTGGTGGTATAGGACATCAGGCCAAATGAAAAAAAAGAGTTTCTAAAGAACTTTTACCATGTAATGTGGGGGTGTGAGAGTGTAAGTTGGTGAGAAGCAGGATTTATGGGGGGTTAGCTGGGAAAGGCTTGTGGAAAAAAACGTAAAACGTAGAGATACAATAGGGATACTGAGGGTTAAAAAAAAGATCTTTGCAGGGGTAAATGAGGGATTGTAAAAAAGTGGGGGGTAATTCAAGCAGAAAAAATAGGATTTGGGGGGTAGAACAGGGAATTCAAGACAGTGAAAAATTGGGGACATGTGATCTTTCCAAAAAAAACCATGTGGGATTTATGCAACTGGGAGAGGACACACTGGGGGATTATGGTTAAACATATATAACGGAGTGTATATAAGATTACAAAGTAGGATACAATGAATCCTTCAAGGTTTTTTTGGTTTAATGATTAGTGGGGCACAAAGAGTGAGTGGAAGAGGATTTTATAACTGAGGGGGGTAGATTTTTTTTGATTAATCTAGCTGAGGCTAAAAAACGAAAATGGGTGTAAGAGAATGGGAAAAAAATCATCCACTCTTGTTGAAAATTTATATTAAAAATGACATAAATTTAAATTTTTTTTTAATATGCCTATGGAATCTGGCCAAAATTTTCTTTCATTATTCATGAATAATAGATATAAAATTTAGATGAAAAATAAATATTTCTTTTCATTAAATTTAAGCAAGAATTTTTACTTTGTACTTATTATTTTTCATTTTCTACATGTTTAAATATTTCATTATGTGGAAGTGGATTGAAGTAAATTTAGTATGGAAGTTTGAACCAGATAATATGTGTAAAAAAAGGAGATTAACAAATATAAATATTTTTTGAAACTTAAGAAGTCTATAATAATCAACATTAAAATATTTTGAAGTGGCCAAAAATTTGATAAAAAGTAATAAAAAAAATTATCTGAACATGTATTAAGAAATGAAATTGAAAAAATTAATCTTGGTCTATTTTAAAGAAATGAGATAAACTTCTTTACTTTTATCATGTATCAGACCTGTATATAGCATCAAAATCTTTTAAAAAAGGTGAGTTTCAGCCTACCCAGAATTATAACTAGGTTACAACAAGGTTAGTCAGAAATACAAAAAAACGACTTGCCTACCAGTCCTCCTTTTTCCCCCCTGTGGTGAAATGCCTGTGCTTTGGTTTTGGCTTCAGCAGCATCCAAATCTGGTTCAGTGGGGCCTCAGTATGAGGGCTTCGACTCTTCTATGCACTTCATAAGCCTAGCATTCTGTTCCTGCAAGTGTTCCATTTGCTCTTTCATTGCCACAATGAGTGCTGCATTGGGTTGGTCTGCAGGGTTCATTCTTCTTTAGTAGTATTCCAATTGAGATCGGAAAAAATTTTATGACCTGAGAAGGCAGACTACTACTAGCACTGAAACTAGTCTTCAAATGGGACTGACTATTCTAATACAGCAGTGAGACTAAGAGTAACTGGATTACTATATAATTTGTCCAATGAGGAATGCTCCACAGTGCTTGCCCCATATAGCCCCTTAATGCAATATTCCTGCTTCAATCTCTTACAATTGCATAGCACCAACAGTGCTCCTCTTACTTGCCTCTCAATCCAAATCCTGACATTTCTAGAGGTTGGCCAATCCCAATATTAGTTTCAGGAAGAGGGGTGTAAACTAAACAGAAGAATTGTATCAGTAATTTTTGTCTGTTGATTAAATTGGATTTATTAATTTGGTACTTACAGATTTGAAGCTCATCAAATTTTTAAGTGGCCAGAAGCTAGACTGTTGAAGAATTTTAAATAGATGTAGTAGGAGGGCTATGGGAGCACTAGGAGGTTGTTTGTTGTATTATTGGTGTTTTCTGGGGGAATTTGACTGTTTTCCGGCTGATTTTGAAAGTTTTGAGCCTGATTTTTGCTTCCTAGAAAGGCGGATGGTCCACCTGGACTCAGTATAGCAGCCTGTGATCTGATTTTGATGCTGTTTTAGCTAAATTTGCTGAGATAAAGGCTGTTTCTTGAGATGATAAAGCAGGTCTTTTAAAGAGTGATTTGGGGAGGGAGCGGTGTGATCTTCTGGATGGAGCTGGAGATAAAGAAGAGGAAGAAGGACCAAGTTCTGGGAATCTGGTAGGAGATATAGAGATGTATTTGTGTGAAAGTGAAGTTGGTGGTATAGGATAATTGGGGTCTCTGTCACATTTTTTCTTTTTGTAGTTGCAAGAATCACAGGCCCTCTTGTAGAGTTTATCCTCAGGAGTTGGAAGAGTGAAAGTGCAAGTTTGGGACATGTGGATACAATCTTTTCAAGCATAGTCCTTGGGATCAGTGAAACAAAAAGGTCTGATGGGTCAAAATCTGGGTATCAAGAAATGATCTGTGATGTGACAACAATGAAGAGAAAAGAGATAAAAGAAAATTTTTTATCAGTGATGGGTAGATGATGAAGATAAATTAGAAGTTCAGTAGGGTGATTACAGAGTATTGTGCATGGAATTGGCTTTGTCTTTTTATGCAAAGTGTGGAAAGTCCATTGAAGCTATAAGCTGAACACTATGGTTAACCCATCAAGACTTTAAACTGATGAATGGTATAGTACCCGAAGACTATAAACTGAGGATGGTTTGATGTTTGAGTCCTTCAGGACTGTAAACCTATAATGTGATGTTAGTGTGATTCTGGCAGAGGGCAACCAAAGGAGGAGTCTCTGAATTTAGCTAAGGCAAGTGTGGGGGTAACTGATGAGCTGGCTGCTCTGTAGAAAAGTTACCCAAGAATTTTATTTTGTTTCTTTAGTCTTTAATGATTTGATCACTGGTTCTGTCTTTAAGATTTAGGTTTTAAGTCCCCCAAGAATATAAAATGAGGGTTTTGAGTCCCCCAAGACTATAAAATGAGGGCAGTTAGTCCCACAAGACTTAAAACTGAAGATGAGTCCCCCAAGACTGTGAACTGAGGAATTTCTTATGATTGGATACATTCAGTAAGTCTGGAGAGTGGTAAAGAATTTCATTTCTAGGTCAAAAATTTCAATCAAGAGTCATGTGGAAGAAGAGAATCAAGAGATGAAACAAGGGGTTCAGCATTAATCCTGAACTAGTGGATGAGGTGTTTCCTTTTCTCAAGGTCCTGTGGATTTCTAGCAGCAGTGGATCGGAAGTAGTTTATTAGAAGGTGGTTTTGTTCAGAGGAGTGTTGTTGGAATTTGGCCTTAATGGTGGTCAAGTGGTTAGGTTTTGGTTGTTCAATTGATCCTAAATTTTCATCATCACTGTCAGAAGATGGAGGAACTGAGAAGTCATCAGTTTCAGAAGTAGAAGGAAGGAATAAAAGTTTTTTTTTTACCATCAGATGGACCAAGGATGGTGGAAGTAGTTGCTGTAGTGTTGTTGACACTCTTCTTTGAATGGTGTAGTTTGTTGACCAATCTGGGTATCAGGATGGATGGCCTGTATCTTTTGGTACTGGTGGAAGATAGATTGGGTTGAGGTGGAGGTGAAGCTGTTGAATATGATAATGGACCAGGTCTAAAGCAAGTATTCTTTCTGGATTGGCAGACATCACAGGAGGTTCTGTAAGGATGAGCTGGTGGTGTGATGGTGCAGATTAGATTGTTGTCTATACAGTTTTGGCAAGGGCCCATGTCAGATGCAGATTTGGAAAGAAAGCTGAACATGGTGGATGTGATGATAGAGAATGTGGACATTCTCATTTGGAGGGAGGATGTGGTCTTCCAACATTAGAAGAGGCCTTTGTTGTTCTGTTTGTCGCTGTTTTTGTATGTCTTAATTGACATTGGCTGAATAATTATGTGTTATTTTTGTTTTAATTATTGAGTTTTGGGACTATGGGTATGTAGATACTACTATTGGATAGTCCCAGATTTTCTCTATATTTTTTGTATTGATTATATTTTTCATATTCAAAGTTTTAAGGGGTCATTTTCTCACTTATCATTTATAAAAGATAGCTGTTTAATTTTGGTTTTTGTGTTTTACGGGCTAACATTAAGTTTTAGGGTTAAGTGCTCAGTACCATTAAGTAGAGCTAATTCGGCTCTATATTTTATGTCACAATTTTGTCATAGCTTAACTTTTTGTTTTAAGGGTTTTAGTAGTTGTGGTGGATTTTTCTAAGTATTTTGGGCTTTATTAGAGGTTTTGGTGGTTTTCTGGCTTCAGGGAGGTCTGGCTGCTTCTAGGCAGGCCGCCTGCCTCAGTTATAGAAGGCTGGGGAGCGTCTTAAGAGGGTTTTTATTCAAGTTGGCTGTCAAAAGCACCAAATTTGTTGCTGTGCATGGATTCTTTAGATGGTGGTCTGTGTGTACATACTGAATAAGACAGTTTGGGGCAACCTTAATTATCTTACAGCCATCTGGTAATTATATCATTGTTTCTCACTCAGTGTTCAATGTTTTTCGGCCACAATTGGCTGTGTTTTTTAAAAGGTTAGTTCTTCATTTAACTCAACTTTGACAACTGGTTTCTCTATTGTAGCTTTAAAACCTTCATCAAGTATTATTGCTGTTTTCAGTGCAACAAGTGCAGAGTGTTTTGGTTTTCTGGTGTGCATCTTTCTGAATTTCTGGTTTCTGGTTCTTTAGTTCTCAGTGGTCTGCTATTGGCTACTGTCTTGACTTGTTAAACAGTCAAGAAGTATGTTGGAAGGGGTATAGTAACAGTCTCTAGATCTCTGCAGGAAATAAATCTCACCTGGTATTTCTCAAAGGGACAGGGGTTTTTCTCTCCACTTTTACTCCAAATTGCTTGGTCAAGATCTCTAGCTAGTACTATAGGATTGTTTACATAGCATGTCTAGCCATTTAAGTGGAACCCAACATTACCAAAAATTCAGCCCTTGTTAATACTGTCAAAAATACTGATAAGCCTAAGTGGCCAGTGTGTTGTAATGGTAAACAAAACCCTAAAATAAAACAAAATGAGGAAAATTGTTTTTAATTTCATCCCGAAAAGAAGAAGAGTTGTATTTTTTCACAAAATGTGTCAACCACTGAGCCTGAAATTCATGTGAATATTAGTTATGGTCCAGCTAGAATTTTCAAGTCTAGTCTTAATAATTCATCTGAAAATCTCATCATTTTAAATAGTGGAGCCACCGTCCACATTTTTTGAAACCATAAGTGTTTTAAAAGCTATCAATTCAGTCAAAAGGCAATCAGTCTTGGGAATGGTTCAGTAATTTATAGTCAAGGGATGGGCTCTTTGGATATTTTACACCCAGAGAAAATATTACTTTGACGATATGCCTTCATGTACCTTTAATCAATTAAAATCTTATTTGTATTGGTCATTTCATTAGTCAAGGATGCAGTCAAATTAAAAATCCCGATGGCACTGTTTCAATATACAAAAATGACAAAACCATTCTTGATGGAAAGTTGGATCCTAAAAAAGAAATCATTCTTCTTAATGACAAGTTTGGTGAGTCTTTTTCTGACTTAATTGAATCTTTCATGTCTTCTAAATCAAAACTTCTGTGGTATAATAAATTAGGACATTTGAATGAAAAATATTTAAATAACTTGGAAGGATGTCTGAGATTTAAATTTTTTAATGATTTTAAAATCTGTGAGCCTTGTATAGATTTAAAACATTATAATCTTAAGTACTCAATTTATAGAATACTTGCATTCTGATATTAGTGTTAAACTAACTCCACCCTCCAAAGGTGGTTCCTTATATTATTTCAAAATTACTGATTCTTTCAAATCATATCTTTTTGTTTTTTTAATTAAGACTTAAGCAGATACTTTTGATACATTTATAAAATTTAAAACTCAAATTGAAAATTCCTCATTGCAAAAAGTTTCAAAACTAGTTTGTGATAATGGTACAGAATTCATCAATTTAGAATTTTAAAATCTAAGTCTTAAGGATAGGTTCAAGATCATCATTACTTCACCATACACCCTGCAGAAAAATCCTATTGCTCAACAATGTGGTATTCCAAATCTGGGTAGGATACTTTGGTGAAAATTTGATTGGACCTTGGTTGGAAGAAAATCATGGTGTTAGTGGGTGTTAATTTGGTTGAAGGGAGTTAACTGGAGTTTTTTTTGGGTGGATTAATGGTGATTTTTGGAGAATTTATGGTGATTTTTTGGAGGATTTATGGTGTTTTGGAATGGATATATGTTGGTATTCCTATTGTTATTTGATGGTTTCATGGATTGGGTATTGGTTTTACTGGATTGTCTAGGGCTCTCTTGGTATTTTTGGTGGATGCAGTGTGCTCATGGAGTAGCCATTTTTTTTCTGGTGCGCTCCAGTTCGCTCTGGTGATTTTCCGGTGCAAAAGCGAAGTGTACTGGAAAAATTCTGTCATTGTGGAAAAGTTTGGTTATGGTGAAAAGATTAACTCACTCTGGCCAAATTAGCTCATTATGGCAAAAAGAGCTCAATGTGGCTAAATTTGCTCACAATGGGAAAGTCTGATCACCAGTGGAAAGTTTGGTCACTGCAGAAAATTCTGGGCGCTGTGGTAAAGTTTGGTCACTGTAGGAAAGTCTGATCTCCAGTGCAAAGTTTGGTCACTGCAGAAAAGTCTGGGAACTGTGGTAAAGTTTGGTGACTGTAGAAAAGTCTGATCACCAGTGCAAAGTTTGGTCACTGCAGAAATGTTTGGATATTGTGGCAAAATTTGGTTATAATTTATTATGCTTGTAAGATCAATAGTTTATTGTAGATCCTATGCATGTAGGGTATTGTTGAAAAGGTCTGGAGGAGGAGAATCAGATAGAAGGAGGGGAAATCTTAGTTTTCTACAGGTTTTTTGACTTTTAGTTTCAATAATAAGGGTCTTTTTTGATAATTAAAAATAGTTAACATATAACAACAATTATAATAAAAAATATCAACATATAGGGTACCATTGGATAGCTCTCATCCTTGATGACTCAAATTTATTTCTTTTCTTATAAAATTTATAAAATAAAAATATAATAAAGAACACTCTTTAATTTTGGTGGGAAACTGGGTAAATCTGGGGCAGACCTTTAATAAGGCACCTTTGAACAGATCATCCCAAGGGTAGTTTCTGGGATACTTTACTGTAATTTCAGTCTCTGGGGCAAGTGTTGCGGCTTCTTCTAAGTATTTGCTGTGACTTGTATCAGTGTAATCTGGTATAAGGTAATTGTTTTGGGGGTTTAATCATTTATTGCACTTATTTTTTTTCTATATTATAGGTTTCCAAAACTTTCAAAGTCTTTCTCTCAGATTTTCAACTTATCCAACTCTTCAAGCAGATCTTCAAGATTAGTTAATTGAATCTTACGTTTACTTAGAGGGACAGGGATTTCTTTTTGTTTTTCCAACTCCCTTGGATTCTGCCTGCGACTGTAGGAGTCTACTCTACATTTTAGGCGCCCAACATGGGGTTCAAATTCTCTAGCTTCTGAAGAAACTCACTTGTTGGACTTCTGGATTTTGGTTTTCTGGTTGTTGGATTTTGATTGGTTGGTTATTTGTTGATTCTGGTAACTGGATGAACCAGTACAGGATCTGTGGTAGTAGGGATCTAGGTATAGGGCTGAACCGTTGCTAGATCTGTTGTTTTATCCTAGTAAAGGGCTGAACCCTTGTAGAATATTGTCGCTTGTCTGGTAAAGGGCTGAACCCTTGCAGATTTTATTGGTTCCCGGTGCTATTTGGGATGTCTTCTCCATCTGGTGCTGGTGTTATTGCTGCTGCTGCTGATGGTTTCAGGCCTTCAGTAAGGATTCAAACTTGGGATGGGCCCAAGTTTGTTGGTGATGATGTAAAGTGGTTTTTAGGCAGATATGAGGCTGCTGCTGGAATTGATGGGGCTTCTAATTTAGATATGGTGAAGCAGGTAATCTTTTTCATTGGTGATAGGGAAGTTGAGAAGGAGATTACTGGTACGGAGGGTTATAAGATTAAGGATTGGAAAAGGCTTAGTAGGGAAATGGTGGATAGATGGGGAGTCAGATTATCAATGGTGAATTTAAATAAGGTTGTTGGAGAATGGCAAGTGAAGGGTGGAATAACTTCTTTGGTGAGTTATAGGAAATTTGTTGGTAGTTTTGAAATTGTGGTGGAATATCTGGTGGAGGTAGAGGAATTGTCTCATGAAAGTGCAGTCAAAGATTTATTTTGGACCGCTTTTGGGAGGGATTTTAGGATGGATGTGTTAAAGGAGTTGTCTAGGAAGGGTTTGATGAAAAACTTACCTAATAGGGAGCTGAAGTCTCCTGCTCTTAAGGTGGTTAAAGAATTGGTGGAGTCTCACCTCAAGCTCTTGGCTGTGGACAGTTATCAAGAAACCTGTACACAGTATGTCAGCAAAATTAATGAAGTTTTGGCTGATAATAAAATTATTATGAAGAAGGCTCAGGAGGCAAGAAAAGCTCAGTTGGGGAAACTGGTTCCTAAGGTGGATAAGAATGTGGATTATGAGATGGTGGATCAATTGGCTGACTTAACAAAGCAATTGAAAATTTTTGTTCAAGAAACTCAGAAGGCCAGAAGGGTTTCAGCTTCTTCTTCATCATCTTATTCAAGTAGAAGTTATGATAGGAGGAATGGTGGTACTGTTGATGTTTGGATTCGTTCCTACTGTAACCGGAAGGGGCATAAGGCTAATGATTGTTGGACTTTGAATAGGGATCAGGCTTCTGGTAGAGTAAAAATTGATGGAAAGGTATTTAGGTTTCCTGATGGATCTTTTATCAAGCCCAGTGAAGGTCAGGCTCCTTCGGATTTGGTGAGGAGGAATAATATTTTGGTGAAAAGAGAGCTAGGTTTGAAAAATTGCCTACTGAGGCTTCTTCTAGTACTGGAAATAATTCTGGAGATAAGGGGAAGGAAAAAGAGGTTAGTAAGGCTACTTTATCTACTTCATATGTTAATTTGGAGTTAGTAAAGGTTGTTAAGGCAGATGGAAGTGTATGGCTGGTGTATATGATGTGGAGGCTGCTAGGAGGGTGGCTGCTTCTAAAGCTAGAAGCAGTATTTCTAATCAGTTAAGTTCAAGAGGTGGAAAGGCAGATTTTAAGAAGGCTGAAGATCCCAAGAAGATTTATATGCCTGAAGAGATTCATCAGATGCAGAAGGGGATACCTGATATGTGTCCCCCTAGTTTTGGTGCTTTTGATCTTAATGGTGATCCTATGCCTTTGGATGATGGTTCAGATACAGAAGAGAATGTGCCTTTGGCTTCTTTGCCTAGGCCAAGTTCTAGTGGGCCAATGGAGGGAGTTAGAACTACTTTTGATGGTTCTTGTTTGGTCTCTGTGGATGGAAAGGTTCATGGAGATAATTCTGACGTGGAGATGCGTGATGTTGTTGGTAATGTGGGACCTCAGGAGTCTTCTAGGGCAAAGGTTTCTAGGAGTAAGGCTCATTATGAGAGGCCAGTGGTTTCTGGTCAAGAGAATGCTATGGATGTTGTTTTGGGAAGGGTGAATCAGCTTCAGATTCCATTATCTTTGGGTGAATTTTTCACTATTAGTCCAGCCCTTGGTGAAAAGCAGAAGAAGCATTTGAGTAGGAAAAGAGTGGCTACTGGTGAGGTGGAGTATATGTGTGAAAATGTGGAGAAGTTTGGTAATGAGGTGGAGAATCATTTTTCTGCTCCTTTAGGATATTTGGTGGTTTCTTTAAATGGCAAAGATGTGAAGGCATTGGTTGATTCAGGCTCACAAATAAATTTAATTTCATTGGATCAAGCAACTAGTCTGGATTTGCCAATTAAAGCTGGTGTTGGAGGAAATCTCAGAGGGATATGTGCGAATTCTACTGAGTTGATTGGTAAAGCAGAGCATGTAAAGTTAGGTGTAGGTGGAGCTGTACGAAAAGTTCATTTTTATGTGGCTAGAGCAGCTGTGAAGACAGTTTTAGGAGGGCCATTTTTGATGGATTTTGAGCCCAAGATTGGTTATCAGTCTGGTATTGGGATTAGTTTGGAGATTACTGGGGAGGATATGAGGCGGTTACATATGAGCTTGGCACCCCCAGGTGATGAAGGTTGGGAAACTAGGCCTGGTGTTTCTCCATCTTGTAAGTGTTGCACTTGCATTAGGAAGAGAAAAGATTTGAACTCCTCTTCTGGTGTATTTGAGGATAGTGATGATCATTTTGTTGGTGACCCTTCTTTTTTAGGGTAGATAGGGCTGATCAGTCTAGTGCTGTAATCTCTCCTCAAGAAGAAATCCCGGATTGAAGTAGGTCAGCTCAAGTGGAGATATATCAAGTGGAATCTCAACTTTTTGTAGATAATATTACTTTATTATGTCAATTTTTGTCAAATTATTTGTCTGGTTTTAGTTTTTCTTCAAGTTTTTCTCTCAAGTTTATTTCAAGTTTTGAAGATGTTTTAGGGAAAATTTTGTTGGAGTGGAAATGTTTCTGAGTGTTGGCAAATGGTTCTAAAATTAAGTCCTCCCAATTGTGCACCACTAGGGTTTCTTCTACACCTTTCAAAAAGATTACCATGGCCACACATGTGAGCATTGAAGACACCCCTGGTTGTTTTTCTAGGAATAGCAAGAAACAATTTGACAAAAATCAAGAAAAAAATCTCAAGATAAATGAAAATCAACAAATAAATTATTTATGTAAAGATATTGTCAATAGCGCTGAGCCTACTTGGCATGCTGGTAACCTCCTGCATGAGGATAGACTGCCAACTTTTCATAATTTTGATTATTCTTTTCTTATTTCTAAAAATAAAAATCAAATTAAAAATTGTCTGCATAATGAAAAACTAGATAACAATATTTTTGAAAATTCCAATAATTCTGTTTCTCAAAAACTTTAATAATTCTTTTTCAAAAAATAAAAATAAAAATAAAACTTATAAAATTTCTTTATCTGATTGTAATAATTCTTTTTGTAAAAATACTGTTACTCTTTATTCTGTTGAAGATGAAGATTCTGTTGATGAAAGGAGCTCAATTCCTCAAGTATATGTGGAAGTGGAAGTGGAAAAATATAAGAAGGTTGCTGTGAAAGTTAAACAAATCAATGAAGCGCTGCCAACTGGATTGAATCCGCCGTTGAAGAGACCACTTTTGTCAAGAGATCCATATGAAACTCCTTTAAGAAAGAATCCACCTGAATTTCCTGAAACTTCAAGAATTACTTTTGATAGGATTGGTGTTGTAAATTTTGGGCCAGATGGTTGGTTATCTGGTGAGGAGATGAACTTGTTGTTGGATGTGATGGTGTTGAGGGAGAAGGCTCTTGCATTTGTGGAAGAAGAGAGGGGTGTTTTAAAGCATTCTTATGGTGAACCTTACAAAATTCCAGTTGTTTGTCATGAACCTTGGCAACTCAAGCCAATTCTGATTCCTGCTACTCTTAAAGATGATTATATTGAAGTTGTTAGGGAAAGGATTAGGACTGGACTTTATGAAAAATTGTCATCAAGTTTTCAAGTCCAGTTTTTTGTATCAAGAAGCCTAATGGAAAGCTTAGAGTGGTTCATGATCTTAGGGAATTGAATAGGGTGACTATAAAAGATGCTGGTATTCCTCCAAGTGCCGAGGAATTTGTTGATGATTTTTCTGGAAGGGTATGTTATGGTTTGGGTGATATTATGGGAGGCTATGATAAAAGAGAATTACATCCGGATTCAAGACCTCTGACAACTTTTGATACTCCTCTTGGACAGTTACAGCTGACTAGATTACCTCAAGGTGCTACTAATTCTGTTGCTGTTTATCAAGCACAAATGGCTTGGATTCTTCAAGATGAAATTCCACAGTATGATGGTGGAATTAAAGGTCCTTAAACTGATTATGATAATGAAGTGTTGGAGGACAATACAGGTATTAGGAGGTTTGTTTGGGAGTATGCAGTAACTTTGGAAAGGATGTTGTTTAGGATTGAAGAAGCTGGTTTAACTATTTCCGGTTCTAAATTTTCTTGTTGTGTTCCAGCTTTAGAGATTCTTGGTGATGTGGTGTGTAGGGAAGGCTCAATTATTTCAAAGAAGAAATTCCACAAAATTCAATCTTAACCAAGACCTAGAAACACTACTGAATTTAGAGGATTTTTGGGAGTATGTGTTTATGTTAGGATGTTTATTAGGGGTTTCTCATTATTGGCTGCTTCATTGAGAAGGTTAACTAGGAAGGATGCTGATTGGGATTGGGATGAAGATTGTGAAGAAGCTTTTGTTAAGTTGAAGAAGGTGGTTGGTGAAGATATTATTCTTCATAACTTGTATTATGGTGAAGGAGCTGGTAGGATTTATTTAGCTGTTGATTCTAGTCAGCTGGCTGCATGTGCAGTGCTTTCTCAGATGGATAATGGTGGTTATATTAGACCAGTTAGGTTTGAATCTGTAGTTTTTACTGAGGTGGAATCAAGATATTCACAACCAAAGTTGGAACTCTGTGGTGTGGCAAAAATTTTAAAGAAACTTCAAAATATCTTATGGGTTCAACATTTTGAACTACAAGTGGATGCTAAATCTTTAATTCAGATGATTAATTCACCTAGTTTACCTAATGCTCCAATGACAAGGTGGGTAGCTTTGGTTCAACATTTTTCATTTGATTTAGTGCACAGGCCTGGAAAATCTTTCACTATGCCTGATGGATTTTCAAGAAGACCACCTACAGTAGATGATTCCGATTCAGAAGAGTTTGATGAAGATATACCTATACTCAAGGCCAGTACCAAGGGTGCTGAAGACTTTCCATACCTCCCTCTTGAGGTTAAACTGGCTGGTTATATTTTTGTTGAATTTGATGAAGTTGATGATCTAGTTGATCATGAGGTTTTTGTAGATGAGGATGGTGTGGTTTTTTGGGATAATTGGAAGTTGGTTAGTGGTGTTTATGTTTGAGATCTGAAGGAGGATAGTGGTAGCATGGAAAAATGTTTGAATGAGGTGGATTATGTGAATTTCAGCAAACAGCCAAATGCTCAGAGAATGATTTCTCATTCAAAAGTGGGAGATATTGGGGACAGGGAGGTTCCTTTGGATGTTATATTATTGGATTATTCTGATGAAATTTGGTTCCAGACTTGGTTTTATTTTTTAATGGTGAAATATTTGTTGTCTCTGGGAAAACCAGAAGAATGTAATGAAGCTGAATGGGTGGCTATCAAAAAGAAGTCACCTGGTTTTTATTTTTCTGGTAGAAGGTTGATGAAAAGAAGACATCCAAATCCTCAAGTTGTTGTTTCTCAAAGAAAAGGTCAAGAATTGGTGATGAAATCTCTTCATGAAGTTTTAGGGAATAGGGGCTTTGAAGAAACTTATAATCGGATTGCTGATAGATTTTGGTGGCCTGGAATGAAGATGGCTGTTTTTGGATGAAGGAATGGGTGTATAGGTATGGTGTTATGAAGTTGGTAACTGTTGATGGCGGCTCCAAGTTTGGTGCAGACTTCAAGGAAACTGTTTCAAAAATTGGCTCAAAGGTTAGGGTGGCGACCCAATATTGTCCTGAAGCAGAAGGAATGGTTCAAAGGGGGCATCAAGTTATTAAGGATGCTTTGGTTAAAATGTGTGGAAAAAGTGCTGAAAAGTGGAGGCATTATTTACCCCTTGTTTTATTTGCTGGAAGGATTACCACCAAGAGGACAAATGGTTATTCTCCTTATGAATTAGTTTTTGGTCAGAAAGCTGTTTTGCCGGTTGATCATGAAGCTGAATCTTATCTTGGTGTTGATTGGGATGTAGTCAAAACTACTGAAGATTTGCTCTGTGCTAGAATGCAACAGTTAGAAAAGTAGGAGGAATATTTGGAGAAGGCATACAATAGGATGATCAAGATCAGGGATCAGTCTGTCAGGTATTGGGATCAAAGGTTGGTTCATAGACTTAGGAAGCCTTTGAGGCCTGGTGATATAGTTTTGGTGTATAATAGGAGTTTTGAAAGTCAGTGGGGGAAAATGTTTGCTGATAGATGGAATGGACCATATAGAATTAGAGAACAGGTTTCTGGTGGTTCATATGTTTTGGAAGAACTGGATGGTTTTGTCTTAAAGAAGAGGGTAGCTGCTGATCAAGTGAAGAAGTTTTACCCTAGGGGCACAAAGAGTACTGAAGTTTGACTCCGAAATGAGGATAAACTACAACATCAATCTTTTAGGAAATCTCACAGTCGTTCAAAAAATCAATCATTACTTCAATTTTAAAATTTTATTATCTGGTAAAAATATGAGGGGGAAACAAATTTTGTTAGGAGTGTTCACAGGGGAACCTTCTAGATTTTATATTGGCAAGTTTGGGGGTAATTGATGAGTTGGCAGCTTTATTCACACTTACCCCATAATTTTTGTTTCTAACCCTTCTCTGTTTCTAGTTGAATCCTGGCTTTGTTTTTTGTTATATAGGTAGTCCTCTATGACTATAAACTGGAACCTTACGTTGACACAACACAATCTTTTGGAAGTCTGGATTCAAGAATTTTGTTTTGTTTCATTTTTTTTGTTGTATTGGGGTGGATGATCACTTGTGGTCTCCAATCATTTTTACAAATTGGAGGAAGCCCACCCAGTGATCATTAGTTTGTTTCCTTGATTTTCATTAAATTATCATTTTTCAAATCTTCAAATTTTCAAAATTTAATTTTAAAAAAAAATATATATATATATTTTTTCAAAATTTAATTTTCAAAAAAAAAAAAAATTATTTTCAAAAATTTCATTTTATGTTATATTTTTAATTTTGCTTTCCTGTGTATCCACAATCAAGGTGCACTTGGATGTGGGTATGATGTCAGGGGTTTGGCTCATCCAAATTGCTGGGGGACATATTTTAGTTTTTTATTTATCTTTTTCTTTTATTATATATTTGTTTTATTTATTCTGCTAGTCCATCAAGATTTAAAACTGAAATTCTTCTCAAAGTAATTTATGATTGGTCCTAAACTTCAAGACCATGGGAAACTGAAGATGTCAATAAAAATAGTAATTATAATTGTCAAGATTTGAGGAGGATTTATTTTAGTTAGAAGAGCTCATTGGGGAACCTTCTAGATTTTATATTGTCAAGTTTGGGGGTAATGGATGAGTTGGACACTCTATACACAATTACCCCACAAAGTTCGTTTATATGCTTTATTGTTTATAGATTGATCTCTAGCATTGGTTTTGTGATGCAGGTGGAAGTCCTCTAAGACCATAAACTGGTGATTTTTGCGCTTGATGACTCAATAAAATTCAAGTGGAGGTCGTTTTTGGACACTGTGGTTAAGTTTGGTCACTGTAGGAAAGTCTGATCACCAGTGCAAAGTTTGTCACTGCAGAAAATTCTGGGCACTGTGGTAAAGTTTGGTCACTGTAGAAAAGTCTGATCACCAGTGCAAAGTGTGGTCACTGCAGAAAAGTTTGGCTATTGTGGCAAAATTTGGTTAGAATTTATCATGCTTGTTAGATCAATAGTTTATTGTAGATCCTATGCATGTAGGGTATTGTTGGAAAGTTCTGGATGAGGATAATCAGATAGAAGTGGGGGAATCTTAGTCTTCTACAGGTTTTTTGTCTTTTAGTTTCAATAATAAGGGTCTTTTTTGATAATTAACAATATTTACCATTTAACAACAATTATAATAAAAAATATCAACATATAGGGTACCATTGGATAGCTCTCATCCTTGGTGACTCAAATTTATTTCTTTTCTTATAAAATTTATAAAATAAAAATATAGTAAAGAACACTGTTTAATTTTGGTGGGAAACTGGGTAAATCTGGGGCAGACCTTTAATAAGGCACCTTTGAACAGATCATCCCAAGGTTAGTTTCTGGGGTGCTTTACTGTACTTTTCAGTCTCTGGGGCAAGTGTTGCGGCTTGTTCTAAGTATTTGCTGTGACTTGTATCAGTGTAATCTGGTATAAGGTAATTGATTTGGGGGTTTAATCATTTATTGCACTTATTTTTTTCTATATTATAGGTTTCCAACACTTTCAAAGTCTTTCTCTCAGATTTCCATCTTATCCAACTCTTCAAGCAGATCTTCAAGCTTAGTTAATTGAATCTTACGTTTACTTAGAGGGACAGGGATTTCTTTTTGTTTTTCCAACTCCCTTGGATTCTGCCTGAAACAAGGTGACTGTAGGAGTTTAATCTAAAACAAGGGAGTCTAATAACATCTGAGATGGCAAAGGCTATTTGCTTCACTCAAAAATTCCAGTGGAATTTTGGGAGAGGCAGCTAACACAGCTGTATATATTTAAAATTTGCTTCCTTTTTCTTCAATAAGTTCCAAAACACCTTACAAAAAAGATTTAATAAAACCCCAAAACTTGATCACTTGCAAACTTTTGGCTGTGCAGCTTATTCTCTTGTTCACAAGAGTCTTAGAAAAGAAAAATTCCTCCTAATTTGATTAGATGTTGTTTTCTTGGTTATTCAGAGGACACTAGCTTTTATTGTCTTCTTTTTCTGGATAAAAATCAAATCATTAATTCGCACAATGTTGTTTTTGACAAATAAGCTTTTCCTTTGTCAAAGAACTTGAAAGATGAAAATTTGCTATAAAATATGTTTAGTGAAGATTTTGAATTGTATTCATTTTGTTTTCCCTCATCAAATGAAAAAAATTGATGAAGTTTCATAAACCAATGACATGTCACATAATGATACTATTGATGAAGCCTTAAAAAATGTGAATGATAATCCTCCTTCCAATGCTTTAAGATTCTGGGAGTATAAGACAACTTCTAGTAAAGAAAAATAAACATTAGTTCAGACATTGATTCCTTCAATATTCGTGAAGGAAAGATGATCTAAACAAAACAAAAACTAAACTCAGCTTCACTAATTGATGATTATCTTTATTTAATGACTTAATTATCATCACACTCACAACATAATTTTTCTTCAAATTCTGTCTTTTCTGATCTTTTCACATACTATGAAGCAATAAATTTCCCTGATGGTGACAAATGGATTCATGCTATAGATAAAGAACTTAATATGATTGATGATCAGAATGTCTGGCAAGTCATGGTAAAACTAAAAAATGCTCAATCCATTGGATCAGTTTGGGTTTTAAAAATAAAAAGAGATGCAGATGGTAATATTAACAAGTACAAAGCTAGACTATGTGCTAGGGGTTATTCACAAAAGGCTGGGATCAATTATTTTGAGACTTTTGCCCCGACTGGTAGATTAACAATGTTATGACTATTGATGAGCATTGAAAATGGGTAAGTTTGGGATTTTATTAAAATGGATGTAAAAGGTGCATTTCTTCATGGATAACCTGATGAAAAATTTTTTATGAATTTTCACCTTGGAATGAAGAAAACTGGGAATTTTGAAAATCTGATCCTACTACTTAAATGCTTATTGTATGGTCTCAAACAAGCATCACGCTGTTGGTACAATGAACTTCTCAACTTCTTTATTCAGTAAACTACTATCCATCATCTGCAGATCCTTGTATTTTTATACATGAAGATGAAATTCATCCTTGTTATTTTCATGTTCATGTTGATGACTTATCCTTTTTTGGTAAAAATGTGTCTTGGTTCAAAGATGCAATTAAGTCACATTATTAGATGGAAGATTTATCAGAAGCCAAGTTTATTCTAGGTATGCAAGCTATAAGATATTGTGAGGCAAAAACTTTATTGACTTGTCAATATCAAGAATTTAAAGATATATTATTTTCTTATTTTATGATTGACTGTAAACCAATCTCAACTCTGATGATTATGAAAACTCAATTGGAAAAGAAAACAGACAATAAGATCCAAGAATTTGAAAAATTTAATATTAATTATCAACAAGCAATAGGACGTTTAAATTATATCTCTCAAGGAAAAAATACAGGTATTTCTTTTGCTAATATTCAATTAGCTCAACACCTGAATTAACCAGGAATAAAACATTGGATTTTCTTCAAAAGATTTTTACAATATTTTAAAGGCTCAATTTATGTTTCATTAAATTTCAAAGGGTTTGAATATTTTTCAAACAAAAGAGCAATTAGTCATTCCATGCCAGATGGTTTTGCTGATGCCAACTGGGATGGATGCAAAGATACTAGAAGATCAACTATGGGATATGTGTTTACTATTAATGGTATTAAAGTTAGTTGGCACTGCAAAGAGCAACAAAATGTAGCTTTGAGTACTTCAGAAGAAAAAAGTAAGGCCACCATTGATGGTGCTCAAGAGGCAATTTGGATGCAAAGTTTATTTTTGATTTAGGCTATGATCACAAGACTTCCTCAACTCTTTATTCCGATAATCAAGGAAGTATTGCGCTTTTCAAAAATCCAGTTCTTCATGCAAGAGCTAATCATATTGAGATCAAATTTCACTGGATAAGGGAACAAGTTTTAAATGGCAAAATTGAACCTCAATACATTCCAACAACCAAAATGGTTGAAGAAATTTTTACCAAGTCCCTCAGTAAAGAAAAATTTACCAAATTTACAAAGAAAATTGGGCTGAAGGATAAGATTAACATCAAGTAGGGGTGTGAAAATTTGTGATCATTGATTTCCTATTCTTCTTGATAGTTCAATTGCAGTATATTTTACTCATGTGATGTGATCACTATTATGTGATACTTTGATTGTCACATCAAGCCATATGGAATGTTCAATAATACAGTATGCTTGTGTGTTCTATTAATCTTATAACCATAGCTCCTTTGAGAGAAATCATTACATATATTGATAGATTAACATTGTTTCTTTTTATCTCTCTTTGTTTTTCTAAAAGATTATTTTATCAACTTTATAGGTTAGATATTTTTCTAATAATAAAACCTGTTGTACACAATCCTATAGTACTAGCTATAGGACTTGACCAAGAGAGTTGGAGTAAAACTGGAGAGAAAAACCCCTGTCCCTTTGAGAAATACCAGGTGAGATTTATTTGCTACAGAAAATTAGAAACTGTTACAATACCCCTTCCAACACACTTCTTGACTTCTTAACAAGTCAAGAAAGTAGCCTAGATAGATCACAGACCAAAGAGAACCTGAAATTCAGAAAGATCCGCACCAGAAAACCAAAACACTGTCCACTTGTTGCACAGGAAACAGCAATAATACTTGATGCAGGTTGCAAAGCTACACCAGAGAAACTGGTTGTCAATGTTGAGTTAAATGAAGAACTAACCTTGCAACAAAAACAGCAAATTGTGGCCAAAAAACAGTGAAAACTGAGTTAAAAACAATGATATTATTACCAGATGGTTGTATGATAATTAAGGTTGCCCCAAAAAGCCTTATTCAGTATGTACACACAGATCAACCATCTAAAAATCCATGCACAGCAACAAATTTGGTGCTTTTGACAGCCAAATTGAATAAAAACCCTCTGTAAACCCTCCCCAGCCTTATAAACCAAGGTGGGTGTACCTCCCTGAGCCATAAAACCACCAAAAGCATCAAATAAAGCCCAAAATACTTTGAAAAATCCAGCACAACTACTAAAACCCTTAAAACACAAAATTAAGCTATGACAACTTTGAGACATAAAATATAGAGCCAAATAAGCTCTACTTAATGGTACTAAGCACTTAACCCTAAGACTTAAAGTTAGCCTGTAAAACACAAAAAACAAAATTAAACAGCTATCTTTTAGAAATTAAAAATGAGTAAATTACCACTTAATGCTTGGAATGTGAAAAATATCATCAAGACATCAAATATAGAGAAAAACCAGGGATATCTAATGGTAGTACCCACATACCCATAGTCCCAAAATTCCATGAATAAAACCAAAATAACACGTAATTATTAAACCAATTTCAATTAAGACATACACAAACCGTGCCAAACAGACTAACAAAGGCCTCTGCCAATGTTGGAAGAACACACTGTCTTTCTATTAATATTATATTTTGTGGTTTCTTTCATATGTTGTCTACAGGTATTTTGGCAGAAATCACTTCACTAGGAGAGACAGGGAAACATTCACTAATAGGTCATCTTATCTATTTTTATAAGGTTGATACTCATTGTAATAATGATCTCTGTTTTTTTTTCTCAAAGATTATTTTATCACCTTTATAGGTATTTGGAAGAGATCACTTCACTAGGAGAGACAGGGAAACATTCACTAATAAGAAATCTTATCTATTGTTATAAGAGCTTTACAGAAATTTTCAACAGGGCCTGATGGTATTCTTACCTGTATATTATAAACCATATCAAAGGGTGTTGCTTTGATAGACTTTGAAGGAGAGCTTTTGCAGGCAAACAATGCTTTGTCAAGGTATTCATCCCAACAGTTTTGATTCATATTTAAGACATAACTTTGTATTGTTTTTTCCATCAGGAGAAGAAATTAACTGCAGTGAAGAGGTGGGTTATGATGGTGGATTTGGAATATGTATGGAGGATTTGTATCAATCTCAGAAAGAGATTTTAATTTTGGACATGGTTTTTTGCTACGCTTATGAAGAGTGCAGATAATTTGGATAATATGGTTTATGAATTGGATTCATTCATATTTTGGATAAAGATGGTTTTTTTATGCCCTTTGGTAGGAAAAATTCTGGTGATTTGTATATGTGGTTATTGGAATAGGTGGAAGGGCCCTTGGGGAAAATTTATGGGTTTCTACCTGGGGATATCAAGAATATGAATTCTCCGAAATTAGGATAAACTATCTTAAACTGCCTTAAATTTGTTTTATTGTCTCTTCTATGATCTCTTTTGGATTCTCTTTTCATTTTACGTTTTTTTATTTCTGTCTTCCTCCTGCAAGGGGATAAACTGCATTTCAAAAAGTCGATATCCAAAGAAAAAAATCTCAGAATTATCAAAAAAAATTCAATAACAAAAATTATATAAATTTTCTCTTTCTGACCTCCAGAAAGAGGCTAAACTGCACTATCAAAATCAAATTCAACTAAAAATCTCTGGATAATTAAAAAATCAAGAAAAAAAATATTTTTGAATATTATTAACACTCTTTCATTTTTTTTACTCCTCCAGAAAGAGAGGTTAAACAAAAAAGAAATTAATTTATTAATGAGAATGTTTGTGATGACCCTTATAAAGATGACAACTACCTCCCCCATGAGGTTAAACTGGCTTGTTCTATTTTTGTTGAATTTGATGATGTCATTGATCTAGATGATCATGATATTTTTGTAGATAAGGATGGTGTAGTTGTTTGGGATAATGGGAAGTTGGTTAATGGTTTTTATGTTTGGGATCTAAAGGAGGATAGTGGTAGCATGGAAAATTTTTTGAATGCGGTGGATTATGTGGAATTCAGCAAACAGCCAAATGCTCAGATAATGATTGCTCACTTACAATTCGGAGACATAGTGGACAGGGAGGTTCCTTTGAATGTTATATTATTGGATTATTCTGATGAAATTTTGGGCCAGACTGGGTTTTATTTTTTAATGTTGAAGTATTTTTTGTCTCTGGGAAAACCAGAAGAATATGATGAATCTGAATGAGGTTCTATCAAAAACAAGTCACCTGGGTTTTATTTGTCTGGTAGAAGGTTGATGAAAAGAAGACATCCAAATCTTCAAGTTATTGTATCTAAAAGAAAAGGTCAAGAATTGGTGATGAAATCTCTTCATGAAGATTTAGGGCATAGAGGCTTTGGAGAAACTTATAAGCAGATTTCTGATAGATTTTGGTGGGCTGGAATGAAGATGGCTGTTAGATCTTGGGTTCAGTCATGTGAAGAATGTCAGAGAGGAAGTTATTTAATGGCAAAAGAACCTCAACATGCTACTAGTGATAATCCTATCTTTGGAGGGGTTATTTTTAATGCTATTCACATCAAGTAAGGTAAATATAAGTACTTTATTGTGGCAAGGGATGATTTTTCTGGTTGGGTTAAGGCTGTGCCTTATATTAGTTTATCTGCTAAAAAATTGGCAGAATTTTCAATGAAGGAATGGTTGTATAGGTATGGTGTTTTGAAGTTGGTAACTGTTGATGGTGGCTCTGAGTTCAGTGCAGACTTTAAGGAAGCTGTTTAAAAAATTAGCTCAAAGGTTAGGGTGGTGACCCCATATTATCCTGAAGCAGAAGGAATTGATGAAAGGGGACATCAAGTTATTAAGGATGCTTTGGTTAAAATGTGTGGAAAAAAAGCTGAAAAGTGGAGGCATTATTTAACCCTTGTTTTATTTGCTGACAAGATTACCACCAAGAGAACAACTGTTTATTCTCCTTATGAATTAGTTTTTGGTCAGAAAGCTGTTTTACCGGTTGATCTTGAAGCTGAATCTTATCTTGGTGTTTATTGGGATGTTTTTTAGACTACTGAAGATTTTCTCTGTGCTAGAATGCAACAGTTAGAGAAGAAGGAAGAATATCTGGAGAAAGCATACACTAGGATGATCAAGATCAGGGATCAGTCTGTCAGGTATTGGGATCAAAGTTTGGCTCATAGACTCAGGAAGCCTTTGAGGCCTGGTGATATGGTGTTGGTTCATAATAGGAGTTTGGAAATTAAGTTGGGAAAATGTTTGCTGATAGATGGAATTGACCTTATAGGATTAGAGAACAGGTTTCTGGTGGATCATATGTTTTGGAGGAGCTGGATGGTGCTGTCTTGAAGAAGAGGGTAGCCACTGTAGACAATCTTATAGTACTAGCTATAAGCCTTTACCAAGGGATTTGGAATAAAACCGGAGAGAAAAACCCCTGTACCTTTAGAAAAATAAGTGAGATTTACCTGCTACAGTAAATTGGTTCCTGTTTACCAAAAGCCCCTTTTCCAATACACTTGACTGTTTGATCAGTCAAGAAAGTAGTCTCCAGACAGACTACCAAACCAAAGAACTGATATGTAGACTAATGTCCACACCAGAGAAAGCAATAATACTTGATGTAGGTTGCAAATCCACACCAGAGACAGCAATAATACTTGATGTAGGTTGCAAGACTACAGCAGAGAAAACAGTTTTTAAGTTAAGTTTAATGAAGAACTCACTTGAAAAAAACACAGCCAATTGTGGACAGAAAAACAGTGAAAACTGAGTGAGGAACCAGGATATCACCCCCGGATGGTTGTATGATAATTAGAGTTACCCCAAACTGTCTTATTCACTATATACACACAGAATACTAATTAAGAGCCCATGAAAACCCGCAAATCTGGAGTTCCTGATCACCAAATTGCATAAAACATCCCTAGAAGTGCTTAACAGCCCTCTAGCACTGAGGCAGGTGGTCCACCTGAAGCGGCCCGGCCACCCTGAATCCAGAAAACCACCAAAAACACCCAAACTACTTAGAAAAATCATCTTAAACTACTAAAACCATTAAAACCATAATTATACTGTAGGTAGACTCTTACAGTTGCCTTGCTGTAAGCAGAATCCAAAGAGTTGGATAATCAGAAAAAACCATGTCCCTCTAAATGAATTTGTGAGTTTTTTAGATCAATAAGCTTAAAAGTCTACTTGATAATAATAAAGAATGAAATTGTCAGTATGTCTAGTATATAAGTATGATATAATAGTATTTATTTATGGTCCTACTAATTATTGATAAATGATTTAGTGATTAAACCTTAGGGGAAGACTAATAAAATATTTATACTTAAATAAAACTCACAATACTAGGATTTAAATGTGTGCTTAGTTGTGGAAAATAGATAAATAGAATATAGTTACAGCTTATATAATGATAATATCAACTTATAAAAGGCTTTATAAAATTTTTTATGTTAATAATTGTATTGAAGTGTTTTATTGAATGTTAGTAAGTAATTGATGATAAATAACCGTCAAAATCCCTCCTTACTTATACCCAAATCCCTTGGAGTGCACAGACCTTCAATCTAGATGATGTCACTGCTATCCCCGTAAATTAAAGCACTGTGAGGGCCCATCACCTCCCCATGGCGTCCACTTAAAGCAGATTCAACACCCAGACCTCCAGTAAGGACCCTCCATCACAATTAATGATAACACAGACCCAAAACATAATTAGAAAATCCAGATAAAAGAGGATACCATAAAGAAACAGGTAAAATAAGTGATCCAAAAGAGATAAAATGAAACCCAAAGCATATAAAGAAAACAAATGTAATTTAAAAGCCCCAAATAACATCCCCAACCATCCACATTAACCCAGAAATGACCTCCCAACCCATAAATCTGTGAATATCCATTTAAGGAAGCAGATTAAGTTGTCCAAACTGAGTGTATGCGCCTGATAAATATTTCTATCACAGGGGGGAAAAATGAGGACTTGTAGGCGAGTTGTTTTTCAGGTTTCCTGGAGTAATATGTGGAGTAATCTCTTGATGCTAAATTTGATGTCTAGATATAGGTGTATAATTTTTTATCAATACCTGATAATTTATGGGAAATCTCTACAACCAAACTTTTTTTCTTGGATGCAGATTTTGGAATGGAAAAATCTTTGAAACTCTTAAAAACAGATATCATCAAATTTCAGACAAGTTCAAATAATATTCTGCACTTTCTTCATGAAAAACACAAATTATTTCTATCAAAAGACCAATTACAGGAAAAATTGCCATGCTATGATTTATTAGAAAAAAAAGTCAAATATTATTACCTGTCATAATGTATTTTGCACTATTATTTTTTTCATTAAAGAAATGGATTACATATATTAAGGTAGAGATTCTTGTGCACTGAATTTACTATATCTGAGCCATAAAAATGACCATGTCCACATCTTTTCTAAAGTTTATTTGGTGTTAAGTAATATTTGAAGTGTTTTCAAATTGCAAACCAGCAAGCATAATCCAAGAGCTATTTTATAATTTTGATCAAGATTAATTTTCTTATTCTAATCAAGACAATTTTCCTTCAGCTAATGTCAAAAGGTTAGAAATTTTTCATGTTTCCTCAGTCAAATGATAGTATCAATTTTTTGATATCATTATTTCTCCTACTTCAGAAGTTTTTTTTTTTTTTGTTTTGTTTTGTAAGATTAATAATAAAACTGAAATTTTTTTGAACTTTTAATATAGATATAGATTAGTCTTTATCATTATTAATATGAAACTCAAAATTCATGTTAGGAATATTATTTTTTATGATTTATTTTTCCTTTTTACACTTATAATATATGAAATGTAACAATTTTTTTTAAAAAAGCATTTCTTCCACAAACAGATTGCAGAAACATCAGAAGCTCAAAAAAAATTTCCAAAATATAAAATATCAAAAGCAGAAATGATTTTGATATGGAAATTGATGCACTATTTCAAATAAAGACTAATAGCTTTGAAATAAGAAAAATTCATCCTCTTCTTCATAGATGCTCCTATTATAGAATTTTTATTTTATCTAAACCTTTTTTTTATATCACTCTCCTTAGTGCTTGGATAATTCTCCTCTTTATTACCTCACTCAGACCTGGAAAAAATAAATATCTTTTTTTCACCTTTCTCTCAGCAATAATTCTTCTAAGCTTCAACTATTTTTGGAATTACATAGTTATTTTTTATTTTTTTTATTTTTTATAAATCATTCATGTTTACCCATCAGGCTATGTTTGCAACTGGTTAATTTTTTTTTGAAGTTAAAATATATTTCAGATTTAGATTAAGAAATAAATTAATTTTACATATATTTGTTTTTCTGATAAATCAAATATTAATAAAATAGCTCTTGAAAATTCAAGTGTAGCTAAATACTCTGAATAAAGCTCCAGTAAAATTTTGTACAAAATTTTGAGCTATATTTTCTTATCATTAGATTTTACAACTACAAAAAATTGATTTTGGCTCACATAATCATGTTTTTTTTTCTTGAAAAATTTAAATGTATTATTTATTTTGAAGAATTAACAAAATTAAAGATTATATCAGTAAAATCTTATGAAACCTACACCAGGTAGATTTTGAATTTTTCAGAAAAGTAGAAAAAGAAAAAAAAATCTATTATGGTTTACAACTATATAATGCTCTTATGATCAATTCTACTTTTTTAAATAGGAAATTTCCATTTTACGTGGAATATTATTGTTAAAAAATTTATGTAGATGTACTATTGTTGATGTAGTGGGTTTAAAAATATCATGGGGACAAAAACAATTCAACTGCTTGTTCAAATTAAAAAGATAAAATTTTTAACAATTTGGAAAAAAATAGTGAATTACTAGTGACAGTGAAAGGAGTGATAATGATGGTTGTGAAATAAAATTTGAATTTTTAGGGCTGGGAAAGATAGTTGAGGCTGTGAAAAACAATAGAGGCAGTGAAAGAAAATTGTAGAAGACTGAAAAAATTTAATTTAAAAATTCAAAAAACTTTAACAAAATAATGGAGAGCAATTTTAACACACCATAGATTATATAGTGGAATATAGATTTAAAAAAATTAAGAGATGGGGAGAAAATGATTTTAAATAGAGAATGGAAAATGATTGAAGCCTAATGAGGGATGATTGAGATAGTAAAAGAAATTTTATATTGGTGATATCGAAGTTTGTATTTCTTCAAACTAATGTCTCTAGCCCTTGTATATACTATATATCCATCTTTTTCTATAAATAAAAAACAAAATTTTAAATAGCACATTTCCAATGCAGTAAAAATTATTCAAATATTACTAAAATAAAAAAATCATCTTTTCAGATATTCTATTTGCTTATGAGTTAACATAATCTCACTACCAGAACAGTAATACTCAATAACTTCAGCTAACTCCTTCAAATCAATATCACTTTTATTATCTACACACGATTTTTCTATTACACTGAGTTTGCTATAATATTCATCATCAACATAAGCTTTAGAAATACCATTGGGAAGAGGTCTATCATCAATTTCATATTTAATGGGACAATTGCTAGGCCCTGCTTCAGGTTGATTTCCCTCAGTTGTTGGTGGTAAATCTTGTTTTAGAGGATGAGTGACCTTGGCCCTCACAGAAGCTTTGGCTGTTAATGATTTTGCTTTCATCATTGATTTCTTGACCCAGCCTTCATCAAGTGAATCCAATCATCAGAAAAGTGCTGGACTTTGCCAAGGAATTTTTCTCTTAGTGTGAGTTCCACTAGCACTTACCTCTGTGTCTGAATGAAGCTCATCATCTTTGAAAAGCCCAGCCTTATCAGGAACCAAGAATGAAGCAGCAATCTCAATTCAACGGTCATGCAACTATATAAGTCAAGAATCAATTTATTTATATACTACTGTGATAAAGTAGTTTACTTACCTCTCTTCTCATTTTAGCAGTCTGGTGTTTCACACTTTTTATCTTCTGCACTTGAGCAAGATAAGAATCAGATTGTTTTTTTTTTTGGCTTTATCCCTGAAAATTTTGGCCTGTCCAGATATCCATCGCTGAAGAATGCTTAAAACTGCTTCATTACTGACAATGTCTTGAGAAATCGGAAAATTTTGGAAACCTTTGCCCTGATAACAAGCCATCCATCCAGAGACAATTTGAGTGAGGATGGTTGAGTTCCAATCATCATCATCACTTTTTCCCCAGTCATACAAGAAGAAAGTGATCCTAGTTTGAGCCAATTTAGCTTCAGCTTGACGTTTCCAAACAACTTTAATGCTCTGGCCTGGTTGAAGGGAGTAGTCAGAAGTGGGTGTAAAGGTAGGATTTTTGAAGGTAGAAACAAGCTGATCAAGTTTGGATTTGATAATAATTTTTTTTGAGCAAAATCCAGGCTAGGGCAGGGCTTATTTCAAATCTCTTGAATCATTTTTTCCCTTTTCTGGTGCAGGCTTCTCCATTCACTGACTAGCCCTGGTTCAAGGCACAGTGTAAAATTTTTGCTTTGAGGGGTCAAAGCCTGAAAGAAATCTTGCAAACATGATGACAGATCATCCTAAGGGAGAGGATGCAGATGGAATATGATTCTTTTTGGCTAAAGAAGTGACTTGTCTCCTGGAGGAATTTTCAGACTTTCTCTTCTTTGCCTGTGATTCTTTGTGGTGATGCCATTAAATATAAGACTCTGGATCCAAAGCTGATTCCACTGTAAATTCAATTAATAAAGATAAAATGAAACAATAAATATATGAATTTGTACTTACCATCATCATCACCAGATGAACCTTGAAGAAAATCCTCGATGTTCCTTTTTTCTTTTTCTGGTTAAATAAAAATCATTTGAAATAAGCAAATGAAAATTTTTGATTTCCCATTTACTAACCTGCTACAACCACCACAAAATGGATTTGAAAAAAATAAATATTGATGAAATTGTGAGTATAAAACATGTAAAATCATGTTTTTATAAGGTAGAGCTATTTACCTGCAGAAGGGTTACTTCTTTCACTCTCTCCAGGATCAGGATTGGGTCCTTGTGATTTCTCACACAAGGGTGAAGCAGGTGGGGGTGACGGACTCTCCTCTTCTTGTATATTTGGTGATGCATGTGATGTGTTGGGTTGGGGGGAATTGTCTCTACTATCTCTTGGAGAATCAACCATTGGAACTTTTTTTCCTGTGAGTACAAGAGTTGAGATCACAAAAATGAAAAATAATTACCATCTAAACTGATGTCCATTTTTGAGGATAACTTGGCTTAGTAAAAAAAAGATTTGATACTCTTGAAGGTAGATGTTGAATGTGGTTGTTATTAGGAAATAAGGCAAGTTTTGAAATATCATAGAACCTTCTTAGAACAAAATAATTATAATATGCATTATTCATTATATCTGACAAGAAAAAATAAATTTATATTAAGAATTTTAAAACATCCATAATAAGATAGCCATTAGGTAAAAAAAATTGCAATTGATTCTTTCTGGTCAAAAATATGAACTTTTACTCAATATTATTAATTTATAAAATATATTTCACTTTTCCATGGAAATGGAAATTAGTAATTCATAGCCATCAATTGATCTTTTTATAAAATATATTAAGAAGGAAAAAATTTTAGATTCACGCAAGCAAACATGAAAAAGATAATCAGATCATATTTATTTAAAAAAATAAAGCAATGTATTTACAAGCTTATACTAGGGGGCTGATCTTTTTTCCCCCTATTCCAATCCATGGAAGTTCCTGGTTTTTAGTATCTACAGACCATTGCTCTAAAAAATCTAAAACAATAGCCATTGAAATGTCTTCAATACTCATACTAAACTTATGGAAAAAATTGTCAGAACCGAGACAGGTAAAAATAATATCAACAAAGTATTTATGTGTCCTTGGCCACTTGACTCTTTCCCTGTTTTTGTGACTCTTCTTGAGCCAATTAGTGACCTCAATTATCTCAGCACAAAAAACATATCTTGCCTTCCTGATATCATCCTTGCACAAAAACAAACCTCTTACCCCACCAGCTAAGAAAAAAGCTAGATAAGAATAGTTTTTATCCTGGTTTTCTGACTGAAGTTCTGTGTTTTTTTTGATTTAACCAAAGTATCCCCAGTTTTTTCTTCCAAAAAAAGGTCAGGTTTTTTGGAGTATCCCTTCAACATAGTCAAATATTGGAGCATAATAAGGATTCGGTCATGAAGAAGAGTGAGATGTCCAATAGAAACCTTCTTACTAGTTGACAGTGAATCTGATTTCTCTTCATTGTTGACATCTTTCTGTATCTTCAAGCTCTCCAAGTATGAGATAGCATCTAGGACACTATCTTCAGTGCTGCCAGTCTGAAAAGTTTCTCTTGAAGAATTCAATTGGGGTCCGGATAAACTGATTGCTTCCATTATAAGATGAGCCCAAGAATTCTTCTGACCCTTGGATGGCTCATTTAGCTGGAGAGGAGCAGTAAATAAGTAGGTTGAATTCTTGAATTTACTGTTGATAAAGCCTGTATGGAAGATGTCACGTCGATACCATAGTTCAGATTCTGAGGGAAGGAGGTAAGAAGGTGCTGTAAAAAATGTCAACCACTGCTATTATAATTCAGATGAAAATATGAAATAACATACCTAAAGTCAAAACCTGCTGAAGCCATTTCCCTATAGAGCAGCTTTCTTCCTTCCAGGCACAGTTTGTTGAATTATTTGTTTCACTAGAGGAATCAACCTTGATAGAGTGATTGTCAGTATAGTCTAGTATATAAGTATGATATAATAGTGTTATTTTATGGTCCTACTACTTATTGATTAATGATTTAGTGATTAAACCTCAGGGGAAGACTAATAGAATAGTTGTACTCAAATAAAACTCACAATACTTGGATTTAAGTGCGTGCTAGTGGTGGAAAATAGAAGAATAAAATATAGTTATAGCTTATATAAAGATAATATCAATTTATAGTGGCTTTATAATATATTTCTGAATGCTAATAATTGTATTGTAGTGTTTGTTTGAATTGTAGTAATTGAATGATGATAATAAACCGTCAAAATCCCTCCTTACTTATACCCAAATCCACTGGAGTTCACAGACCTTCAATCCAGATGATGTCACTGCTATCCCCAGCAATTACAGCACTGTTAGGGCTCATCACCTCCCCATGGCGTCCACTTCAAGCAGTTTCAACACCCATACCTCCAGTAAGGACCCTCCATCACTATTAATAATAACACAGAGTCATACCATAAATAGAAAACCCAGATAAAAGCGGATACCATAAAGAAACAGGTAAAATAAATAATCAAAAAGAGATTTAATGAAACTAAAAGCATATAAAGGAAACAAATAAACTGTCCAAGCCCCCAATAAAATCCCCAAGCATCCACATTAACCCAGAAACATCCTTCCAACCCGTAAATCCGTGAATAACCATCCAAGGAAGTAATTTTAGTTGTCCAAACTGGGTGTATGCGCCTGATATAGGTGTCTATGCTTCTGTAGGCGTTGTGAGTCCACTGATTTCGTCCATATGACCTAAAATAAGCAGAAAAACAAAGGTTATAGGCTATTAAGGGGCTAAAACCCACTTATATACCTAGATATACATAATATACTGCATATTTCACTGAATATGAGATTTATGTATACATATAAGCTTATGTATGTCTATAATTACTTCATATCACTTAAGATAAGTATATTTTGACTCCATTAACACATTAATAAGTATTATTAGGCCATGGATAAGCTATTTAAACTATTATAAATTATATAATAGAATAATAATTATATATATATATAATAAATTAATATATATTATTATTTTAACCTTATTTTTAATATATAAGCTTAATCTAGTTAAGGTTATCTTATTTAAGCATAAGAAATACTCAGTCCTAAGGATATTTAGGCTGACACTCCCTCACCCCAAAAAAAACAATAAAAAAAATGTTAAGACATTTTAATTAAAACTAAGGAGTGAAATAATAAAATAAAAAAAAATAATTTTTATAATACATATACTGAATGAACAGTATTATTTAGATTTAAATTTTTTCAAGAGATTTTTAAGATCAGAGATTTCATTTTCTGGAATCCACTGGTCTTATTCACTTGATTTATTTTTAAATTTTAATAGATACTAAACTCCCTTTTCTTTAGTAAGGTGTCTCTTTTTAAGTATCTTTTCAATTTCTGCCTTTTCCACTATTTCTTCAGGTTGCTGTTTATGCCTTCCTGATCTTCTTGGAAATAGAGCAGTATCATTAGAATGGTATGGTTTTATAAGAGAAATAGGAAATACTGGATGTTTTCTATCATAAGGTGCATATAGAATAACCTCAACAGCATTATTACCAACCATCTTTTTAACTACAAATGGTCCAATGAATGGATCCTTCAATTTAACATTACCATTTAAATTGAAATGTAGCGTTGAAATAAGGACTTCATCACCCTCTTTGAAAATTTGTTCTTTATGGGCTTTATCCCATCTTTTCTTTCATACTCAAAAGCCTTATTTATACATTCTTGAGCATGTTTTCTGCATAATTCCTGCATCTGAAGAAAAGATTTATTACCTGGATGAATATCCAATCTAGGTAACTTATTAAGAGTTTTAGAAGGGGTATTAGGTACATAACCCAACAATAACTCAAATGGCTTTTTGCCAGTGACAGAATGTACTGTACTATTATATGCAAATTCTAAACCTGGGATAAGGGTTACCCAATCATGTGTGAATTTGTCATTGTCTTTAAAATTAAGACCAAAAGCACAGTATCTTCTTATCATTTCTTCTAAGCTTTGTATCATTCTCTCTGCTAGCCCATCAGTTTGTGGATGGTGTGCTGTAGAAAGTTTTAATTGACACCCTGAAACATCCATAAGTGACGTCCAGAACTCAGAAGTAAATTTAGGATCTCTGTCAGAAACTATTGCTTTGGGGAAACCAGCTGTATTTAACATTTGTGTCCACCATAAAAAATCTAAGTCCTTTGCAGAAACCTCTTTGTGGGTAGGAATAAATTTACACATCTTTGTAAATCTATCTACAATTACCCAGCAGGAGTTATAACTCTTATGCCCTGCTATTGGCAAACCTGTTACAAAGTCCATGTTAATGATTTCTCATGGAGCTTTTGGTTGCTCAATTTGTTGTAATAAACCAGCTCTTTCTCCTGTTAATCTTTTAGATTTTTGACAAGAATCACATGTTTCAACATATTTCTGAACATCCTCAGACATGTTAATCCACCAAGCTGTGTTTTTTACTCTGGTTAATGTTTTATGGTAGTCAAAATGACCTGCTAATATATCATCATGACATATACTTACATTAACTCCTTCATTGAAGGGGGAATTACAATTACATTACTTAATTTTTTCCTGTAATATATAAAACCATCCTCAATGGAAAATTTTCCTTTTTCTAATGCCTCCTTATACTTAATTGGTAATGTTTTTATTAAAACATTCATTGAAGCATTAGATGGATCATTTAATATTGTAGTTAATTTACTTAAGTCAGGATCTGAATTATAATTATCAAGAATTGATTGCATAAATTCATCCTCAAGATCTACAATATAAATTCCATAAATGTTAATAATCTCTGACTCAGCAACATAAGCAGGATTATCATCATTATTAGGCAGAGGTACTCTAGATAACAGATCTACATTAGAGTGCAAGGTTCCTGCTCTATGTGTAATAGTCATCTGTCCTCTGTATTCTTGTACAGCTAATTGCCATCTAAACATGTGTCTATTAGGAGTTTTCATGTTTAAGAGTGACTTAACTGAACTACAGTCAGTGATTAACTCAAATTTTTGGTCTTCAAGGTAATAATGTAGCTGCCAAACATTCAAGTTGAGTAGCACCATATTTCAATTCACCACTTCTCAGAGTACGTGAAATATAGCAGATTACTACTTCTGACATTTTACCTTCAATAAGTTGTTTTTGATGCAAAGCAGCACCCAGTCCAATAAAACTTGCATCTGTATATAATACAAAAGGTAATTGGAAATCTGGTAATCCCAAGATAGGAGCTGTCATTAAACATTCTTTCAAATTATTAAAAGCTTGTTGTCTTTCATTATTCCAAATGAAAGCTTCTGATTTCTTTATCAGTGTGGTCAGTGGTGCAGCAATTGATTGGTAGTTTTTTATATATTGTCTATAATAACCACACATTCCAAGAAAAGATTGTACATCCTTCACATTTTGAGGAATGCCAATATTCTTTATTGAAGCCACCTTATTTTGGTCTACACATATTTGTAAGCCAGATGCAATATGACCAAGCACTTTTAAAGATTCAAACCCTAATTTACATTTTTTCAATGCAAGGGTCATTTTTATTTCATCCATTTTCTGAAATACTTTCCTTAAATGGATTAAGTGTTCATCAAAATTTTTAGAGAACACTATGATGTCATCAATGTATACCATTAACCATCCCTCAATCATTTCATTATGGAATGTTATATCCATTAACTTTTGAAATACTGATGGAGCATTTTTTGGTCCAAATGGCATTCAGACATACTTATAAATTCTCATGTGTGTTGTTATCAACAAAAAGTTCTGTGAATTCTTTTCAACAGGAATTTGATGGTACCCTTTATTTCCATCTAGGCAACTTATATATTTAGCACCTTTAAGGGTAGCATGTATAGAGGCAATCCTTGGCAAGGGATAAATATCATCTACTGTAAATGTATTTAATGCTCTATAATCACCGCACAGTCTTGCTTTATCTTTTTCATAAGAAATCAGCACTGGTGATATTACACAATATTTTGGTGTAGTTTCAACCTTCTCAAGAATGTTCATTTTTAATAACATCTTAATATTACCCTCTATGTCTTTCCTCTTCATTGGTGAAACAGGGTATGGTTTCTTTTTAAGACTAGCAGGAATATTATCCATATCACAGGTTAAACTAATCTTCATTTCATGATTTTTACAAGGCCAAGTTCATTTGTACCATGTGCAAAAGCCATTGGAAAATCTTTAATTAAATCCAAAATATTATCTTTCTCAGTTTCACTTATCTGAGTGCCAAATGATGCTTTTGAAATTTCTGTTTCCAGAAGTTCCATCTCATTGGATTCTCTTCCTTTAGACGGGGAATTTGTTACTGACTCAGTGTGTAAGACTGTGTTAAAAGAATTTATTTTAAATTTCCTTTTACCATTCATGCCAATTGTAAAATTGTTATTAGCAGGGTCTAATTTTACACCAAATTTAGTCAGAATATCATTTCCAATGATAAAACAGTTACTACAATTAGTATTATCCATTACTACAAAGTCACAAGTTACCCTTACATAACCATGTTGATGTTTAAAGAAAACAGCAGCTTTGTATTTACCAATGGGGTGTAGTACTGATCCAAAACCTCTCCAATTTTTATTTTGAAGTGGTTCAAGCTTAAACTTATATTCACTATCAATTTTCTGTAATGTATTAGTGGAAACAACTGAACCAGCAGCTCTTGTGTCCAATACTATATTAACATTTTCACCAGAAATGATAGCTGGAACCGTGATAGGTGTCTTTCTAAAGTTATCAGCTTGTATATCCTTAATGATTTCAGCATCCTCAAAATTCATTAAAGATTCATTTGAGTCCATATTTAATATTGTATTTTCAAAGATGGACAAATCATCTTCCAACATACAGACTTCATTTTCATCACTATATGAGATATTGCTGTCATAATCACTTGATTCTTTACTTTTTTCAGTTTCAGTTTCAGATTCACGTTGATTTTCAACAATATTTATGTTTTTCTCACATTTGTGACCTTTGACCCAAGGTTTGTTACACTTATAACAAGTATTTGTTTCATACTTTTTAGGTACTACAGGTGCAGTAGATTTTTTCTGCTTCTCCTGAAGTGTTTTTGAATTCTGAGTTTTTACAGGTTCAACATTTTGCTTATAAGTGGAATACCTTGATTCATACTTATGGTTTAATAATATTTCATTGCAAATATTAATAAAGTCATAATATTCAGTAACATTTAATGTTCTAGCTACAACAATGTCTCTGACAGATATAGGTAATTTGTATATTATCTTATCTTTCCATAAGTTAAAATCCATATGAGGCTCAATGGCTTTTAATATTTTATTTAAACTCATTAAAAATACCATAGGTTTGTCACCATTCAACGGATTATACCTAGTCTTCTCATAAAGTCTCTGCTGAGTAAGCCTGAATTTAGAACCTCCAAATTGTTTTTCAATAAGTTGTTTCCATTCAGCCCAAGAGTAGTCTCTACCCTCACTTAAGACAGCTTCAAACCATAATAAAGCAACATCCTTAAATAAAGAAATTAATTTTGATGTTATCTCTTCATCTGGTAACTTATATGAGAATTTCAAGTTGTCAATTATTTGAATAAAATGTTGCCAATCAGAGCTGGCTTCCCCATCATAAGTTGGGTACTGATCTATCTTAGGCCAGTTTTTCTGGTTGGATTTTATCTCACTAATCTTAGGTAAATTCAACAACTCATTCACTTTTGATAAATGGTCTTGTAATTCTTCCTGCACGGATTTGTGACTTACATTTTCAGATTTGACACTACCACCAGATGGTTTTAATTGTGGTGGTACAGGGAAGGAATGAGATTCACTTTTGCCAATGAAAGGATTATTATTATATTGATTATACTTATGATTATCCTGGTTCATTAGTAGATTGGCAGTTTCAATCTCAACTTTAGTTAATCTTTGTAGCAACTCAGAGACACTTTGATTTGTCTGGGCAAAAGATAACTTTGTTCTTGATTCAGTTTTTAATAAATGTGTTTCATATAATTTTTCTAACTCACAAAATTTGTTTGAAAGTTCATTATATTTATTACTCAATGAATCATATTTAAGAGTTAGAGAAAAATGTTCTTTCTCTAATTCTTTATTACGTGTTGCTAATTGAGAAATGTTCAATGTCAAGGATGAAATTGTATCACTAGTGAGCTTAACTGTCTGCTCCTCACAATCAGTCATTCTATTCCACAATTCTGAAACAATTCTATGGACAGTTGGATTATTGTTAAAATATTCCATGTCCTCCTTTTCAATTCTCTCACTCTCCTGTGAACTTCTCATCTCACTAGTAGGTGGTTGCAACTGAGGATTAACTGTATTATCATTGTATATAGTACTGTTATTAGGGGGTATCAATGTTCAGGGATCCGCAATTAGGGATCAGGAATTTTTTTTCCTGGGATCAGACATTATTAATTGCGGAAGATTCTTATCCACTAGCCTCAGGGCTAGTGGATAAGAAATCCACAATAATGCATTATCCTGCCTCTTATACCCCAATTTCCATTCCTAATTCCTGATCCCAAACTCATCTCATCCATGATGGATTTTTAAGAAAGTCACATGACTTATAATTGCTGATGCCATCCTTAAGTATTTCCTCACTCTATGCTACTTAATTTTGGTGGCAAACACTTAAGTTTTTTTTCTATCTACACACCCCAACTGCACATTTGGCGGTGAATTCCCACTTCCCTCATCACATAACCCTTCCACCAGCAACAATGAAACACCTCTCTACTAGGAAGCTACTTCACTCAACAATGAATGCTATTACTTTTCTTTTAGTTCTTTACTATAAATCTGACTCTGATTTGGAAGATGCTTTAGCTTATATGTGTTTTCTTTCCAAAAAGCGTTACATAATCACCAGGGGGCCAAATCTTTATCATGATCCCCGATATGATCTGGCCTCCATTCTCAACATTCCTCATTTAAACTTCACACAACTTTTTAGAACTTCTCCCGATTCTTTCTTCAAACTTTATCAACTCATCTCCAATCATCCTATCTTCCATAACAATTCTCATAACAAACAGCGTAATCCTGCCATCCAACTTGCTGTTGCTCTATGTCGCTTTGGCTCAAATGGAAATGGTGCTGCCGTAAGACGTTTGGATAATCTCTTTAACATAGGATATGGTACCGTGATATTATACACCAAGCGCTGTATGATTGCTATCCTTTCCCTCAAGTCTCAAACTCTTGCTTGACCAACTCCAGAACAGCGACTTGAATCCTCTAAATTAATGCAAGCTGAAGGTTTCCCTGGCTGTATAGGTTTTTTTGATGGCACAACCATCCCTTTGAGTCAAAAGCCAGCTCATGATGGCAACCATTATTTTGATTGCAAAAAAATGTTTCTTCAAAATCTTCTCCAAGTTCTCATCTTTCACAATCTAACTTTTAATCTTCTTTCTAGATACTCTATTGCCGTTCAACTTGTATGCGATGTCAATAAAAAATTTATTGCTTTTCAAAGTGGCTGCCCTGGATCATGTCATGACTCTTCCGTCTTCCAAAGAATGAGGATTTCTCAATCCCCTGAATCATACTTTGACGAATCTCAGTACCTCCTTGCAGACTCAGCATATGCAAGTGGAAAGTACATTATACCTGCTTTCCGTGGTGCAACTTCAGAAAATGACCCCAAAACTAAATTTAATTATCACCTTGCACAATCAAGAGTACGAATTGAACATGCTATAGGTATTTTAAAGGGACGATTTTCTAGTCTTCGGGAGCTCAGAATCCAATTTCAAAAAAAATTGGAGATCAAAACTGCAAATCATTGGATCTTGAGTTGCGTAATACTCCACAATATTCTATCTTATTTAAAGGATGAGTGGAATGATCTTTATGAAGAAGAGGATCCTGAACCACCACTGTCACTCCCCTCCCTTGATTCACAAATCATTCAATCAACTGGCATACACCCCATTATAATGCCAATTACTCTCCAACATTTCTCTTCACCCTTTTAATTTTTAATTTTTATGTTTTCATACTTTCCAAATGTCCAATTTGTGTACTTTAATCACTTGGTTTTGTATTTTGGTTTGTTGCATATTCATTTTTTTTTGAATTTATGGTAAATATCTTTTTTTTGGATGGCTCATTGGTTTTCTTTCACTTCCTCAACATGAAATTGCATATTTTCTTATATCGCATATTTTGTCAGTGATTTTTTTTTTTCATTCATCACTCATATCCTTTTCATCCTCTCCTCAAATATCCCTCAAATATTTTGGTTTCATTTATTTTCTCAACTCAACTCACCAGGTAGGTCATTTTTTTTCTTTTTTCATGGTTTTTTATTTGCTAATCATGATTTTTTTTTTTTGCATTTTTTTTTGCATTTTTTTTGGTTTTTTTGTTTTTTTTGTAAATGCTTCTATTATTTTTGTTCTAGGGTAAACTAATTTTTGTTTTGCTTTTTTCTCTTTTTTATCTTTTTATTTATTTGTTTTTTTTCTCTCCTTCACCTCTCTTTATGATCCTCAAGGCCCCCCTTTTTCCCTCTCTTTACCTGTCTCTGACCCCCTTTTTACCCCCTTTTTAGCTGCCTCAAATCCCCCCTTTCCCCCCTCTTTAGGTCCCTCATCACCCTCTTTCCCCTCTTTTTAGGTGCTTCAATACACCCCCCTTCCCCTCTCTTTATGTCCCTCAAACCCCCCCCTTCACCTCTCTTTTGGCGCCTCAAACCCCCCCCTTCACCTCTCTTTACCCACATCAAACCCCCCCTTTCCCTCTCTTTAGGCGCCTCAAACACCCCCCCTTCCCCCCCTTCTACTCACTTTACCCCCCTACCCAATCATTATATCCTCCTCTACCCCCCCCCCCCCCTGTTTATTAACGAACGATCGTTATAGATCGTTCGTTAACATGGAGGTGGGGGGGGGTGGGTGTTGGGGAAAGGGTTTGGGAGGGGGTAAGGAGATTGGAAGGGGGGGGGTTTGAGGTGCCTAAGGAGAGGGGAATGGGGGGGGGGGTTTGAGGCGCCTAAGGAGAGGGGAATGGGGGGGGTTTGAGGCGCCTAAGGAGAGGGGAATGGGGGGGGGGGGTTTGAGGCGCCTAAGGTGAGGGGAATGGGGGGGGTTTGAGGCAGCTAAAGAGGGGGGAATGGGGGGGGGGTTTGAGGCAGCTAATGAGGGGGGAAGGAGGGTGATGAGGGACCTAAAGAGGGGGGAAAGGGGGGTATTTCAGGGGGATTTTGAGGCAGGCAAGGAGAGCATTTGAGGGGGAAAAGGGGACTTTAATGGGAGATAAAGATGGGTTACCAACTTTCAAATAAAGATACTAACAAATTTTTATTTGTAATTTTGATTATTTTTTTTATTTTTTTTGCAGTAATATAGAAAAAAAAAAAAATTCTTTCTGATAAGGACTGTCCCTCTTATTTACAAAACAAAAAAGGTTTATAATTTTATTTTTATTTTTTCTATAATTAATTTTTGTGATTTTGATTTTAATTAAATAATTTTTTTATTTTTTATTTTGATTTTACTGATTATTTTTTTTTTCATGATCTTGTGAGAAGGTTTTTAATAACCAATCTTCAGGTTCACTTTTAATTTTTTTTTTAAATTTTTTTTTGTGATTTAATTCTTACTGAAATTTTCTTTTTTGAATGAATTTAATTATTAATTTTTTTTAATAGGATTTTGCTTTGATTGTGTTTTTTAAAATAAAACCTCAGGTTTTTTTTTTATAAATTTTTTTTTGGAAAACTTTTTACTGATTTTTTGGTTTTTTTTTTTCAATTTTATTTTTAAAATAAAAAAACACCTTTTTTTATTATTAGGTAGGAATTTTTTTTAAAAAAAATTTGATTTAAAATTTTATTGACAATTAATTTTTTTTTCAGATCAAAAAAATGTCTTCTTCTTCTGATTCACCCCTTACTTCTCTCTTATCTTCATCTTTATCTTCTTTATCATCTTCATCTTTATCATCTCTATCATCTTCTTTGAAATCGATTTCCATACAATCATCTTCTAAATCATCAAAAAAAATTAAAGATAATCAGTCTCATCAGAAGAAAAGATATTTAAAAAAAAAGTCTCTCTGCGAAAGTTATTTTCGTCATATCCCAAACATTTTTTTTTATAAAACTAAAGTAGATAAAAAAAATCAATATCCGAAAAAATTACCAGAAGATATCAAATATCTAACAGAATTTGGAGATGATCGAGTTGTTGCAGTTATCAGCAATGCTTTTAAGCCTCAATTCATTTTGGAAGTTCATTCATTCGATGGTGTAAAAGATGAAGCTTTTAATCAACTATCGAATCTTATCATAACTCTTTATCAAATGGCTTTCTTTTGATTACCTATAAGGAATAAGAATTTGCTGGGTGGTATCATGATTGGTTTTGGTTGGAGACCTGGTTTTGTCAAAGGATATTCTCTTGGTATGTCTAATAATTTTTGTTCCATTCTTAATATCATTTCACTTATTTCAATTATATAGGTATATATTCATTGCTCAATAATATCACTAAAGCACAAAAAGATGAAGATTTTCGCTTATGGGACAATCTACCTTCCTTTAATTCTTTTCTTGCTCTTCGACTCAAAAAGCTCTGTAATAAGGCATTTGAAAAAAATCATGAACTTGCAACCAAAGTTGGAATACCAAATTAGTGTGACTCCAAATGGGAAGATATCAGCCACGAATATCTTTTATTTTCTAATGTTATTATCACTCATTCTGGATTCCACAATAGGATTCATATCAATAGGAATGATGCTAATTTTCTTACTTTTGGAATATTCTCATATATCAATCTGATAACTGGCCACCCAATACCATCTCCAGCTAAAATCAAAGGACATGGTTTATATTTTACAGACCACCGGTGCATCATTGATTTTGGTTTGGGAAATGGTATCATTGAAACTATTTGGAATTCTTCTAAGGATAATCATCAAACGACCAAAGCTCCTCCTGGTTTGGAATCCTGTCAAGATTTCACTCATTTCGGTTGCTCATTTCAAATCAGTAATAAGTTGATACAAAGAATCAATAAGGTAAAGAAAGAAGGTAAAGTTATTCGATTTAAAAAAACTTTATCTAGATCCAAAAATTATGGGGATTAGAGTTGTCATCGAAAATTTTATATTTTTTCATAAATTTTTAATAAATATTTTTTATATATCAATTTTCTCAAGTAATGTGATGAGCCATCGACCTTGTGTTGTATAACAGGTAATCATGATAACATTTATTTGTTTCATGGGGCTCCTCTTGCCTATACCTGTGGAAAGTCCCAAACTTTTGTTTCTCGACTTGATCTGCATTTTGGCTTGAGGGATTGTCATTACTTTAAACTAGGGAAATTGATATATATTAGATATTTATTTAATAATTTATGTAATTATATTAAATTTAGATGACTTCCACCCCTTACTTCAATAAAATGCAGGGGGGGTATTGCCAAATTTTCAAATCTGACATGTGAAATTGATGACTTAGAAAAAATTTGGTGATATCCACCCCTTGCTTCAATAAAATGCAGGGGAGAGTATTGCCAATTTTTTTAAACAGATATAGAATTTTTTTGACTTGTAAATATTTTTGTGATACCCGTCCCTTACTTCAATAAAATCCATGGGGGGTTGTGCCAAAATTTTTTATAAGACTTGTGAAATTCTTGACATGTAAGAATTTTAAGGATACTGGTAAAATTCAGGGGGTAGTAAAGCCAAATTTTCATATAAAACTTTCAAGATTCATGACATGAAAGAATTTTTGTGATACCCACCCCTTACTTCAAAAAAATCCAGGGGTGGGGGATTGTCAAATTTTCAAAGGAGACTTGAAAATTTTATTTAAAAAAAGAATATTTAACATTAAAATACAATATTTCAAGAAATACAGAAAATAATTGTAAAATTTATGTACAAATAAATATGAACACATGAAGTGTGAAAGAAATAAAAGAAACTAGTCAAAAAAAAATTTCATTAAAAGTTCTATTTCTTCAACAGATTTGTTTGCTTTAATGCATTCGATCAAGAAATCTTTCTTTTTAGAACTTTCTTGGAGATCATGCTTATACTTCATCTGTTCCATTAAGTTTTGATGCTCGAGTGTTTTTTCCTTATTTTTGGATTTTTCAATACTAAGAGTTAACTCAAACTTCTTCTCCTCCAAATCTTGGGCCCTACCATCCTTCTGTAAAGAGAGCTCAAACTTCTTCTCCTCCAAATCTTGGATCCAATCATCCTTCCGTAAGGAGAGCTCATACTTCCTCTCTTCCAAATCTTGTACTCTGTCATCCCTTCTTAAAGAGAGCTCGTATTTCTTCTTTTCAAAGCTCAGTGTCTCTTTAGCGATTTCCACTTTTTATAGAGTGAGAATAAAAATTAACATAAAGTAGAAGAAAAGCAGAGTAAAGTAATAAGAGGTATGATATCACTTACCAGCATCACGTTTCTCTAAAAACTGTTCCATCGAAGAAAAAGGTGTTTGTGATGAAGTATCACTTTTTCCTCTTCTTTGGGAGAGGAAATTTAGACTAGTTGAAGCCCTTCTCTTTTTGTTCAACGTAGCATTTTCCTCCTCATCATTGTCACTAGCTTCAGACTCAGTTGATTGAGGATCCTGGGTTTGTTCATCAGCCTTTTAAGAAATAAGAAAAAGATAAGTAAATAAAAAAATAGAATTGATAAGATAAAAGAAACAGACCTGAGTTAGATTGGGTTGGGTTAAATCGCCAATAGGATCAATAGCAAAGCTATCTAGATTCGTAGAATTTAGAAGAGGGGAGGCTTGAGTGGAGGAAGAGGATGGGAAAAGATTTGCTTCGACATCATGTTTGGAGATAGGATCTTCTCCATCCAACATGTTTACAGGATTAACATCGGCTCGCTCTCCAAAAATTGCATCCATCTCTTTAAGGTAAGGACATAAAGAATCAAGTTTATTGTCTATGGATTTTATACCCTTAGTTATATCAATATCAGTAACCCCAAAACCAGTGGAAGATGAAAGAGCCTTTGCCTTCTTGTATTTTGCTCAATAATGCTTGAAGCATTCAGACATCTGTTTAGGCAAAAGATCAATCCTTCCCTTGGTCTTATTGCTTAATTCATTTGCCATTAGAAGATAGCCATTAACTTTTGATGTGGGGGGCCGTCCTACTTTAGTGGCATACTCAGTACCAAAACAAGAATCATAGTTAGATTTGGTTTTCAGCCAGTTGATAAGAATGAGATGTTCATCTTTTTTTAATTGAACAGTCTTTGATTTCTTGGCTGAGCGGGGGAAAGAGGAAGTAGTGGGAATTGAAGAACAACTGGTTGATGGCTGCCTTTGAGAAGATCTAGGATGACGAGGCATGTTATTATAAATGAAGATGAAAAGGAGCAGAAACAAGCAGATGAGATAGCAAGATGAAAAGGAGAAGAATCAAATAGATGAAATGGGGAGAAATTCTGAGCGGATAGAATGAACAGGATGGGATGAGAATGGAAGTGTGCAGCAAGGTAGAAGGCTGGGATATCCAGAAAGTTGTCCAAGATGTGGTTATGGAAAATTGAGTAAAAAAATGTCGGATAAGAAATGAACATTGACACGTAAAGTGTCTAATAACCCAATTATTAGGAAAAATAATTGCGGAAGATAATTGGGGTATGCAGATTATTTTCCGCAATTAATTTAATTGCGGATCGGTCAACATTGATACCCCCTATTATGGACAAAAGAAAAGTCAGGTGTATCTACTCTAAAACCTAAATTTCTTAAATCCTCCTCTATTTTTTGTACAGATTTAACATCAATAGAATTACCTATATTGTAATTATCAGTATTATGTCTAATCTGAGAGGGTAAGTCACTTACCAAGGGATGGTTGCCAGTCCTGATTTTTGGCGCTTTTTTCCCTTGTAAGGGTGAGCTGAGGAAGTCAGATGAGGGGGTGTATCCCGGTTGCAACTGTGGCTTGTCCACTGTTAGTGAAACCAGTACCATTTCCATTTGTCTACCAGGATTTTCTCCTGGGAGTGAGTGAACCCTCCTTGGGTAGGGGGTTGCTGATTTGATTGACTGGGCTGGCCTCCCTTTAATTCTGCCATTCCCTGATTCATCTGCTGAAACCCTACCTTGCAATTGTTTTGCAACTGCTCTACTTCTTTGAACATGAGAGATTTTGATTCCTCCAACTTCAGAACCTGTTTGGCCAGGTGGGACAGTTGATCCTGAAGAGCAGGAGACATCTTTTTTATAGTTATCTTTTTTAAGAGGGCGTCCTTTTCCTCTATACTCATGCTTTCTGGCTGGGGGTACTGTTGTCCCTCCATGGTGATGTCCTGGAAAGTTTTTGTTAGCTTTAGACCTGGTATTATAAGCAGGCTGTTCACTTACACTGTCCTGGGGAGCACTCATATTGTTCAGAATGACAATATTTTACGTCTACAAAAGGAAAAAACTCTATGGAATTAGTAGACAAATAATATTAGCAATTATATTACTAATAAAAAATCAATGGAGCTTACCCTGAATTTATATCTTTATTTATTTAAATAAAATGTAAGAAAAATTCGAAAAAATCAGTTAAAAATATAATAATAAGTTTAACTAGACCTCTATAAGGGTGAATAATTAGCCTACCAAGCTTTAGCCAAATACCAATTTAATTGGGTCTTATATTGGTGTCCAAATACCAAGTGAAATTGGGTTTATATTGGGTACAGTTACTACTGTAAATATCTAATTTTTATGATAAAAAATTAGTAAAATTATTTTAAGGGTTCTTTTCCGCAATCAATGAGTTATGATGACTCACTTATATGCAGCAGACCCAAATATTTGGTTAATTTTGAGCTGTACTAAGGTAAAAATCACGTCCCAAGGCTTATACTAAATAATAAGTAAAATATAAGGAAAGACCCCCAATTGTCAGTATAGTCTAGTATATAAGTATGATATAATAGTGTTATTTTATGGTACTACTACTTATTGATAAAGGATTTAGTGATTAAACCTCAGGGGAAGACTAATAGAATAGTTATACTCAAATAAAACTCATAATACTTGGATTTAAGTGCGTGCTAGTGGTGGAAAATAGAAGAATAAAATATAGTTATAGCTTATATAAAGATAATATCAATTTATAGTGGCTTTATAATATATTTCTGAATTCCAATAATTGTATTTTAGTGTTTTTTTGAATTGTAGTAATTGAATGATGATAATAAACCGTCAAAATCCCTCCTTACTTATACCCAAATCCACTGGAGTGCACAGACCTTCAATCCAGATGATGTCACTGCTATCCCCGGAAATTACAGCACTGTGAGAGCTCAACCCCTCTCCATGGCGTCTACTTCAAGCAGTTTCAACACCCAGACCTCCAGTAAGGACCCTCCATCACTATTAATAATAACACAGAGTCATACCATAAATAGAAAACCCAGATAAAAGCGGATACCATAAAGAAACAGGTAAAATAAATAATCAAGAAGAGGTTTAATGAAACTAAAAGCATATAAAGGAAACAAATAAACTGTCCAAGCCCCCAATAACATCCCCAAGCATCCACATTAACCCAGAAACATCCTTCCAACCCATAAATCTGTGAATAACCATCCAAGGAAGTAATTTTAGTTGTCCAAACTGGGTGTATGCGCCTGATATAGGTGTCTACGCTTCTGTAGGCGTTGTGAGTCCACTGATTTCGTCCATATGACTTAAAATAAGCAGAAAAACAAAGGTTATAGGCTATTAAGGGGCTAAAGCCCACTTATATACCTAAATATACATAATATACTGCATATTTCACTGAATATGAGATTTATGTATACATATAAGCTTATGTATGTCAATAATTACTTCATATCACTTAAGATAAGTATATTATGACTCTATTAACACATTAATAAGTATTATTAGGCCATAGATAAGCTATTTAAACCATTATAAACTATATAATAGAATAATAATTATATATATATATAATAAAATAATATATATTATTATTTTAACCTTATTTTTAAGATGTAAGCTTAATCTAGTTAAGGTTATCTTATTTTAAGGATAAGAAATACTCATTCCTAAGGATATTTAGGCTGAAAGTTATGATACTCCAATATACTGTAAGAATTTAATGCCATTTTCCTCCAGGCATCTCGATCCATTCTACGTGAAAATGCGGAACAAATTTTTCCACAGATTCACTATGCTGGGCCAAGACAAAGCGGTAATTTGATTTAGAAGTAGATGATGATGCCTCATTTTCTGGATTGGATTTAGAAGCTGGGGCAGTGGAAGGAACAGTGGTTGAAGATGAGGCAATGGGAGCTGAAGTGGGTTGGGAAGGGAAAGATGTAGAGGAAGCAGGGATAGAACTTTGTTCTTTTGAAGTTGAAGAAGATTCTTGAGGGCCATCCAGTTGCAATGAAGTTGAAGCAGATAAGAGTATTGAGGATTCATCAGGGATAGATTTTTCAGCTGGAGAATTAACAGGAGTTTGAGTTGAGGGGGACTGAGCAGGAGATTGAACAGGGGGAGATGGAGCAGGGGGAGATGTAGCAATGGGATATTTAGCAGGGGGAGGTTTAGAAGTGGGAGGTTTAGAAGGGTTTAATTGGATGATAGATTTGGTAACAGTTGCTTTAGAACCAGCAGGTCTCTTTGAAGGGAGTTATGGAGCTTCAATATTTTGAGCAGGTTCAGGAATAGAGACAGAAGGATTGGGGATACAGGGAGCTGATGAAGTTTCCTCTGGGGGAGGAGGTATCTTGGAGGCTGAGGCTTGTGGTAGTGAAGAATCTAGATTAGCTGATAACCTTTGCCTCTTGGGTGCATCCTTTTTGTATAGTGAATGTAGCCTTGAGTGAGGCTGGGAGTCATCCTCTGAGTCAGATAGACCAGGATGGCTGGAAACTTTAATGGTATGTTTTCTTTGAAGCCCTTCTTTCAGGTTTTTTTGTGAGATAAATGATGACAATTTGATCATTTGGTGGAAGCTGTTTTCCCCTAGCAACAGCTAAAATTGAAGAAGTTAGTTATTTGAAAAATAATTAATACTAGAATACATACTTTTTTCAGATTTTTCACATGCAAGTAGAAGCTCTTGAACCTTTTGCTTGATTTCTCCTGAAAGAATCTTCTTGCCAGCAAGTTTCTCCACTGATGCTTGAAACTCAGATACAGATGTGAGAAAATCATCCTTTAAGACTTGAATGACTTCATCATTCAAAATTCTGTCCTCGTGCTCTTCAATGTCTTCCATTTCATGAGCGTGATCTGAAGCACCATCTGAAGTAGAGCTTGTTAGCTCAAAATAAAACTAATAATGATACAAAAAACTCACCAGAGCCTCCACCTGATTCTTGAGAATCTTTTATAGAGGAGAGAGGGCTAGATATATCCATGGACTTAGAAAAATTTCCAGACTCTAATTGATACAAGAAGAGACCAAAGTAAAAAAAAAGAACTCAAGAAGTAAAAATTACACAAAAAATTAGACTTGCCTGTTCCATCATTATCTTTATCTTGAGTAGAAACTTGTGCTGTAGCAGGTACAGGCAATTCTGATTCTTCAGCCACAGAGGGAGAGCTTGGAGGGGCTTGGCTAGGGGTTGGAATTTGGGAAGGCATAATATCTGAATGAGTTGAGAGAGTTGAGCCTGATTGTGGTTAATGGAAGAAAGAAGCAGCTGCAGATGTAATTGCGCATGGATCTCAATGTGAAGGTCATCTCATATTCATTATTCACATTGAAGTTGAATACAATACATTTTAATTTATGCACAAATTTATATATATTAATTTAAATTGAAATATAATATTTTAAAAATTAAATTGAACTCATATGTGCATAGCACAGCCATGTTATTTCACAGCCCGCCTGATTTTGTTTTTTCTTTGTGGTGTTTTTGATTTTTTTGTGATTAATTTGAGCTTACTATAAATTAACATATGCTTAAGTTAATTGAATTTTTCTTTAAATTTTTATTAACTCTCAATTTTTCTATATTATTATTTATTTTGCCTAATGGCACATTTAAATTTTTTATTATTTTTTATTTTCATTTTTTAGTCATATGAAAAAAGGTATCACTTATACTTTTTTTCATATGGTCATTCCTTTTTCTCACGGTATAGCTAGATGAACCAGATTATCTGGTCCATCTAGATATTTCCCTTTTTTTTGCTTCTCACCTCTAGGTCACATGCAGAAAAGTATTGCAGCAATACTTTTCTGCACGTGAAAAGCAATGGTTTAGGGGCCAGGTCAAATGGACCATATCATAAAAAAGATATCCTTCATTTGACCCAGCCTTTGGTGGCTAGCTGCTCGTCACATGCAGCAAAGTGTTGCAGCGATACTTTGCTGCACGTGACTAAGTAGCAGGAACCAATCCTGGCTCAAAACTGAGCCATAAGAAATTGAATGTTTGATTAATATAGCAAAAATATGTTGTGGTGGCCTAAATTTTAGTACGGCACCTAAATACGTAAATGGAGTTATTATGACGTAAAGATTGACGATGTTAATATTTTAAAAAAGGGTTTTATTTAATTTATTTGAGTTTTAAATATGAAGAAATTGGTCAAAAGCGAATTCCTACGGGAAAACAATTTATTTTACGGAGAAAACTTATTTTTTACAGTCTGAAAAGTTTATAAGTATCAAGTCGAGTCACTCAAGAACCTTGGGAAAATTTCCCAGAATTTTTACTATTTTTCTAATATTTTTAAATGAATTTTAAAGATTTATAGAAATATTTATGTTTTGAAAATTACTTAACTTTGATTTATTTTCACGGGATGAATAGAGCTGCACAGACTACGAAAATTAGTTGGGAATGTAAAAGGGAAGTGGCTCTATGATGTGTGGGGGGTAAGAGGGTTTTAAGGCTCTAATTGAGTCCCGAGGTCCGGACGGACTCCGTACCGGCTCCGTACAAGCTCCAGATGGGCTCCGGCTGAGCTCTGGAAGGGAAACTTAGGCACGTGACTAGGTATATTTAAGAGCCTTTCAGAATCAAAATTGCGCATCATCATAACATCATACTTCATCATACAGCTTAATCTTTAACCACCACGGTCTCATTTTTTATTACTCAACAAATTAGGGGGTGTCAGTTCTGGCAAATCCGCACTTACAAATCCGCACTTAAATAAGTGCGGATTTCCAAAACACACTAGCCCCAATACTGGTGGATTTCAAAATGAAATAAGTCACTTATTTCACTCAAATCCGCACTTTCTCAACCAAAAGTGTTGATTTCACCATCAAGTCCCATTTCACTGATTTGTCAGCATCATCCCATTCATACGCAGCACTCCGCAGCATAACACTTCATAACTCAAAACATCGTACATCACTTACATCTTCATATCATATCATATAAGAGTTATGTCTTCCTCACTTTCAAATCGTGATAAATTACATAAAGCAATGACTTTCATGGCTCTTGAACTGCTCTTGGACTCTGATTGTGATTCTGATTCTGATCTAGAAGAAGATTTTTTTTTTTATCAAAAATGGCCACAAAACGTTACCTTCTTCCCAGAAAGCCTCAAGTACTTCATACCCCCAAGTACACCATCCAAACACTTCTTAAACTATCTACACCCAGTTTTAGACAGCTGTTCAGGACTTCTCAGGAATGCTTCCTTAAATTTCTTGAGCTTATTCAGGATCATTCCACATTTCACAATAATTCTCAAAAAGAACAACGACATCCTTCAATTCAATTGGCCATCACACTATGTCGTTTGGGTTCAAATGGTAATGGAGCCGCTTTGAAACGTTTAGAAAATGTCTTTTATTTAGGGTATGGTTCAGTTAACACTTATACCAAACGATGTATCACTGCCATCAACTCCTTGGAATCTCAACTTCTCACCTGGCCAACAAAAGAAGAGCGACTTGAATCATCTCAGGTTATGCAAGCAGAGGGCTTTCCAGGATGTATTGGTTTTGTTGATGGTACTACTATTCCTTTGAGCCAGAAACCTGCTCAAGGTGGAAACAATTACTTTGACCGTAAAAAGAGGTAGATTATTTTTAACTCCTTTCATCCTCCTTGAAACTAACACAAACAAATATATCTTCTTCATAGATATTCAATTAAAGTTCAGCTTATATGTGACGTAAACAAAAAATTTATATCATTCTTTGCTGGCTATCCTGGCTCATGTCATGACTCCTACGTCTTCCAAAGAATGCATATTTCAAATGAACCTGAAAAATTCTTTGATGAAAATCAGTATCTTCTTGCAGATTCTGCTTATGTGAATGGAAAGTATGTACTTCCTGCTTTTCGGGGAGCAGCTTCAGAAGACAGTCAAAATGCCAAATTCAAAAATCATTTGGCAAAGTCAAGAGTCCGTATTGAACATTCTATTGGAATCTTGAAAGGCCGTTTTTCTAGTTTAAGGGAATTAAGAAGTCCTCTTAGAAATAAATCTGAAATGGAGGCGGTGATCAACTGGATTCTGTGTTGCACTATACTTCATAACCTCCTTGCTGACCTCAAAGATCAATGGTTAGAGCTGTATGAAGATGAACAAGTTGATTCACCTCTGACTATATGAAACACTTCTATTTCTCAATCAACTAGTATAAGGGCGAAAATCCTTCCAATAACACTCCAACATTTTTCAACGCAATTTTAATTTTTTTCTCTTTCTCTTCAAATTATCAATTTGCATGTATTATTCACTGAGAATGGTAAATTTTTTTGCATATTTTTTTGGTTTTTGAATTTGCTGTTAAAGTCTTATTTTTTTTTCTCTCTGTGTTTTCTTTCATCAACTCAACATGAAATCGCATATTTTCAGCAAACGCATATTTTTTCAGTCACTCAAAGGTTGGGAAAGAGTTGGAAGGGATGATTAAGGGTTCCAAGGCATTTTAAATGAAGAAAAGGGTCTGGGAGAGGTTGAGAGGGGTGAAATGGGGATCAAAAGAGGATGGCATACAATGGGGCTGGGAGGATAGCGAAAGGCATGGGGAGGGAAGACAAGCATGTGTTGATAGAATTGAAAGGGATGGAGATTGGTGCAAACAGAGTGTGAAAATAGGAGGATGAACTCTGTTCTTCGGGCGAAGAACAGAGTTCACTTCCATAAAATATTAGCTGAAACATAGTTTTCAATTCTGTAAAAACAGTTGTAAGTAATAGAAAAAGTCACTGATTTTTTTTATATGTAATCCTTGCTTTACGAGGAGACTTTTGTGACGAAGCAGATTTTTGAATTACCTTTAAAAGAGGATGGCATACAATGGGGCTGGGAGGATAGCGAAAGGCATGGGGAGGGAAGACAAGCATGTGTTGATAGAATTGAAAGGGATGGAGATTGGTGCAAACAGAATGTGAAAATAGGAGGATGAACTCTGTTCTTCGGGCGAAGAACAGAGTTCACTTCCATAAAATATTAGCTGAAACATAGTTTTCAATTCTGTAAAAACAGTTGTAAGTAATAGAAAAAGTCACTGATTTTTTTTATATGTAATCCTTGCTTTACGAGGAGACTTTTGTGACGAAGCAGATTTTTGAGTTACCCTTTGAGATTTGGAATGTCTGGGAGGCATTATGAAACTGGCACATAACAAGAAAAAAGATTAAAAAGTAGAAGAAATAAGTAAAAAAGAATGTAAACATGCCTGGTCAAAATATTGAAAATGTTGGAGATTGGTGCAAACAGAATGTGAAAATAGGAGGATGAACTCTGTTCTTCGGGCGAAGAACAGAGTTCACTTCCATAAAATATTAGCTGAAACATAGTTTTCAATTCTGTAAAAACAGTTGTAAGTAATAGAAAAAGTCACTGATTTTTTTTCTATGTAATCCTTGCTTTACGAGGAGACTTTTGTGACGAAGCAGATTTTTGAGTTACCTTTTGAGATTTGGAATGTCTGGGAGGCATTATGAAACTGGCACATAACAAGAAAAAAGATTAAAAAGTAGAAGAAATAAGTAAAAAAGAATGTAAACATGCCTGGTCAAAATATTGAAAATGTCAGGAAGGGGTGTGTGCCGAGGATTGATGGGTAGGTAGCGAGGAAGGTCAGTGTGTCACATGTGACAGGGATGGGGTAAGAAAGGAAGGGATGTTTTGTGGCCAAAATGTGGTTGTGAAAAAAAACGGGAAAAAAGTGCTGATTTGAGGTCATAACTGACACCCTTTTTTGAAATAAGTGACTTTTTTGCAAAATTTAAGTGCTGATTTGTAAGTGCTGATTTGGTTTGAAATCCGCACTTAATTTAAGTGCGGATTTGCCAGAACTGACACCCCCTATTAAATAAAATTTTTATACCCTTATAACTTGATATTTTATATATATAACATTTTAGAAATACTACTCAAAAATTTAAATTACACTTCATACAGGGTATCTTTAGAAAGGTCTTCATCACTGGGACTTGATTATTGCTGTCTCATAAAAATTCAAATTATTATAAAAACATAAAAGTCAATCTTTTCAGATCTTTCACTGGTACACCTTAATTGTTGTAATCAGTATTTCTTTCTCAACAGCCACTTTTAATTAAATCTCAATAAGTGTTAAATTTTCAAGAGTTTCTGTATAAGTTTTTCATCTGATCTAAATAGACTGGGTAGCTTAGCGATTTAGAACAACTACTTTGTTATTTTTGTTGGAAGGACGGGGTTTTCCACTAAATCCACACATCTCCTCCGGATTCTGCTTACAGCAAGGCAACTGTAAGAGTTTACCATACCATAATGTGAGTTAAAATTCTGTGGTACCATGAAAATAAAAATAATTGTGGGATTTTTTTTCATGGGATCAGAGAATGTGAGTTTAAAAAAAGGTTCAATGAACCATAATTAAACATTATGGTCCATCAAACCATGAATAAGGGAACTAGGACAGGTGATGACTTTGGAATAAGTATATAGGTAATTCTTTTTTCAATGTGAAAAGCAAGTAATTGGGAAGTTTCATAGGACTAAATCAACAAAAAATTTATTTTTTCCAACTACATTTTACTACATATTTGATGGGAAATAACATATATATAAATTTGTGACTGGCAACATGGAAAGAGAGAAAAAAAGTAAGCAGAGATTAAACATAATATTTATATAAGGTTATGAATTTTAAGTTAATGGAATTGAGAAAGGTTTTTATGAGGGGTTTAACAGAATTTTACTAGAGAGAAACACCTTTGCCCAGCCTTTCCTGGCACTTTTTAAGCCCCTTTTCTACCCCCAGTCGGCCCCAGGGGGGCCCCACTGGGGGTGACAGAGGGGCTAAAGGGGGGCTTCAAAGGTTTAAAATAAGTGATTCAAAGGGGTAAGTCAGAGGTAATGAAGGTAAAATTAATAATATACTGTTCTTAAAATATAAAATAATAAATTTTTTTTTTGGTTTTTATAAAATTAAATTTTTTATGTCAAATTTTTGTATGATTTTTTGGTGTTGAAGATAGCAATTTTCAAGATTCCCAATATCAAGGTACATATAAATTCCTTAAAATTTCATTGGTAAATTAAAAGCTTTTTTTGAATTTTAATAAGCCATTTCATAAGGTAAAATTTAATCAAATGTACTAAAATATATTGTGATATTATTCTATACACTGAACACATCTAGCCTTCAAATCTAAAACCATTTCTGGGAAACAGGTTGTTAGAATGTTGCAAGATGATTATTCAAGTGAAATATGAAAAAATATAATCATTATTAATTTATGTAAGCGGCTTTAAGCTAAAGTAAATTTAGGCAAATCAGTATTATTTAATTTTTGATCTTTCAAACTATATTTGATGACCTTTTTTTACAAAATATGAATTTAATTTATCAAATGCACCTCCAAAAAATTAAAAATAAAGTTCCTTGAAAGTTTTTACTATTTAAAATTGAAGATTTATTATGTAGTACATGTAGTTTTTATATATAATTGAAGGATTTACATTATTAATTTAGCCCTTTATACTTCTGCATTTAATTAAAACACTTCCAAACAAAAAGTCCCTTTGTTCCCAAAATATCATATAGGGCTCTGCTTCCTCAAAAAATTGTCCCATCTTTTATTTCTTTACCATCATGGATGTTTCTTCTATCAAACCCATTTGTATTGGCATCTTGAGGTCCTACACCACAACTAGTCACAATACAGCTTCAGTTCAGAAACAGCATGTTTCTATTTATTTATCTAAAACTTAAAATATTATCAAAATATTTTCACAGAATCCAAAGTTTTGTGTGGGAAATATTATCTCTACACATGCAAAGGTGCTCTACACTCTTCTTGGAAAACCATCCTCCTCAACAACTATAGCTCCAGTTGGTGGTTGGATGCTGTAGACAATCCCATAGTGCTAGCTATAGGCCTTGACCAAGGGAGTTGGAGAAAAACCAGAGAGAAAATCCCCTGTCCCTTTAGAAAATTAAGTGAGATTTACCTGATACAGTAAATTGGTTCCTGCTTTGCTAAAGACCCTTTTCCAATACACTTGACTGCTTGATGAGCCAAGAAAGTAGTCACCAGACAGACTACCAGACCAAAGAACTGAAATGTAGACCAATGTCCACACCAGAGACAGCAAAGATACTTGATGTAGGCTGCAAATCCACACCAGAGACAGCAATAATACTTGCTATAGCTTGCAAGACTATAACAGAGAAAACAGTTGCCAAAGTTAAGTTAAATGAAGAACTCACTTGCAAAAAACACAGCCAATTGTGGCCAAAAAACAGTGAAAACTGAGTGAGGAACAATTATATCACCTCCGGATGGTTGTATGATAATTAAGGTTGCCCCAAACTGTCTTATTCACTATCTACACACAGACCACTATCTAAGAGCCCATGCGCACCCACCAATCTGGCACCTGTACCCGCCAAATTGCATAAAAAACCCTCCAGAAGCGCTCCCCAGCCTTCTAAAACAGAGGTGGGCGGGCCGCCCGACGTCGGAGGTGCCGCCTGAAGCGGCACGGCCTCCCTGAAGCCAGAGAACCACTAAAAACCCCCAATCTACTTAGAAAAACTAACTACAACTACTAAAACCTTTAAAACACAGAATTTCACTATAAAAACATTGAGACGTGAAATATAGAGAAAAATTAGCTCTATCCAACGGTACTAAGCACTTAACCCTAAGACTTAAGGTTAGCCCGTAAAACACAAAAAACAAAATTAAACAGCTATCTTTTTAAATGAAAAATGAGGAAATGACCCCTTAAAACTTAGAATATTAAAAATGTCTTCTAGACTTAAAATATAGAGAAAAACCGGGGCTATCCAATGATAGTAACTTAATACCAACAGACCCAATATCCACGGAATAAAACCAGAAAAATACCTAATTCCTTCACTGATGTCAATTAAGACATGCCCAAACAACACCAAATTGCACAACAAAGGCCCCTGCCAATGTTGGAAAACCACAACACCTGGTCAAGAAACACCTCTTCTACTCATTGAGACTCTTCTTGTTCCTCACCTAGATCTCACCCTTCCTCCAACAATCAATATATTACTTTTCTGTTTACCGGCACATATTTCTTCCCTCAACACCTTCCTTCTTCCTATCAAAGAGGATATTTCTGAACCAACTAACTATACACCCTCTTTTTACTTGGGCTGTGAAGTTCAATATCCGTTTTCAACTCAGCTTGACGGTTCACTCATTCACATACAGGAACTCCTCTCCATCAAATTCAGTCACCCAGCTTCTATGGCTCAACCCCAACATTTGAAAACACGCCTTTTACCCCATCAAAGCCATGCTCTTGCATTTATGCTACTTCAGGAAAGGCATACTGAAACATATTTATGGAGGTGCTATGGAGATTGGACTTGGGAAAATGAATTGAGTGGAAGAGTTACCAACACACTTCCGAAATCGATTCTATTAGCAGATGACATGGGCCTTGGGAAGACAGTGTCAACAATTGCTCTGATTGTTAGTAATTTAAATGAAGCTGCTGAATTTTCACATCTTCAAAACCCTTCATCAAGCACAAAGAAGGTGAAGGCAACACTCATAGTGGTACCCTCAACTTTATTGAAACAATGGGAGCACAAAATTTTACGGCATACTGATCCTGATTTGATGATTAAAGTGATTATTCATCATGGAAAGGGCAGAAGTAAGTGAAAATTTCATAAGCTTTTATGAGGCTGACATTGTCTTAACATCATATCATATTATGATAAATAATTTAGAAAGTTTAGAAAAGGAAGGTTTGTTCCATGTTCAATGGTTTTGTGTCATTCTGGATGAAGCACAGTAAGTTTTTAATCACTATTGATTTAATAAATTTGATTTATTTTCCAATAGTCAGATATGTGATCCATCTTCAAAGTCCTCCATATCTGTTACTGCACTAAAGACATCTCGCTGACTTAGTCTAACTGGAACTCCCATCCAGAACAAAGTCCAAGATTTATTTCCCATCTTTCAATTTTTACGTCTTGAGCCACTATCAACCTCTGAAGGATGGAATAAATACGTTGGAACTCCAGCAAAGAAAGGCCAATTTACCAAAGTCAAAAAGATTATTCAAAACGTCTTAGAGCACATAATGATTTAAAGGACAAAGAATTCTATATGTCTGGATCAGGGGGATGTTAACTTCATAAATAGAGTGAAATATCAAAACTTCATTATCAATTTGACCGGTCAACTTTCAGAAATGTACATCATGTGGCATAATACCTCATTCAAGCAGCTCAACATGGATGAAAACAGCTTACCTGCTAAAGATACTTCTGGATTAGTGGCTCTATCAGCATTGCGACGTTTCTGCAATCACCCTCAGTTCCCACACACTTCGGAAATATCAGTGGTGGAAGAAACGGACTGTAAGGAGAGTCCAAAATTTTTCCACCTGGTCAACTTCCTTCTCAAATTATACTCTATTGAAAAAGAAATGAATTGTGTCATTTTCTCTGAGTGGACTGACACACTCAAATTTTAAGTTTTTCTTTCAATGAAAAAATATTAAAACTAACTTTCAAAATAATAGAATTTCATTTGCTCTTTCTGAGTACAATATCTGAAATCTCAGATTTGATGGTTCACTTGACAGTTAAGAGGAACCATAAAATTTAAATCTTTGTATAAACATGTTGTTTCACTTAGAAAAGAATCATCCATTATGTTAGAAACATCATCTTGTCCAAGTAATCTTCCACTGTGTTGCTATAATACTGATTCATTAACTACATCACAGTTTTTATTTCTATGCAGGAATCGATCCTTTAAAATACCCTCTCTTTTACATTTATTATAATATTTATTCTATTATTTATAACCTTATTTATTTTAAAATATGTGTACATTCTATAGCAACAAGAAAAATTATTTCACTGTATTAATGAATTTTGCAATTTTTAATTTTATCCATTCACAAGAATTCCTTAAATGATGAAAAAATTAAAAAAAAAACACTGAATATCATTTTTCATAATTGCACCTGAAACATTACCTTTGAATGGTATAATTTTTAAGTTTTGAAATGTCATTTCTTAAATATCATTTTAAATTCATAACTTCTTTCATTTAAATTATATTTACTCCATAAACGTGATTTTAGAAATAAATTATATGGTTCATTATCTATGGTTAAGATGAATATACAAATATGATTTTTGAACAAAATTTTCCTTTTTCATTTTCCTAACGATATAAATTACAGTCTTTAAATTTTAAATTATACTTCCTTTTTTCATTGACCAAAATACTCAGAGAATCATGCAGTACAACAAAAAGTACTCTAATTCTTAAATGACAAAAGTTTAGTATCTTGTCAACATTTCTTATACATGTATGTTCAATATCCATGATTGATTATGGTACAGAAGTTTTTACTTGTATCTGTATCTTCTACCATGCAGTTCATGCAATTTCATGCTCCTACACCTTTAATATTAAACCCATGAAAATTGAAAAAAAAATTAATTCAATTAAGTATATTATTCAAATTGAATAATCAGTTATGATACATATTTTGGCATGGAATACATCAAATTTCATTTCTCCCTTGTTCCTCTATCACCACCATCCTAAGTATTATATTTTTATAAGCCATTTAAAAATGCCAACTAAGTACAAGATTTGCATTTGCTCTGAGCTTGGCTGGGATAAAAAGACATTTACTAATCTTAATGGTGAAATTGAAAGAGGTGTTTCAATGTCTTCTACAACATTTTATAAACATCAACAAAAAAATTTACTCTTTAAAAAAAATCAAGAAAGTCAATCACCAACAATTTCCAACATTCCATCCTCTCTCCCTCAACCTATCATCCTGAAGTAACTTTGAGTTCATGTCCAATTGACAGCACTTCACAACAAAGAATCCCCCTCTCAGAAGAGGTATGCAATTGAATTATTCTCTAATTTTATATCATTTCTAACCACCAAAATAATTTTTATCATTATAGCCAACCCACCAACCCATTTTAACACCTGATACTTTGAATACTGACTCAACTACCCCTATTTTAAGAAAATCTAATATCTTAAAATAATCTAGTTTGTTGAACTCAAATTTCACATGTGTTGATTCCTCTGATTTTTCTCCACCTGCTCTTGCCCATCTCTCACCTTATATTTTCTTTACCCTCATTGAAATTGCTCATGGCCACTTGGTAAAAAACCTACCTCGGGACCAAATTGAAATAAGAATTAAAGCTGAATTTTTCAAAATTCAAATAATTTCCAGAAGTTTTGGAAATCCTTCCAGTTTTGAACAAGAATCTAAATTACTTCCGCACGATATATACACTATTATCCAGAGACTTAATCTCGAAGCCCCTTTAAAAAGGTTACTCTGTTGTCTGAATTGCTTTCATCAACCTTTCAAATCAGTCAATGAGTAAAACTATGATCATAGTCACTGCAAAAAACTTCTACTAAATCACATTCCTAAGAAGGATGAAGATTTGCTTGTATGCAACTACCCCTTGTTCAATATGAAAAATAATAAATCCTTACCAGCAAAAACTTATACATTTCAGTCCCTAATATCTTGGCTTGCACGTCTGCTACTTCTTCCTGGATTTGAGGATGATCTTGACACTTCTTTGAGAAGACCATGGCAGACACGTGGAAAAATGTGTGACATATGGGATGGGTCAGTGTGGAAAAATTTAAAGATTCTAGTGGAGGTTATTTTACAAAAAAAAGTGGGAATTTGGTTTTTAGTTTGTATATGGATTGGTTTAATCCATTTGGGAAAAAAATCAGTGGTCATAATAAGGTATCATTTGGTTCAATCATACTGATTTGTCTCAATCTCCCACCTCATTTACAATATAAAAAGAAACATGTCTTTTTGGAAGGAATTACACCTGGGCCTCATGAACCCAGTTTGGACCATTGTAATCACGTTATTACACCACTTTTGGACAAACTTGTTGCCTTGTGGAAAGGATATTTTTTCTCCAAGACTTTTAATCACCCAAATGGACAGTTAATCAATGCAGCGATATTTCCTTTGATTGGCAATCTTCCAGCTATCCAGAAGCTTTCAGGATTTTCCAGCTATAGCTCTAAAATCCCATGCCATTTTTGCTACATTTCAAAGGAGGAACTGAAATCTGGAAAAACTCCTTCTGAATTTCTTTCTCGGACTGATTCTCACCATTGCACATACGCTCTCAAATGGAAAACTTCTGCCAGTGCACAAGGAAAGAAATCTTGGAGAGTAAAGGTTTACAATATTCATCACTTCTTCAGCTTCCATATTTGAAACCAATTTCATTTGTTGGAATTGAGTTGATGCACTGCTTACACCTGGAATGGCAAAGGACTTCAGCAAAACGTACCTTCAGATAAATGTGGCTGGAGAAAGAATCCAAAAACAAAAGAAAAATAGATCAAAAAGAGGCTTTTAAGATTTCGATCCAAATCCTTCCATATCAAGCCAAAATTCATTTTCTAGTGTCTCTAGTAATTTCATATATTTGTTTTCAACTGAAAAGAAAAAATCAAAGTCTCCTTCTTACCCTCATTCATCCTCTCAACCTTTCAGAAAATCTAATAAATCAAAAAGTTCTGTTTGTGTACTTCTACCTCCACAAAAATTTTTTAAACGTAAACCTTCTCATCAAGATAGTTTTCATGAGCAGTTCAAGAAAGTAAAAATGGCTGGTCCATCAAAAAGTCATAATCAACTTCCTAAAGATATCTGTTTGGATGAAAATGATTCTAGATCCAATTTTTCCAGTTCAAGTAAATTAAAATGAGCTATTATTAGATGAAAATTGTATCTCAAAATATTTTTGTAGATCACACCTTTCAGAAATATTCAGATTTATCAAGACCCAAAGTCACTTTGAAACCAGCACAAAACCCAGATGCATCAACAGATATTTTGTGTCTACGATCAAGTGAATTGTTAATTGTTCAAACCTGTATCCGCAATACTAAGACCCCTTCATGGCTAACCCATGTTCCTAGTAGTCTAGGAGAGGCTGGTACAAATCTTAAAGCTGCTGAATGGTTTTTACTATGTAAAATTTACTATGTGGAAGCTTTGATACCAGTTTGGGCTATTGAAAATTCTGATGCATGAGAGAAGAAGTTGATTAAATGTCTTTCACTGCTGGTTTCAATAATCAATATTCTGACTTCCTTGGAGATGCGTGAAGCTCAAATTTCATCTCTTCAAGGTCAGTTAAAAGATTATATGAAGTGTCTTAAGGAATTCTGGCCAGATATCAATATAAAGCCAAACATCCACTTAGCACAACATTTTCCTGAAGTTCTGAGAAGATTTGGGCCAGCACCATCAACAGCAGCATGGGCCCACAAGCGTATAAATGGAATGTTAAGCTCCATTTCAACCAATAAGAAAACATGTATGTTTTCCTTAATTAAAGCTACTTACCTTTATTAATTTCATTTTTTTAAAGATCAAATGGACAAGACCATTATGAAAAGGTTTATTTTGACCGGTCAGCTTCAATCATTAATTGACAGAACTAATGATCGATTTGAGAATGAAATGAGAAATGTCTTCAGTTCAGAGAAAAGAAAAATTCCCTCAAAATCATCTCAACTACTGTGTGAAGACTATGAATTTTGGATAGAGTATCTCAACATGATTGATGGTAAAAAAATATTTTCCAGTATTTTTATGAAAAATAAACCATCTGTTTCATCTCAAATTCTATCACCTCAAATTATTGAAGTAGATAACTTGTTACTGGATGGAAAAAAATACTCATTATATTCAACAAATCAAGGAAATGGCAATGTTGAGGTAAATTCATCAAAAGGAAATGTTGTTGGGGTTATATTGAAAATGTGGCAGTCAACAACATTTTCAGGTCAAAATTTTATTTTAGTTGGCTTATATGACATTGTGGATCCTAAAATTGAAAATCCTTATTTAAAAGCTGAGCTTAATGTTTTTTGGTGTTATGATAAATGGTCAAAAAAAGTAGTTAGAATAGCAAGGAAATTATTGGTCATGTTTCAAAAGCTACACATCCTGGTGGTTTTGCAAATTTTTTCTCAAATACTTGTTGTATGATATCATTAAAAAATATAGTCAGCAGCTATTCTGATTTTTAATGTGGTTTTAGAATTGTATATTTTTTGTGGACAATAAATATATATACAAATATTTACTGCCGGTGATTGGGCTAACTGATAAAAGTAAAAAGTATGGACTCCAAATTTCACTCCCTGATTCATGAGAGGCAGTTTAGAATATGGATCACTTGAATTTCTAACCAGGTTACAGCAAGGTTAGTCAGAAATACAAAAAAACGACTTGCCTACAAGTACTCATTTTTCCCCCCTGTGTATGTTTCTGTAGGCGTTGTGAATCCACTGATTATGTCCATATAACCTAAAATAAGCAGAAAAACAAAGGTTATAGGCTATTAAGAGGTTAAAACCCACTTATAGACCTAAATATACATAAAATACTGCATATTTCACTGAATATTAGCTTTATGTATACATTTAAGCTTATGTATGCCAATAATTACTTAATATCACTTAAGATAAGTATATTATAACTCCATTAACACCTTAATAAGTATTATTAGGATATGGATAAGCTATTTAAACTACTATAAGCTATATAATAGTGTAATAATTAAATATATACGTATTATAATCATATACACCACAGAAAATTTGGGGGGGTATTGCTAGCAATACCCCTCATTTAAAAATATTGGGAAGTGGTTGGGAAGCTGTTGGGAAGCTGTTGGGAATTCATTGTGAAACCAGATTTAAATCAATTGGAAAAAGATTTGGTAATTGGTTAGACCTAGATTCCACCCAACTCGATCACAGGTCTCTTGGAGCTTGGCGACTATTTTGATCTTCAGCTGAGCACAGATTAAGCAAATCTTGAACATATCACTTAAAATATCATAATAGTCACTTTCCCATCTTGTGGAAAGCAAAATTTGATATTCAGTATAAAAAAATCTACAGATATTTTCTTGCCAAGTTGGTAACAGAAGGTGAAACTGTAGTATCTAAATTATTACATTAGACCACATAGATATTTGATAAAACATACAATTCAAATCAATTTTAATATTATTGAGATCACCATAAGTGTCTGTCCAGAGACTTACAAAAATTATGTTAGTATCAAGACATTGTTCTAGGTAGTAGTTTCAATTTGGATTTTGAACTGCCATCTAAAGCATTTTACTATTAGACAGAATCATAAATAAGTGTAATAAGAGTAAAATTATTCTTTTTTGTGATTATAATGTAACAATAAAGCACATTTTTATTAAAAAAATTTTTTTTCTTCCACAAACCCAAATTAACTCTATAGGCTCAAGATTTATTTTTAAGCCATATTATTTATTTCTGTTATCATTCATTTACTTCCAATATTTTTTAAAAAGATAATAATAATACATAAGAAAGAATTATGATCTTAGCATAGCATATGCTAAAAAGTTATTTTGTTGTTTTAATCAAAACTGATTATTCATTTTTTGGTTCAATTCATCTTTTAACAACCACTATCTTCAGATACTACTCTTACTTAATATGTCAAGTCTCAGATGTGTTAATGTCAGGCTAAGGTCAAGTACAAAGACATGAACTAGCTTGAATGGTCAGTTGTCTAGAAGATTTAAATGGTCCTTTCTGAATACTGTAGTACTAATCCACTAAGCTGTAAAATATAATCAAATATAAAGGTCTCAGTAATATAATTCTCACTAATTTTATATATGGCTTACAATCTTTGTAGTTGGTAGAAAAAAAGATTTTATAATTCAGATACTATTCAAATGTCTTATAAAAGTACTAATTGATATGTATTGTAATTTATTTGGTTATATTGGTTAAATTGTAATGATAAAGAATGTAGAAACAAGACCCAAAAACCTCCTCCTTTTATACACACTGAGTTCCCCAATAAATCCCTTAATGTACCATCCAATATACAGTTAATAACGCCTCAAAACAGCTAATGGACCTGCCCATCAACATCTCTAGTGACCCATGAAATAATTAGACAAGTAACAACTGTCAAAATCCTGTAATAATAAGGGAAATCCATCAAAATTAAAGAAAAAGACAAAAAGAGAGTATATGCATATAAAACAATAATATAAAGGACTAAAGGAAACTTTTTAAGGTTAATAATAGCTTAATAATAAAGGGGATTCACTTTAGAAATGGAGGGGCTAATCCTGACATTATACTACGTGAAATTCCCATCCAAAAATAACCAAAATTGACTGAGAAACCACCAAAAAACTCAAAAAAGAGCGTGAGATGTGGGGTAACTACATGCAGTCCTTGGCAGGCGCTTGCACGGGTAAATTCTTGACTAAATTTAGGCAAATTTAAGCGTGGTGATGAAATAAGATGCCAAGAGTGAGGTTATTAATGAAATTAGTGCATATAAACAAGGTCAATGCACTATTAATTAAGCTAGGACACTAAATAAGCACCTGTCGCCTATTTTAGTGTGTTTCCCCACAGTGGGCGTATAATGTGGGGTAATTATAGTGTGAAAAAGCTAACTTTTCTAAAAATGAAGCTATTCACACGGGAAAAAAGCAGGCAGTATGTGGCCAGTACACAGAAGCCATTTCTGGCATAAAAAACACCAACTATGAAAAGTGTTATTTTTATGCATTTAAATAGCCAAATCAATAGTTCTAAATGAGCCCAATTGATCTTTCAAAGCGCAATTTTGATATTCTTAATTTTATAGCGCATATAGTTAACTTTTAAGTGAAATAAAGCGCATTTCTTGTTTTTTGCATAAAACAATGAATATAACAGCTTTAAGTGTACTTAAAAATTATGTAGCCTTATACTTAAGGTTCTTAAGATTACCCTAACACATATTCCAACTTAATATTATGTACATAAGACCTATAAAAGGTGGATATATGTGTGTATATAAGGTTTTATAATGGCATTTTTTGTGTATTATCATAATTTTACTTGTGTATACTATTTGTGTACACTTATTTATTGTTCCCATGTATAGTTCATGTGTTTAAAATAACTTATAAGCACTTTTTACTCAGTCCTGGAGATATACAGGCTGACAGTTAAACAGTTCTCAATAACAATTGATCAAATTTATATGAATGTAATTTCAAGATTTCAAAACTCACCAACCCCCACTATTTTACAGTGAGGCCATTTGAATGTTCATATTTTTGGACTATTTGAAGAAAGAAAACCAGCCCTTTTTGGTAATATTTCTCAAATGCAGAGTCAGCACATTGAACACTGTTTGATGACATTGGGTCTGGATCTCACCATTTAAACCAAATAAGTGCCTTGAATCCTATGAAGCCATTCTATTTTCATGCTTACTTTGTTCCAGTTTTTGGTAATCAGTATCAACTTTGGGGATGCCTCTTTTCTTCAAGTACACTAATCAGTCTTGCTAAAGAAGTATTTTCTTCTGCTCAAATCAATTTATGTCCAATCCTGAACTACGACTCCACTATCTTTTTTAATATCCTGCATGTAATTTTTGAAGGCTCTTTCCAAATATCTCAGAGTACTCAAGATTGGAAAGCTGATCAACTTATTGGAGTAATCAAAACAGCTCTCAAAAAACATCAACTTCAAGCAATAAATTTTATGATTGAAAATGAAAAAATGTTAAATGAAAAGTTGGATATCATGTGGAGGCACCAGGACAACCATTAGCTTAGATCTGGATTTGATGAATATAAAGATCAGTTTCCTAACAATCAATTAACCCCTGAAGGAAATTGGTCAATACTTGCTGATGATATGGGTTTGTGAAAGATACTTTCAACTCTTTCTCTTATAAGTGCAACTCAAAGTGAAGCAAGACAATTCCAGTTATCGGAAAATCAAGAAGGTATTAATCGGATTTCAGCCACACTGATTATATGCCCACTGGCAAAACTATTGAATTAGATCAATGAAATAAGTATGCACTTTGAAGATAATGTGCTTCCTTTCAAGGTTCTTTATGGGAAGGATTGTCAAAATACTAATGTCAATGAACTAAAGGACACTGCTATTGTTTTAACAACCTCTGCTAGCCCAACGATTTCAAAAAATCAAAGCCAAAAAAAGATACCAGTGACTCAAAAGCTCTTTTGGTATAGAGTTGTTTTAGATGAAGCTCAGTTAGTGCCCATTTCTATTTTTAAAACTTAAAAATTAATTTTTATAATCAATTTTTATAAATATTCTTTTAGTTACATTAAAAATCCTTACTCGCAGAGGGCTCAAACAATATTTGACTTGGAATCCCAACACCAACTATGCTTGACTGGAACTCCACTTCAGAACAGGCCCACTGACCTTCAAAGTCTCATATTTTTTCTTAGAATCGAAAAGTGGCAAGAAGACTGGTTATGGAAGAATTTCCTTTTTCCAGGTTTGCAAAAAGGAAAGGCTAATTCTATAAAGTCAATCAATCACTTAATGAAAGTCATAAGCCTATGTAGAACAAAAGATGCAATTTTGTCTATTCCAAAAAAGATTCAAAGGGGGATATTGGTTCAATTAGCAGATCCATGAAGGTCTAAACTTGATGTGCTTCAAGAAGGATTCACTGAGCAATATGGGCCCTCCAGAAGCACTGACCTCCCTTGGGACTCATCTGAGTTTCTTAGAGAGCTGATGATTTTATGAAAATTCTGAAACCATCCAATCTACAAAAATCTGGATAAAACTCCAACTTTTGATTTCACTTGGCAGAATTCCACAAAGATTTTTCATCTTATATGCCACTTGAAAAACTTTTTGTCTGGTTAAAGGGGTATAAATTTTCCGTAAGCTGTTATATTCTCCAACTTTGCAGACTTTTTGCAGATTTTAGTGATTCTATAATGAATTTTTTGACAAAATTGTGTTGGCTTATTAAAAGCAATTTTCTAATATTTCAAAATAGAATAAAAGTTTCTCTAGATGACCACAATATTAGGTATACCCAGCTTATGGGTAAACTCAACAGGACAAAGCAAGACAAAAATATGCATGAATTCCATTTTAATAAAAATTGACAAGTTTTGGTTGGAACAATTCAGGCTGCAGGAGTGGGTATAGATCTCAAGTGTGCTCAAAATTTATATTTAGTGGTGAGCTCAATGTCTTATATTTCATATTAAGAACAAAAATATTTAATTTTTTTTATGTTCAATGTTGAAATAGGAGCCGAATTAGAATCCAGCAGTTGAGCAGCAGGCTTTTGTTTGGCTGTATAGAATGGGGCAGCAAAATGAAGTAAATGTTTTGAATTATTTTATGCATGGAAGTATAGAATTCAGCATGTATAAGATACAAAGGATAAAAATGGAACTAAAAATGTGAGCCAAATTAAAATTCTATAAATTTTAATGATAATAGTAATTGTTAAAATTATGTTTTTGTTTTCAAGGCTAAGTGTCCCAAACAGTCGAAATGAGGAGTATGAGTGTGCAAACCTATTATTAAGGGAGTTTTTAAATCACTCACATTAGAGGAAGCAAGAATTTGAAGGAGAGCAGGTAAATTTATGAGATTTTGAGGATTTAAATGTCTCAGTTGTTGAGGATTTAGAGATGGAAGATATAAGGGAGAATAACAGTCATTTGGCAAACCCTAGTGTGGTAGCCTAAAGTTTAGTATGGAACCTAAGTACGTAAATGGAGTTATTACGGCGTGCAAGATTGGCGTTATTATTTTTTAAAAGCGTTTTAATAATTTAATTTGAGTTTTAAATATAAAGAAATTTGGTTAAAAGCCAAAGCCTACATGCAATCAATTTATTTTACGGAGAAAACTTATGTTTACGGTCTGAAAAATTTATAAGTATTAAGTCGAGTCACTCAAGAACCTTGGTAAATTTTTCCAGAATTTTTACTATTTTTCTTATATTTTTAAATGAATTTTAAAGATTTATAGAAATATTCTTGTATTCAGAAATTACTTAACTTTGATGAATTTTCACGGGGTAATTAGAGCTGCGCAGACTACGAAAATTAGTTTGGAATGTATAAAAAAAGTGGCTCTATCATGTGTAATTTTTCTAAATTTTTAATTATAGTTTTAAAGGTTCTAATTCAGTCCGGAAGTCTGGACGGAATCCGTTTGGACTCTATACGGACTCCGCTTCGACTCTGTACAGACTCCGTACGGGCTCCAGATTGACTCTGGGAGAGCTCTGGAGGGGAAAACTTAGGCACATGACTAGGAATACTTAAGAGCCTCTCAAACTCGAAATTGAGGAGGGGGGATAGATCATACAGCTTAATCTTTAACCACCACAGTCTTATTTTTTATTACTCAACAAATTAAATAAATTTGTAATACCCTTATAACTTTATATTTTATATATAAAATTTTAGAAATACTACTCAACAATTTAAATCACACTTCATACAGGGTATCTTTACAAAGGTCTTCATCACTGGGACTTGATTATTGCTGTCTCATAAAAATTCAAATTATTATAAAAACATAAAAGTCAATCTTTTCAGATCTTTCACTGATACACTTTAATTGTTGTTATCAGTATTTCTTTTCTCAACAGCCACTTTTATTTAAATCTCAATAAGTGTTAATTATTTTAGAGTTTCATTATTTTTATTAATCAGATCCAAGTAGACTGGTTAGCTTAGTGATTTAGAATACCCATTTTGTTATTTTTATTGAAAGGACAGGGTTTTCAGCTAAATCCACATATCTCCTCCGGATTCTGCTTACAGCAAGGCGACTTTAAGAGTTTACCTTACCATGGTTGGCGCCCAACGTGGGGTTTGAAATCTCTAGCTTTTTCTAGGACTTTTTTTTGCGTCAAGGACTTTGTTATTAGCCTGCAAGAGGCTTATTCTTTGGAACTCTAATCGATCTTTGTTATTGGCCTGAAAGAGGCTTGTTATTTTAACGGTTTTTAACGCTTTTTTTATGTTTTGGGATGTCTTCTACTATTGGAACTGCTGTGTTGGCTGCTGGTGTACCTGTTAGGGCATCAGTAAGGATTGTATATTGGGTTGGGCCCAAGTTTTCTGGAAATGATTTAGAAGGATTTTTACATAGGTATGAAACTGCAGCTGCAATTGATGGTGCTTTGCCTTTGGATATGGTGAAGCAGATTAGGTTCTTTATTTTGGACAGAGAGGTGGAAAAGGAGGTTATTTCTATGGATGGTTATAAAGATCAAGATTGGAGGAAGCTCAAGATGGAAATGGAAAAAAAGGTGGCCAAAAGTTTATTCACTGGAGGATCTAAAGGATATAGCTAGGAAATGGGAATCAAAAAGTGGTGTAACATCTCTGCATCAGTATCATCAGTTTATGGTTGAATTTCAGGTTGTTCTGGATTATTTGTTGGAGTATGAAATTTTATTTCATGATAATGCATCAAAGTATGTTTTTTGGGATGCTATGGGGGAAAAGGTTAAGAAAGATGTTTTGATGGTGCTTATTAATGCAAATTTAATGAAGGATCTCCCAGATGGAGAAACTAGGATTCCTGGTATGGAGGTGCTAAAGAAGGCTATTTTAGAACATCTGGATACTCATAATTCTGTTGATTTGGACTCTGGAAAAGAGGTTTTTCTTGCTCAAGAGATAGAAGAGGGCGGTTTAGAAGAATTAGCTTCTGTTGAATTTCTGGAATCATCCATTCCTGAAGATTTTGTCCAGCCTGAAGATATTATTTTTGTTAACAATTCTGTTGGGAAAGAAGATATTTTTGAAGATGAAGATATTGTTGTCATTAATGACAAAATTTTGGATGATGGGGATAATTTTGTGTTGAATGATTTGAAATCGGATTTAGAGGATTTTTTGCCTCAGGTTTTGTCTTCAGAAGCAGAGAATGTCTGCAATGAAGATATGGATATGGTGGATTTTTTACAATCTCAGGGAGAGATTGTTAAGGAGGATATGGTTTTCCCTTCGCTAATAAAGAGTGTAGTGGAATTTGATAATAGAGTGCATAAATTGGATGCACTCATATTTTGGAAAAGGGTTGTTTATTTTTTATATCCAATGGTAGGACAAATTATGGGGGTTTATTTTTGGGTTTTATGGAATAGGTGGATAAGCCCTTGTGGCAAAATTATGGATTATCTACAGGGGATATCAAGAATTTAATCCCTCCAAAATGAGGATAAACTACCTAAACTTGAGTGAAATTTTTTTTTATTGTTATGTCTTCAATTTATTCAGGATTCAAATTATTATGGATGCCCTCATTTTTTGTGGTAGCTGGGGCTGATCACTCTAATGTTGTAATCTCTCCTCAGGATGAGATCCAAGATTGAAATAGGTCAGCTCACTTGGAGATAATTTAAGTGGATTCTAAATTATTTTCTGTTAATATTACTTTGGAGTGCAAATAGGTTATGGACTTTTCTATATGTTTATTGGATTTACCCTGTTTTTCTATTAAATTTAAAAATGGTGAAAAAGGCAAAATGGGCCAAATTAGGTTGGATAAAAATTGGAAGGGTATGTTTTATGACCTCCAGCAAGAGGTTAAACTGCAAATATCTCCTTCTATTATGGACCTCCAGAAAGAGGGTAAACTGCAAATATCACATCAAAATCCGATTAAAAAATATCAGTATAATTAAAACACAAAAAAATAATTTATGTGAAAAGGTTATTCCGGACCTCCAGCAAGAGGTTAAACTGCAAGTATCTCCTTCTATTTTGGACCTCGAGAAAGAGGGTAAACTGCGAAAATCTTATCAAAACCCGATTAAAAATCTCAGTATAATTAAAACACAAAAAAATAATTTATGTGAAATTGTTATTCCGGTTCTCCGGCAAGAGGTTAAACTGCCAACTTTCTTTATGGGTGATTTACTTTTGGATAAGGGAAGCAAAGGTGTTGGAAAATCTGTTTATAAATTAGAAAAGAAAAAGGAGAAAAGGGTAAAATTTAAAAATGAAAAAAAATATTTTTCTAATTTTTCTTATTCCGATTCTGACGATGAAGAAGATTCATTTAATGAAATTTTTAATGGCGATACAAAAGTAAATGTTTTACCTCAAGTTTATTTAGATGTGGACGCAGCCAAATATAAGAAAGTAGCAAATAAAGTTCGACCTATTAATGAACCGCTACCTGCTGAATTGAATCCACCCTTGAGAAGACCAATGTTATCAAGAGATCCTTATGAAAGTCCCTTAGTAAAGAATCCGCCTGAATTTTCTGAGACATCAAGAATCACTTTTGAGAGACTGGGTGTTGTTAATTTTGGACCTGATGGTTGGTTGTCTGGAGAAGAGAAGAAGTTGTTGTTGGATGTGATGGTCAAGCGAAAGAAGGCCATTGCTTTTGTAGAAGAGGAGAGGGGTGTGTTGAAGCATTCCTATGGGGAGCCTTACAAGATTCCTGTGGTATGTCATGAAACCTGGCAGCAGAAACCGATTCCTATTCTGGCTGCATTAAAAGAAGCCTATATTGAAGTTGTCAGAGAACGGATACGCAGTGCACTGTATGAGCAATCAACGTCAAGTTATTCTAGTCCGGTATTTTGTATCAATAAACCAAATGGCAAGCTTAGAGTTGTTCATGATCTTAGGGAATTAAATAGGGTTACAATAAAGGATGCTGGGATACCGCCTAGTGCTGAGGAGTTTGTTGAAGCGTTTGCAGGGAGAGTGTGTTATGGTTTGGGAGATATTATGGGTGGATATGATGAGAGAGAGTTACATACGGACTCAAGGCCTCTCACTACATTTGATAGGCCACTAGGACGTTTAAAGTTAACAAGATTACATCAAGGAGCAACAAATTTGGTTGCAGTTTATCAAGCTCAGATGGCTTGGATCCTTCAAGACAAAATTCCACAATATGCTGGGATCTTTATAGATGATGGAGGAATTAAGGGACCAACAACCAACTATGATAACCAGGTGTTGGAAGAGAATCCCGGGATACGCAAATTCATTTGGGAGTTTGCAATTACATTATAAAGAATCTTGTTTCGAATTTAAGAAGCTGATTTAACTATTTCAGGTTCAAAATTTTCATGTTGTGTGCCAGCCTTAGAAATATTAGGCCATGTGGTAAGTAGAGAGGGTAGGATTATGTCCAAGAAGAAAGTTAACAAAATTTAGTCCTGGCCAAGACCCAAGAATACGACCGAAGTTAGAGGGTTTTTAGGCGTTTGCGTATATGTTAGAATGTTTATCAAGGACTTTTCTTCATTGGCAGCTCCATTGAGACGGTTAACGAGAAAGGATGCAGACTGGGAGTGGGATGAAGAGTGTGAGAAGGCGTTTGTGAAGTTGAAGGAGGTTGTAGGGAAGAATTTAGTCCTGCACAAGTTGGATTATGGAAAAGATGCTGGTAGAATTTATTTAGCAGTTGATTCAAGTCAGGTTGCAGCTGGGGCGGTTTTGTCTCAGATGGATAAAGCTGGTTACATCAGGCCAGTTAGGAATGAATCTGTAGTATTTACTGAAGTCAAATCAAGATATTCTCAACCAAAATTGGAATTATGTGGTGTGGCGAAAATACTGAAGAAACTTCAGCATATTTTGTGGGGGCAACATTTTGAGTTGCAAGTGGATGCGAAATCGTTAATCCAGATGATTAATTCCCCAAGTTTACCAAACGCACCCATGACGAGATGGGTAGCTTTTATTCAACATTTTTCGTTTGATTTAGTTCATAAGCCTGGCAAAACTTTTACTATGCCAGATGGTTTATCAAGGAGACCACCCACTGAAGAAGATTCAGACTCAGAAGAGTTCAATGAAGATATACCTATTATCAAAGCTAGCACTAAAGGAGCTGAAGACTTTCCATACCTCCCCCATGAGGTTAAACTGGAAGGATTATTGTGTTTAGATAATGGTGATGATGACCTCCACCAAGAGGATAAACTGGAAAATAGTTTTTATGTTAATAAAGGTGTTGGAAAAGGTGTAGATAAATTTGGTAGAAAGGAGGTAGAAGAAGATGTGGTGTATGTAGAGGAAGATGGATTGGTAGTGTGGGATAGTAGTAAATTAAGGAATGGTGTATATGTTGGAGAATTAGAGAATTTAAATAAAAAGGTGGATAAAAAGAAGAGGTATTTTCAAATACAGTTTACGAAGGATGCAAAGGTTCAGAAGAAAAACGTTGACATGGCTCGATTAAAGATTTATTTAGGGGTCAAAGATTATTGGCTCATTTATTTGCAGGTGATATTGGTGATAGAGAAGTCCCTATTGATGCTATATTAATTGATTTTCAAGATGAAGTCTGGGGACAGACTGGTTTTTATTTTTTGTTAGTCAAATATTTGTTGACTTTAGAGAGGCCAGAAGATTGTGAAGACGATGAATGGGTGGCTATCAAGAGGAATTCATCTACGTTTTACCTATCTGGTCGACGTTTAAGGAGGAGAAGGTATCCAAATCCTCAAGTAGTTATAACTCAACAGAAGGGGCAAGAATTAGTTTTGAAATCACTGCATGAAGATCTCCGGCATAGAGGCATTGGAGAAACGTTTAGAAGAATTTCTGATCAATTTTGGTAGCCTGGCATGAAAATGGCTGTTAAACAGTGGGTTCAGTCATGCGAAGAATGTCAAAGACAAAGTTATTTAAGGCCAAAAGAACCTAGACGCGCGACCGGTGAATATACGCTCTTTGGGAGAGTTAGTTTAGATGCCGTTCATATAAAAGAGGGACGGTATAAATATTTAATTGTGGCCAGAGATGATTTATCTGATTGGGTAGAGGCAGCGCCTCTTATTAATTTAACTTCCAAAAATGTGGCAGAATTTTTTTTGAATAATTGGGTATATAGGTATGGGGTGATGAAGTTGCTAACGGTAGATGGAGGTCCTGAATTTGGGACAGAGTTTAAAGAGGCCGTATTTAAAGTTGGATCAAAGGTTAGGGTAGCAACACCATATTATCCTGAAGCTGAAGCCATGGTTAAAAGAGGGCATCAAGTTATCAAGGATGCTTTAGTTAAAATGTGTGGGACAAGTGCCGAAAATTGGAGGAACTATTTACCTTTAGTTTTATTTGCTGATCGAATCACTGCCAAAAGGACGACCGGATTTTCACCTTATGAACTTGTTTTTGGACAGAAAGCAGTTTTACCGGTTGATTTAGAAGCTGAATCATATCTTGGAGTTGACTGGGACATGGTCAAAACTACTGAAGAATTATTGTGTGTGAGAATGATGCAGCTAGAAAAGAAAGAAGAATATCTAGAAAAGGAATATTTGCGGATGATGAAGATCCAAAATCAATCAGTTAGATATTGGGATGAGCGGTTGGCACATAGATTAAGGAAACCTTTGAACCCAGGAGATATGGTCTTGTTGTATAATATGAGTTTGGAAAGTCAGTGGGGAAAGATGTTTGCAGATAGGTGGAATGGACCGTATAAAATCAAGGAGCAAGTTTCCGGTGGTTCATATGTGTTAGAAGAGTTGGATGGAGTAGTATTGAAGAAGAGGGTAGTGGCCGATCAAGTGAAACAGTTCTATCCTAGAGGCACCAGGAGTGCCGAAGTCTTCCTCTGCAATGAAGATAAAATATGATATTGACATTTACGAAATTTTATGGATTTCTCCGCAATGAGGATAAACTATGACATTTATGAAATTATATGTATTCCTCCGCAATGAGGATAAACTATAATATAAACTATGAAATTTAATGTCGTACCTCCGCAACGATGATAAACTATGATATCAAAGAAATTTTATGATGACCTCGGCAACGAGGATAAACTATCTTCTTTTAACAAAATACTTTACTGTCGTTACACTGCCTATGGGCAACAAAACTTTGATGAAACTTAACGAAATGCAAGAAAATCTTCTTTGAAATTTTTGAAATTTAAAATTCTTAAAATATGGGTGAAAATAGGGTTGGAAAATTTTTAAAATTTATTGGAAGAAGTGTTCACAGGGGAACCTTCTTAATTTAATATTGGCAAGTGTGGGGGTAACTGATGGGCTGGCTTCTCTATACACAATTACCCCATAATGTTCGTTTCCAAAATTTTCCCTGTTTCTAGTTGAATCCTGGCTTTGTCTTTTAAATTATAGGAAGTCCACTAAGACTATAAACTGGAACGAATCAAGAGACACCGCTCTCAACGCCGGATTCAAGATTTTTTTTATTTTATTTTGTTTTTTACTTTTTTATGTTAGATTGTGATTTCTTTTCTTTAATATATATTATGAATTATTGTAAAGGTGATGCTCACTGGTGGTCTCTAATCATTTTTTATAAATTGGAGGGAGCCCACCCAGTGATCATCATTATAAAAATTATCTTCTAAAAACTTTCATTTATTTTCTTTTCTTTTCAATTTCTCAAAATTGTGTAACCACATCAAGTTGCACTTGGATGTGGGTATGATGTCAAGGGTACGGCTAATCAAATGTCCGGGGGGCATCTTTTAAAAATTTTATTTTGAAATTTTATTATTATTATTACTTTTTTATCTTTCTTTAAAAATTAAATATTAACTTTTATTTCAAAACTATCTTTTCTAAAATCTTTTATCTTAAATTAAAAACAAAATTAAAATTAAAAAATAAATAAAAATAAAATAAATAAATAAAATAAATAAATAAATAAAATAAATAAAAAAAATAAAAATAAAATAAAAAAATAAAATAAAATAAAATAAAATATTTATAAAAATATAAAAATAAAATAAAAATAAAATAATAAAATAATAAAATAAAAAAATAAAAAAATAAAAAAATTAAATCAAAATTATTATTATATTTCTTAGTTTTATTTTTCAGTCTTCATTCTTTTTAGTTTCTTCATTTAGTTTAGACAGGAAACAGGGTCTAGGGGAACTCAATACCTATGGGATTTTACTTCAAGACAGCTGTTAGTCCTCCAAGACTTTAAACTGGCTACTGTTCAAGACATTCTTTAAGGTTTTTTATACGTATTTTGGAGCTATTAGTCCTCCAAGACTTTAAACTGGCTACTGTTCAAGACATTCTTGAAGGTTTTTTATACGTATTTTGGATCTGTTAGTCCTCAAAGACTTTAAACTGGCTAATTTTCAAGACTGTCAATAAAGATTTTATATTGGAGCTATTAGTCCTTCAAGTCTTTAAACTGAATTTCAAGGATGATTAAGATTTTATGGATATTTTAGGAGACAGATTTTTTTTATATGAATCAAATATTAGGTCCACCAAGACCTTAAACTGGAGTGTTATCAAATGTTAGGTCCACCAAGACCCTAAACTGGACTATTATCAAGCTGTTGGGTCCACCATGACCTTAAACTGGATTTCTTATCGATCAAATGTTTGGTCCACCATGACTTTGAACTGGTAGTTCATTCATTGTTTTATTCCACTATGACTTTAAACTGGAAAATTAATATCTGCAGGATAATTCAACATTCATTGGTCCACTGTGGCCTTATACTGGATTACTTATCGATTAAATGTTTGTTCCACTATGGCATTAAACTGGATTATCAAATTTATTCAATCTTTGGTCAAGCCTAGTCCTTATTTAGGAATATATCAAGTTATTTATGCACCTAAACGATCTTTGGTCCACCAAGACCATAAACTGGCAATCGATTATATGTTTGGTCCACCAAGACTTTAAACTGGAATGTCAATCTTGTTTGGATAACTCAATTCAATCTTTTAATTTATCACTGTCCACTAAGACTCTAAACTGGTTATTCAATTATTTCTGGAATTGGGTGCTGATAAGCTTTAGGAGGTTAAAATTTTAGGTGGTGATGATGCTAAGGAAAGCATAATGGTTAATTAGGTGAAATTTTTGGCACTTTAACATGGTCTAAAAATAATATTATTATTGGAAGCCTGGAAAAAGTATTTTATGGGTTTGCTGTATAGCAAAGTTTGAAAATTGTGATGAAGGAATCAGAAGTTAGGATGGTAGTTGGATTTTAGGGAATGATTTTTAGTGCCACAGTGCTAGGCCATTTTTGGTGTGAAGCTTGGAGGACCTTATGGAGAGATTGGAATCATAGAATTTGGCTCAGTGGGGGGCCCTATGAGGTTGGAATCAGGAGTATTCGGCTCATCGGAAGATCCACTCTCTCAATGCTGTGACAAGAAGGAAGACTGGTATATGGGAGTCTGAAGGGATTCAATTCTTGCTCTCAGTAGTGGAATCATAACAAGATTTATTATTTTATGTTAAGCTAGAGAAGAAAGAAAACAACATTTATGTTGAAAGTTAAAGAAGACCAAGCAAAAACAAAATTTTATCAAGTTATACTGTTAGAAAAGATAATTTCTTTGAAATTGTTCAACATCATTATCAAAGTTTTGCATTAATATTCATCTTTTCATGAGGTCTTCATAGTTATTAGCTGGAGTTTCTTAAAAATAGGCCAGCATTTTTTGTTTCAGCTCATTAGTAAAGTCAAGAAAAAGATAGCGATGAAAATTTGGATAATGATTGATATAGTCTGTCTTCACTCTACCAACATCATTAGTGTTGGTTATTTCGACAGCTAGAAGTTCAAATATGTTATTAAGTCATAGGTTTAGTCAATTTTTATTAAATGTTTTTTTTAGTAAGATAATAGGGTCTTAAATTTAGAGCCAGGAAACATAGTCTCAGCAAAGTTGGTTGGGGGCACTGGCATTATAGGATTAGGATCTTGTGAAGGCAAAATTAGGCCAGGATCTGCTGATGAAGATTGAAATTTTGAAGCTGTTTTTGATCTTATTCGTTTTAAGAAGACAGGAATTTTTGATCGTTTTTTAGAAGTTGAGGGATCAGGGAGAGCTGCTGGTCCTAAATATGCGTTTGTTTTAGAAGGAACTATTGGCCGGTTACATTTGACTTTTTTCACACGGCATAAGTCGCAAGCTGTCCTGCCAGGAAGATTAGGGTTGGACATTAAACAAGGTACCTGGTATCGAGAGCAGAGCTCACATGGAGCGACAAGTTCTTTGAAAGACATATTGATGAAGATGAATTTTAAAGTTGATTAAAGAAGATGGTGGTTGAAGGTTAAAGATGAATATTGTGTTCGACCACTTATGCAAAGTCTTAAGAATGGGGACATTCTCAATTGGCGGGAGGATGTGGTAGCCTAAAGTTTATTATGGCACCTAAGTACATAAATCGAGTTATTACGGCGTGCAAGATTGGCGTTATTATTTTTTAAAAGCGTTTTAATAATTTAATTTGAGTTTTAAATATAAAAAAATTTGGTTAAAAGCAAAAGCCTACACAAAATCAATTTATTTTACGGAGAAAACTTATGTTTACGGTCTGAAAAATTTATAAGTATCAAGTCAAGTCACTCAAGAACCTTGGTAAATTTTTCCAGTATTTTTACTATTTTTCTTATATTTTTAAATGAATTTTAAAGATTTATAGAAATATTCTTATATTCAGAAATTACTTAACTTTGATGATTTTTCACGGGGTAATTAGAGCTGCGCAGACTACGAAATTTAGTTTGGAATGTACAAGAGAAGTGGCTCTATCATGTGTATTTTTTCTAGATTTTTAATTATAGTTTTAAAGGTTCTAATTTAGTCCGGAAGTCCGGACGGAATCCGTTTGGACTCCGTAGGGACTCCGCTTCGACTCTGTACGGACTCTGTACGGGCTCCGGATTGACTCTAGGAGAGCTCTGGAGGGGAAAACTTAGGCATGTGACTAGGAATACTTAAGAGCCTCTCAAACTCAAAATTGAGGAGGGGGGATAGATCATACAGCTTAATCTTTAACCACCAAAGTCTTATTTTTTATTACTCAACAAATTAAATAAATTTGTAATAACCTTATAAATTTATATTTTATATATAACATTTTAGAAATACTACTCAACAATTTAAATCACACTTCATACAGGGTATCTTTAGAAAGGTCTTCATCACTGGGACTTGATTATTGCTGTCTCATAAAAATTCAAATTATTATAAAAACATAAAAGTCAATCTTTTCAGATCTTTCACTGGTACACCTTAATTGTTGTTATCAGTATTTCTTTTCTCAACAGCCACTTTTATTTAAATCTCAATAAGCGTTAATTATTTTAGAGTTTCATTATTTTTATTAATCAGATCCAAGTAGACTGGTTAGCTTAGTGATTTAGAATACCCATTTTGTTATTTTTATTGGAAGGAAGGGGTTTTCAGCTAAATCCACATGTCTCCTCCGGATTCTGCTTACAGCAAGGCGACTGTAAGAGTCTACCTTACCATACCGGGGGGCATGAGAAGGATTAAGGTTAGGTGTTAATGTTGAAACCAGACTGATTCTTTTGTAAAAGGCCAAGTACTTTAGCACACTTCCAGAGTAGGTCAAAGTATCTTGAATATCAAAGTGTTGTTGGTCAAGATATTGTGCAACATTAGAAAAATCTTCAGACCTCCATTGCATTATGATACATCTTAAAGATCCATCATTATCAATTTTGGTTTCTGAAAAACACTTGATGGTTGTGAAAAGGTTGTGATAAGTTTCACAATTTGGAAGTTGTTTAAGAAGTTTAGTTCGGTTAACTGAATTCTAAGAATCTTTGTTATTTGAAATAAAGGTCATAAATAAAAATGGTTAAAAAAAAGGGGATTTTCATACTTTTTTTTATTCTTATTTATGCTTTCTCCCTTTGATTATTTCTTGAGAGCTATCAGAATCCTTCCCAAGTCTTAATGTATCAGAATGACCTAAAAACCAATGGTGAAGAAATCCCATTTGATTTGAGAAGCTAATTTGAGTTGAGTCAATTGGATATGTAATCAAATTATTGTTTTTTAAGGCATTGACCTAGTTTTTAATGAGAATATTTTCCAAACTTGGTTCCATTTGTCAAACCAATCTTGGTTCCAAGCAAAAGTTAACCCTGGGAAACCACACATGCAAAGGTGGTCAATGAAATATTCATGGAAAATTGGTGGAAACCTTTACAAAACAGCTGAATTTGATTCTGGATGAGGTAGTTCAAAGGCGATGTTGCAAGAATTCATGTCAAATGATGAAAATCTGTCTAATTGCTCTTCAGTAGGGTTTTGTTTCCATCCATTTGATTCTGGTGATATATCCAAAAGTGAATGATGAAAATTATGTATAGATCTACAAAAGTGAGAATTGAATGGAGGCAAAGTCTAATTAAAAATTCTATTAAGTGTTCATGTGTTTTTGGGCAGGATTCAATGAGGAAAGTAAGAGCTACTAGGGTTCATAAACAATTAGATTAAGAAAGTTCTCAATAAAATTAAATAAAGAGGAATGATAAATTGTGGAGCTTCAAAACTTTATGATCAAAGTTGATTTAAGGAGAAGTATCACAATAATTAAGAATAAGAAATATTTCAACTTTATGGCATTATAATATGCATAAATTATACTTTTATATGCAATTTGAACTCAAAAAGAATGGTAAAAAAATAAGAGAATGATTATGTGATAAAAGAAGAATTATTTGAGAAAAGAATTTTTTTTTCTTTTCAAAAAATGTTTGCACAAAAATAATTTGATAAATGTGAGGCTATGTTCATTTTTTGATTACCAAAAAATTATTTTTGGTCCAATATGATAGTAATACATATTCCATTGAGTAGTTTTTTTCAACCTGAATAAATAGACTAGAGTGTCACTTCTTCACATTTATGTATGAAAATTTATACAAGGTTTCAGATTTTTTGTAATGCTTTAAGGTTTACACTTTTGTAGCATCTATTATTTGAGTATTTTTGATTATTTCCTTATGGAAAATTCTACCTAGCACAGACCAATTTTCAAAGTGAAGGAAATATGTTTGTGATTGTTTTTTACAAAATATTAACTTTATTTTTGGGTTTAACTTTGATTTTTGGGGTAATTTTTTAATTAATTATGTTAAAAATATAGATTACTTTTCTTATAGTGCATAACTAAGAATTTTTACTAAAATCAAATAATTATAGGGTAGTTAGATATAACTCAGAAGGGATTTGATAGGAAAATAATTAAGATACTTGTGTGTACAATAGAATTTTTTCTATGATAGAAAATATTCTGATAAACATGCATGCATTGTTGTACAAGTGCAGAGAGTATACAGAATACAAATAAAGTAGACTGCATAGCTTTTAATTAATATATAAATTATCGGATTAAAAAGTGAACATTTAAACTTAAATAATTTCAACACATATTCCATCATATTCTTTTGATAAAAAAATATAGCTTATATTAGCTAGTGCCTTGCAAAAAAAGGAATACCTTCAATCGGTAGCTTCCAACAGCTAACTTAATCCTACATTTATCACAATTACAATGCCTCCATTTTTTCATGTATGTCAATGTCAAGAGCTTGGATGTGTCAATAGAAAGTATCAAACTTCTTCTGGGTCCTTTGAAGTTGGTATGGCTTTCAAAACCTCTAATTGATATGCAAAACATCAAGAGGAAAGAAATAGGAAGGCCCAGATGGTTATTTCTTCCAACAATCCACTTAACATTGGAAGTTCCAGCTCCACAGAAATAGTAATCTGTATATCTATAGTTCAAAGAGAGAGTAAAAGTCTTTATGATGTTTGGATGATTTATTAAATAGGGGCAGTTGCTATTGGGGGCAGAAGTATCTTCAACGGTCTCTAGAGACTCAATCTTGGGGAATGGTATAGCCAAATAATTATGTGGCATGGAGAAAAGCTTTCTCTGATTCATCATTTGAGCAAAGAAGGTTGTACTCAATTTTTAGATGAAGAAATTAAGAAGCTCAAACTTCTAGGTGATGTGGTCTTCCAACATTGGCAGGGGCCTTTGTTGTGTGAATTAACGTTGTTTATGCATGTCTTAATTGACATCTGTTCCTGAATTAGGTATTTTTCTGGTTTTATTCCGTGGATATTGGGTCTGCGGGTATGTGGGTAATATCATTGGATAGCCCCGGTTTTTCTCTATATTTTATGTCGCCAGGACATTTTTCATATTCTAAGTTTCAAAGGGTCATTTACTAGTTTTTCATTTTAAAAGATAACTTTTAAATTTTGTTTTTCGTGTTTTACGGGCTAACCTTAAGTCTTAAGGTTAGGTGCTTAGTACTGTTGGATAGAGCTAATTTTTCTCTATATTTCATGTCACAATGTTGTTATAGTGAAATTCCGTATTTTAAAGGTTTTAGTAGTTGTAGTTAGTTTTTCTAAGTAGATTGGGTGTTGTTAGTGGTTCTCTGGCTTCAGGGAGGCCGAGCGGCTTCAGGCGGCACCTCCGACGTCGGGCGGCCCGTCCGCCTCTGTTCTAGAAGGTTGGGGAGCGCTTCTGGAGGGTTTTTATGCAATTTGGCGTGTACAGGCGCCAAATTGGTGGGTGCGCATGGGCTCTTAGATAGTGGTCTGTGTGTATATAGTGAATAAGAGAGTTTGGTGCAACCTTATTCATCATACAACCATCCGGAGATGATATCATTGTTCCTCACTCAGTTTTCACTGTTTTCTGGCCAAAATTGGCTGTGTTTGTTACAAGTGAGTTCTTCATTTAACTTAACTTTGGAAACTGTTTTCTCTCTTATAGTCTTGAAAGCTATAGCAAGTATTATTTTAGTCTCTGGTGTAGATTTGCAGCCTACATCAAGTATCTTTGCTGTCTCTGGTGTGGACATTGGTCTACATTTCAGTTCTTTGGTCTGGTAGTCTGTCTGGGGACTACTTTCTTGGCTCATCAAGCAGTCAAGTGTGTGGAAAAGGGGTCTTTTAGTAAACAGGAACTAATTTACTGTAGCAGGTAAATCTTACTAATTTTTCTAAAGGGACAGGGGATTTTCTCTCTGGTTTTTCTCCAACTCCCTTGGTCAAGGTATATAGCTAGCACTATAGGATTGTCTACATTTCTGGCGCCCAACATGGGGAGGAACCTGCTGGTTCTTTGGAATCTCTGTTTTCTTTTGTTGGCTCTTTTTGGTGTTTTGGACTGGAATAATGGCTTCTGGTTCTGCTATTCCTGTGGTGACTGTCAGTGGGGGGGATGGTCCTCCTGCTGTGATGGTTAGGGAATGTGTTAGGATTAAAACTTGGGATGGTACCAAGTTTAATGGGGAGGATGTCAAGTGGTTTCTAGAGAAGTATGAAACTGCTTCTAGAGTGGATGGTGCTTCCTACCTGGACATGGTGAAGCAGATTATCTTCTTCATTGGCGATAGGGAAGTGGAGAAGGAGATTGTGGCCATGTCTGGCTAAAAGAAGAGGGATTGGAAGCTGCTGTGTAGGGAGATGATTGATAGATGGGGTGTCAGATTCACTATGGTGGATCTGAACAAGGTTGTCAGTGAATGGCAATATTATGGTGGTGTTGGTAACTTACACAGTTACAGGAAGTTTCTGCTATAGTTTGATCCTGTGGTGGAATATTTGGTGGAAGTGGAGGAGCTGGCACATGAAAATTCTGCCAAGGATGTTTTTTGGTCTGCCCTGGCTAGAGATGTCAGGATGGATGTGTTGAAGGAGTTGTCAAGAAAGGAATAGATGAAAACTCTTTCTAATGGAGATCAGAAGTTGCCTGCCTTGGATAAGGTGAAGGAGGCTGTTGAGGCCCATTTGAAGTTATTGGCTGTGGACACCTATCAGGAGGGGTGTGCCAAATATGTCAGCAAAATCAGTGAGGCTTTGGCTGAAGAGGAAGTTAGGGACAAGAAGGAGGAGGAAAGTTTGGTGCAGGTTCCCAAACAGGAGAGGGACCCAATGGTGGAGCAGTTGGCTGATCTTACAAAGCAGCTGCACATTTTTGTTCAGGAGGCCAAGAAGGTTAATAAGGCACCTTCTCAGCCAAGAGATTTTGAAAGGAGGGCTGGTAGGAGTGATCCTTGGGTTTGCTCATATTTCAGTAGGAGAGGGCACAGGTTCAATGATTGTTGGGCATTGAACAGAGATGTGTCTGAAGGAAAAGTGGAGTTTGATGGCAGGGTCTTTAAGTTCCCTGACGGTTCTTTTGTGAAGCCCAGTGAGGGGCAGGCTCCTGTGGATTTGGTCAGGAGAAGGGTTGGTCTCAATCAAAGGAGGCCAAGGTTTGAGGAGATTCCTGATCAGGGGAAGTCTTCTGTTAAGGTAGATGAGGACGTCAAGGGAAAGGGGAAGGAGGTCAATAAGGTCTCTTTTTCTACTTCCTTTGGTGGTTTGGAGTTGTATTCTTGTGGTGGACAGTCAAGTGGTAAATGCTTGGCTGGTGTTTATGATGTGGAAGCAGGGAAGGTGGGTAGGCCTAAGTGCAATTCTCAGGCCCAACCAAAGCCAAATTCTTCAAAGGGTGATCCTAAGCTGAGTGCAGCTAGAAAGAGGTACAGCAAAGAGGAGCTGTAAAATATGCAGAAGGGTATGGCTGATATGGGCCCCCCTAGTTTTGGCGCATTGGATATGAATGGTGATCCAATGCCAATGGAGGTGGATTCTGACTCTAAGGAGGATGTCCCTTTGGCTTCATTGCCAAAGCCTGTTGGAGTCTGAGGTTCTGGTGAGGGATCTTGTTTGGTTCCTGTTAATGGTAAATCTGTTGGTGGTGCTGATCCTCAAGAATCTTCTAGGACCAAGGTGGTGAAGCAAAGAGCTCACTTTGAGAGGCCAGTAGTGTCTGGTCAAGTTAATGTTATGGAATCTGTTTTGGAAAGGATGAATCAGGGTAAGGTTTTCCTATCGTATGGGGAATTGCATGTTATCAGTCCAGCGTTGGCTTATAGGCAGAAAAAGTTGTTGACCAGGAGAAGGGTTTCTTCTGGTGAGGTAGAATACATTTGTGATTCTGCTGAAACATTTGGTGAGGGGTTGGAAACTCATTTTTCTGCTCCTCTGGGATATGTCAATGTCACTCTGAATGGCAGGGAGGCAAGGGAATTGGTGGATTCAGGTTCTCAGATAAACCTGATTTCTTTATTTGAGGCAACTCATATGGGCCTTACCATCAAAACTGGTATTGGTGGGAATTTGAGAGGGATCGGTGGCCATGTCACTGAATTGGTTGGAACTTCAGAGTTTGTGAAGTTAGATGTTGGAGGAGCCTCAGGGAAGGTTCATTTTTACATTGCTAAAGGTAATGTAAAATCAGTTTTGGGTGGGCCATTCTTGATGGATTTTCAGGCAAGAATTGGTTATCAATTTGATTTAAAAATCAGTTTGGAGTTGACTGGTGAAGACGAAAGGAGGCTTCACATGAGGTTATCATCCCCTGGAGAGGATGGTTGGGAGACTAGGCCTGGTTTATCTTCAATGTGCCAGTGCATGGACTGCTGCAGGAGAAGGAAGGAAGTGGGTGCTGCCTCTGGTTTTTGGAGTGCCGCTCAGGCTCTATTGAGAGTCTGTCTTTTTTAGAGTAATGAGGGGTGATCACCCTAGTGCTACAACCTCTCCCCAAGATGAGGAAATCCCAGGTTGTGGTAGGTCAGCTCCCTTGGAGATATACCAAGTGGATTTTCAACTTTCTCTTTTTAATGTTTCTCTTCTCTGCAAGTATTCATCAAATTTTTTATCAAGTCTCTGTTATCTTTCAAGATTTTTAATTATTTTTAATTCAAGTTCAAAAAAGAAGATTGGTTATATATCTTTATTGAAAGATATGTGGAAAAGTTTTGGACCAGTGAGATTGGGGTCTAAAAGTAAGTCCTCCCAATTGTGCACCGCTAGGGTTTCTTCTACACCTTTCAAAAACATTACCTGGGCCACACCTGTGAGAATTGGGGAAACCCCTGGTTATTTTTTTAGGTCAGAAGAAAACTCAATAAAAGAAGATAAAAATTTCAAAATAATTCAAGAAAATCAAGAAAAAAATCTGTAGATAATGGAGAAAGAAGATTCAAAATATTTTTGTGAAGATCAACAAGATCTAGGTTTGGGCCTCCAGCATGAGGTAAAACTGCAGAAAATCATGAAGAAAGAAGATCATCAAGATCTAATTTTGGACCTCCAGCAAGAGGATAAACTGCAATATTTAAGAAGAATTGATTCTGAAGATGAATCAAGATTTGAAGATTTGGAAGATGGAAGTGAGGATGAAAATTTGGGGTTGCGGAAAAGCTGTGGAGTGGTGAGATTGGGGTCTAAAAGTAAGTCCTCCCAATTGTGCACCGCTATGGTTTTTTCTACACCTTTCAAAAACATTACCTTGGCCACACATGTGAGCAATGGGGAAACCCTTGGTTTTTGTTCCAGGTCTGGTGGTGAATATGTCCTGAAGATCCCTCAAGTTGAAGGTGGAGCGGCAAAATATAAGAAGGTGGCGCAGAAGATTATGCCTGTCAATGAGCCTATGCCTGTGGGTTTGAACCCGCCTTTGAAGAGACTGTCTTTGTCAAGAGATCCGTACCGTACTCCTTTGGTGAAGAATCCTCCCGAATTTGTAGAAACGGTGTGGTAGCCTAAAGTTTAGTATGGCACCTAAGTACGTAAATGGAGTTATTACGGCATGCAAAATTGGTATTATTATTTTTATAAAAAAGGGTTTTATTTAATTTATTTGAGTTTTAAATATGAAGAAATTGGTCACAAGCGAATGCCTACACAAAAACAATTTATTTTACGGAGAAAACTTATTTTTACTGTCTGAAAAATCTATAAGTATCAAGTCGAGTCACTCAAGAACCTTGGGAAATTTTCCCAGAATTTTTACTATTTTTCTTATATTTTTAAATGAATTTTAAAGTTTTATAGAAATATTTACGTTTTCAAAAATTACTTAACTTTGATGAATTTTCACGCCGTAATTAGAGCTGCGCACACTACGAAAATTTGTTTGGTATGTAAAGGAGAAGTAGCTCTATCATTTGCAACTTTTTTAGATTTTTTATTATAGTTTTTAAGGTTTTAATTGAGTCCGGAAGTCCGGACGGACTCCGTACAGACTCCGTTTTGACTCCGTACGGACTCCATACGGGCTCCGGATTGACTCTGGGAGAGCTCTGGAGGGGAAAACTTAGGCACGTGACTAGGAATACTTAAGCGCCTCTCAAACTCGAAATTGAGAGGGGGGACACATCATTAAACTTAATCATTAACCACCACGGTCTCATTTTTTATTACTCAACAAATTAAATAAGTTATAATACCCTTATAACATTTATTATTTTTACATAAAATTTTAGAAATACAATTCAACAATTTAAATCACACCTCATATAGGGTATCTTTAGAAAGGTCTTCATTGCTGGGACTTGATTATTGCTGTCTCATAAAAATTCAAATTATTATAAAAACATAAAAGTCAATCTTTTCAGATCTTTCACTGGTACACCTTAATTGTTGTTATCAGTATTTCTTTTCTCAACAGCCACTTTGATTTAAATCTCAATAAGTGTTAATTATTTTAGAGTTTCATTATTTTCATCAATCAGATCTAAGTAGATTGTTTAGCTTAGTGATTTAGAATTCCCATTTTGTTATTTTTATTGGAAGGACGGGGTTTTCAGCTAAATCCACACATCTCCTCCGGATTCTGCTTTCAGCAAGGCAACTGTAAGAGTTTACCTTACCATAGTTGGCGCCCAACGTGGGGTTTGATTTCTCTAGCTTTCTTTAAAGACTTACTTGGATCAAGAACGTTCTTAGCCTGCAAGAGGCTTATTTTCTGGAACTTTAATTGGATTTTTGTTATTGGCCTGAAAGAGGCTTGTTATTTTAACAATTGTTAACGCTTTTCATTACTTATTGGGATGTCTTCTTCTGCTGTTGCTTCTGGATCTTCTAACCCTCTTAGTCCCTCAGTTAGAATTGTTTCTTGGGATGGCCCAAAGTTTGATGGGGAGGAGGTTAAATGGTTCATTAGCAGGTATGAAGCTGCTGCTGCTGTTGATGGTGCTTCTCATGTGGATATGGTGGAGCAAGTTAGGTTTTTTATTGCTGATAGGGAGGTGGAAAAAGAGGTTATTGCTATGCAGGCATTTAAGGACAAGGATTGGGTTAAGCTTTCTAAAGCTATGGTTGATAGATGGGGTGTTAGGTTTACTATGATGGACCTTAATAAAATTGTTGGAGACTGGAAAGCAAAAGGTGGTGTTTCTTCTATGGCTGACTTTAAAAAGCTCTGTGTTCAGCTTGATGAAGTGGTGGAATATCTCATCCTGCTGGACGAGTTAGTGCATGAGAACCAAGCAAAAGATTTGTTTTGGACAGCATGCAGCAGGGATATTCGTCTGGACGTCTTGAAGGATCTTTCAAGAAAAGATTTGATGAAGGAACTGCCTAATGGTGAGCAGAAACTTCCGGCTCTGGAGGTTATCAAAGAGAAAATTCAGGCCCATCTCAAGTTGTTAGCATTGGACAAATATCAAGAGTCCTGCACTCAATATGTTAGCAAGGTTAGCGAAGTTTTGGCCGAAAACAACGATATTATGGTCAAAGCCCAGGAGGCCAAGAAGGCACAAATGGGATTACCTGCTGCTAAAGTGGAGGGCAATGTAGATAATAAGATGGTCGATCATTTGGCCGATTTAACTAAACAGTTAAAAATATTTGTTCAATAAACCCAGAAGGCTAACAAGGCCCCAATCGCTTCTTCGTCGACATCGACTTCTTATCAATCCAGAGTTTATGAGCGTCAAAATTATAATGGCAATAATAATGGTAACCGCTTCCCAGGCAATGGGAGAAATGGTGGGAATGGTGGTAGTAATTATAGAGGTGGCTATGATGAGCCAAAGGTGTGCTCCTATTGTAATAGGAGAGGGCACAGAGCAACAGTTTGTTTTGCTCTTGATAAGGATATGAATGCTGGGAGAGTTCTTTTTTATGGTAAAGTTTATAAATTTCCTGATGGTTTGTTCATCAAGCCCAGTGATGGACAGTCTCCTTCTGATTTGGTCAGAAGAAGTTTAACGGCTGAAAGGAGAGCCAGATTTGAAGAGGTGACAGATGAAGATGTTAATGCCAAGGGTGGCAAAAATGGTAATGGTAATGGTGGTAAAGCTGACAAGGGCAAGGAGAAAGAGGTCAGTAAAGCCACATTTTCTACTTCTTTTGGTGGTTTAGAGCTGGAAACGGTTGCCCAGGTGGAGGGTAGCTGTATGGCTGGCGAATACGATGTTAATGCTGCTAGAAGAGCAGCTGCTACTAAGGCGAAGAGTAGCATTCAGAGCCAATTGAGGGCTAATCCTGGCAAGGCCAATAACAAAGTGAACCCTTACTCTAAGGACAAGAATTCTAGTGCTCAAACTGCCGCCAACAAATTGAACCCTTACTCTAAGGACGAATTATATAAAACGCAGAAGGGGATTGCTGATATGGGGCCCCCTAGTTATGGCAAGTTTGATTTAAATGGTGAGCCTATGCCAGAGGATGATTCGGATTCTGAGGAGGACATACCATTGGCGTCTCTACCCAGACCAAGTTTTAGTGGTCCCATCCCAATGGAGGGAGTAAGAAGGACTAGCGATGGATCAGGATTAGTGCAAGAAGCTGGTGACGGAGTTAGGGTTATAGAAAGTGAAGATGTTATAATGGGGGGTGAAGATGGCTCGGTTGCACCTCAAGAGGTACCCAGGGCCAAGGTTGTTAAATCAAAGGTCCAGTATGAGCGGCCAGTAGTTTCTGGTCAAGCTAATGCGATGGACGCAGTTTTGAATAGGGTGAATCAACTGCAGATTCCCTTATCTTTGGGGGAGTTATTTACGATTAGTCCGGCGCTTGCTGAAAAGCAAAAGAAGCATTTGACGAGGTGTCGGGTTTCCACTGGAGAGGTGGAATATATTTGCGAAAATGCTGAAAAGTTTGGGGAAGATGTAGATACACATTTTTCCGCTCCCCTGGGTTACCTGGTGGTAACTCTTAACGGTAAAGAAGTTAAGGCCTTGGTCGATTCAGGGTCTCAAATTAATTTAATTTCATTGGAGCAAGCAACGAGTATAGGCTTGCCAATTAAAAGTGGAACTGGGGGAAACCTCAGAGGCATTGGAGGGCATGCAACCGAGCTGATGGGTACAGCTGAGCATGTCAGGTTAGGCATTGGTGGATCTGTTGGTAAGGTTCACTTTTATGTGGCCAGAGGAGCAGTCAAAACTGTTCTTGGTGGTCCTTTTTTGATGGATTTTGAGGCCAGGATAGGGTATCAAGCTGGCATGGGGATTAGTTTGGAGATCACTGGTGAAGATATGCGGAGGTTACATATGCGGTTAGCGCCTCCTGGAGATGAAGGTTGGGAAACATGGCCAGGGATTAATACTCTGTGCCAGTGTTGTGTATGCACCAAGAAGCGGCATATAAAACGGACGGCTTCTGGTGAATTATGTTTGTTGGAAAAAGATGAATGCCCTCATTTTTTGGGGTAGCAGGGGCTGATCACTCTAATGTTGTAATCTCTCCTCAGGATGAGATCCCGGATTGAAATAGGTCAGCTCACTTGGAGATAATTCAAGTGGATTCTCAATTATTTTCTGTTAATATTACTTTGGAGTGCAAATATGTTTTGGACTTTTCTATATGTTTATTGGATTTACCCGGTTTTTCTATTAAATTTAAAAACAGTGAAAAAGGCAAAATTGGCCAAATTAGGTTGGGTAAAAATTGGAAGGGTATGTTTTCGGACCTTCAGCAAGAGGTTAAACTGCAAAAATCTCATCAAAACTCGATTAAAAATCTCAGTATAAGTAAAACTCAAAAAAATAATTTATGTGAAAATTCAATTCGGGACCTCCAGCAAGAGGTTAAACTGCAATTATCTCCTTCTATTATGGACCTCCGGCAAGAGGGTAAACTGCAAAAATCTTATCAAAATGCAATAAAAAATCTCAGTATAATTAAAACACAAAAAAATAATTTTTGTGAAAATTCAATTCCGGTCCTCCAGCAAGAGCATAAACTGCCAACTTTCTTTACGGGCATTTTACTGTTGGATAAGGGAAGTAAAGGTGTTGGAAAATCTGTTTATAAATTAGACAAGGGAAAGGAGAAAAGGGTAAAATTTAAAAATGAAATAAAATATTTTTCTAATTTTTCTTATTCCAATTCTGGAGATGAAGAAGATTCATTTGATGAAAGTTTTAATGGAGATACAAAAGAAAATGTTTTACCACAAGTTTATTTAGATGTGGACGCAGCCAAATATAAGAAGGTAGCAAATAAAGTTCGACCTATTAATGAACCGCTACCTGCTGAATTAAATCCACCTTTGAGAAGACCAAGGTTATCAAGAGATCCTTATGAAAGTCCCTTGGTAAAGAATCCACCTGAATTTTCTGAGACGTCAAGAATCACTTTTGAGAGACTGGGTGTTGTTAATTTTGGACCTGATGGTTGGTTGTCTGGTGAAGAGAAGAAGTTGTTGTTGGATGTGATGGTCAACCGAGAGGAGGCCATTGCTTTTGTAGAAGAGGAGAGGGGTGTGTTGAAGCATTCCTATGGTGAGCCTTACAAGATTCCTGTGGTATGTCATGAACCGTGGCAGCAGAAACCGATTCCTATTCTGGCTGCATTAAAAGAAGCCTATATTGAAGTTGTCAGAGAACGGATACGCACTGGACTGTATGAGCAATCAACGTCAAGTTATTCTAGTCCGGTATTTTGTATCAAGAAACCGAATGGCAAGCTTAGAGTTGTTCATGATCTTAGGGAATTAAATAGGGTTACAATAAAGGATGCTGGGATACCGCCTAGTGCTGAGGAGTTTGTCGAAGCGTTTGCAGGGAGAGTGTGTTATGGTTTGGGAGATATTATGGGTGGATATGATGAGAGAGAGTTACATCCGGACTCAAGGCCTCTCACTACATTTGATAGGCCACTATTACGTTTACAGTTAAAAAGATTACCTCAAGGAGAAACAAATTCGGTTGCAGTTTATCAAGCTCAGATGGCTTGGATACTTCAAGATGAAATTCCACAATATGCTGGAATCTTTATAGATGATGGAGGAATTAAGGGACCAACAACCGACTATGATAACCAGGTGTTGGAAGAGAATCCCGGGATAGGCAAATTCATTTGGGAGTTTGCAATTACTTTAGAAAGAATCTTGTTTTGAATTGAAGAGGCTGGTTTAACTATTTCAGGTTCAAAATTTTCATGTTGTGTGCCAGCCTTAGAAATATTAGGCCATGTGGTAAGTAGAGAGGGTAGGATTATGTCCAAGAAGAAAGTTAACAAAATTCAGTCCTGGCCAAGACCCAAGAATACGACCAAAGTTAGAGGGTTTTTAGGCGTTTGTGTATATGTTAGAATGTTTATCAAGGACTTTTCTTCATTGGCAGCTTCATTGAGACAGTTAACGAGAAAGGATGCAGACTGGGAGTGGGATGAAGAGTGTGAGAAGGCGTTTGTAAAGTTGAAGGAGGTTGTGGGGAAGGATTTAGTCCTGCAAAAGCTGGATTATGGAAAAGATGCTGGTAGAATTTATTTAGCAGTTGATTCAAGTCAGGTTGCAGCTGGGGCGGTTTTGTCTCAGATGGATAAAGCTGGTTATATCAGGCCAGTTAGGTATGAATCTGTAGTATTTACTGAGGTCGAATCAAGATATTCTCAACAAAAATTGGAATTATGTGGTGTGGTGAAAATACTGAAGAAACTTCAGCATATTTTGTGGGGGCAACATTTTGAGTTGCAAGTGGATGCGAAATCATTAATCCAGATGATTAATTCCCCAAGTTTACCAAACGCACCCATGACGAGATGGGTAGCTTTTATTCAACATTTTTCGTTTGATTTAGTTCATAAGCCTGGCAAAACTTTTACTATGCCAGATGGTTTATCAAGGAGACCACCCACTGAAGATGATTCAGACTCAGAAGAGTTCAATGAAGATATACCTATTATCAAAGCCAGCACCAAAGGAGCTGAAGACTTTCCATACCTCCCCCATGAGGTTAAACCGGCAGGACTATTGTGTTTAGATTATGGTGATGATGACCTCCACCAAGAGGATAAACTGGAAAATAATTTTTATGTTAATAAAGGTGTTGGAAAAGGTGTAGATAAATTCGGCAGAGAGGAGGTAGAAGAAGATGTAGTGTATGTAGAGGAAGATGGATTGGTAGTGTGGGATAGTAGTAAATTAAGGAATGGTGTATATGTTGGAGAATTAGAGAATTTAAATAAAAAGGTGGATAAAGAGAAAGAGGTATTTTCAAATACGGTTTACGAAGGATCCAAAGGTTCAGAAGAAAAACGTCAACATAGCTCGATTAAAGATTTATTTAGGGGTCAACGATTATTGGCTCATTCATGTGCAGGTGATATTGGTGATAGAGAAGTCCCTATTGATGTTATATTAATCGATTTTCAAGATGAAGTCTGGGGTCAGACTGGTTTTTATTTTTTTTTCGTCAAATATTTGTTGACTTTAGAGAGGCCAGAAGATTGTGAAGACGATGAATGGGTGGCTATCAAGAGGAAGTCATCTACATTTTATTTATCTGGTCGACGTTTAATGAGGAGAAGGTATCCAAATCCTCAAGTAGTTATAACTCAAGAGAAGGGGCAAGAATTAGTTTTGAAATCACTGCATGAAGATCTCGGGCATAGAGGCGTTGGAGAAACGTTTAGAAGAATTTCTGATCGATTTTGGTGGCCTGGTATGAAGATGGCTGTTAAACAGTGGGTTCAGTCATGCGAAGAATGTCAAAGACAAAGTTATTTAAGGACAAAAGAGCCTGGATGCGCGACCGGTGAATATAAGCTCTTTGGGAGAGTTAGTTTAGATGCCGTTCATATAAAAGAGGGACGGTATAAATATTTAATTGTGGCCAGAGATGATTTATCTGGTTGGGTAGAGGCAGCGCCTCTTATTAATTTAACTGCCAAAAATGTGGCAGAATTTTTTTTGAATAATTGGGTATATAGGTATGGGGTGATGAAGTTGGTAACGGTAGATGGAGGTCCTGAATTTGGGACAGAGTTTAAAGAGGCCGTATTGAAAGTTGGATCAAAGGTTAGGGTAGCAACCCCATATTATCCTGAAGCTGAAGGCATGGTTGAAAGAGGGCATCAAGTTATTAAGTTTGCTTTAGTTAAAATGTGTGGGACAAGTGCCGAAAATTGGAGGCACTATTTACCTTTAGTTTTATTTGCTGATCAAATCACTGCCAAAAGGACGACCAGATTTTCACTTTATGAACTTGTTTTTGGACAGAAAGCAGTTTTACCGGTTGATTTAGAAGCTGAATCATATCTTGGAGTTGACTGGGACATGGTCAAAACTACTGAAGAATTATTGTGTGCGAGAATGATGCAGCTAGAAAAGAAAGAAGAATATCTAGAAAAGGCATATTTGCGGATGATGAAGATCCAAAATCAATCAGTCAGATATTGGGATGAGCGGTTGGCACATCGATTAAGGAAACCTTTGAACCCAGGAGATATGGTCCTGGTGTATAATAGGAATATGGAAAGTCAGTGGGGAAAGATGTTTGCAGATAGGTGGAATGGACCGTATAAAATCAAGGAGCAAGTTTCCGGCGGTTCATATGTGTTAGAAGAGTTGGATAGAGTAGTATTGAAGAAGAGGGTAGCGGCCGATCAAGTGAATCGTTTCTATCCTAGAGGCACCAGGAGTGCCGAAGTCTTCCTCCGCAATGAGGATAAACTATAATATCAGTAAAAAATTTAATGGATACCTCCGCAATGAGGATAAACTATGATATTGATGAAATTTTATGGATTCCTCTGCAATGAGGATAAACTATGATGTTTATAAAAATCATATCGACCTCCGCAACGAGGATAAACTATGATATCAACGAAATTTTATGATGACCTCCGCAACGAGGATAAACTATCTTCTTTTTATCAAAATACTTTACTGTCGTTACACTGCTTATGGGCGACGAAACTATGATGAAACTTAACTAAATTCAAGAAGACCTTCTTTGAAATTTTCAAAAACTTAAAATTCTTTAAATATGGGTGAAGATAGTGTTGGAAAAATTTTAAAATTTATTGGAAGAAGTGTTCACAGGGGAACCTTCTTAATTTAATATTGGCAAGTGTGGGGGTAATTGATGGGCTGGCTGCTCTATACACAATTACCCCATAATGTTCGTTTCCAAAATTTTCCCTGTTTCTAGTTGAAACCTGGCTTTGTCTTTTAATTATAGGAAGTCCACTAAGACTATAAACTGGAACAAATCAAGAGACACCGCTCTCAACTCCGGATTCAAGATTCTTTTTATTTTATTTTGTTTTTGATTTTTTTCATGTTAGATTGTGATTTCTTTTCTTTAATATATATTATGAATTATTGTAAAGGTGATGCTCACTGCTGGTCTCTAATCATTTTTATAAATTGGAGGGAGCCCACCCAGTGATCATCATTATAAAAATTATCTTTTAAAAACTTTCATTTATTTTCCTTTCTTTTCAATTTCTTAAAATTGTGTAACCACATCAAGTTGCACTTGGATGTGGGTATGATGTCGAGGGTACGGCTCATCAAATGGCCAGGGGGCATCTTTTAAAAATTTTATTTTGAAATTTTTTTATTATTATTACTTTTTTTATCTTTCTTTTCACATTCATTTATCTTTCTTTAAAAATTAAAATTTAACTTTTATTTCAGTAAACTATCTTTTCTAAAATCTTTTATTTTAAATTAAAAACAAAATTGAAATTAAAATTATATAAAAATAAAAAATAAAATAAAAATAAAATAAAAATAAAATAAAATAAAAATAAAATAAAAATAAAATAAAAATAAAATAAAAATAAAATAAAAATAAAATAAAAATGAAATAAAAAAAAAATAAAATAAAAATAAAATAAAATAAAAATAAAATATAAATAATATAATAAAAATAAAATAAAAATAAAATAATAATAAAAATAAAAAATAAAAAATAATTAATTAATTAATTCAAAAATATTATTATATTTCTTAGTTTTATTTTTCAGTATTCATTCTATTTTTTTAGTTTTATTCATTTAGTTTAGACAGGAAACAGGGTCTAAAGGAACTCAATACCTATGGGATTTTACTTCAAGACATCTGTTAGTCCTCCAAGACTTTAAACTGGCTACTGTTCAAGACGTTCTTTTTTATACGAATTTTGGAGCTGTTAGTCCTCCAAGACTTTAAACTGGCTAATTTTCAAGACTGTCATTAAAGATTTTATATTGGAGCTGTTAGTCCTTCAAGACTTTAAACTGAATTTCAAGGATGATCAAGATTTTATGGATATTTTCGGAGACGGATTTTTTTTTCTATAAATCAAGCTGTTAGGTCCACCAAGACCTTAAACTGGAGTGTTAACAAATGTTAGGTCCACCAAGACCCTAAACTGGACTATTATCAAGTTGTTAGGTCCACCAAGACCTTAAAGTGGACTGTTATCAAGCTGTTGGGTCCACCATGACCTTAAACTGGATTTCTTATCAATTAAATGTTTGGTCCACCATGACTTTAAACTGGTAGTTCATTCGTTGTTTAGTCCACTATGACTTTAAACTGTAAAATTAATATCTGCAGGATAATTCAACATTCATTGGACCACTGTGGCCTTATACTGGATTACTTATCGATTAAATGTTAGGTCCACTATGACATTAAACTGGATTATCAAATTTATTCAATCTTTGGTCAAGCCTAGGCCTTATTTAGGGATTTATCAAGTTATTTATGCACCTAAACGATCTTTGGTCCACCAAGACCATAAACTGGCAATCGATTATATGTTTGGTCCACCAAGACTTTAAACTGGAATGTCAATCTTGTTTGGATAACTCAATTCAATCTTTTAATTTATCACTGTCCACTAAGACTCTAAACTGGTTATTCAATTATTTCTGGAATTGGGTGCTGATAAGCTTTAGGAGGTTAAAATTTTAGGTGGTGATGATGCTAAGGAAAGCATAATGGTTAATTAGGTGAAATTTGTGGCGCTTTAACATGGTCTAAAAATAATATTATTATTGGAAGCCTGGAAAAAGTATTTTATGGGTTTGCTGTATAGCAAAGTTTGAAAATTGTGATGAAGGAATCAGAAGTTAGTATGGTAGTTGGATTTTAGGGAATGATTTTTAGTGCCACAGTGCTAGGCCATTTTTGGTGTGAAGCTTGGAGGACCTTATGGCGAGATTGGAATCATAGAATTCGGCTCAGTGGGGGGCCCTATGAGGTTGGAATCAGGAGTATTCGGCTCATCGGAAGATCCACTCTCTCAATGCAGTGACAAGAAGGAAGACTGGTATATGGGAGTCTGAAGGGATTCAATTCTTGCTCTCAGTAGTGGAATCATAACAAGATTTATTATTTTATGTTAAGCCAGAGAAGAAAGAAAACAACATTTATGTTGAAAGTTAAAGAAGACCAAGCAAAAACAAAATTTTATCAAGTTATACTGTTAGAAAAGATAATTTCTTTGAAATTGTTCAACATCATTATCAAAGCTTTGCATTAATATTCATCTTTTCATGAGGTCTTCATAGTTATTAGCTGGAGTTTCTTAAAAATAGGCCAGCATTTTTTGTTTCAGCTCATTAGTAAAGTCAAGAAAAAGATAGCGATGAAAATTTGGATAATGATTGATATAGTCTGTCTTCACTCTACCAACATCATTAGTGTTGGTTATTTCGACAGCTAGAAGTTCAAATATGTTATTAAGTCATAGGTTTAGTCAATTTTTATTAAATGTTTTTTTTAGTAAGATAATAGGGTCTTAAATTTAGAGCCAGGAAACATAGTCTCAGCAAAGTTGGTTGGGGGCACTGGCATTATAGGATTAGGATCTTGTGAAGGCAAAATTAGGCCGGGATCTGCTGATGAAGATTGAAATTTTGAAGCTGTTTTTGATCTTATTCGTTTTAAGAAGACAGGAATTTTTGATCGTTTTTTAGAAGTTGAGGGATCAGGGAGAGCTGCTGGTCCTAAATATGCGTTTGTTTTAGAAGGAACTATTGGCCGGTTACATTTGACTTTTTTCACACGGCATAAGTGGCAAGCTGTCCTGCCAGGAAGATTAGGGTTGGACATTAAACAAGGTACCTGGTATCGAGAGCAGAGCTCACATGGAGCGACAAGTTCTTTGAAAGACATATTGATGAAGATGAATTTTATAGTTGATTAAAGAAGATGGTGGTTGAAGGTTAAAGATGAATATTGTGTTCGACCACTTATGCAAAGTTTTAAGAATGGGGACATTCTCGATTGGAGGGAGGATGTGGTAGCCTAAAGTTTAGTATGGCACCTAAGTACGTAAATGGAGTTATTAAGGCATGCATGATTGGTGTTATTATTTTTATAAAAAAGGGTTTTATTTAATTTATTTGAGTTTTAAATATGAAGAAATTGGTCATGAGCGAATGCCTACACAAAAACAATTTATTTTACGGAGAAAACTTATTTTTACGGTCTGAAAAATTTATAAGTATCAAGTCGAGTCACTCAAGAACCTTGGGAAATTTTCCCAGAATTTTTACTATTTTTCTTATATTTTTAAATGAATTTTAAAGTTTTATAGAAATATTTACGTTTTCAGAAATTACTTAACTTCGATGAATTTTCACACGGTAATTAGAGCTGCGCAGACTACAAAAATTAGTTTGGTATGTGAAGGGAAAGTAGCTCTATCATTTGTAATTTTTTTAGATTTTTTATTATAGTTTTTAAGGTTCTAATTGAGTCCGGAAGTCCGGACGGACTCCGTTTCGACTCCATATGGACTCTGGATTGACTCTGGGAGAGCTCTGGAGGGGAAAACTTAGGCACGTGACTAGGAATACTTAAGCGCCTCTCAAACTCGAAATTGAGAGGGGGGACACATCATTCAGCTTAACCATTAACCACCACGGTCTCATTTTTTATTACTCAACAAATTAAATAAGTTATAATACCCTTATAACATTTATTATTTTTACATAACATTTTAGAAATACAATTCAACAATTTAATTCACACCTCATATAGGGTATCTTTAGAAAGGTCTTCATTGCTGGGACTTGATTATTGCTGTCTCATAAAAATTCAAATTATTATAAAAACATAAAAGTCAATCTTTTCAGATCTTTCACTGGTACACCTTAATTGTTGTTATCAGTATTTCTTTTCTCAACAGCCACTTTCTTTAAATCTCAATAAGTGTTAATTATTTTAGAGTTTCATTATTTTCATCAATCAGATCCAAGTAGATTGGTTAGCTTAGTGATTTAGAATTCCCATTTTGTTATTTTTATTGGAAGGACGGGGTTTTCAGATAAATCCACACATCTCCTCCGGATTCTGCTTTCAGCAAGGCTACTGTAAGAGTTTACCTTACCATAACGGCTAGAGTGACTGTGGAGAGGTTAAAGGTTGTTAATTTTGGTCCTGAAGGATGGTTGTCAGAAGAAGAGAAGAAGTTGTTGTTGCACTTTGGGAGAAATCTGTGGCATTTGTTGAAGAGGAAAGGGGTGTATTCAAACACTCTTATGGGGAACCTTACTTGATTCCTGTGGTGTGTCATGAAATGTGGCAAATAAAACCTATTCTGATTCCAGTTGCTATCAGAGAGGAATTTGTAGAGATTGTATGGGAAAGAGTCAGGACTGGGTTATATGAACAATCGACTTCTAGTTACTCAAGTCTGGTGTTCTGTGTAAAGAAGTAGAATGGCTAATTGCGGGTGGTCCATGATCTTAGAGCCTTGAATAGAGTCACTATTAAGGACGCTGGTATGCCACCAAGTTCAGAGGATTTTGTTGAAGCTTTTTCTGGAAGGGTGTGTTATGGTTTAGGAGATATTATGGGTGGTTATGATGAGAGGGAACTTCACACGGATTCAAGGCCTCTCACAACATTTCAGACTCCTTTGGGAAGATTTCAGCTCAATAGGTTGCCTCAAAGAGCGACGAATTCAGTGGAGGTATATAAAGCACAGATGGCTTGGATTTTACAGGATGAGGTTCCTACTCATGCTGGAATTTTCATCGATGATGGTGGAATTAAAGGACCATCCACTGATTATGATAATGTGGTGTTAGCGGAGAATCCTGGAGTAAGGAGGTTTGTTTGGGAATATGCAATAACTCTAGAGAAAGTGTTGTTTAGGATTGAAGAGGCTGGTTTGACCATTTCAGGGTCAAAATTCTGCTGTTGTGTTCCTGCTTTGGAAATCCTGGGTCATGTGGTATGTAAAGAGGGATGAATTATGGCAAAGAAAAATGTTAATAAAATTCAGTCATGGCCAAGGCCTAAGAATACCACTGAAGTCAGGGGGTTTTTGGGTGTGTGTGTTTATGTCAGGATTTTCATTAAAGATTTTTCTTTGTTGGCCTGGATAAACTGCACAATTTTAGAAGATGTGATTCAGAAGATAAATCAAGATTTGAAGATTTGGAAGTTGGAAGTTAGGATGAAGATGTGGAATTGCGGAAAAGTTTTGGAGTGGTGAGATTGGGGTGTAAAAGTAAGTCCTCCCGATTGTGCACCGCTAGGGTTTCTTCTACACCTTTTAAAAACATTACCTTGGCCACACATGTGAGCAATGGGGAAACCCTTGGTTTTTGTTCCAGGTCTGGTGATGAAGATTTCCTGAAGATCCCTCAAGTTGAAGGTGGAGCGGCAAAGTATAAGAAGGTAGCACAGAAGATTAGGCCTGTCAATGAGCCTATGCCTGTGGGTTTAAATCTGCCCTTGAAGAGACCGCATTTGTCAAGAGATCCGTACTGTACTCCTTTGGTGAAGAATCCTCCAGAATTTTTAGAGACGGCTAAAGTGACCGTGGAAAGGTTGAAAGTTGTTAATTTTGGTCCTGATGGATGGTTGTCTGAGGAAGAAAAGAAGTTGTTGTTGCACGTTATTGTGCTAAAGGAAAAGGCTGTAGCGTTTGTTGAGGAGGAAAGGGGTGTATTGAAGCACTCTTATGGGGAACCTTACTTGATTCCTGTGGTTTGCCATGAATCTTGGCAAATCAAACCTATTCAGATTCCAGCCGCTAATAGAGAGGATTTTGTAGAGATTGTTAGGGAAAGAGTCAGGACTGGGTTATACGAACAATCAACTTCCAGCTACTCAAGTCCAGTTTTCTGTGTTAAAAAGCAGAATGGAAAGTTGAGGGTGGTTCATGATCTTAGAGCCTTGAATAGAGTCACTATCAAGGATGCTGGTATGCCACCAAGTGCAGAGGATTTTGTTGAAGCTTTTGCTGGAAGGGTGTGTTATGGTTTGGGTGATATTATGGGTGGTTATGATGAGAGGTAACTCCATACGGATTCAAGGCCTCTCACAACTTTTGAGACTCCTTTGCGAAGATTTCAGCTCAATAGTTTGCCTCAAGGAGAAACCAATTCAGTGGCAGTTTATCAAGCACAGATGGCTTGGATTTTGCAGGATGAGGTTCCTACTTATGCTGGTATTTTTATTTATGATGCTGGAATTAAAGGACCATCCACTGATTATGGTAATAAGGTGTTAGTGGAGAACCCTGGCATTAGGAGGTTTGTGTGGGAATATGCAATAACTCTAGAGAGAGTGTTGTTTAGGATTGAAGAGGCTGGTTTGACCATTTCAGGGTCAAAATTATGTTGTTGTGTTCCTGCTTTGGGAATTCTGGGTCATGTGGTATGTAAAGAGGGAAGGATTATTTCAAAGAAGAAGATTAATAAAATCCAGTCATGGCCAAGGCCTAAAAATACTACTGAAGTCAGGGGATTTTTGGGTGTATGTGTATATGTCAGGATTTTCATTAAGGATTTTTCTTTGTTGGCTTCACCTTTAAGGAGGTTGACCAGAAAAGATGCAGATTGGGAATGTACTGAAGAGTGTGAAGAGGCTTTTCAGAAGTTGAAAAAGGTTGTTGGTGAAGATATTGTTCTTCACAAGTTGGATTATGGTGTTGGTGCTGGGAAAATTTATCTGGCAGTAGACTTAAGCTATATTGCTGCTGGTGCTGTTTTGTCTCAGGGAGATAAGACTGGGAGGGTCAGACCAGTAAGGTATGAGTCTGTGGTGTTTAATGAGGTGGAATCTAGGTATTCTCAGCCTAAGTTGAAGTTTTGTGGTGTAGCAAAAATTTTGAAGAAGCTACAGACGGTTTTGTGAGGGCAGCATTTTGAGCTGAAGGTGGATGCAAAATATTTGGTTCAGATGATCAATACACCTAGTGTACCAAATGCGCCAATGACTAGGTGGGTGGCATTTATTCAGCATTTTTCTTTTGACCTGGTACACAAACCGGCAAAAAATTTACTATGCCTGATGGATTATCAAGGAGGCCACCTACAGATGGGGATTCTGATTCTGAAGAGTTTGAGAAAGATGTTCCAGTGGTTAGGGCTAGCACAAAGGGTGCTGAAGATTTTTCTTTCCTCCCCCATGAGGCTAAACTGGATGATTGTTCTGTACTCCCCCATGAGGCTAAACTGGATGATTGTTCTGTCCTCCCCCATGAGGCTAAACTGGATGATTGTTCTGACCTCTCCCATGAGGCTAAACTGGCTAGATCTGATCTTGATTCTGGTGATCAGGATGATTTTGTTGATGAGGAGGGAGTTGTTGTTTGGGACGGCTCAAAATTTGAGAAGGGTGTTTTTGTTAGTGAACTGGATTCTCATAAGATTCAGTGGAAGGACGTGCCAAAATTTAAGGATTGGTGTCCTATTTGGGCTGGTCAGTTGGCTCATTTTCACGCTGGTGATTTTGATGACAGGGTCGTACCCTTAGATGTTGTTTTGTTGGATTTTGAAGATGAGACCTGGGGTCAGTCTGGGTTTTATTTAGTTTTGGTGGAATATCTGTTGAACTTGGAGAGGCCAGATAGTTGTGATGATGATACTTGGTTGGCAATCAAGTAGAAGAGTCCTGGATTCTATGTGTCAGGAAGAAGGCTGATGAGGAGGAGACATCCTAATCCTCAAGTTGTGGTGACTCAGAAGAAGGGTCAAGAATTTGTCTTGAAGTCTTTGCATGAAGACCTTGGTCATAGAGGCTTTGGGGAGACTTATAGAAGAGTAGCTGACAGATTTTGGTGGCCAGGTATGAAGTTGGCTGTGCAGGGTTGGATTCAATCTTGTGAAGAATGTCAAAGAAGAAGTCACTTGAAACCAAAAGAGGTTGGCCGTGCTACTGGTGAAACAACTGTTTTTGGAAGAGTCAGTCTGGATGCTGTCCATATTAAAGAGGGCAGGTATAAATACTTAATTGTTGCCAGGGATGATTTTTCTGGTTGGGTTGAGGCAGTGCCTCTGGTTAAATTGACCACTAAGAATGTGGCGGAGTTTTTGAAGAAGGAGTGGATTTATAGGTATAAGTTGATGAAGTTGGTGACTGTTGATGGCAGGCCAGAGATTGGTGCCGAATTTAAAGAAGCTGTGGCTAGTGTTGGTTCTAAAGTTAGAGTGGCTACCCCTTATTATCCTGAAGCTGAAGGCATGGTTGAAAGAGGCCATTAAGTTATCAAGAATGCTTTGGTAAAGATGTGTGGGGATAGTGCTGAAAAGTGGAGGCATTATTTACCCTTGGTATTATTTGCTGGTAGGGTCACTGTGAAAAGGACAACTGGCTATTCTACTTACGAGTTAATGTTTGGTCAGAAAGCTGTCCTACCAGTAGACCTGGAAGCTGTCTCTTATCTTGGAATCGATTGGGATGACATGCACTCAACAGAAGATTTGCTCTAAGCCAGGATGCAACAGTTGGAATGTAAAGAGGAATGTCAAGAGAGGGCATACTCTAGAATGATGAAAATTAGGAATCACTCAGTCAGGTATTGGAACAAGAGGTTGGCTCATAGACTCAGGAATCCCTTGAAACCTGGTTGTTTGGTTTTGGCGTATAATAGAAGTTTGGAGAATCAGTGGGGAAAAAATTTTTCTGACAGATGGAATGGACCTTACAGAGTCAGATCTCAGGTATCTGGGGGCTCTTATGTTTTGGAAGAGTTGGATGGTGCAGTCTTAAAAAAGAGAGTGGCTGCAGACCAAGTGAAGAGATTTTATCCCAGAGGCACTAGAAATGAAGAAGATTGACTCTGCAATGAGGATAAACTACGGACCATTCTTTAATTTTGGGGTTTTTTTTTGTGGTGATGCTATGCGTCTGTTTGTTGGAAACTTTTGTTAGAGGGTACCCATGGGTGGGGCCTCTAGATTTTGCCTTGGCAAGTGTGGGGGTGACTGATGGGCTGGCTTCTCTATCAACAGTTACCCCAGATTGTCTGTTTCCAACCCTTTCTCTTAATTTGGTTGAACCCTAGTATTGGTTTCTTTTCACAGGTTTTATTCCTCTATGACTTTAAACTGGAAATTCCTTAATCTTCAAGTGCCAGACTCTTCACTTTTATTGGTTTTGGTTTATTGTGTTTGATGTTGTGTGTTGTGGGGGGGCTTCTAGATTTTATTTTGGCAAGTGTGGGGGTAACTGATGAGCTGGCTGCTCTGTAGAACAGTTACCCCAGAATGTCTGTCTCAAGTCTTTTGTTTGTTCCAGTTGAATTCTAGTTCTGTTGTTTATTATTCAGGTTTAAGTCCGCTATGACTTTAAACTGGTTTGAGACTGGCTTCTTTATCTTTGGTTCTTTTGGATTGGCGGTGGATCACTGGTGGTCTCCCATCATTTTTACTTATTGGAGGGAGCCCACCCAGTGATCATTTCTATGGACCGGACTTTCTCTTACTGAACCATCTATGGAGCTAGACTGTCTTTGATTTTGTGGTTATGTTTTTGCTAGATAGTAGTTTTAGATTATTTTCTTTTTTTTCTCTTTTTTTCTTTTAATTTTTTTATGGGGGTTGTTTAAAATTAAAAAATCAAAAATATAGGGTGTTACCACATCAGGGACACCTGGATGTGGGCAAGCATTGGTGGGAAAAGGCTCATCGATTGGCCGGGCAATGCTATTTTCTTTTTTTATTTTATTTCATTTAATTCTGTGTTTCATGATTTTTATTATATTCTTAAATTTCTGAAATTTTTTTATTATTGTTGATCATTTAAAATATTTTATTGTGTATCCACATCAAGGTGCACTTGGATGTGTGTAAGGTATCAGGGGATCAGCTCATCAATTGGCTGGGGGATACCATTTATATATATATATATATAATTATTTATTTCATATTATTTTATTTAGTCCATTTACATTTTTATTTTCAAATTATATTATGATTAGTAGTTTAGTAGAAGTGTTACAAAAAAAAATTTCTGAAATTATTTTGTTGTTTTATTTTATTATTATGTTTCTAATCTTTTTTCAGGAACTCATTGTCTGGATGATGAAGCCTCTGGAGGCTGGTCGGGATTATGATGTCATTGTCACGCGCCACGTGACACTCGAGGCGAAATTAACTCAATAAATCAATAATATTGAGTCCTACATCTATACTCGAAGCGCAGAAAGCAATTCTCCATAGCAACTGCGATTTTTCCTTTGTGTACTTACTATTTAACTGCGCTAGCCTAAACTCTAAATCTAAATTAGTCAATCTCCCAATAGGGTACCTTAGTCCTTTTCAATAAGCGACGCACAGCGCTAGGATCAACAAAATAGTACAGTAGTAGTTTTTTATTAAAGTTTTGTTAATTAATTAAAAATGGGTATATTGAGCATGGACGGATATTTAGTGAAGAGGGTCTAAGTGTATGTTAGTAATGGTCAATGGAATGGGAATACTGCGATGGAAGGGAGGTCAATGCGAGGAGGAACAAAGGATATAAAAGGAGTTGGGTATTTGGTTCGATATTCCTTAGAATTAAATTATAATATCGTATTTACATTAATAGTGGAAAAACCTTAAAAGTTAAATCATTGTTATTGTATCTTTCTTTTACCTTCTCAATATTCATTTCTAAATCCTAAATCTTTGATTATTGAGCTTCCAACCCTTCGTGAGATTTTAAGAATTATTATTACCTTGGAACTAGTTTATAATTCTTCTCGATCAAACCTCGAACCTATAATTATTACTTCGAGTGACCTTTGAATCATTTCCTCGAATCATTCCTCTGTACTTCGAAGAAGTTGCTAAAATCCCTCATCTCACTTACAGGAACATCCTCAACCTTGTGCGTAGGTCGTCCGGTGACAGTCATTTTTGTTTTTTGTTGGGGTTGTGGGAAGCACTGTGTTGTTTGAAGTGCATCCCACTGGAGAGATTATATGGGTTATAATGGTCAGGAATGGGTTTAGATGGAAGTTCAGAGGAGGAAGAAGATGAGGCAGGAATGGAGTGCTGGAAGGTGTTACTAATGATCTTAGACATCTTCCAGTGGTTGTCCAGTAGGCGCTTTCTCAGGGATTTTTCAAAGTCATTCAAAGGTCCATGGAGGGCGAAGGCTTTCAGCATGTTTTAACACATGGTGCTTAGGTGTTGTTTCATGTCTCCATAATCCAGGGTCAAAGAAGTTTCTAGAGGTTGGCCAACTCCAATAGTAGTTTCAGGAGGAGGGGTGCCAACTAGACAAGAAGAATTGGATCAATAATTATTTTTGTTGAAGGAATTAGATGAATTAATGTGGTACCTACAGATTGGAAGTTCATCAAATCTGTAAGCAGCCGGAATTCGGACTTCTGAAGAATTTGGCATGATCATAGGAGGAGGATAAATCAAAGAAAGATACAGATTCTCTTGGTTTTCTTCTGAAGGATCCTGAGAAGGTGAACTGGGATGCTGATTTTCCTGGGGCCTAGTTATAGCATCAGGGTTGTAGTTGTTGCTGTTGTTGTTGCTGTTAATGTTGTTGTTAATATTCCTTCTTGGTTCAGTTGGAGGAGGTACTGGTGATGGAGTACCAGGATGGTTGAAAGATGGAGCAGGAGAGGGCGATTTGGAAGCAGATGGATCTCTTCTGGATGGAGGTTTTGAAGGAATGAAACTGTCAGAAGAATAGTTGGCTGAAAGAGGAGAGGTGTAGTTGCATTTCCTTGATTGGGGACAAAGTTGTGGTCTTGGTGCAGTGCTTGGTGTTCTGTTTTCTTCCTGGGGTCCTCTGGCAGGTCTCTTAGAAATTTGGAAAATTTTGGCGCTTTTGGACTTTGAAAGAGTTGATTTCATTGCTCTGGGAGCAGAAGGAGGTGATTGTGTAGAGTTGTTTTCATTGATTGATTAAATTTGGCTGTTTTCTGTCCGTTTTTGGAGGTTTTGGCCCTGATTTTCACTGTTTGGTGAGGCGGGAGGGCCGCCCGAAGTCGGCCGGGCTGCCTGGACGCGGTGTAGACAGTTATAAAGTTCTAAGCAGTAGACACAATGCGAGATGGGTTGGTTCTCCTTTTTAATTTATAAAAAGAAGCGCCTGCCACTCTTATTTTCTTAAAGACAGTGTAATAATGTGTAACACTAATATTTGACTAGAAAGTTTATAAGTTGAGATGAGTTAAAGATAAGGAAACAAGCACTACTATCCAGATATTTCTATTCTTAACAAGCGCTATTATCCACAGCTACTCCCTCTTGAAGCACTCTCTTTGAATTTGCCTTATTATAGTAATAAAATATCTCTAATAATAGTTAATCCCACTGAATCTATATATTCTCTCTATGTTGCGCTCTTTCACTATACTATAGGAAACACACACACAGACGCACAAACTCTAAAGACTCAGAAAATAACTTTTAATATTCTCCCAACATTTAATCACAAATGATCTAATATCTTATACTGGGTACTATGACTATAGCTACATGTATATCTCTATATTGATTTTCTTTATGATCTGCTTTTTTTAAAATTACAACTAATGCGATTTTTCTTATTTTATTAATTAAATAGATAGATCGAACAGTTCTCCCTTGTACCTATCTAATAGTCCTCCTTTTATATTCTTCCGGCGCTCAAGACACAGTTACCTAATGGATCTCCAGTGCTGACTCTAGCGCCACATTAGTAAAACAATAACTAATTTATTAGTATGCTACTTACACTGCTTGCAACAACTACAGCGCCTAAATCAGACCCTATAATTACTAACACTAGTATTAACTTGTTTCACTGATTCTCCACATATGCACTTTTTAACTATACCTTATTTTGTTTCAGCGCTAGTTCCAGGTTTGACTTATCCTTACGCTGCGTCTAGTTGCCTTAACTCTTGGGTAGTTTTACGATTGAGTCCCCACTCTCTTTGCTTTATTACTAGGTTCGTAGTTCTGACAGCTTGCTTTACTAGTTAGCCTTCTTTATTACTTGTCTTGGTAAGTTTCCCAACTGGCCGCAGTACAGCATACCATGCAATTGAGTTGTCCTTAATACATCACTTTCTTCTTAATGTGTAACACATACCTTTTGGAAAGCCCAAATCCATATTGTTTAGCGCTTTATGGTCCTAAATCAATAACACACAATTCCCCATTGTGCGGCACATTTCGCTACAAAATCCGAGCGCACAGACCCTCAATCTTTTTCCGCGCTTCCATTTCCTTTGTTCCTTGAAACATGCAAATACATATTATATTTTAACATTTCCTGCTGCGCTAGCTCCCCTTTGTTCTTCCTGGACTATGCGCGATGATTGGTCTAAAATCACGCTTCCTGCGAGGCGCGTACCACATCCTCCCTCTACTCGCGACTGTCCCCAGGAGCCCATAAATATTCTGCTTCTCGCAGTTTTTTCTTCCTCCACCTTCTATCCTTTTCCTTCATCTTCTCTTCTTTTCTCTTTTATTATTATCTTTATTATTTTTATGTTTCACAATGAATACCAGAAGAACCCGTATTAACGCTGAAAATACCACCAACGTCATGGACGCTATTCAACAGTTCGTGCGCACTCAGCCCCCTACTGCTTCCCCAACAACGCCCATAAGCACACTGATGGGTGCGACAAGATGCACTCGTTGCATTGAAAATGGCATAACTCCATGTCATTTTTCAAAAGCCCACCGTGGTAATACTTTCTTTACTGTAAGTTCTCTTCATTCTCCTTCCCATTTGTTTCTAACCTTTTCATTTTTCTTTTATTCCTAGTCACTCAATTACTGCAAGTAAGGCAAGAAGAAATGCAGTTACAATGGGCCGCCCACCGTCGCGCTCCTGGACCCAAAGGCTTCTACGACAAATATGATGAGTCAAATGACCATCAAGCGCCCAGCGCCTGCTCCTGTTACCCCACCTGGTAACAAACAAACCAAGGTTGGTTACCGCGAGCCTACTCCTAGTAGTGTCGCTTCTGTCCCTAAATCTCTTTTCTCAGAGGAAAGTACAGTAAGTTTCTTCTTCTTACTTCTTCCCTTTCAAATACTAACATTCTCTTTCCCCCTTTTTTTTTTTTTTTTTTTTTTTTTTTTTTTTTTTTTTTTTTTTTTACTATGTAGGATGCACCAGATACTCCTTATGCTGAAACGCCTCCGCCTCCTATCACTCCACTATTCCTTCCTACCTTGGAAGAAGATCCCACCTGGGATACGACGCCTACTCCCGAACCTACTCCTCATTCGCCCACTCCTGACTGGTCTGATATGCAGCCGGTCTTCAATACCGTCACTCCGGTCAAATGGCCAACCAATAACTTTTTGGTAGTAGATGACGATGAGCCCGCCATGGCTCAAAACTGGGAATTCACAGAACAAATTGCCTACGCTCCTTACAACGCGACCATGCGTCGTATGAATAACATGATTGGGGCCGTCGAAACATTCCTCGAGGAGGTTCCTGTTTATACTGGCGCTGAGTATAATAAGCAAAAACAACTAATAGCTGCCTTGCAACAAAACATGCAAGAAGCTGGTAACGATTGGGCTATCTGCATCACAATCTTTGATGAAGTAGAATACCACTAAAAAAAAATTTCTTTTGTTTTTATTCCTTGTAATGTATATAGCCTTGTAAAAAAAATGTAATATATATTTATTTATTTTTATTATTATTTTCACTTAACTTTCCTGTGAAAACTTTACAACCGCGAGATGAGTTGCCCCCAAAATATCATCCTTTTTCTAAGCAGTGCACCCTTCTACTAAGTGCCTATGAAAGATGAAACCAAAAATAACAACTTGAGATTGTTGCTACAGCAATTACTTCTCCTGGATCATTTGCGTATGCGCTTTCTTTCAATCTTTAAACCTTCGCAATACATGCCTTTCTCTTGATTGTAACAATTCATCTTTCCTTGAGCTCTTCATTATGAGAAACGCTTCTTGCTAGCTTCTTAGAAACCATCCAGCGCTCAAGTCAGACGTGGCGCAACTGATGACTTCTTTATAATGCTATTGTTAACCTATAAATAGCCCTTCTAATAACCTGAATTTCCTCTATTCTAACATCATGACTCAATATCGCACAGTTGCCACAGATCAAGCTTGCTCATTTTGCAAACGCCGAAGCTTTAACTGTACATTTTCTAGACCTCGGGGTTATGCCTCTTTTAGACCTGCCTGTGATAATTGCTTTAGATACCACAAAACTTGCAATACCTCCCTTAACCAGAATACTCTTCAGCCTACTGGTTATATTCGCTTTCCACCTAGCTCTATTAGTAGCGCTCCCATAATTACCACCACTAGTCCCGCTATTTCCACTAATAATAATAATGTTCCTTATGAGTCGCCATCACTTCCTAGTTTTCCCAGGAGCAAATTATCCATACAGCCTAGCGCTACACTTTCTCCCCTCCAAGTTACAGTGCTTCCATGTGCTCAGGCTCCCCTACAGCTGCTCCTGACGCTGTTACTGTTACTTCTCCGTCAGCGCACCCACAAAACTTATTAGCAAGTAAGCATCCTTCACAATACTTATGCTCTTCTTGCTTACTAACTTCCTGTCATGTTTCAATGAATCCATCTCCTTGGGATGGGTTCCCATTCCTTTACCTTTTGTCCATTCCATGCGAATGTTTTCCAGACTTCATCTTATATATGACGCTATGTCCCTATCCTACAATAACACACCAGATTTTTCTGACGCTGAACTTGAAGCTTGCTATGCTCACATAGAAATGATAGGTCAACTAATGAACAAAATCAGCTCAACGACTATTCTTGGATTCCCTGCCAATCCCCGTCACTTCGTCATGCCTGAAGACTGGAAAGGATATCCTATTAGCTTTCATCCTGATACTGAATAGACCACTAGCGCTTCTCCTTATGAGTCTCCTCTGTCCATCCTTTCTGTAAATAGTCTTCATATATTTTTCATGCTATGCCTTCAAATAATCTTTTTAGACATGGCACTATTTTGTTACACCTGTCTTCCATACTTTTAGAGCACCTAACTTTTCTCCCTCTACTTTCTTTAAAAGACTGTAAACCCCAAAAAAAACCATAAATAAACCTTCATATCGTAAAACTATACAGCCTTTACTGCGATACAGCGATATACTACGTAATATAAGAATTGAACTGTAGAGCGCCTCATCTATAAATTGCTATTCCACTCCTAGTTAGTTAACCCCTTAGCTAAATCCCCAGCGTCTTTTGTGTTTACATGATACACATCTCCTTTAATCCAATTACCTATTTTTTCATTTCCCCTCAAACGTTGAAAATATAAGATTTCATTTTCTTCTGCACCCTCATCTAAGCGCTTGTGCCAGTTGCCTGTTTTGCCATAGTCCGCCTAACTTCCAGTTAGTGCCCACTATCCGTAACAACTGTGTCAAAAGCCTCCTGTGAGTCCTCTAAAAAAAAAACTTAACATAACTTGTTAGTTTAATCCTCTTCCCAGAGGTATTATTCTGGTAGTTTTTTCTCATTCCGGAGGCTATCTTGTATCACTGGAGCACCCCGTGGGTAGAATCTTTTGATCTGGTCTGCCGCCACACGCCGCTTCCACTCAGTACCATCTAATTCCTCCAGTAAGTAATACCCTCCAGTTATCTGCTTTCTTATCCTATAAGGACCATTCCAAAACATCTTCCCCCATTGGCTTTCTAAACTTCTATTATAAACCAAAACCAAATCTCCTGGGTTCAATAGCTTTCTTAACCTATGCACCAAGCACTCATCCCAATATTTAACTGACTTGTCCTGGATCTGCATCATTCTTTCATACGCTTTCTCCACAAACTTGTCTTTTCTTTCAAGTTGCGCTACCCTTGCTAGAATTAAATCTTTGGTTGAGCGCACTTGATCCCAATCACATCCTAGGAAAGATCCAGCCTCCAGATCAATAGGTAATAACGCCCTTTGACCAAACATAAGCTCGAACGGTGAAAACCCTGTTGTCCTTTTAACTGAAATCCTGTCCGCAAACAAAACTAATGGCAAGTAGTTCTTCCACTTCGCCCCATTATTTCCACATAACTTAACTAGCGCATCTTTTATAACTTGATGCCCTCTTTCTACCATTACCTCTGCTTCAGGATAATATGGTGTTGCAACTCGTAACTTTTTGCCAATACCTTTTACTACTTCTTGGAATTCTCCCGCAAATTCAGTGCCACCATCTATGGTTACCATCTTCATTACCCCATACCTATAAATCCATTCTTTCTTCAAAAACTCGGCCACATTACTTGCCTTGAGGTTTATCAACGGCGCTGCTTCAACCCATCCTGATAGATCATCCCTGGCTACTACCAGGTATTTAAAGTGTCCTTCTTTTATATGGACTGCATCTAAACTGACCCTACCAAAAACAGTATCCTCGCCCCTTGCCTGTCGCTCTCCCTTTTTCTTTTGGCTTTCTGTAACTTCTGCACTGGCATTCAGGACAAGATTTAACCCAATCTCTTACTTCATTTTTCATGTTGGGCCACCAGAATCTTTCCCTAACTCTGTGATGAGTCTCATCTTGACCTCTATGTCCTAAATTCTCGTGTAACTCCCTGAGTATCTTCTCCTTCCATTCCCTAGTTTGAATAACTAACTGAGGAGACAATGCTTAATTCTTCCATAACTTCCCATTTTTAATAAAATAGCCTTTAGCGTGCCTTTTAATATTGCACCAAACCTTTTTATTGCAAAAATACGGTTGACTATTACCTTCCAAATATAACTTTAACAACTCTACTCCCTCATCTGTAGATGCGTTGTCTTCTAAATACTCCCCCTCTTCGAGTTGAGTACTACTATCCTGACTTCCCTTTGAAGTATCTCCATCATCTGACTCCTCCACTTCCTCGCCTTGCGCACTCCTTGTCACTACATTAGCTTCAGTGCTCCCTAAATCCAGTTGCAGTTCAACCTTGCTACAAACATATATTTTGTGGTCTTCGCAGATATTCTTGCTTGATAGTTTATTGTTGTTGCGGACTTTCTTGCCAAATTTTGTATAACAATAATCTATCCCGTTTACCCATCTCTTATCTTCTTCAAATTCTTCCGCTTCCGAGTCTTCTTCACACAACGGTCTTCTCGACAGCGCATCTGGCATAGTGAAAGATTTCCCTTACTTATGGACTAAATCAAAAGAAAACAAATTAATTTGCGCTACCCACCTCGTCATGGGCGCATCTGGTAAACTCGGGCTACTAATCATTTGCATCAACGATAGCGCATCAACCTGCAACTTGAAATGCTGCCCCAAAGCATCCATTGTAGCTTTTTAAGGATCTTCGCTACTCCACATAACTCCAGCTTGGACTGGGAGTACCTAGACTCCACTTTGGTAAAAGTCTTGGACTTGTAAAGGACAGGTCTATCATTACCTTCTTTGTCCTCCTGCATCAAAACTGCGCCCACCGCGGACACACTAGAATCCACCGCTAGAGTAATTTTTCCAGCGCCTGGTCCATACTCCAATTTCTTCAAAAGAATATCTTTTCCTACAATCCTCTTTAATAACTCGAATGACTCCTCACATTCCTCCGTCCAATCCCATACAACATCCTTTCTTGTTAAGCGCCGTAAAGGCAAAGACATCAAAGCAAAATCTCAAATAAACATTCTTACATATGTACAAATTCCTAAAAACCCTCTAACTTCCTTAGTATTTCTTGGCCTTGGCCATGTAAGTACCTTATTCCTCTGTTTTTCAGCGATGATTCTCCCTTACATACCACAAGTCCCACTATATCTAGTGCTGGAACACAACAGGCAAATTTAGACCCAGAAATCGTTAATCCTGCCTCCTCTATCCTAAATAGCACTCTTTTCAGGGTAATTGCATATTCCCAAATAAACTTTCAAATATACAGATTTTCTTTTAACACTTCCCCTTCATAATCACTGGCTGGTCCTTTTATACCGCTATCATCAATGAAAATTCCCACATGTTCTGGGATTTCATCCTGCAATATCCACATCATCTTTCTTTGATATACCGCCACAGAATTTGTTGTGCCTTGCGGTAACCTTGTCAACCTAAAGCGCCCCAGTGGTGTTTCAAACATTGTCATGGGTCTGGACGATTTGTCCAACTTGCGCTCATTGTATCCTCCCATAATATCACCTAATCCGTAACATGCACGCCCCGCAAAAGATTCCACAAATTCTTCTGGCATTGGTGGCATCCCTGCATCCTTTACCGTAACCTTGTTCATCTCCCTAAGATCATGAACAACCCTTAATTTACCATTATGTTTGACCACACAAAACACTGGACTTGAATAACTAGACATAGACTGTTCATACAAGCCAGACTTTAACCTTCCCCTAATTAATTCTGTATACTCTTCTCTTATAGCCGCCGGTATTGGAAAAGCCTTCTTTTGCCACAGCGCATGAGGTATAACTGGAACAATATAAGGTTTACCATAAGAGTGTTTTAACAAACCTCTTTCCTCTTCTGAAAACGCAATAGCCTTTTCCCTAAGAACCATAACATGTAATAATAACTTCTTTTCCTTCTGCGATAACCAGCCCTCTGGTTCAATATCTACCATCTGAAGCCTTTCCATTGTGATCTTACTGGTGAATGCAAAATCAGGTGGAAACTTTGTTAAAGGTGTATCATAAGGATTTCTAGATAGCGCCAGCCTCTGCAAAGGAGTATTCAAATCAGGCATCACTATATTCACTGGTTTAACTTTAACAGCTACTGGTTTATACTTAGATGCAAAACAGTCCTTACTGCTTCCTTCATTAATTAAAATAAAACCCTTTCTAATATAACTACGGGTTACACCTAAATCCTGTTTTTGTCTTTTCTTTTTAATATAAGTATAAAAATATCCATAATTAAAGAAATTAAAAAGCTTAGGTACAATAAATTCTACAGTAGTATCCCCAAGACACCAATGAAGTACCGCTTTACGTATCCCTCCTTGTTGGACTGACTGGTCACTATTTGGGTTCTTCTCATCCTGGGAGATAGTAACACCTAAAATTCCAGTCCCTAATGAAAATGTTGACACCTTCCTGGCCGTCTCCCTATCTCCTCATCTGAAACTTCCTCATAAAACTCTCTTTCTTTCTCTAACTGCGCAGCTCCAGAGTACTTAGTTTCCCAGCCACCATCCTTGGGCGCTACCAAGACAGCTGTTACTGGAACACCGTCATCACCCATAATCCTGATTCCTATAGTCCTATTTAAACAATAATCTATAGTCGCCAAATAATCCATTAAAAATGGCGTACCTAAAACTTGTTTAACTACACCCATTGGAACATAAAAATGTATATCTCTTGTTGCTCCCGCAACTCTAGTGCGTACATACTCTGCTACACCTATAACAGGTAACCTACCTCCCCCAATTCCTGCGACAGTGCCTTTTCCGTCTTTTACAGGAAGACCTAATTCCACTGCGTCATCCACTGATACCATGTTGATTTGTGAACCCGTATCCACTAACGCTTTAATTTGCTTACCATTTACCATAATAGTTAAATACCCTAAGGGACCTGCGTAATTTGGCGCCCTAGGTAATCCAGCAACTAGCTGAAATGAGTGTTCCGCCATATAGAAATCAGTGCAATTAGCAATCCTTTGCTTTCTACACTTGTCCACGATTCCATTTGCTACGTCTGGCGCTACTGCAGTCAGCATCCCCAATGAAACAGAAACTGTAGTCTTCAAACATTCCGCAACTAAATCCTCAGAAGCTTTGGGAAAATCAGAATGAACCGGGCGCTGCATTCTCTATTTAGGCTGAGTTGCCTTGGCACCAGTTTTCGCTCTTCCAGGTGGGTTCTTTGGAGTATTATGCTTTGCTCCTGGCATTCCTTCAGCAGGTACTGCTCTTTTCTGTACTACCACTGGTTCCTCCAACATTGCCGTCTGTTCTATTTTCTTGTGATCCACGCCGTAACCTCCAGAGTCCATACCATACATTTCAACATCCTCGATAGGTGCAGGTGTTTTTTCTTTAGTAGTATACCCTACTTCCTCCATATCCTCTGGATTCGCATACCTATCTCCAGCCCTTCTTGGCCTATTAATTGTAGGTGGGGCCCTTTTCTTATGCTTTGCCGCGAACATCTCCAGTCGTGCTGCGGTAAGTGGCGCTGCAACGGCTCCTTCTTTTACTTTAAAATATAACACCGCGCAAGTAACTGCAAAATTAACCGACTTTGCATCCTTGATTTTCTCCTTATTTTTGGGATCTTTGCCCTTGCTTGACCTGCTTTCCATAGACTTTTTATTAATATGATCAATGACCATGGCTTGTATTCCTCGATCTTTGTCTTTAATCAACCTGGTACCATCTTCCAACATAAGCGTAGTCCCATCCTCGTAAACTACCTTTTCCTCTTTATCCTTTTGAAGTGCATTACACCTCATCCTTGTATGCCCTTCTTTATTACAAGAATAGCACACCAAAGCGGAAAAAGGCGAAGTTTGAGGAGAACTCTTGGGCCTAAACGATTCTTTTGCTTTTGCCACCTCAACTATCTTCTTCTCCAACTCATCAATTCTTTCCATGACTGAATCTGGATCTTAAGAGAGAATTTTATCTTTAGGAGACGAGATCTGAGAAGGCCATCCTATGCCTGGCGCATCTTCCCCCATATCCTCATTATCCAGAGCCACCCTTGCTGCACGTCTCTCAACTCGATGCAACTTCATTTCAGCTTCCACTTCCATTTCTACTTCCTCTAATCCAGGGTACTTATAATTTCCATCCCTCTTTTTAAACAACTTTCCTTTGTTATCTAAGCCCCTTTTTGCCCAGTCTTCAACTTCTGGCGCTAACGCTTCGCAAAACCAAGGTAACAACGCATTAACTTCACTAAAATCTTCATTACTAACTAAATATTCTACTATCCGATCGAAGTCTTCCCTAAAACTTTTAAATTCTTTGGGGTCTCGAACACCTCCTCTAGCCTTGAACCTATTTACCAAAATATCCAGGTCCTTCATTGTATACCTAGTTTCCTCGGTAACTTTTGGCCATCTCTTGAGCATTTTTTCTTTTAGCGCTGACCAATTTCACTCCTCATTCCCTTTTAAATCCTCTAAATTGTCTTTGCACTCATCAGATACAAAGAATAGTACTTTTTGTACCATATCATATTCGGTTTCTCCATGGACTTCCGCTGCTTGTTCAAACCTGCGTAAAAACTTTTTGGCATTAATTCCCTCAAAGCGCAAGCTTTTGTCTTTACACCTAATAATCGTGGTTACCGTTTTTGGAAACGATGTCAAAGAATTGGGCGATTTAACCCTCTCTTGACATCCCCTAGATGTAGTCGCAGTAGGATCCATTCCCAAAATATCAAATACAAGCAAAGATCACAAAGGAAAAAACACACTCTTGGTTAATTAAACCTGATTTTTTTACAATACAGCCCTACACTATCCTCTGATAACGGCTATTGATCCACTTGTTGTAGATCCTACGACTCTTCCGCTGAAGCGCCGGCTTGATTACGTCCTCTTGACAAAACCCTAAAAAAAAAAAAACAATCTAATCAAAAAACACTAGTTACAATTATTCCACTGTTGGGACACCAATTGTAGACAGTTCTAAAGTTCTAAGCAGTAGACACAATGCGAGATGGGTTGGTTCTCCATTTTAATTTATAAAAAGAAGTGCCTGCCACTCTTATTTTCTTGAAGACAGTGTAATAAAGAAAGTTTATAAGTTGAGATGAGTTAAAGATAAGGAAACAAGCACTACTATTATCAGCCAGGCTACTAGACTTACCCAGTGAAATAATTAATTATTTACTGGATGAAGCCGCACCTTATCATTTTAATTATTATTTAATTATAAATTAGTTACATTAAAATTACTTATAATAAATTAACAGATTACAGAATGTTAAAATTAAATGAATAATTAAAATTAAAATATAAAATTGTCCCTTATATTTTTCTCTAACACCGTGCTCATTTGACAGGTTGGAAAAAATAAAAATTTATATTAAAAAATAGATTTTAAGTTAAAATAAGATTTTAATATTCAAATAATATTAAATATATACAAAAAATTCAAATTTCTTATTTAGAATTGACTTCTACAGTAAATATTTAATTAATTGATGTATTTCTGACATACTCTGTAAATACATCTTTTTGATGCCTTCTTTTTAGAACAACTTTATTATTTAAAAACACTCCTTCTGGAATATTCTTTTCCCTCTCTCATACTACTGTTTTTAGAATTTGATTGCCGTGCTTTGTCTCTCCTTTGACTATATAAGGCCTCTCTTTTGGTTGTTTTTGAATCATTCCTTTACTACGTCATTTTATTACAACAATAACCAATCAAAAGTTATTCTTATATTCTATATCATTAGTATTTACAATAGCGTAATTCTAATCTATAAATTATATTAATATTTTAATCCTACCTCTTTTAATTGAGTAAAATAATCATCTTTGAATTAAGAAATACGTACAAATTTGTTGAGAGTCCATTTAAACCTTTAAAGTCCTCGTAAAACTTCATACCAAAACTTCTAGACCAAAAGTGTACCTTGACAATTGAGGGCCTTTCTGAATTATCGACGGCGCAACAATACTTTAGGCGTAATTGAGGGGACCGTCGGTGTGAAAAGTACCTGTAAAGGACGAAGGAGGCCAGAAAACGATGAACGTCATACTTCACGTGACAAAAGTTTTTGCTGCGAACGGGAATCGAACCGCGCTCCAAAAATTAGGTTCATATACTGACTAAACGTCGTATATATCGTGTAATTATTGTTATTACTATTTGTGGGTTACTCTTCACTCTTCGTTTGCTACATATTTCCTTATACTCAGCACTCTGTAAGTGGAATTAATTTGCTCATTTTGCAGGGGGAGGTATCTGGTAATTTGGAATTTATTTTTATTATTATATTTATTTTTATTTTTCCTGGTTGACCATATTAGAGCAATAAGTGTTCTTAGTCCCAGAAGTAATAAAATAATTATATTTTAATATTAATTATTATAATTTTTCAGTTGACATTTGTCATGATTAATTTAAATTTTAATTGTTCCAGTTGACAAATTGTCCTGACAATAGTATTTTTTTTATTAATAAAATAAGTATATTTTAATATTAATTATTATAATTTTTCAGTTGACATTTGTCCTGATTAATTTAAATTTTAATTGTTCCAGTTGACAAATTGTCCTGACAATAATATTTTTTTTATTAATAAATAATTCATATTTAATTACTTCAGTAGATTTTAAGTCCTGGTAGTTCAATAAATTTTTTAAATTAATAAAACTCATATTTAATTACTTCAGTTGACATTAAGTCCTGGTAGTTAAGTGATCAGTTTAATAAAATTTTAAAATAAAACTTCATATTTAATTACTTCAGTTGACATTAAGTCCTGGTAGTTAAGTGATCAGTATTGGATTACTTCAGTTGACAATAAGTCCTGGTAATAAATTAGTTGATTTAAATCCTGAAAATAAAATAATTAAAAATTAATAAGAAAAATTCTAATTTATTTCTACAGTTGATTATATTATAATCCTGGTTTTAAATTTTTATTATTATTATTAAATTAATTTTATTTAAGTTGATTTTTATCCTAAAAAGATTTTTTATTATTATTTTTATTTTATTTCTGTTAAATTAAAATTAAAAATAAAAAGACTAATTAATCTTATTGTCTCTTTTTTTCATTTCAGTTAAATCTTAAAATGACTGACCAAAGTGGTTTTGCTGCACGTAAAGAAGAACTAGACTTAATTGATTATGATGAGCCTACTACTGTAAGTTCTCCTTTAACAAGAAGAATTTCTCAAACTAAAAAATCCTTGCCCCAAACAGGATGTAGAGATGGAAGAAGTAGAAATCCTAGTGGACACAACTCAGGATCAGAAGCCCATGATAAACCCACCAGAAGAGCTTCCAAAAGGCTTCAGGATAAAAAAGATGCTGTTGTCTCAGCAGGTAAAGAATCTGTCTACTCACATAAAGGAGTTAAGGACAGAAAGCTTGAGACTAAAGGTAAGGGTAGATGCCTTGGAAGAAAAGGTGAGAAGAACAGATACTTTTCTCCAAGAGAAGAAGAAAACTCTTCCTCCCAGGGATCAACAACAATTGGCTCCCCAGTCCCAAGAGAAGGTGGAAGTGTCCAAGTGGCAGTGGGACTGGCTCAACACTCAGTGGGACTACTTGGCTCAAAACCAGCATCAGTTACCTCAGGTGGGTCCATCAAGGCCCACCCAGGTCAACCCCACTCCTCCCCACCCTTATCAAGGAGGCAAAAGAAGAAGGAAGCCCAATATGGTGATACCCAGAAAACCCTGGTACGTCCCTCTATTGATTCTCAAGTGCCTTTTCTTGTGGCTGACTTTGTTCCTTCAGGTAAATCTGGAAGGGAGGATGAAAATTTGAGACCTATAGAGGCTGGGAATAGTAGACAGATATCTCATGTGTCTAATCCATTACTTTTAATTGCTACCTCAATGATTAATCCTGATATGGCTGTGATTGATGAAACTCTTGACCCTGAGTTCTATGAGAGTCTGGAAAGTTACTCAGTTTCATTATTGAGAAACACTCCAGATGTAGCAAGAATAAATGATGAGCACTTGAGAGATATTATTGCCAAGCAAAATCATATAATGAACAATATGCAATTGACTCAGAGATATAATGGTTTGTTAAATTATCAGGGTTATCAAGCATTAAGAAGTGAAGCACAGAGAGTCTCTGATGAATTGTCTCATTACAAAGCAACCCATGAAAAGAAAGTTGCTTTATGGCAAAATATAAAAAATGATTTGTCTAAACTAAAAGATACTGTATCCGCCTTTTGCCAGGAGATAGAGATAGAGAAGATAAATCTGAAAAGATTGAATGACCATTTATCATCTTTTCAACATAAAAATCAATTATATTTTGCAACTATCAATGAGAGTTTATCTAGTCTTCCAAGAATGAAAACAAGACTAACAACCATTGAAGAAAAATTGAACTCATTGTTAAATGACCAAAAATATTCTGACATTTCTGTGAAGGAACATATAGTGCAGGATGCCCAAATATTACCTGTGGCTAGTTCATCTAAAGTAAAAATAGCTCCAGAAATACCTGTTGATAACACTGAGTTTCCATCAAAAACTGATGATGCACCAGGATCTGCAACAGAAGGATTAAACAATAAGATTTCAGCACAATTAGAGAAATTACAGCTGCTTCTTACTCAGAAACAGGCTAGTACTAAGGAGGCTCCTTCAAATCCAAAGAATTGGCCAAAACTTGACCAGTACCCAACATTTGATGGTGATTCTTCCTTTGATTGGCAACAATTTATTTGCAGAATTGATAACTTAAAAAATTCTTACAAACTCCCAGATGAGGAAATTGTGTCCAAGTTAATATCTTTTTTCACTAATGTTGCCCTGATGTGGTATGAATCTGTTCTCCTGGATGGGAATGACTACTCATGGGAGGATTGGAAGAAATTGATTTAAGCACAATTTGGTGGATCCAAGTTCAGAATGGCTCAACAAAGGCAGTATGAGGAAACTAGATATAGCTCTTCTACTGATAAACATATTGAGTTTTTAATGAAACTTTTAAAAATCTTAAGGGCAATGGACCCAAATATGGAGTTTGATTTATAGAAGGACAGGATCCTCTATAAGTTACCAATGTCTCTGAGAGACTTGATAGTGGCTAGGACTGAGTTCTCCAAAGAACCCTCTTCTTTCATTAATACTTGAAATGAGATACTTCTAAACAATAAGTATGATTCCAGAAGATTCATTCCTAGGACCCCTTTGGAAAAACCCTCCACTTACCAACAGAAACCCCTGGAAAAGGTTGGTAAACCTTCTGCCCCTGTTGCACCAAAGAAGTATGCAACAAACACTTGCTTCAAGTGTAAAAAGCCTTGGAAGAAACGAATGTTTGTGACAAGAAGATAAATCTTGTGGAACAAACAGAGGAGCATGCTGATGACACAGTGGCACTGGATGATACATCAAGTGATTGTGCCAGAAATATTTCATATGAATCTCAACAAGAAATCTTGATGCTAGAAGAAGATATTAATTATTTAAATACTAATGAAATTGATAATAATGATTTATCTACAGTTGAAGATGCTGAGATCATAAAGAACATTGAGGATAGCTCAATTATTATAGCCCCTCTTAAGGCACCAGTCTTGATCAATGGAACCAGCATTGAAGTTGTTCTGGATTCTGGAGCTGGAGGAAGTGTAGTATCTGAAAGAGCACTTGCTTCAGTAGATCAAGACTATAAATCTAAACTGATGCCTATCATTTCTGAAAATTGGAGAGGGTATGGCTCTGTTTTGTCCCCCATTGGTAAATACAAAGCCACAGTGTTTTTTAAATATAACCATGGTTTTGTAAGAGCTATTTGTGATTTTGTTGTCATGAAAAATGATAACTTGAGCAATTGGTTTATTGTAGGGAATGATATTTTAACCAAGTATGGCATAAAATTGGATCCTTCAAACCAATGTTTCACAATGGGGATGAATGGGAAGAGAAAATTTAAGATTTCCTCCCCTAAAAATTATTAAAACCAGAATTGAACACATGTAATTCTGTGGCTCAATATAAAGGAAGATCTACAAAGGAAATGCATGCCCTTATGTCTGAAATTGACAATGCTTCTTTTGGAGAACAACTTTCTGGTGAGGATAAAGATTCTATCATTAACTTGATAAAATCTTTTCCTATGGCCTTTGCTCATGGGTCACATGAACTGGGATTAGTTAAAGAGGAAATGAAACTTTCATTGTCTTGCCCATTAACTGATATACCACCTAGTTTAAAGAAGAAGCCTTATCCTGCTTCTCCCACAAAGAGAAAAGATATTGAAGATAATATCTATACCCTTTTAAAAATGAATATTATTGAAAAGGTAATTGAAACACCTAAATATTGTATTATCTCACCTGTCCTAATTTCTTATGAGAAAGATAAAGCCAGGTTATGTGGTGATTATAGAGCACTAAACACTTATACTGTTGATGATATCTACCCTTTACCTAGAATCAGCTCTATAAATGCTACCTTACAGGGTGCTAAATATATCAGCTGTTTGGATGGTAATAAGGGATATCACCAGATACCTGTTGAGAAAAATTCTCAGAACTTTCTGATGATTGCCACTCATATGGGTATTTATAAGTATATTAGGATGCCATTTGGCCCTAAAAATGCCCCTTCAGTTTTCCAAAAAGTTATGGATAACACACTCCATCAGGAGATAATTGAAAGATGGCTGATGGTTTATATTGATGATATCATTATATTCTCAAAAACATTTGAGGACCATCTTAAACACCTGTGTAAAGTATTCCAGAAAATGGATGAAATAAATATGACACTTGCGTTGAAGAAATGTAAATTTGGTTTCCATTCTTTAAAAGTTCTTGGTCATGTTGTTTCAGGCTTACAGATATGTGTTGACCAGAACAAAGTGGCAGCCACACAACAGGTGAAGGCTCCTACAACAGTAAGAGAGCTCCAAAGTTTTTTGGGAATGTGTGGATACTATAGACAGTATATTAAAAATTACCAAGTCATAGCTTTACCCCTTACCCAATTTACTAGAAAGGATGTTGCTTTTGTCTTAAATAGTGAAAGACAAAGAGCCTTTGACACCATGAAACACTGTTTGATGTCAGCACCAATTCTTGCTTTACCTGACTTTAATCAACCATTTGTTTTGAACACTGATGACAGTTTCATTGGTCTTGGTGCTGCCCTCCATCAAAAACAAGTGATAAATGATAAAGTTTCAGAAGTAGTAATTTGTTATATTTCAAGAACCTTGAGAAGTAGTGAATTGAAATATGGTGCTACTCAATTAGAGTGTTTAGCTGTAGTATGGGCTCTAGAAAAGCTTCATTATTACCTAGATGACCAGAAATTTGAATTTGTAACTGACTGCAGTGCAGTTAAATCCCTTTTAAACTTCAAAACACCTAACAGACATATGTTCAGATGGCAGCTGGCTGTTCAAGAGTACAGAGGGAGAATGACTATTATTCATAGGGCTGGTATTGTTCACTCAAATGTGGATATGTTATCAAGGTTACCTTTACTAAATGATGACTCTAATCCTGCTTATGATCCTGAGGATGAAATTATTCATATTCATGGGATATATGTGGCTGATATAGAGGAAGAGCTATTACAGCTTATTCTGGAATCATATGATAAGGACACTGACTTGAAAAAGTTATGCACCATATTAAATGATCCAAAGAATGCTTCAATACAAGCATTAATTAAAACCCTTCCACCAAATTACAAAAAGCTTTGTAAAAAGGTAAATTTTCAATTGATGCAGGATATCTATATTATAGAAGAAAATTGATTAATGTTATTGTTATTCCTCCTTTTATGAAAGAAATCATCTTGAAAATTTGTCATGATGACATATTAGCTGGACATTTTGATCTTGACAAAACAATTATCAGAATTAAGAACACTGCTTGGTGGGCTAATATGTCTGAAGACACAAAATTATATGTTGAATCTTATGATTCTTGCCAAAAATCAAAAAAATTATCTGGTAAAAGAGCAGGATTAATGCAACATATTGAACCTCCTGTTGCTCCATGGAAAATAATAAAAATGGATTTTGTAACAGGATTACCTATTGCTGGTAAAGTCAGTTATAACTCTTGTTGGGTCATTGTGGACAGATTCACAAAAATGTGTAAATTTATCCCTACCCACAAGGATGTTTCCACTAAAGAATTAGCTTTCTTATGGTGGTCTCATATGTTTAATACTGCTGGTTTTCCTAAAGCCATAATCTCTGACAGAGACCCTAAATTTACTTCTGAATTTTGGATGTCTCTGATGGATGTTTGTGGTTGTGATCTGAAACTTTCTACTGCCCATCACCCTCAGACTGATGGTTTAGCTGAAAGAATGATTCAGACTTTAGAGGACATGATAAAAAGATATTGTGCCTTTGGCCTTGAGTATAAAGATAATGACAGATTCACTCATGATTGGGTTACCTTACTTCCTGTGTTAGAATTTGCTTAAAATATCACTGTTCATTCTGTTACTCAAAGAAAGCTTTTTGAGCTCTGGCTTGGATATAGTCAAAATACTCCTGCCCAAATTCTCAATAACAAAATACCTATATTGGATATACATCCTGGTGTAAAATGTTTTCTTCAAATGCAACAACTATGTAGAAATCATGCTCAAAAATGTATTGAAAAATCATTTGAATATGAGAAGAAAAGATGGGACAAATCCCATAAAGAATACACTTTTAAAAAGGGTGATGAAGTGTTGATTTCTACAGTCCACTTCAACTTACAAGGTAATAACAAATTGAAAGATCCATTTGTTGGTCCATTTGTTGTCAGAAGAATGATTGGAGATAAAGCATTTGAAGTTATTCTGTACTCTCCATATGACAGAAAACATCCTTTTTTTCCAATATCTCTTTTGAAACCTTACACATCCAATAGTGATTTATTTCCAAAAAGGAGGGGTAGACCAAAGAAAACCCCAAATGACAGAAATTGAGAAAATTTTAAATGACAGAATAGTCACTGCTGAAAAAGGTACAGAATCCTTATTGAGATTCAAGAATAAATCTTCTGAATATGATTCTTGGATACCTGGGAAGGAGATATCTAATCTTCCTACTCTACTAAAAAAGTATAAAAAGAAAAAATCATAGCATTTTTTTTATTGTTTTTTTTAGAGTGAGGGAGTTTCAGCCAGGCTACTAGACTTACTAAGTGAAATAATTAATTATTTACTGGATGAAGCCGCACCTTATCATTTTAATTATTATTTAATTATAAATAAGTTACATTAAAATTACTTATAATAAATTAACTAATTACAGAATGTTAAAATTAAATGAATAATTAAAATTAAAATATAAAATTGTCCCTTATATTTTTCTCTAACACCGTGCTCATTTGACAGGTTGGAAAAAATAAAAATTTATATTAAAAAATAGATTTTAAGTTAAAATAAGATTTTAATATTCAAATAATATTAAATATATACAAAAAATTCAAATTTCTTATTTAGAATTGACTTCTACAGTAAATATTTAATTAATTGATGTATTTCTGACATACTCTATAAATACATCTTTTTGACACCTTCTTTTTAGAACAACTTTATTATTTAAAAACACTCCTTCTGGAATATTCTTTTCTCTCTCTCATACTACTGTTTTAAGAATTTGATTGCCATGCTTTTTCTCTCCTTTGCCTATATAAGGCCTCTCTTTTGGTTGTTTTTGAATCATTCCTTTACTACATCATTTTATTACAACAATAACCAATCAAAACTTATTCTTATATTCAATATCATTAGTATTTACAATAGCGTAATTCGAATCTATAAATTATATTAATATTTTAATCCTACCTCTTTTAATTGAGTAAAATAATCATCTTTGAATTAAGAAATACGTACAAATTTGTTGAGAGTCCATTTAAACCTTTAAAGTCCTCGTAAAACTTCATACCAAAACTTCTAGACCAAAAGCGTACCTTGAAAACAATCCGGATATTTCTATTCTTAACAAGCGCTATTATCCACAGCTACTCCCTCTTGAAGCACTCTCTTTGAATTTGCCTTATTATAGTAATAAAATATCTCTAATAATAGTTAATCCCACTGAATCTATATATTCTCTCTATGTTGCGCTATTTCACTATACTATAGGAAACACACACACAGCAGCACAAACTCTAAAGACTCAGAAAATACCTTTTAATATTCTCCCAACAATTAATCACAAATGATCTAATATCTTATACTTGGTACTATGACTATAGCTACATGTATATCTCTATATTGATTTTCTTTATGATATTCTTTTTTTAAAATGACAACTAATGCAATTTTTCTTATTTTATTAATTAAATAGATAGATCGAACAGTTCTCCCTTGTCCCTATCTAATAGTCCTCCTTTTATATTCTTCCAGTGCTCAAGACACAGTTACCTAATATATCTCCAGCGCTGACTCTAGCGCCACATTAGTAAAACAATAACTAATTTATTAGTATGTTACTTACACTGCTTGAAACAACTACAGTGCCTAAATCAGACCCTATAATTACTAACACTAGTATTAACTTGTTTCACTGATTCTCCACATATGCGCTTTTTAACTATACCTTATTTTGTTTCAGCGCTAGTTCCAGGTTTGACTTATCCTCACGCTGCATCTAGTTGCCTTAACTCTTGGGTAGTTTTACGATTGAGTCCCCACTCTGTTTGCTTTATTACTAGGTTCGTAGTTCTGACAGCTCGCTTTACTAGTTAGACTTCTTTATTACTTGTCTTGGTAAGTTTCCCAACTGGCTGCGGTACAGCATACCATGCAATTGAGTTGTCCTTAATACATTACTTTCTTCTTAATGCGTAACAAATACCTTTTGGAAAGCCCAAATCAATATTGTTTAGCACTTTATGGTCCTAAATCAATAACACACAATTCCCCATTGTGCGGCACATTTCGCTACAAAATCCGAGCGCACAGACCCTCAATCTTTTTCCGCGCTTCCATTTCCTTTGTTCCTTGAAACATGCAAATACATATTATATTTTAACATTTCCTGCTGCGCTAGCTCCCCTTTGTTCTTCCTGGACTACGCGCGATGATTGGTCTAAAATCAACCTTCCTGTGAGGCGCTTACCACAGCGGTCTAGAAGCCTAGGGGTTGATTTTGAAGCTTTTGGAGCTAATTTAGCAGTGATAAAAGCGGTTTCTTGAGAAGCTAAGGCTGGCCTTTTGGGAAGAGTGCGGGAAGCTGAGCTTCTGGATCTTCTGGAAGGAGCTGAAGATAGAGAGGAAGAGGATGGACCAAGTTCTGGAGACCTGGTAGGGGATCTGGAGATGTACTTGTGAGAAGGAGAAGGCAGAGGAATAGGATAGTGGGCATCTCTGTCACATTTCTTTTTTTGGAATAGCAAGAGTCACAAGCCCTGTTGTAGAATTTGGATTCTGGATTTGGAAGAATGAATGTGCAAGGTCTGCATATGTGGATGCACTGTTTGCAGGCATAGTCCCTTGGAGCAGTGAGGCAAGGAAGAGTAGAGGAGTCAACAGCAGGGGATGCAGACATGATCTGTGGTGTGAATGGTGATGAAAAGGATAAGAGAAGATTTTTTCAGTGATGAGTAGAAGATGAGTTGAAGGTGGACTCTCCGTGGGTCTAGCTGTGGGTTTATTGCATGAAAATAGCTGGGTCAGATTTATGCAAGATTCTGTCAGTCCACTATGACTCTAAACTGGAAATTTTAGTAGTCCATCAAGACTTTAAACTGAAAATTTATGGTTTCAAGGATAGTCCCCCAAGACTTTAAACTAAAGATTGTTGTTGTGTTAGTCCCCCAAGACTTTAAACTGAGGATTGTTGTTGTGTTAGTCCCTCAAGACTTTAAACTGAGGATTGTTGTTGTGTTAGTCCCCCAAGACTATAAACTGAGGAATGTGTGTTGTGGTTGGTGTTGGGTTTGAAAGATTGGTGGAGGGTATCCACAGGGGGAGCCTCCAAATTTAGCAAAGGCAAGTTTGGGGATAATTGATGGGCTGGCAGCTCTATTCACAATTACCCCAGAATGTTAGTTTTTTCTCTGTGTCTTAATGTGGTTGATCTCTGGTTCTGGGTTTATGATTTAGGTTTTTGAGTCCCCCAAGACTTTAAACTGAGGGTTTTTGAGTCCCCCAAGACTATAAAATGAGGATGGTCCTCCAAGACTTAAAACTGAGGGTTGTTTGTGGTTACATCCTATAGAGGGTGTGGTCAATTATTCTTTTCTGAATCAAACTCAAGTACTAGTGGAATTACAGAGGGAATCAAGAGATGAAATGAAGTGTTCAGAATTAGCCTTGAACTGGTGAATGAGGTGTTGTCTGGTCTCAATGCCCTGTGGATCTCTAGCAGGAGTGGATTGGAAGTAGTTAAGAAGAAGTGGTTTCTGTTGAGATTTGTGTTGTTGAAACTTGGCCTTGATGGTGGGCAAGTTGTTTGGTGTGGGTGGTGCAATGGATCCTACATTGTTATTATCACTATCAGAAGATGGAGAAACTGAGAAGTCATCAGTTTTAAAGTTGAAGAAAGAAATGAAAGTTCCTTACTATCAGATGGACCAGGGATGGTGGAACTTGTTGTTTTATGGGTTATGGCACTCTTCTGGGAAGGGTGAAGTTTTTTGATTAATCTGGGTATCAGGATGGATGGCCTGGATCTTTTGGTGCTGGTAGAAGATGGACCAGATGGAGTTGGAGGTGAATCTGTTGTGGAAGATAGTGGACCAGGTCTGTGGCAGGTCTTCTTTCTAGATTGGAAGACATTGCAGGACGTTCTGTATGGATGGACAGGTGGTGTCATGGTGCAGATTAGATTATTGATGATGCAGTATTGGCAAGGACCCATTTCAGAGGCATGTTTGGGAAGAAGGTTGAACATGGTGGTTTAATGAAGAAAGAATGTGGACATTCTTAATTGGAGGGAGGATATGGTCTTCCAACATTGGCAGGGGCCTTTGTTGTGTGAATTGTCGTTGTTTATGCATGTCTTAATTGACATCTGTTCAGGAATTAGGTATTTTTCTGGTTTTATTCCGTGGATATTGGGTCTGTGGGTATGTGGGTACTATCATTGGATAGCCCCAGTTCTTCTCTATATTTTATGTTGCGAGGAAATTTTTCATATTCTAAGTTTCAAAGGGTCATTTACTAGTTTTTCATTTTAAAAGATAGGTGTTTAATTTTGTTTTTCATGTTTTACGGGCTAACCTTAAGTCTCAGGTTTAAGTGCTTAGTACCGTTGGATAGAGCTAATTTTTCTCTATATTTCATGTCACAATGTTGTTATAGTGAAATTCCGTATTTTAAAGGTTTTAGTAGTTGTAGTTAGTTTTTCTAAGTAGATTGGGTGTTGTTAGTGGTTCTCTGGCTTCAGGGAGGCCATGCCGCTTCAGGAGGCACCTGCGACGTCGGGCGGCCTGCCCGCCTCTGTTCTAGAAGGTTGGGGAGCGCTTCTGAAGGGTTTTTATGCAATTTGGAGTGTACAGGCGCCAAATTGGTGGGTGCGCATGGGCTTTTAGATAGTGGTCTGTGTGTATATAGTGAATAAGAGAGTTTGGTGCAACCTTAATCATCATACAACCATCTGGAGGTGATATCATTGTTCCTCACTCAGTTTTCACTGTTTTCTGGCCACAATTGTCTGTGTTTGTTGCAAGTGAGTTCTTCATTTAACTTAACTTTGGCAACTGTTTTCTCTGTTATAGTCTTACAAGCTATAGCAAGTATTATTGCTGTCTCTGGTGTAGATTTGAAGCCTACATCAAGTATCTTTGCTGTCTCTGGTGTGGACATTGGTCTACATTTCAGTTCTATGGTCTGGTAGTCTGTCTGGGGACTACTTTTTTGGCTCATCAAGCAGTCAAGTGTGTGGAAAAGGGGTCTTTTGGTAAACAGGAACCAATTTACTGTAGCAGGTAAATCTCACTTATTTTTCTAAAGGGACAGGGGATTTTCTCTCTGGTTTTTATCCAACTCCCTTGGTCAATGCCTATAGCTAGCACTATAGGATTGTCTACAGTGATAGTGGAAGACTGGATTCTGATAGCATTGTCCACCTGATCCCACGCTCAATAGATACGGATTTTAGTTGATTAAAGCTCAATCAATCATTTTTCACTAAAACATGCTGTCATAAATGCTTTGCTCTTTATGAGTATAAATCTGAGTCTAAACCATCTATACTATGTTTCAATCAACCATTTTTTTCTTCATCAAAGCGCTATTTAAAAATGTTTGGAGCATGAAAAATTGTAGTTAAATGTGATGAAAGGCTGTATTTGATGAAGGAACATCAAGAACATGTAAAATACTTATCTCTTAAAACATTTCATAACCATTCTTTTATAGACTGGCTTAAGGAAAAGATCAAAATGTTCAAATTTGAGCTTCTGATTAAGAAGAAAACCCCTGTGGCAGACAATGTAAAGTGTGATTTGATGAAGGATGTTTGTGATGGTTCAATTTGGAAAAACTTTCCATTTACCACTCCAGCTCTGGGTGGAAATGATGATGAATATATGATAACATCAGGGAACTTAATGTTTACTTCATATGTCAACTGGTTTAGGCCTGGTGGTAATAGGATTGGAGGTCTTCAGAAGTCTGTAGGAAATATTTTGATGGTGTGTATGAACCTACCTCAAGAAGATAGATACAAAATGGAAAATATTTTTTTGTATGCTATTATACCTGGACCAACCGAACCCACAAATGAAAAGCTTAATCATTTTATAAAACTGCTGGTTAATGATATACAAACTCTATGGGATGGTATATTGATTGAAAAGATGCATCTTTATCCATGAGTCCAGAAATTAAGAGTTGCATTTTTCTCTTTGATAGGTGACATTCCTGCAATACAATAATTAGCTGGCTTTTTGAGTAACTCTGCAAGAATGTTTTTCTCTTTCTGTAATATCTCTAAAGATGAAATTAGTGAAAAGAATGTGGGAAATTTTTCATTACAGAATCATGAGGATCATATGTGCTGGGCAACCAAGTGGAAAAATTCTAAGTCAAATTGGGAGCGTGTATCAATTGTTCAGAATAGTGGGGTACAATGGAGTGAGCTGAATAATCTTGAATATTGGTGTCCAACTGAATATTGTTCAATTTATGTTATGCATTCACATATGCTTGGCAACCTAAAGATCACATTCTAAGCTATTTTCAAATCAAAAATGCAGCAAAAGATTTAGAAAGAAAGCTGTAAAAGGATAAAAATTGGCATGTAAGAGAAGAAGATGATGATTTCTTTTTCTGATACTTCACTGCACAAACATTCTAAAAAATGTAGAAGTAGCTTAAGCACCACGAATAATGATGATGATGATACAGGGCACACAAGACAGCACAAGCAGCAAAGACTTACGAGTTCAAGACAGTCATCAAGTCATCATTGACTAGATAGTGAAGGATTGGGACCAAAATGCTCAAGTATCCAGAGTAGGTCATCCACCTCCAAATTTATTCCTCCATATAGCGATTTGGCCTCATTACAGTCTCACAGCAGTGGCAGTAGGAATTCATTGTATAACTTAAGGCAAAGAAGCATTAGCATATCACAGAGTGAAGGATCTCACTCATCAAATGAGACAGCTAGAGATGAAGAAAATAAAAGGAAAGGTAAGGAGAAAGAAAATGAAGGTAGTAGTAATCCACAAATCACAGCAGCAGAGCTACAGGTTGTATGGAAGATGATTGATCAAGTAAGAAGACCTTCCTGGCTAACATGAGTCGCAAAATCAGTAGGATCTAAAAAGGCAGGATCCCTCAAGGCAGCAGAATGGCACATGCTGTATACTCTCTACTTCCCTTTGGTTTGAAAAATTTAAAGAATCTGAATCTTCAGCTGCCTCAGCTGAAAAACCAAGAGAATATTATCTTCTAAAGTCACTTTTAACATTATTCTCTATCACCAATTTTTTGACATTAAAAAAAATACAGACTAATGAGCTTAAAGATCTAGATCAATTTCTGTAACAGTATTGTGAGTGCCTGGAAGAGGGTTGGAAGAATATTAATGCAAAGCCAAATCTGCATATCACTCAACATTATCCTGAAATGATAAAGCGTCTTGGTTCACCATCAGGTACAGCTACTTGGTCTGGAGAGCAGGTGAATCATATATTATCTGAAATTCCAAACAATCACTATCGGCCGGTCGTCTAGAAGAAGGTGGAAAAGTTAATTGGAAAAAAAGGTAAAAGGGGAAATAAAAAGGAAATGAAATATAGAAATATATAATTTCAATAATAAAAATTTAAAGACTTTTAATAAAAATGGACGGGGATCAATGTGATTAATAAAGTAAGTACTGTTTATTCTCTCTAATCAATTATCAACTATTAATACTGAAATATTCTTATCACAACCTTTAATATTTTATTTTATTACTTAAATAGGCGGAAGCGCAGTTTAAATACATGTAAATAAAATAAATTTTATAATTTAATTAAAAATATGTTTGAGTAGTAAGTGATGATCATAAATGAAATAACACAAGGCCTTTTATAGGCAAAGGGACCAATGAGGTGCTACCACTGAGTATATACAAAGTAATAATAGGATGAAACAAAAAGATAAAAGAAAATAATTGAAACATAACAATGGAGAGAAAAAGATGAAACAAGGAAAACAATTTTCACACCACCATTTCCCAAATCATTTAAGTAATATAGTGAGTAATTAAGCAACTCTGAGACATGAGAACCATGTGAAAAAGTAATCAAATTAAGTATAACAATATTTTTTATAGATTTTTTAAGTGAAGTAAATGGAATGTTTTGACGCAACAAAATATTGTAATCAATTTTAGTGTTAGTCTGTAGAAAATTAATAAATTGTTTTGACTATGTAATAACTATTTGAAACAAGTAATTAATTTTTCTACTGAACCAAATTTAGAATTTTTAATTTATTATAATAATTATTATAATGCATTTAATATTCATCACAAATAAGGGTCAAAAAACAACATCAATAATTATGTATAATTTTGAATATGAAAAGGGTTCAATTATATATTTTAATTTAAAAATTAATTTAATTACAATATAAGATAATTTAATAAGATATAATTATATTATCAACATGTAATTAATTAATTATTCATTAAATACACATAACACCTCTTTATATGGAATATAATGATTATTTTAATGTATACTTAATTAATATGATAATAAAATTAGTATAAAATTTATTTTAATTATAAAATAATATTTTAATATAATTTATTATGTAATATAAATTTAATGTATATACATAAGCTGCAATTATTATGTCATTTATTAACTGCAATACAATTGTATGTTTATTACTTGGCTCCTGGGACAGCCTGGCTGACAATCACCATCCATGTTGTAGACAATCCTATAGTACTAGCTCTTGTCCTTGACTAAGGGAGTTGGAGAAAACCCAGAAAGAATAACCCCTGTCCCTTTAGAAAAACAAGTGAGATTTACCTGTTGCAGAAAATTGGAGATATGTCTGCTAGACCCTCTAATTAAACACTCTTGACCCCTTTAAAAGTGAAGATAATAGTCCCAGACAGACTCCAAGAAAGAGTTGAAATGAACAGTAATATATTCCAACAAAACACAAGCCGATGAGACAGTGAGGAACAGAGAGGCGTTGATTGTAGAGATAAGATGATTCCCCTAAAATTCTTCCCACACACGCATCATACAGCCAGTGCACAGACCACCTTTGGCACCTGTACCAGCCAAATTGAATAAAAACCCTCAAGAAGCGCTCCCAAACCTTCTAAAACAGAGGCGGGCAGGCCGTCGGACATCGGAGGTGCCTACTGAAGCAGTGCGGCCTCCCTGAAGCCAGAAAAGCAATATTAACATCTAATCTACTTAGAAAAATTTACTACAACTAGTAAAACCCTAAAACACAAAATTAAGCTATGACAACATTGAGACATGAAACATAGAGCCAAGTAATCCCTATCTAATGGTAATAAGCACTTAACCCTAAGACTTAAGGTTAGCCTGTAAAGCGCGAAAAACAGAATTAAACAGATATCTTTTATAATAAAAAATAAGGAAATGACCCCTTAAAACTTAGAATATGAAAAATGTCCTCAAGAAAAGAAATATAGAGAAAAACGGAAGCTATCAAATAGTAGTACCCACATACCCGCAGTCCAAATATTCACCAAATAAATCCAGAAAAACACCTAATTCTTCTACCAATGTCATTTAAAACATGCACAAACAGCACCAAAAAGCACAAAAAAGGCCCCTGCCAATGTTGGAAGACCAAATCCTCCCTCCAATTGAGAATTTCCACATTCTTTCTTCACCAATCCACCATGATCAACCTTCTTCCCAAATCTGCCTCTGAAATGGGTCCTTGCCAACACTGCATTGACAATAATCTTATCTGCACCATCACACCTCTAGCCCATCCATACAGAACGTCCTGTGATTTCTGACACTCCAGAAAGAAGACCTGTTACAGACCTGGTCCATTATCCTCTACAACAGCTTTGCCTCCACCTCAACCTTGTCCATCTTCTACCAGAACCAAAATATCTAGGTCATCCATCCTGAAACCCAGATTAATCAAAAAGCTACATCCTTCCCAGAAGAGTGCCACAGCCCATACAAAAACAAGTTCCACCATCCCTGGTCCATCTGATGGTAAAGAACTTTCATTTCTTTCTTCAACTTTAAAACTGATGACTTCTCAGTTCCTCCATCTTCTGACAGTGATGATGACAATGTAAGATCCATTGCACCACCAACACCAAACCACTTGCCCACAATTAAGTCCAAGCTCCAACAAAACACATCTCAACAGAAACAACTTCTGCTTCACGATTCACCTCCACCTCCACCTGGTCCATCTTCTACCAGCACCAAAAGATCCAGGTCATCCATCCTGATACCCAGATTAATCAAAAAACTTCACCCTTCCCAGAAGAGTTCCATAACCCATAAAACAACAAGTTCCACCATCCCTGGTCCATCTGATAGTAAGGAACTTTTATTTCTTTTAAACTTTAAAACTGATGACTTCTCAGTTTCTCCATCTTCTGATAGTGATGATAACAATGTAGGATCCATTGCACCACCCACACCAAACAACTTGCCCACCATCAAGGCCAAGTTTCAACAACACAAATCTCAACAGAAACCACTTCTTCTTAACTACTTCCAATCCACTCCTGCTAGAGATCCACAGGACATTGAGACCAGACGACACCTCATTCACCAGTTCAAGGCTAATTCTGAACACTTCATTTCATCTCTTGATTCCCTCTGTAATTCCACTAGCACTTGAGTTTGATTCAGAAAGGAAAAATTGACCACACCTTCTTTAGGATGTAACCACAAACAACCCTCAGTTTTAAGTCTTGGAGGACCATCCTCATTTTATAGTCTTGAGGGACTCAAAAACCCTCAGTTTAAAGTCTTGGGGGACTCAAAAACCTAAATCATAAACCCAGAACTAGAGATCAACCACATTAAGACACAGAGAAAAACCTAACATTCTGGGGTAATTGTGAATAGAGCTGCCAGCCCATCAATTACCCCCAAACTTGCCTTTGCTAAGTTCAGAGGCTCCCTCTGTGGATACCCTCTGCCAATCTTTCAAACCAACTCCAACAACAAAACTCATTCCTCAGTTTATATTCTTGGGGGACTACACCATCAACAATCCTCAGCTTAAAGTCTTGGGGGACTTATTTTCAGTTTAAAGTCTTGGGGGACTTATTTTCAATTTAAAGTCTTGGGGGACTTATTTTCAGTTTAAAGTCTTGAGGGACTTCTTCTTGACAAAATCTTGAAACCAGCCAGTTTAAGGTCTTGGAGGACTACTAGAATTTTCAGTTTAAAGTCTTGAGGGACTTCTTCTTGACAAAATCTTGAAACCAGCCAGTTTAAAGTCTTGGAGGACTAATAGAATTTTCAGTTTAAAGTCTTGATGGACTGATTTTCAGTTTAAAGTCTTGAGGGACTTTCCAGAAATAAAAATCTTGAAGATATAGCCCATAAATCCCCAAACCAAAAACCATCAAAGCCAAAACATTTAACCTCCTTTAATGAATAAAAAAAAATAAAATGGTATCCCCCAGCCAATTGATGAGCTGATCCCCTGATACCTTACCCACATCCAAGTGCACCTTGATGTGGCCAAACCTAAAAAAAATTTAAATTTTTTGTTTTTATTTTGACTCCTCCTCTTATACCAAAAACATCTCCAGAGCCCTATCTTTAGCCTTCAAACAAACATAGCCTCCATAAAAAATTAAAAGAAAAAAATGAGAAAAAAAGAGAATAATCTTGAATCCACCACTTTCACAGCCAACACCCTAAAACCACATAGCAAAGCCAGCTCCAGGTCAACAGAAAAGATCACTGGGTGGGCTCCCTCCAATAAGTAAAAATGATGGGAGAACCCCAGTGATCTGCCTCCACTCCAAGAAAATAAAGAAGCCAGTCCATAGCCAGTTTAAAGTAATAGTGGACTAAAACCTGAATAAAAAAAACCATAACCAGGATTCAACTAGGACAAACTAAATACTTGAAACAGACATTATGGGGTAACTGTTCTACAAAGCAGCCAGCTCATCACACCAGGTCAAAAGTTAGACCACTTGCAGTCAAGTGGTTTTTCAGGTATCTTAAAGTAACATCAGAAGTAACCTTTGAAGGAAATTTTTTTCTTAAAGTAGGTACAAGCTAAACCAAAACCGTGAATGTCACTTTAGCAAAAAAAAAAAATTAGAAAAATTATATCTCAATGCTTATTCTTGAAGCTGTCTATCTGATTTGAACTTGAGAAATTTTCAAAAAATTTGCCTTAGTTCTATATAAGCTTCATTTTCCAGGCAAGAATTCCTTCATACTAAGTTCCTTTACAAAATTTATTTCAGGCCATGCAATACCTTTTCATAATTTTCTTTCTGAAGGCTGGAAACATAGACTTTACCAGGACAAAATTCAATGAAAGAACATATAAAATTCTCATACCCTGTTTTTGTGAAGGAAGTGTGGGTTTAATTTAATCATTGAAAATTTTACTACATGAAATAATATAATATTATTAATTTTACCATATTTTCAAAATGAATTCTAGAAAATAATGTGAAATTTTTTAAATTACTTGATAAATTTTTCATGGTATAAGAGTTAGAATCTCAATTTAAAAATAGACTTATACTTAAAATTTTATAAATATATATATATATAAAAGAATGCACTCATTCAGATTAATCTGAAACCTGTAATTTTTAAAATTGAATCATAATTTCAGGAATATACTTCACCATAAACTAAAAAACACATTGTAAAAATAAATATAATACAAAATAAAATTAAATTTTGTAATTGCATACATGAGGCGACATGTTGCCTCATGTATGCAATAAAAGAAGCTCAGAAAAAAAAAACAGGCAAAAGATGAGGCACCATGTTGCCTCATCTTTTGCTTGTTGTTCAAAGGAAGGTGACACATACACTAGGCCATATTTGCATAAAGATGAGGTGGAATGTTGTGTCATCTTTTGCTTTCTGGAAAGTAGTGAAGGTAATGGGTAGGTTAGTTGTTTACATGCATACATGAGGCGAAATGTTGCCTCATTTATGCAATTATAATATTATGTTTTTTTTTTGTATTTTTTTTTAAATGTGAGAAAGCAAGTTGCCCACACACATACATGAAGCAACATGTTGCCTCATTTATGCATATAAACAACTGAACTACCCATTACCTTCACTATGTGCCAGAAGGAAAAAGATGAGGCAACATTCCACATCATTTTTTTGAGAAAATATGGCCTAGTGTATGTGGCAACTTCCTTTGACCAACAAGCAAAAGATGAGGCAACATGGTGCCTCATCTTTTGCCTGTTTTTTTTCTGAGCTGCTGTTATTGCATACATGAGGCGACATGTTGCCTCATGTATGCAATTACAATATTTAATTTTATTTTGTATAATTTTTATTTTTACAATGTGAGAAAGCAAGTTTCCCACATGCATACATGAGGCGACATGTTGCCTCATGTATGCATGTAAGAAACTACACTACCAACTACATTCACTATTTACCAGAAAGTAAAAGATGAGGTAACTTTCCACCTCATCTTTATGAAAATTCACACTAATGTATGTCACATATTCCTTCAACCAACAAGCAAAATACGAGGCAACATGGAGCATCATCTTTTGCCTCTTTTTCTTCTGGGCTTCTGTTATTGCATACATGAGGCGACATTTTGCCTCATGTATGCAATTAGAATATTGAGTTTTTTTTCATTTTTTTTCAATGTGAGAAAGAAAGTTTCCCACATGCATAAATGAGGTGACATGTTGCCTCATCTATGCATGTAAGTAACTACCCTACCAGTTAGCTTCACTATTTTACAGGAAGCAAAAGATGAGGCAAAATGCCACCTCATCTTTATTCCTATGCACCCTAGTGTATTTCACATCTGCCTTTGACAAACAAGCAAAAGATGTGGCAACATTGTGCCTCATCTTTTACCTCTTTTTTTTTCTGAGATTTTGTTATTGCATACATGAGGCGACATGTCTCCTCATGTACGCAAAGTAAATATTCAGTTTTTATTTGTATTTTTTTTTCAATGTGAGAGAGCAAGTTGCCCACATGCATATATGAGGCAACATGTCACCTCATGTATGCATGTAAGCAACTAACCTACCCATTACTTTCAATATTTACCAGAAAGCAAACAATGAGGCAGCATTCCACCTCATATTTATGCAGATGAACCCTAGTGTATATCACATCTGCCTTTGACCAAAGAGTGAAATATGGGGCAACATGGTGCCTCATATTTTGCCTCTTTTTTTTCTGAGCTGCTGTTATTGAAAACATGAGGCAACTTGTTGCCTTAAACTTTTGTTGAAAAGTTTATCTGATTCTTTTTAAAACTTCATTCTATGAAAAAATTCAGAGTATATGATAAAAATATGCTAAGTAAGAATGAAAAAAATGAAGTAAGTAAGTGTTATTTTGAGAGGCTTGTGCAAGGGTTTTTGGCTTCCAAAAGGGGGGCAGGGTGGGGCACCCCAGGGAATGACTGTAGAGAACTTCAAGTTGCTGAAGTTTTTTGTAAATATATATTGTTGAGTATATTTATAAATTTCTTTATTTGTACTGGAACTTGAGTTCAGTGAATTAAAATCTGGTTTTACTATTTAAAACTTTTTTAAGAGAATTTCAGAGGAAAATATAATATAATATTTTTTATTAAAAATAAATTATTTTATTAGATAGACTTAATCTCATAAACTTACTAACACTTTTTTGACTATAAGAAGTTGAACCTGTGCTATGGATTTTAAACAGAAATCAAGTAAGATTACAAGGCATGTGCAATAATAGATTTTTCATATACTTTGACTGAGATCCACTTTTATTTTAACTCATTTTTGTGCAGTTTTTTAAAACAGGACTTTAAAGTAAGAGCATATTCCAGGCCCTTCAGATCCTGCATTTTTATTTCAATACTAGATTATAGAAACATGAGAAAATAACTGGATGTATTTATGTGTCCATAAGCATTTTTCACAAGTCAAAAATTCGGCTTCTTCTTTTGCAAAAGTGGAAGTTTCAGTATTTTTTTACTTTTCAATTTTTCCTAATCTATTCTTTTAATTTGGGAGAAAACCTTAATTCATATTTTAAACAAGTGGAGTTCAAATTATACATGAAAAAACCAATCATTAATTTTTCAAATTTTCATTGGGCAAGTGGGACCTCTTGTGACTTCAATCTATGTAAAAATTAAAATTCAGTTAATATTAGCTTCTGACATATTTCCTGAAGGTTAATCTCAACCTAGAGTAATTGAAAAATCTCTGAAAATTATTTGTAATCTGTTCATCATTCAAATCATGTGACTTACTTTTCCAAGAAATGTTTTTAGTCTTTTATAAATAGTAATTTCTTCCTGAATTATTGTCTTTCCTCTCATAATTAATTTATATTCAAGATGGAATCATTGTATAATTCCTCTCCCATCTGTATTAGCATACTTCAATTTCACATATCTGACTTCAGAAGCTTCCCAGGTTTTATTGAGAAACCTTTTCCACTTCATCTCTCTCATACATAACATATTATCAGGGCTAGGGCACATTCAACTCATATTAACATTAGTAAAAAGTGCCCTTCTAATTCCACATCCTCCATGTAATAATTGGCCTCTCAGGATATCAAACTTTATTTTCTCCTGTTGAGGGTTTAGCTTCTAGGGCAGGATTCATCCTCTATATGAGTTGAAGATACATTATTACCCCAAAAAGATACCAACTTCCCTCTACTAATTAATATTTTGAATTTCTATCTTTCTAATTTCCTAATAACTATCTCCCAAGGACTTGAGTCACTCCCCAACATAATTAATCTTATTTCTGACTATAACCCATTGATTAATTTGGGCTTTCCTGTGAAAGATATATTCAATCAAAACAATTAAATATCCTCTATCTCCACTGATTCTTTATTTCTTATCAGACCTTATCATTCTATAAAAGACATCAATGAAGATTTTTTAGCACAGGGGAAGGTGAAAAACATGTCAATGAGAAACTTTTCACCTTTAAAAAAGAAACTACAACAAAGCATGTGATAAAAATGGAAAGAATACTCTATTCTCTTCACATGGAGCAAGTTCTGTCAGATGCAGCCAAGGGGGAAGAAGTTAACAGGAGGGATCAATGCAGGGGATAAAGATAATGGAGGTAAAAATACTTGTATATCAATTCAAAAACAAACATACCTATAAATAGGTCAATCAGGAACTGTGCACCTTACAACAACTACAAAAAAGCATGTGATGAAATAAGAAGGTACAAAAAGATGAGTTTCTGTGGTTAGGATTAAAAGAATAAGCAGAAAGTAAAAGGAAAGAACCTGGAAAAAGGACTCTATTATCCCCAAAAAATTCAAGGAATGTAAGTTTCAGCCAAGGGGGAAACAGTGCACAGGAGTTAGAAATGGAAGTGATAAAGAGAATAGAGAGAAAAAAATTTTGATTGGGAAAATGGAAACAGCAAGAGGATGCTTGATTTTATGACAAATTCCACCATATAAAACAATAGAAAACAACACAATGTTGACTAAAACTACTAAAATACAATACAGAGAAAGTGAAAGTTTCACACTCAAAGACAGAATTCACACAAAAGGAATTTTTTTTCAAAAATACCATCTTTCCCCTCAAATTATTCCTCTCATGACTCAAGTAAAGGAAGAAAAAAGAGAGTACAGTTTGCATAGTGATACCACCACTGAGAACAGACCTCAAGCAAAAATAATCTTATGATGAAATTTGTTGAGAGAAGGCAAAAGAGGCTCTAAAAATTGTTGGGCCATCAGGAAGTTCTAATCCACTAGGTGTTGGACCCAGCTCATATAATGAAAAATATAGTTCTGATGTAGATAGTTCAAGTAATTATAGCTGAATCATCATTAGATAAAATTTTCCCTAATAAATATCTTCCTTAGAGTCCACATTTCAGGAATTTTCTGCCTGTTTTAGACCTTAAATCAAATGGGGATCAGTTGCAACACCAAATGATTTAACTTCTTATTTGGATCTTAGTACTAAGGATTTAATGATGGTTCAAAATTTTATTTTTTCATACACTCATTACCTCATGGTTCAACTGTGTTACACACCATTTAGGGAAGACTGGAACAAATCTCAAGGCAGAAGAATGAATTTTGCTAAAAAAAAATATGATGTGGTTTCTTAGTTTCTAGTTGTGAATATAGAAAATTCTAAAAGTAAAGAGAAGAATTTAATTAAGTGTATTTCAATTTTTGTATCAATAAAAAATCTTTTAACTTACTTTTAAATCAATGAAGATGATATTATATCTCTTCATGATTAGCTGAAGGAGTATAAAAATTCCATGGAAAATTTTGGCCACAAATTCACATCAAGCCTAATGTCCACTTAGCCCAAAATTTTCCTGAAGTTCTGCAAATATTTGGCCCAGCATCATCAGAGGAAGCTTGGTGTCATGAGATATGAATCAAATTTTAAGATCTATCCCACACAATATTAATAAACTCATTTTTTCACAATTCTTTTTATTACCCATATTTTTTTACATTATTTTTTTGTTTTTATTTGAAATGGACAAAATGTTAATGGAAATTTTCATCATGATAGTAAATCTTCAATCTCTTCTTGAGATGAATGACAATTGATTTAAAATACAAATTAAAGATTTTTTCAATATAGAAAAAGGAAACACTTCAAAATAAACTGTTATATTGCTTTGTGAAGAATATGATTTATGGCCAGAATATTTAAACAAGATTTATAGAAAAATTTCTATTTTAAAATTTTTTTAAAAAGATAAATTCATTGGTGCTTTAAAATTTCTACAATCTAAAATTACTGATCTCCAATACTAAAACATTGGTGGTAAATACTTCTCATTATACTCAAAACAACAAGGTTATGGGAATATAAAGAGGAAACAAGACTGGAGTTTTTTTTTGAGAATGTGGAAGTCACTGAATTTTACCAGATCAAATCTTTATTCTAGTTGAGTTGTATGGTGCTGTTGAAAAAAAAATAGAAAATCCTTTCTCAAAAGCAGGATTCAAAACATTTTGGTGCTACAATTTATGGTCTAAAAATGTTATTATTCCTCATAAAGATATTATTGGACATGATTCAAGAACTCTCAATCCAAGTGGCTTTGGTGGTGTTTTATCAGATACTGTCTGTATAATGTCATTAAGTAATATAGCTGGTGCATATTAGTCACCTTTGTAATATCCATTATGAATTCAAAATATTTTTTTTAGACACCAAAGTATGATCTATTGCCTGTTGAAAATTATGCAAGCAGCACTATATGAAGAATTCAAATTGGTCCTAATGATTCAGCTATGAGCTATGTGACATGATGAAAAATTGACCCACCAAAGTTCCAACACAGTTTTGACTCAGGTTAGACCACAGGTACTAAAGAACCACTTGACTGCAAGTTGTCTAACTTTTGACCTGGTGTCAGTTACCCCCACACTTGCAAAAATAAAACCTAGGAGCCCCCCTGGGTACCTTCTAACAAACACAACATTCAACACAAAAAAAACCAAAACCAATAATCATGAGGGGTCCAGAACTTGAAGACCAAAATAATTTCCAGTTTAAATTCATGGTGGAATAAGAACCTGTTAAAAAAAAACCAATACTAGAATTCAAAAAATTTAAGAGAAGGGGTTGGAAACAGACAATCTGGGGTAACTGTTGATAGAGCAGCCAGCCAATCAGTCACTTCCACCCTTGCCAAAATAAAATCTAGAAGCCCCACCCCTGGGTACCTTCTAAAAAAAAGGATTTTTCAACACAAATCTTCTCCCATAAAAAACCAAAACCATTAAAAAATCATTAAAATTCTTGAAAGCCAAAAAAAAAATCCAATTTAGAAATAAAATTTTGCAGTTTAACCTCATGCTGGAGGTGAAATAAAACCAATAATCTTCATTTTTATTTTCATTTTATTTTAAATAAATATCTATCTTCACTTGAATTTTTGTTTTCTTCCATCTTCATTATACTAAGATTTTTTTTTATTCTTTCCCTTTTTTATATAGACACTTGAACCAGAGAGACTGATAAGAATTGGACAAAACAAAAAAAATCCTGACCAAATACATAGAGGCCAAATTAAGCAAAACCAAAACAAATTAAGTAGTTTATCCTCATTTTGGTGGAATCAGATTCTTGAAATCCCAAGGTTTAAACCAATAAGTTTGCCCCTAGGGCCTGTACCCCCTAAGCTCCTCTTCCAATTCTGATATCCCAACATCAGACCTCCAAAAAAATCTTTCATCCTCCTCCATACACTTAGTCTACCATATTTCACATCACCAGAATCAATAAATTCTCAACCCTGTGAAACATCTGGAAGCTCCACCACATCTTAAAAATTAACCTCCATACCAGTGAAATCCAAGACATCACAATTTTCCTCTTCCCTATAGGAATCTTTCTTAGAATCTGCAAAATCCTCCAGAATAACATCCATAACATCAAAATAAAAATCCTCCTCCAAGCAGAGACCTTCTGATTTTGAGGGAAGCACCTGAAAATAATCTTCCTCTATTAGAAAAAGATCCAAGACAGAATCTTCCTGTCCATCAAAAAATTCAACTGATACATCCTCCTCCAATAAGCCATTATCTGAACTTGAGAGAGAAAAATAATCATCCCTCAACAACCATTCATCCATTACAGATTCCTTCTCAATATCCCAAAATCCATCTTCATGACCAGACAAGTCCTCCTTCCCACAAAATTCACCCAACCTTGAGGAAATACACTGATCCTCCAGTGTGTACATTTCCAAAACATCCAGTAAAGCACATTCCTGAGATTCCATGGCATCCTTTGGAAAAGAAAAATCATTTTCATAAACATCATCAGAGTCCCCATCTTCCAAAATTGATGGCTCCAACACCTCCCTAGAAACTGAGCTTTCCACCATAGTCTCCTGAACCTCTCCATCCAACAGGTTTTAATCTCCAGATTCCACATCCCTATCCATCATACCATCCAAAAATCCCAAAATAACCTCCTTCAGAATAGCCATACCAGGAATCCTATTTTCCCCATTTAGAAGATTCTTCATCAAGTCAGCCTTGAAAAGAATATTCATAACCTCCACCTTTCCATCCCTACCCATGGCACTCCAAAATATATACTTGGCCCCATCTTCATGTGGTAATATATCATTATATACCAGATAATCCAGAGCCTCCCCAAAATCCTCCATAAATTCCCCATACTGAGAAAGAGAAGTTAAACCACCTTTCAATTCCCACTTCCTAGAAATCCCATGAAGGTCCACCATTGAGAAAGTAGTAGGCCACCTTTTAAAAATTTCAATCTTCAACTTTCCCCAGTCCTGACTCCTATATCCTGCCATACCAGAAACTTCTTTCTCCACCTCCCTATTACCAATGAAAAAGATTACTTGCCCAACCATGTCTAACAGTGAGGCCCCATCAATCTCAGCAGCAACCTCAAAACTAGCCAAAAACCCCTTTGCATCCTCTCCTAAAAACCTTGAACCATCCCAAGACTGAATCCTAACCATCCTAGAAATTCTAAGTTAAAGCCTCCAATCTCCACCAAAGATAGCCAAAGCCCCCCCCAATAGCCTTAGAGACCTAGGAGGGACCAAAACCAACAGAAAAGAAGACCCCTAGACCAACCAAAAAGAGATATAGCACCAAATCCAAAATCCACCAATGGAGATCCACCAAAGAGAGAAGCCTAGATCAACAGAGATTCCAAAAAGCCAATAGATTCATACCCCAAATTGTAGAGTAGACTCCTACAGTCACCTTGCTGCAGGAATAATCCAATGGAGTTGGAAAAAAACAAAAAGAAATCCCTTTCCCTCTAAGTAAATGTAAGATTCAATTAACTAAGCTTGAAGATCTGCTTGAAGAGTTGGATAAGTTGAAAATCTTATAGAAAGACTTTGAAAGTGTTGGAAACCTATAATATAGAAAAAAAATAAGTGCAATAAATGATTACACCCCCAAAACAAATACCTTATACCAGATTACACTAATACAAGTCACAGAAAATACTTAGAACAAGCCGCAACACTTTCCCCAGAGACTGAAAAGTACAGTAAAGTACCTCAGAAACTACCCTTGGGATGATCTGTTCAAAGGTGCCTTATTAATGGTCTGCCCCAGATTTACCCAGTTTCCCACCAAAATTAAAGAGTGTTCTTTATTATATTTTTTTTTTATAAATTTTATAAGAAAAGAAATAATTTTGAGTCATCCAGGATGAGAGCTATCCAATGTTACCCTATATGTTGTTATTTTTTATTATAATTGTTGTTATATGTTAAATCTTGTTAATTATCAAAAAAGACCCTTATTATTGAAACTAAAAGACAAAAAACCTGTGGAAGACAAAGATTCCCCCCCTTCTATCTGATTCTCCTCCTCAGACCTTTCCAACAATACCCTACATGCATAGGATCTACAATAAAGTATTGATCCAACTAGAATGATAAATTCTAACCAAATTTTGCAACAATAGCCAAACTTTTCTGCAGTGACAAAACTTTGCACTGGTGATCAGACTTTTCTACAGTGACCAAACTTTACCACAGTGCCCAGACTTTTCTGCAGTTACCAAACTTTGCACTGGTGATCAGACTTTCCCATTGTGAGCAAATTTTGCCACAATGAGCTCTTTTTTCCACAATGAGCTAATTTATCCAGAGTGAGTTAATCTTTTCACCATAACCAAACTTTTCCACAATGACAGAATTTTTCCAGTACACTTCGCTTTTGCACCAGAAAATCACCGGAGCGCACCAGAAAAAAATGGATACTCCATGTGCACACTGCATCCACCAAAAATACCAAGAGAGCCCTAGAAAATCCAGTAAAACTAATACCCAATCCATGAAACCATCAAATAACAATAGGAATACCAACATATATCCATTCCAAAACACCATAAATCTTCAAAAAAAAATCACCATAAATCCTCCAAAATCACCATAAATCCACCCAAAAAAAATCCAGTTAACTCCCTTCAACCAAATTAACACCTGCTAACACCATGATTTTCTTCCAACCAAGGTCCAATTAAATTTTCACCTAAGTAGCCTACCCAGATTTGGAATTCCACAGCTTCCCTCCAATATGGAATGTCCCCATTCCATTCTGAATCACATAAAAAACTTTTCCACCATCATTTCAATATAGATTTTGCTTCTAAAGTTGACTCCACTTGATTTTTGATGCTTCAATCTGCTGAGTATGAAAGAGTAGTCTTTAAACCCTACTGATCTAGAACTGCAATGATCTAGGCACCACTATGAGATCCTCCAAACTCCTCTACCATTCACCTCAAACAAAAAAAAAATAAGAGAGTGGGATTTCATCTCCACTGAGCCAGAACTGAAATGATCTGGACGTTGCCATGAGGTCCTCCAATTTCCAAAATCACCAACTACAGAAAAGAAAAATTAGAGAGTGGGCTTTCATCTCCACTGAGCAAGAACTGCAATGATCTGGACATCACCATGAGGTCCTCAAATTTCCAAAATCACCAACTACAGAAAAGAAAATTTAGAGAGTGGGATTTCATCTCCACTGAGCCAGAACTGCAATGATCTGGACATCACCATGAGGTCCTCCTATTTCCAAAAATGACCTCCACTTGAATTTTCTTGAGTCATCAAGCGCAAAAATCACCAGTTTATAGTTTTAGAGGACTTCCACCTGCATCACAAAACCAATTCTAGAGATCAATCTATAAACAATAAAGCATATAAACAAACTTTGTGGGGTAATTGTGTATAGAGTTGCCAACTCATCAATTACCCCCAAACTTGCCAATATAAAATCTAGAAGGTTCCCCAATGAACACTTCTAACTAAAAGAAATCCTCCTTAAATCTTGACCATTATAATTCCTAGTTTTATTGACATCTTCAGTTTTCCACAGTCTTGAAGTTTAGGACCAATCATAAATGATCTTGAAAAGAATTTCAGTTTTAAGTCTTTATGGACTAGCAGAATAAATAAAATAAATAGATAATAAAAGAAAAAGATAAATAAAATTAAAGATAATTAAAAAAATAAAAGATGTCCCCCAGACGTTTGGATGAGCCAAACACCTGACATTATACCCACATCCAAGTTCACCTTGATTGTGGATAGACAGGAAAGCAAAATTAAAGATATAACATAAAATGAAATTTTCGAAAATAATAATTTTTTTTTTTGAAAATTAAATTTTGAAAATATATATATATATTTTTAAATTAAATTTTGAAAATTTGAAGATTTGAAAAATGATAATTTAATGAAAATCAAGGAAACAAACTAATGATCACCAGGTGGGCTCCCTCCAATTTGTAAAAATTATTGGAGACCACAAGTGATCATCCACCCCAATACAACAAAAAAATGAAACAAAAAAAATTCTTAAATCCAGACTTCCAAAATATTGTGCTGTGTTGACATAATTTTCCAGTCTATAGTCATAGAGGACTACCTATATAACAAAAAACAAAGCCAGGATTCAACTAGAAACAGAGAAGGGTTTGAAACAAACATTATGGGGTAATTGTGAATAGAGCTGCCAACTCATAAATTACCCCCAAACTTGCCAATATAAAATCTAGAAGGTTCCCCTGTGAACACTCCTAACAAAATTTGTTTCCACCTCATATTTTCACCACATAATAAAATTTTAAAATTGAAGTAATGATTGATTTTTTGAAAGACTGTGAGATTTCCTAAAAGATTGATGTTGTAGTTTATCCTCATTTCAGAGTCAAACTTCAGCACTCTTTGTGCCCCTAGGGTAAAACTTCTTCACTTGATCAGCAGCTACCCTCTTCTTTAAGACAACACCATCCAGTTCTTCCAAAACATATGAACCAACAGAAACCTGTTCTCTAATCCTATATGGTCCATGCCATCTATCAGCAAACATTTTCCCCCACTGACTTTCCAAACTCCTATTATACACCAACACCATATCACCAGGCCTCAAAGGCTTCCTGATTCTATGAGCCAACCTTTGATCCCAATACCTGACATACTGATCCCTGATCTTTATCATCCTATCATATGCCTTCTCCAAATATTCCTCCTTCTTTTCTAACTGTTGCATTCTAGAACAGAGCAAATCTTCAGTAGTTTTGACTACATCCCAATCAACACCAAGATAAGATTCAGCTTCAAGATCAACCGGTAAAACCGCTTTCTGACCAAAAACTAATTCATAAGGAGAATAACAGGTTTTCCTCTTAGTGGTAATCCTGTCAGCAAATAAAACAAGGGGTAAATAATGCCTCCACTTTTCAGCACTTTTTCCACACATTTTAACCAAAGCATCCTTAATAACTTGATGCCCCCTTTCAACCATTCCTTCTGCTTCAGGATAATATGGGGTCACCACCCTAACCTTTGAGCCAATTTTTGAAACAGCTTCTCGAAGTCTGCACCAAACTCGGAGCCGCCATCAACAGTTACCAACTTCATAACACCATACCTATACACCCATTCCTTCATCAAAAATTCTGCTACATTTTTAGCAGATAAACTAATAAGAGGAACAGCCTCAACCCAACCAGAAAAATCATCCCTTGACACAATCAAGTACTTATATTTACCTTCCTTGATGTGAATAGCATTAAAACTAACCTGTCCAAAGATAGTATTTTCACCAGTAGCACTTCCAGGTTGTTTTGGCCTTAAATAACTTCTTCTCTGACGTTCTTCACATGACTGAACCCAAGATCTAACAGCCATATTCATTCCAGGCCACCAAAATCTATCAGCAAACCGCTTATAAGTTTCTCCAAATCCCCTATGCCCTAAATCTTCATGAAGAGATTTCATCACCAATTCTTGACCTTTTCTTTAAGAAACAACAACTTGAGGATTTGGATGTCTTCTTTTCATCAACCTTCTACCAGAAAAATAAAAACCAGGTGACTTCTTTTTGATAGCCACCCATTCAGCTTCATCACATTCTTCTGGTTTTCCCAGAGACAACAAAAATTTCACCATTAAAAAATAAAACCCAGTCTGGCCCAAAATTTCATGAGAAAAATCCAATGATATATCATCCAAAGGAACCTCCCTGTCCCCAATATCTCCCACTTGTGAATGAGCAATCATTCTCTGAGCATTTGGCTGTTTGCTGAAATTCACATAATCCACCTCATTCAAAAATTTTTCCATGCTACCACTATCCTCCTTCAGATCCCAAACATAAACACCATTAAACAACTTCCAATTATCCCAAAAAACCACACCATCATCATCTACAAAAACCTCATGATCAACTAGATCATCAACTTCATCAAATTCAACAAAAATGGAACCAGCCAGTTTAACCTCATGGGGGAGGTATGGAAAGTACTCAGCACCCTTGGTACTGGCCTTGATTATAGGTATATCTTCATCAAACTCTTTTGAATTGGAATCATCTACAGTAGGTGGTCTTCTTGACAATCCATCAGGCATAGTGAAAGATTTTCCAGGCCTGTGCACTAAATTGAATAAAAAATGTTGAATAAAAGCTACCCACCTAGTCATTGAAGCATTAGGTAAACTAGGTGAATTAATCATCTGAATTAAAAATTTAGCATCCTACTTTGGTTGTGAATATCTTGATTCCACCTCAGTAAAAACTACAGATTCATACCTAACTGGTCTAATATAACCACCCTTATCCATCTGAGAAAGCACTGCACCAGCAGCCAGATGACTAGAATCAACAGCTAAATGAATCCTACCAGCTCCTTCACCATAATCCAACTTATGAAAAATAATATCTTCACCAACCACCTTCTTTAACTTAACAAAAGCTTCTTCAAAAGCTTCATCCTAATACCAATCAGCATTCTTACTAGTTAACCTTCTCAATAGAGAATCCAATAATGAGAAATCCCTAATAAACATCCTAAAATAAACACATACTCCCAAAAATCCTCTAACTTCAGTAATGTTTCTAGGTCTTGGCCAAGATTGAATTTTGTTGTCTTTCTTCTTTGGCATAATTTGGCCTTCCCTACACACCACATGACCAAGAATCTCTAAAGCTGGAACATAACAAGAAAATTTAGAACTGGAAATAGTTAAACCAGCTTCTTCAATCCTAAACAACATCCTTTCCAAAGTTACTGCATACTCCCAAATAAACCTCCTAATACCTGGATTCTCCTCCAACACTTCATTATCATAATCAGTTGAAGGACCTTTAATTCCACCATCATCAATAAATATACCAGCATACTGTGGAATTTCATCTTGAAGAATCCAAGCCATTTGTGCTTGATAAACAGCAACAGAATTAGTAGCACCTTGAGGTAATCTAGTCAGCTGTAACCATCAAAGAGGAGTATCAAAAGTTGTCAGAGTTCTTGAATCCGGATGTAATTCTCTTTCATCATAGCCCCCCATAATATCACCCAAACCATAACATACCCTTCCAGAAAAATCATCAACAAATTCCTCTGCACTTGGAGGAATACCAGCATCTTTTATAGTCACCCTATTCAATTCCCTAAGATTATGAAGCACTCTAAGCTTTCCATTAGGCTTCTTGATACAGAAAACTGGACTTGAATAACCTGATGATGATTTTTCATAAAGTCCAGTCCTAATCCTTTCCCTAACAACTTCAATATAATCATCTTTAAGAGCAGCAGGAATCAGAATTGGCTTGAGTTGCTAAGGTTCATAAAAACAACTGGAATCTTGTAAGGTTCACCATAAGAATGCTTTAAAAACCCCCTCTCTTCTTCCACAAATGCAATAGCCTTCTCCCTCAACAACATCACATCCAACAACAAATTCATCTCCTCACCAGAGAACCAACCCTCTGGCCCAAAATTTACAACACCAATCCTATCAAAAGTAATTCTTGAAGTTTCAGAAAATTCAGGTGGATTCTTTCTTAAAGGAGTTTCATATGGATCTCTCGATAAAAGTGGTCTCTTCAACAGCAGATTCAATCCATTTGGCAGCGCTTTATTGATTGGTTTAACTTTCACAGCAACCTTCTTATATTTTTCCACTTCCACTTCCACATGTACTTGAGGAACTGAGCTCCTTTCATCAAAAGAATCTTCATTTTTAGACCCATTCTCCACCACTCCAAAATTTTTCCATACCAAATTCTGCTCATCCACTTCACCAGTACCCAAATCACCAACCAAATCAAAAATACCCCTAGGGCAATAAACATCATCATTAGGTTCAGGACTCTCATCACAGAGACTTTCCATTTTACCTTCAGATAGGTCCTGAACTGCAGTGACAGCCCCACCAGAAGCTAGAAAGTCATGCCTTTTATCCTCATGCTGGAGTAATTCTCTTCTGAAACTGGAAACAGACACACCAGTGTTTCCAACAAAACCACCAACCAAATCATCACCACACATCACAGAACCCAAATCAACAAACACCTTTTCTTGCTTTTTGTTATATTGTTTCTTGCTATTCCTAGAAAAACAACCAGGGGTGTCCCCAATGCTCACATGTGTTGCCATGGTAATGTTTTTTAAAGGTGTAGAAGAAACCCTAGCGGTGCACAATTGGGAGGACATAATTTTAGACCCATTTTCCACCACTCCAAAACATTTCCGCTCCAACAAAATTTTCCCTAAAACATCTTCAGAACTTGAAATAAACTTGAGAGAAAAACTTGAAGAAAAACTGAAACCAGACACATAATTTGACAAAAATTGACATAATAAAGTAATATTATCTACAAAAAGTTGAGATTCCACTTGATATATCTCCACTTGAGTTGACCTACTGCAATCCGGGATTTCTTCTTGAGGAGAGATTACAGCACTAGACTGATCAGCCCTATCTACCCTAAAAATGAAGGTTCACCAACAAAATGATCACCACTATCCTCAAATACACCAGAAGAGGACTTCAAATATTTTCTCTTCCTAATGCAAGTGCAACAGTGACAAGATTCAGAAACACCAGGCCTAGTTTCCCAACCTTCATCACCTGAAGGTGCCAACCTCATATGTAACCGCCTCATATCCTCCCCAGTAATCTCCAAACTGATCCCAACACCAGACTGATAACCAATCTTGGCCTCAAAATCCATCAAAAATGGCCCTCCTAAAACTGTCTTCACAGCTGCTCTAGCCACATAAAAATGAACTTTTCCTACAGCTCCACCTACACCTAAATTTACATGCTCTGCTGTACCAATCAACTCAGTAGCATGCCCACATATCCCTCTGAGATTTCCTCCAACACCAGCTTTAATTGGCAAATCCAGACTAGTTGCTTGTCCAATGAAATTAAATTTATTTGTGAGCTTGAATCAACCAATGCCTTCACATCTTTGCCATTTAAAGAAACCACCAAATATCCCAAAGGAGCAGAAAAATTATTCTACACCTCATTACCAAACTTCTCCACATTTTCACACATATACTCCACCTCACCAGTCGCCACTCTTATCCTAGTCAAATGCTTCTTCTGCTTTTCAGCAAGGGCTGGACTAATAGTGAACAATTCACTCAAAGATAATGGAATCTGAAGCTAATTCACCCTTCCCAAAATAACATCCATAGAATTTTCTTGACCAGAAACCACTGGCCTCTCATAATGAGCCTTACTCCTAGCAACCTTTGCCCTAGAAGACTCCTGAGGTCCCACATTACCAACAACATCACACATCTCCACATCAGAATTATCCCCATGAACCTTTCCATCCACAGAGACCAAACCAGAACCAACAACAGTAGTTCTAACTCCCTCCATTGGCCCACTAGAACTTGGCCTAGGCAAAGAAGCCAAAGGCACATCCTCCTCTGTATCTGAACCATCATTCAAAGGTATAGGATCACCATTAAGATAAAAAGCACCAAAAATAGGGGGACCCATATCAGGTATCCCCTTCTGCATCTGACAAATCTCTTCAGGAGTATAAATATTCTTGGGATCTTCAGCCTTCTTAGAATCTGCCTTTCCACCTCTTGACCTTAACTGATTAGAAATACTGCTTCTAGCTTTAGAAGAAGCTGCCCTCCTAGCAGCCTCCACATCATATACACCAGCCATGCACTAACCATCTGCCTTAACAACCTTTACTAACTCCAAATTACCATATGAAGTAGATAAAGTAGCCTTACTAACCTCTTTTTCCTTCCCCTTATCTACAGAATTATTTCCAGTACCAGAAGAAGCCTCAGTAGGCAATTCCTCAAACCTAGCTCTCTTTTCACCCATAATATTCCTCCTCACCAAATCCGAAGGAGCCTGACCTTCACTGGGCTTGATAAAAGATCCATCAAGAAAACTAAATACCTTTCCATCAAAGTTTACTCTACCAGCAGCCTGATCCCTATTCAAAGTCCAACAATCATTATACTTATGTCCCTTCCGGTTACAGTAGGAACAAATCCAAACATCAACAGTACCACCATTCCTCCTATCATAACCTCTAATTGAATAAGATGATGAAGAAGAAGCTGAAACCCTGCTTGCTTTCTAAGTTTCTTGAACAAAAATTTTCAATTGCTTCGTTAAGTCAGCCAATCGATCCACCATCTCTTTATCCACATTCTTATCCACCTTAGGAACCGGTTTCCCCATTTGAGATTTTCTTACCTCCTGAGCCTTCTTCATAATATTGTTATTATCAGCCAAAACTTCATTAATTTTGCTGAAATACTGTGTACAGGTTTCTTGATAACTGTCCACAGCCAAAAGCTTGAGGTTAGACTCCACAAATTCTTTAACCACCTTAAGAGCAGGCAACTTCTGCTCCCCATTAGGTAAGGTTTTCATCAAACCCTTCCTAGACAAATCCTTTAACACATCCATCCTAACATCCCTCCCAAAAGCGGACCAAAATAAATATTTGACTGCATTTTCATGAGACTATTCCTCTACCTCCACCAGATATTCCACCACAGTTTCAAAACTACCAACAAATTTCCTATAACTCACCAAAGAAGGTATTCCACCCTGTACTTGCCATTCTCCAACAACCTTATTTAAATCCACCATTGAATATATGACTCCCCATCTGTCCACCATTTCCCTACTAAGCCTTTTCCAATCCCTAATCTTATAACCCTCCATACCAGAAATCTCCTTCTCAACTTCCCTATCACCAATGAAAAAGATTACCTGCTTCACCATATCTAAATAAGAAGCCCCATCAATTCCAGCACCAGCCTCACATCTGCCTAAAAACCACTTTACATCATCACCAACAAACTTGGGCCCATCCCAAGTTTGAATTTTTACTGAAGGCCTGACACCATCAGCAGAAGCAGAAATAACACCAGCACCAGATGGAGAAGACATCCCAAATAGCACCAGAAACCAATAAAATCTGCAAGGGTTCAGCCCTTTACCAGACAACCGACAATATCCTACAAGGGTTCAGCCCTTTAGTAGGATAAAAAAACAAACAGAAACAAAAACAACAGATATAGCAAGGGTTCAGCCCTATACCTAGATCCCTACTACCTTAGATCCTGTACTAGTTCAGCCAGTTACCAGAATCACCAAATAACCAACGAATCAAAATCCAACAACCAGAAAACCAAAATCCAGAAGTCCAACAAGTAACTTTCTTCAGAAGCTAGAGAATTCAAACCCCATGTTGGGCGCCAAAAATGTAGAGTAGACTCCTACAGTCACCTTGCAGCAGGCAGAATCCAAGGTAGTTGGAAAAAAACAAAAAGAAATCCCTGTCCCTCTAAGTAAATGTAAGATTCATTTAACTAAGCTTGAAGATCTGCTTGAAGAGTTGGATAAGTTGAAAATCTTAGAGAAAGACTTTGAAAGTGTTGGAAACCTATAATATAGAAAAAAAATAAGTGCAATAAATGATTAAACCCCTAAAACAAATACCTTATACCAGATTACACTGATACAAGTCACAGCAAATACTTAGAACAAGCCACAACACTTGCCCCAGAGACTTAAAAGTACAGTAAAGTACCCCAGAAACTACCCTTGGGATGATCTGTTCAAAGGTGCCTTATTAAAGTTCTTCCCAAGATTTAACCAGTTTCCCACCAAAATTAAAGAGTATTCTTTATTATATTTTTATTTTATAAATTTTTTAAGAAAAGAAATAAAGTTGAGTCACCCAGGATGAGAGCTATCCAATGGTACCCTATATGTTATTTTTTTTTATTATAATTGTTGTTATTTGTTAAATATTGTTAATTATCAAAAAGACCCTTATTATCCAAACTAAATGACAAAAAACCTGTAGAAGACTAAGATTCCCCCCCCTTCTATCTGATTCTCCTCCTCCAGACCTTTCCAACAATACCCTACATGCATAGATCTACAATAAACTATTGATCTAACAAGCATGATAAATTCTAACCAAATTTTGCCACAATAGCCAAACTTTTCTGCAGTGACCAAACTTTGCACTGGTGATCAGACTTTTCTACAGTGACCAAGCTTTATCACAGTGCCCAGACTTTTCTGCAGTGACCAAACTTTGCACTGGTGATCAGACTTTCCCATTGTGAGCAAATTTTGCCACAATGAGCTCTTTTTTCCATAATGAGCTAATTTGGCCTGAGTGAGTTAATCTTTTCACCATAACCAAACTTTTCCACAATGACAGATTTTTTCCAGTACACTTCGCTTTTACACCAGAAAATCACCAGAAAATCACTGGAGCCCACCGGAAAAAAAATGGCTACTCCATGAGCACACTGCATCCACCAAAAATACCAAGAGAGCCCTAGAAAATCCAGTAAAACCAATACCCGATCCAAGAAACCATCAAATAACAATAGGAAAACCAACATATATCCATTCCAAAACACCATAAATCCTCCAAAAAAAATCACCATAAATCCTCCAAAATCACCATTAATCCACCCAAGAAAAATCCAGTTAACTCCCTTCAACCAAATTAACACCTGATAACACCATGATTTTCTTCCAACCAAGGTCCAATTAAATTTTCACCTAAGTAGCCTACCCAGATTTGGAATGCCACAACGTTGGGCGCCATAAATGTAGACAATCCTATTGTGCTTGCTATAGGCCTTGACCAAGGGAGTTGGAGTAAAACCAGAGAGAATAACCCCTGTCCCTTAAGAAAAACAAGTGAGATATACCTGTTGCAGCAAATTGGAGATCTGTTTGCTAGACCCTCTAATTAAACACTCTTGACCCCTTTAAAAGTGAAGATAATAGTCCCAGACAGACTACCAGAAAGAGTTGAAATGAACAGTAAAAAATTCCAACAAAACACAATCCAATGAGACAGTGAGGAACAGAGAGGCGATGAGTAAATAGATAAGATGATTCCCTAAAAATCTTCCTACACACGCATCAAACAGCCAGTGCACAGACCACCCTGAAAAATTTCCCACCCAAAATCCAGCTTTCCCAGCCTTTTTCATGCATAAAAGTGAATTTTAGCGCCTCCCCAGAGCCCATGCGGGCAGGCCGCTTGGGGTGGAGCTGCTAAGGAGCAGGCGGGCCGCTTCTAGGCCCTAAAACACCCATAAAACCAATAAAAAGCCTAAAAACCCTGAAAACCCATAACTTCACTAATAAACAAGATAAACACACATAAGGCATACCAAAATGAAAAGAAAATAAAGGACAATAAGCTGAGACATAAAAAGTGAACCTAGATTTAAGCACCACTAAGCAATAAACATCCGATAAATACCAATAATAACACCATAACTCCCCAATAAAACAAGGTAACCACCCATAAGGGATACCAAAATGAAGAGAAAAGAAAGGACATTAAGCTGAGACATAATAAGTGACCCTAGCTTAAACCTCCATAAACACTACTAAATATCACCTTAAGATTAAAAAAAACACTAATAACACCATAACCCAATAACACCCTACATACCAAATACCCCCAAATATGCACTCCAAAGGCCTACCCAGGTTTGGATAACCACAGAGATACCCCTCCAATCTTTTCTGTGGTGATATATAATATTTAATCTTATTTTTAAGATATCAGCTTAATGTACTTAAGGTTATCTTATTTTAAGTATAAGACACCGCGCAATACGGGGGGCGGACTTGTTAGCAAGTCCGCAACCTTGGACTCAAATTCACCACAGATTGAACACACATTGAGCTATTGACAAAGGAACCATACAATCAGGGATGAACACCACTCAGCATAACAGTTTTTGTGGGTCTTCAAGTAGAGTTCAGTATGAGTTCAGTATGAGTTCAGTCTGAGTTCCATCTGAGTTCAGTCTGAGTTCAGGTTGGGGACTTGCTAGCAAGTCCACCCCCTATATTGCGTAGTGAGAAATACTCAGTCCTAGAGATATCTAGGCTGACACTCCCTCACCCAAAAAAAACAAAAAAAAATGTTAAGAAATTTTAATTAAAATTAAGGAGTGAAATAGAAAAATAATTTTTAAATTTTCTATATTACATATACTGAATAAACAGTATTATTTTGATTTAAATTTTTTTAAGAGATTTTTAATATCAGAGATTTCATTTTCTGGAATCCACTGGTCATATTCACTTGATTTATTTTTAAATCTTAATAGATACTCAACGCCCTTTTCTTTTGTAAGCTGTCTCTTTTTAAGTATCTTTTCAATCTCTGCTTTTTCAACTATTTTTTCAGGTTGCTTTTTATTCCTTCCTGAACTTCTTGGAAATAGAGAAGTATCATTAGAATGGTATGGTTTAATAAGAGATATAGGAAATACTGGATGTTTTCTATCATATGGTGCATATAGAATAACCTCAACAGCATTTTTACCAACCATCTTTTTCACTACAAATGGTCCAATAAATGGATTCTTCAATTTAACATTACCATTTAAATTGAAATGTAGTGTAGAAATAATGACTTCATCACCCTCTTTGAACATTTGTTCTTTATGGGATTTATCCCATCTTTTCTTCTCATACTCAAATGCCTTATTTATACATTCTTAAGCATGTTTTCTGCATAATTCTTGCATCTGAAGAAAATACTTAGTACCTGGATGAATATCCAATCTAGGTAATTTATTAAGAGTTTTAGCAGGGGTATTAGGTACATAACCCAACCATAACTCAAATGGCTTTTTTCCAGTGACAGAATGTACTGTAATATTGTATGCAAATTCTAAACCTGGGATAAGGGTTACCCAATCATTTGTGAATTTGTCATTGTCTTTAAATTTAAGACCAAAAGCAAAATATATTCTTATCATATCTTCTAAAGTTTGCATCATTCTTTCTGCTAGCCCATCAGTTTGTGGATGATGTGCTGTAGAAAGTTTTAATTGCCACTCTGAAAAATCCATAAGTGATGTCCAGAACTCAGAAGTAAATTTAGGATCTCTTTCAGAAACTATTGCTTTAAGGAAACCTGCTATATTTATTATTTTTTTACATCATAAAATAGCTAAGTCCTTTTCAGAAACCTTTTTGTGGGTAGGAATAAATTTACAAATTTTTGTAAATCTATCTACAATTACCCATTCACCACAGAAAAAATGGGGGGGTATTGCTAGCAATACCCCTTGCTTGAGCTCCGTTGAGCCACAAATCTATGCTTGAATTATGCACACATCATCACCATGTAGGAAATTGTTTGGCCTTACATTTAGTCAGAGATTTGTCACAGATTGAGCTCAAGATGAACCTACATTGATCACCGTTTGATCTTGTAAAATCCTAATTTGATCATCAGTTAAGCTCCCTTTGATCTCACTTTGATCTAACATAAGCTTTTGCATATCCAATATGTCAACTATTCACTTTCAAAAAGATTCATAATGAATTTCACATGGAATATTAGAAACGAAACCATTAATTTTGAGTAAATGTCTCATCAAAATGATTAATCTACAACAAAATACCATCAAAATTCAATCTGATTACTGAAAACTTTTGTTAAAATGACTAATAGATATTTAAATTGGAAAATAATATTCCATTTCTCAATTTCAAATTCAAAATATAAATCCTCGTTTGAAATGTGAATTTTGAAGATTCCTTGCCTTCCTATATTATGAGTAATATTTGAGGTATTTTACACCTTTGTAAATATGGTGTTGTGCTGCTAGAAATTATCTCTGTTTCAATTCAACTTTATTGAAGCTTGATTCCAGAATGATACATATTTTATAACTATTTTGAGAAAAAAGTCACTAGTAATGAATTTAGCCTTTTATCTGTCCTTTATTAAACCTCACTTAATCCTACTTAAATCCAAATTGACCCACAAAAACCTTATTTGGGATATTTTTTAGCCCAGGATGATTCAAGATTGGAGCAAAATATTATTTTAAATATCCAATATTCCTATTGATTAAATTTCTTCAAGCTTACTTTAAATTCACATTAACATTAACTTTCACAGGAAATATTAAACACAAATCTTGAAAATATAGTATTTAAAATCATAATAAATATAATATAATATGCTTACAACAAAATTTTCTTTCTGGATTAATTGAAACAAAAAATTGTTCATTTGTGAAAATAGAAAAAATACTATCCATCCTGAATTTAGAATTCATTTTTAAAAATTTAATGCCCCCTCACTTTCAAGTTTATCATGTATTTCGAAAATTATATTTTTAATAATTTTGTGAATAGTACACCTGAGATATAAACTTGGGGATATCAAAAACTAAAACATCAGCAAATTGAAATGTTTTTTATTGTTATGAATGGAAATAATGATTGAAAAACACCATTAGAGCAAGTTTGATTTTGAATAATAGGCATACTTTCTCATGTAAATTTCAATAAAAATAATTTTTATTCTTACTTAAGTTGCGGTGGATACATTTGAGCTCAAAAAGAATTAAAATTGATAAAATAAGACTTCTATAGTTCATATTCAAAAATGAAATCACCCTTCATTATCTACCTGTAAACTATTTTAAATTGAATAATTTCAAAGTCAGTATATACTGATGTTATTTTTTCTTCTAAAAAATTTATTATATAGATTAATAGTCATAAACAGTTGACATAGATGTTAAATTTATATAAGCAATCTTTAATTCATAAAATGATAAAACTATCTTTTATGTAAAAAGTGATGAAGGAAAAAAATATTATTAAATTTTTGATGCACTATCAATAAAATTGAAGATAGAGCATATCAAAAGTTTAAACTTAATTTCAATTTTGATATCATCATTTTATTTTATTTTACTTGAGTAGAAAACAGATTTTAAATCTCAATATAATTTTAAATCCCATTAGTTTGTAGATTTCAACATTTGAAACTATGAAATAAATATTTATGAAAGAATTTTACAATATTTGCCCTTCTAAAAACTCATAAATCCAACTTCAAATCTTCTAACCTTCACAAGTAACCACAATGCATTCTGAAAATACTCTATATTTAAATAATTAAAGGTAAATAAAATTATGTTTTTATTCTTTATTTCAATTTTTGATAAATAATATATATATATACATATATATATATATATAATTTCTTAAAAAGTCTAAGAGGGAACTTAATAGTGGTTTTGGCATTAGATATATAGATTCAACTTTCAAAAAATTTGTTTGGAATAAATTACAAAGACAAAAAGGATATATTTTGATGAAAGAATACTGATTTAGGTTCTCTTAAAATATTATTAACCATTTTTATGGAATATTAATCCATGGTTATCATTCTTTATGATATTATCATAGAATTTTTTCCTTTTTTAATATAATGATTTTCTATTGTGTGGTATGTAGGCTAAGATAAGTTTAAAAGATTTATTGAAGATATATATACCAGAAACAGTATAATCTGTAAATTTATAACTATAACTTACTTTTCTGATGTTTTACATCATTGATAAGTAGCTCATGCATTACACAAGTAAATAATTATAGTCTCTGGAAATAATTCCTTGTGAATTTCAAATTTTTTGTTATTCTTAAAATCATTACTCAAATAAACTAAAATTTCTTCAAATATTGATTGAAAGAAGGAGTTACAAAATCTTATTTTGTAGTTATAAAAGTTTGAGTTATTTTTCATATTATCAAGTATAATGAACATTTGTAAATTTTAACTTGAAAACAAGTGATCATAGCAAAGTAATACTGGAAGAATCAGATAAAAAGGGTGGAATAAAGTCATAGCACAACAGGAAATGATACAAAATTGTTGATTTTTATCTCATAAAATTCAACTTATTTTTAACATATTTTACCACCTTTAGATAATGTTTAGTGGATTTTAACATTATTATAACAAGCAAACTTAACAATGTTTTGATTTTTTTAACAAAAATAAATATTGTTAGATCATTTTTTTAAAAAATATGACTTATTTTTATGCTTTATCTACAATAGTTAGTAGTTTTTTTTGCAGAAATTACTTGTTTTGATATTCTATTTTTGAATTTTTTAAGAGACTTCATTGCATTAAAGTTTTGTAATAATTTTTCATTAAAGCATCATATTTTAAATCTAGAGAATTGGTTTTGAAATAATATATATTTTCACGTTAATTGACTCATTATTTTTGGATTGATAAATTATGTTAAAATTGGGATTGCTTATTTCTAGTGAGTGTACATCATAGTTTGTTTTCAAATCAAAGATTAATAAATGGTGAAATTTGGTAAAACTCTAAATATCTTTTAAACCTTTTTGATTTAAATAATGTTTAATGTTATGTAATCATTCTATAAGTAGAACACAGTTAAAATCTGATAATGGTACATTGCTTTCAATTTCTAATACTAAAATTCTATTCTACTTGAAACAATGTAAACTAAAGCTTGGTATCTCATAAGAAACTCACAATTTTCAAAAATCATATTTCCAACTTTTTAAACATGATACACATTAAAATATATTTTTAGAATAATTTCCTAATTAGTTTCAAATACTAGAAAATAATGACCTCAATTTATTTTAATACTTAAACCATTCTGATGAGTGAATTTCACAATCCTCTAAGTAACATATGGTTACCATTTATACACATATGCATGATTTCTCCTTTTGTTTAATTTTAGCTGAATCTAAAAAGTAAAATCACATGTTGAATATCATCTATAGATAAACTTCTTATATTAGAAGCTAATATTTCATATGAGAAATTTGTTATTGAGTTTGGGAAACATTAATAAGTGTTGGGTATTATAATTGAGCCATTTATTCAAGTAAATAAAAAAGGATGACGTTCTAAATATTTCATATATATATATATATATATATATATATATATATATATATAATAAAAATTAATTATATAGTAGCATTTAACCATGTTTTTATACTAATGTCATATAAAAAAAGGGATTGAACTAAAACTTTCAGTAACGAAAATAAAAATAAGATAAGTTAATATTCTTGTTTATATTCTCATATTTTTGAAATGGCTTACTTAAGGGAGAAAATTATTTGGTTTTAGAGTACAAGAATTTCTAGATAAAAATCTTCACAATATAGTTTGACCCTCTCAAAAAGAAAATTCCTCAAATTTTACTATCACATTTTATATATTTGTTAAGTAATAGAAAATGGAGTTGTGTCTTTGACAATGAAGCTTTAGAAAATGAAATAAATGATTTAAATTTATAATATAATTTTTGAAACAATAAATCATGTATTCAAAAAAAATTATATATCTTACAATCAAGATAACAGTATTAATTAAGCAACTCTAACAACTTTGGAAAGAACCAAGAAAAAAATAATTAGTAAAATGCATAAGTTATTTTTGGAATTTAAGGAAACTTAATAGCTCTACCTGTAAACTAGCCTTAAAGCAGGTTTGGATTTAACATGTGGAAATTCATACATAGTACCCTTCCATCATTAGAGCAGAATAAAATTTATGTAGTTTTATTTTTTTAATTTATAATAGTATTTTTATTTTTGGCTTTTTCATTAGTATAACTATATATTTTTTAACTTTTTTGTTTTTCATAACATAACACCACGCAATAAGGGGGGCGGACTTGCTAGCAAGTCCGCAACCTTGAACCCTAATTCATATCTTTTTAAGCACACATTGAGGAAGTGATGAAACCATCATGAAGAAGTATTGAATTTACTTTGAACACAAATGGGGCTACAAGGGCTGGAAAGGCTGGAGAGAGGGGTGAGGAAGGGTGTATGGGGTAGCGAAAAGGTTGGGAAAGAGTTGGAAGGGAAGATTAAGGGTTCCGAGGCATTTTAAATGAAGAAAAGGGTCTGGGAGAGGTTGAGAGGGGTGAAATGGGGATCAAAAGAGGATGGCATACAATGGGGCTGGGAGGATAGCGAAAGGCATGGGAAGGGAAGACAAGCATGTGTTGATAGAATTGAAAGGGATGGAGATTGGTGCAAACAGAGTGTGAAAATAGGAGGATGAACTCTGTTCTTCGGGCGAAGAACAGAGTTCACTTCCATAAAATATTAGCTGAAACAAAACAGAGTGTGAAAATAGGAGGATGAACTCTGTTCTTCGGGCGAAGAACAGAGTTCACTTCCATAAAATATTAGCTGAAACATAGTTTTCAATTCTGTAAAAACAGTTGTAGGTAATAGAAAAAGTCACTGATCTTCAAAAAATACTTTGCATTGAGTAGACTCATGGAATGATTTTTTCTGGCTTCCATTCAGTTATCCTCACACTTTCACTATGTTTTCAATATAGATCCATTGTTATTTGTGTGATACTTCAAGTGAAAGTTCAGTATTACTTCAGTCTGAGTTCCATCTGATTTCCATCTGACTTCAAGTTGCGGACTTGCTAGCAAGTCCTCCCCCTATATTGCGTGGTGTAAGTTCAAAGCTGCACATCACTACTTCAAGATGAAACTCCATATAATGTAATCAATGAATGATATATTATAATGAATTTTACTAGAGACTTTTCAAAAATGGTGATTAAGAATACTTATTATAATTTTTTAAATTTTTATTATTATTCTATCTTTTGAAAGGAGATGGCCATATCTCAATTTAATTAGTTTTTCCTCAGAAAAATTTATTCTTGATCTAAATAAAATTGCATCACTATTAACTAGATGTTATTATACAATTTTAACAATTTTTTTATCTGAACATAGTTGAAAGTATGTATAAATTAAAGTGTTTCCACATAGTCTTACTATTATCCCACCATTATTTTCACATTTAGATTTCATTATAACTGTAAAATAAGTTTTTCAATAATTTTAATAATACCTTAATATTTAATAATTTAGTTACATAGTAGATTTTTTATCCTTTTTTTTATGAGGCTTATTATATAAACACTACTTTTAGATTTTATCCATTTTGATGTCTGATAATTTAAATTTTCATTTAACTACCCAAATTATATCAAAAAAAATTCAAAAGTATATTTTTTTAATGTACTCTTTTTGATAAACTTATCATTTCTTATAGGTTATTCTTCAACTATTTATTGTAATTAACTACCCACTCATTTATGGTCTGTTATTGTTGTTCATTACATACAGACAAAATAAGGATACTCTCATATTATATTGGAGTTTTAAATTAAAAAGTAAATACTAGTGGCTGGTATTAAATATGAAGTTGTTATAACTAATTTGAACATTAATTAATTATTAAATGGCATTTTATATTACAAATTATATTGAATGTATATAAAAATAACACTCAAGAAATATATATAAGATATATATATAACCATTGTATATCAAAAATGAAGTACTTATCAACATGGTCTTTTTAAATGATTTTCAAATTTACTTAAAGAGACATTAATATTACCAATTCAAATTTTATATCAAATACAACAATATTATTATTTCATTTTTAATTATTTTACAAAAAATTTGAGTTTCAAAGTAATTTAATTCAGTATTTAATGAATGTTTTTGAAAAATATTTTTAAAAATAGAAATAACCCCTCACAAAAAAAAATATAATTTTTTTTACTTACAATTTGCACCATATTTCTACCCTTAAAATATTTGTATTCTTCTAACAAAAATATTTTTTAAATAAATTTAAAAATTTTTTCATTATTCAATTACAAAATGTCAAATTTATAATTTATTTTACCTTACTAAAAAATTTAGTTGAAAATTTAATTTTGTATTTCCAAAAAATAAACTTAAATGTCAAAAATTAAAAAAACAAAATTATAAATATAATTATGAGAAAGAGGTAGATTAAATTTATAATATTCATATAAAAAAAATTCATATATTTTATGGTGTTTGAATTTTAAATTTAATGTATTAAAAATTAATTATTAAATAACCAAGCCAAATGAAATTGGCTTGGATTTTTGGTATCACTAGAACTTATTTTTTTTCTTTTACTCACATTTTAATTTTTAATTTTTTTTTTTTTCTACATTTCTCATTTTTTTTTTTATGATTTTTAATGTTTTTAAGACCGAAGTTGCTTTCAAACAACTTCGGTCTAACGTTTCTCTCACTTTCCCACCAGATTGCACCTGGTAGGGAAAGTCGCTTCCATTTTAGAGACCAAAGTCCCTTGCAGGGACTTTGGTTTCTCTGTGTGCATTGCACAGCCAGAAAAAAACTGGCTGTGCAATGCACTGCATGCAGCACATGCAACACGCATCGCTGCTGCAAGTAATGCGCATTGCATGCAGCGCGCATTGCACATGCTGCGCATATCTCATGCAGCTGACTTGATATCAGCTGCATGAAATATGGTAGCGATTGTGCAACGCGTGTTGCACACTGCTTTGGCCACCTCCCAGCCTAGTAAATTAGCTGGGAGGGTGGCAAACATTACAGCAAGCAATCGAAGTCGCTTTTAGCGACTTCGATTGCTTGAAAGAGACACTTCCAGCCAGGGGAAACCTGGCTGGAAGTACTAAATTGTAATGTAAGGGACCCAAGCCAATTTCAAAGGCTTGGGTCATAAATTAAGGTTTCTAAAAAGCAGCCAGTATAAATCTGGCTGCAATAAAAAGTAAATTTTTTAAATAAAATACATAAAAAAATAAAAATTTGTTCAAATAAAATATACAACACTCTTTCGCCAGTAAGAAACAGCCTTCCATTGTTACACATAGAAACAAAATCAAATGTTTCTTTCATCAACATTGGCCATGTTTCAATATTTTGAACCAAGTAAGATCAGGAAAAAGGTCACGGCAAAAAAATTGCATAATTAAAAGTCTCCCAATTTAATATGGTGCGGAGGTTCATATTTTAGAAATAGGTGGTGCACATTATAGTTTCCTTTAAAAAAATTCAAAAATGAATTAATTTTGGCGCAATGTAAATTTAAATGTGATGAGTGTATGTTTTTTAGCTACGTGAAACATGGTAGCTAGAATTATGTGGCGTCAATTTTTTTTAGATGTGAAATTCAGTGCTCCACAAATGTGCATCTGTACAACATGCAGCCAAGTAAATTCTAGCTGGAATTAGTATATGCATGGGAAAAAATGATCATGCTGTGTACAGTGCCTTGGCAACATCATTCTTGGAATTTAGATGAAGTTTATCATATGACTTGGTGAGCTGCATTTTTTTGAAAATGTGATCAGTGAAAATTCATGATATATACATCTGTTTGCCACCCAATTTATTTTTCCTTTCTCTTTCTCACTTACCTTTTTCAAAAATTATCAATCATATTTTTGCTTTATCATTTTGAATTATTGGTACTATTTTCTTGACCTTATCTGATTACCGGTAAGCAAATTTTTCTTGCTATTGCATTTCATATCATTTTGGTTTGTTACACTTTTTTACACTTTTGACAAGTTAATCTAATGATTCTAATTCTGAATTTATTTTTATGGTATCTTTTACTGTACCCTTTCAATTCATTATAAAATAATTCTTTTTCAGTTAACTTAAAGTTTTTTTATTTGTTTTTCAATTTACTTTTCTTTATTCCTTATCAAAAATGTTCAATTTATTTATCTAACCATTTATTTTTTAAAACAGTGATTATAAAATAAACTTTATAATTAATTTTGATCAATCAGCTACAAATGGAAGAAGATTTTATAGACATGTAAGTTCATGTTTTGCTTATCATTTTTCTATATTTCTTTAATACTTTCTCAACCATTATATTATTAATATGAAAAGTAAAACATCATCTCGTACTTGCTGAAAGCATACAGGATAATGTTTTGCTTTTCATAATAATAATTAGATTGTTTGTACTTTACCTTTAATTTATTGGTTTTTAAGTTGTTTCAAAGTCTTGTACTTGCTGAAAGCATACAGGACAATGCTACAATTTAAAAATTAATAATTTATTGAAGTATAACTTTCTAAGTCAATATATTGATCAGAGCAAGATTTTTCATTTTATATATGTGGATATCATAATTCCGTAAATTTTTTAATATTACTAGTGTATTGGAGTTATACTTTCATTATATTATTAATATTAAGTGTAGAGCCAAATCTCGTACTTGCTGAATGCATACAGGATAAAGCTATACTCTTTATATGTATAATTTAATAAAGTATACCTTTGAAACGCTTTCTTAATATTTGAAATAAAGAAAAAGTATATAAATTTACTAATATGTAGATATGCTAACTTTTGTATTTCTAATATTGAAGATATGATAAAGTTAAAGGTATCATTGATTGATAATTGAAATTATGTTACTATTTTCTAATTTTTGATTTTTTTCTATTTTAAATAAAAATTGAATTCTCTTAGGATTGAACCATCAATGAGTAACGATTTGAAAAAAAAAACGGCCAGGGAAGAACTCTAACAATAGGTGGGCGAAAGACATTGCTACTGGAATGAAACTTGTAAACGCTCTTGGAATGGATACAAACGGGAAGAAGCCACATTTCTATGCACAATCTTATGCAAATAATATGACAGATTGCAATAATTATTACAATTTTTTTCCTGGATGTAGTATTTATAAACCAAAAGGTGTCTTAATACCTAATGTTCTTGTGCAGACTTTTGAAATTCATGAGCTCAAAGAACTAGATATGTTAGAAGCTACGGTGCGATGCATTAAGGATCTTTCTTACTGCAAACATGAAATTAAAAATAATGGTTATCATCAAAGAGCTGGTGGTTTTGGAAAAATGTTTGGTGGTGGCTTTATTTTAGATAGAAAGAAATCTTTACATATTCGTAAGTATCACTTTTTTTAATTTAAATACTGAATTTTTGAATGCTTTTCCTTGCAGATGAATACACTGATGATATTGTAAAAACGGATGAATATAAAAAACAAATGAAGAGGATTGCAATGTACTTTGAATATTTTTTTAAAAAAATATCATATGTAAAGTACAATGAGGCAACTAATCTTTGCGCAAAACTTGGTATTCCTGGATTTTCAAAAGTTTCTAGTGAAGAAGAGGGTGTACCGTTTGCTAGTAATTTAACTTGGACATCTGGAGGGAATGGTAATGGGTTCTCTAATGAGGTTCATCTCGATAAGGATGCAAGTGAGTATACTTTAGGAATATTTTTTCCTAAAGATACAGAAAAAAACACCATTCATATGAAGTATGATAAGACCCAACCACGACAAATAGGTGGAGAACTTATGTTTCCCGAAATTCGAAGTAAAATCAACTTTGAAGCAACTAATGGAATAACAGTGACATTATGGCCTGCCAATCAACTAAGGCATTTTACCTCAAGATGTCATGAAATTCCTGGCTTCACTAGGATAGGTTCTTCTATTCAAATCAGCACTAGACTTTTTCATGCTATAGAAAAGCTTAATGTTTTTGATATTGATATTTCAGAATACTTAGAAATTAAAAAAGAAAAATTTAGGTTAGAATATTTGATTAGTGCTTTGAGAGTTTTTTTGAAAAGAGATGACTTAATAGAGGAAGAAATAGAATCAGCAAAGTATTATTTATCTAATGTTAAGACAAATCTAAAAAATCTAGATATATAAATATTAAAAATTTATATTATATATACACAACTTAATGCAAATTTAAACATGATAAATACTGGGAGTAGCTGTAACATTTTCAGTTTTGATAATTATAGTATTATCTATTTTTTTTATTTGTGAAATAAAATATTTTTTTTTCATAATATTATAAGAAAATTTGATTTACTTTTGAGGAAATATATAAGTTGTGAAATCTTTAAATGTCATTTTTATTAAATTGGTAGCAAAGGTTCTAAAATAAAAAAAACTATAATAAAGAATTTGAAATATATTAGCCATAAAAATGTGCTTTTAATGCTACCAAATTAACTGTATAGTATTTTAGGTCAAACAGGCTTATTAATAAAAAAGGTAATAATAAAGAGTTGAAGAAAGAATTTTGAATCAATAATAGATTAAATTGTATTTTTTTAAGAATGTACTCATTTAATTATTTAAATTGTTCTACTTCTGATTAAAAATGTTACAATCAACGAAAATATTTGTAATAAATAATAGATTATATAATATTAAAGGTAAAGTAACAAAACTAGAGCAGTTATCATATTTTTATATAAACAATAAAATATTTAAGAATTTAATACAAGTATTTGAAATCATATAAGTAGATTTTAAAATCTTTGTTATTGCTGGACTTACAATAATTTTTTTTAATAATTAATTTAGAAAATCATGTCAAAGGTTACTTAATAAATTTCAAAGATGGTCACATTTTTGACGTATTTGAAGGAAAATAACTTGAATTAAACAAGATATATCATATAGACAGAACTTTATCTATTTACATGTTGGAATATTAATTTATTGAAAGGCTATGTTTAGCAAAAAAAGGTGATACTGGCTGAATGGAGCTCCAGTGATTAAGAAAATCTGCAGAAATAGCCCTAGCAATTCCCAGAGGACTTGGGGTATCAAATTTTAAAGGAAATGGATCACACTTGCCTATAAAAGGTTTTATTAATGTTAAAATATAGTTATTTAAATTTTTCCAAATTATTTCTTCCATCAAATGATTTTTTTTTTCATGTAAATTAAGAAACTTAACTTCTGATATTACCTCCAAGCAATCAGCTGCTGAAGCCAATCTATGATCTTGAGAGCTCAGAAATAAACCACGGACACCATCAATTATATAGAATGTGAAAGATTGATATCGGTGGTGGGAGTATTCAGAATTTATTTTGTTTAGTGCAGCCTTTTGTTTCTCTCTCATTATAGTCAGTTCAGTATTTTCATTTTTCTCACTTGATTGTTGAGCTTCACTAGTCTTGCCACTTGATATTGTTGCAGCACAATATTTTGATTTAAGAATGATAATTGACATAATTATATCAATGATAATATTGCTGATTTGAAGAAGAGTTGACATTGATATATCACGGGTTTGAAGTGCAGTGGGACCAACTTCTAAGCCATAAGAAATCGGACTCTTCAGATTTGAAAGGTGAGCTAGAAGCTGAAGACCACGTTCAATTGGACAATCTGAGTTAATATTTTGATGTGATGGAAGCTGGCTGAATTCATGTGCGGTCAGATAAAGTGAAGATGATATAAGAGATACCCATGAAGAACGGCAGTGGTCACTTGGGATCATTAATCTCATGAGCATTTGGATAAGATTGGATTCAGGGTGATTCGTTTTCTTTGTTGAGGAAAGAATTTCAGTATTTAAACCATCAGGATCACATAAATCTTCCATTTTTTTGAAATCAATATTATCGAGTACCCATAGCTGTGAGCTATCAATCTCTAAAAAAATATTTGCTACAAAAGGAAAAAAAAAATAAGTAAAAGAACAAAAGTCAAGACTAAAAATTATGGTAACTTACATAACTCAGTAAGTTTTGAAAGCCAATCTTCTCCACAAGATTTTTCCCAATGAAAAGTAAACATTGGAATATTTGACATGGGTTCTTGGGAATAAGTAGAAGAGCGTAATTCAAGGAGAGTAACAATTTCCAACCACGACCTGAGGACCTTTGCCGTGCTGATTCTACCTTTATAAAAATTATGAATTTTACAGAATTCCTCCTGCAAATCAGATTCTTTTAGAACTGAGGGTGAATAAGTTAGAGGTTTTTTCGATATCTTGATTGGAGTTGATTTCATTGGTAGAGAAGCTTTCAGAATGGTCAAAGTAGGTAATTTAGGAGGTGATGGGTATTGCTTCTTAGAAATGAAGGAATTTGGTGATGAGCTGTTTGAATCATCATCTTTATCAAACATATCAACATGTCTTGAAGAAGATTTTAAACTTTGCTTTTTCTGATGAACAAGCATAGCTTCATATTCTGATAGTTGATCATCGCTATTTTCATTGCTCTTTTCATCATCTTCATCAGGGAGAGGGCGTTTACGGATGGAACAATCTACAGCAGGTGAGTTTCTGGTACAAAATATCAAAAGAAAGATAAAAAGTACAATATGTAAGCAATAAAAGAGATATATGATTGAATTTTAAAGATAAAAGAATAACAATAAAAAAAAAAGGAAACAAGAATATACTCATTATCAAACCTTTGCTTTTTTTTTGAGATTTATTATTTGATACATCAGAAAATTCATTAGCAGAAGCCGGTTTAATACGTCGAACAAAAGAGGAGCCTTGGGATAATCTCTTTTTCTTGGAGCGGATAACAGGTGTTTCAAGATTTTCCTTAGAAGTTGAAGCATGAGTTGAAGCTGATGGTTCATCTGTCTCATCATCATCCCTAATGACAATGACTTCATCAGGAGGAATCATACCCTCCTCATAAGCTACAAATATATATGAAGAAAAAAAATATTAATAATCTTATCTACTAATTTAAAAGGAGACAAAAAAGGTGATGAACATACATTTTTCAAGGCTTTTCACATATTGGAGTAATTCATTACAAGGGTTAGATAAATATGAAGGAGAAGAATTATTGTTAAGGATCTTGACAAGCTCTTCTGTTTTATCTCTAGCCAATTGAAGTAAATTGCGATACTGAACTCTTGTTATTTCCTGCCTCTCATTGCTAAGTACAGGAGGGTTAGGTGCCATGCCATGTGGCAGACATGGTGCAAGCTCAAAAGCTTCAAAGCAAGTATCAATCAGAGAGTGGGATGAAACACATTTGGGTGCTGGAAAATCAAATTTTTGAAAAAAAAAAGATATAGAACATAAGTGAAATATATAAATTAAGAGAGAGGAACATGATATACATACAAAGTGGAGGTGTAGGATTTTGTATACTAGACATATTGATTAATGAATATTAAAAAAAAGTATTCGATATCAAAAAATTATGATGTAATATGATGAATAATTATAAGAAACTCTATTCTAGAAAATTGAAGTTGATATTTTAATAGGATAAAAAATTGAATAAGATTAAAATTAAAGTGAGGATGAAAGAAACAGAAAACATAAAGAGGGGGATTTTATATTATTTGAGCTTTTTTTAACATGTATTATTCATAGTGGGGTAAACTGAGTAACATGCTAAATCACAATCTGTTTATATTGAAGCGAAATTTGATGTAGCTAACAGAAAATACTAGTAATTCTTTGGGGACTTTTAGTGTGAAAAACAAATAATAACAAATTTATATCCCATATTCAAATTGCCACGGGTAAATACAAAATTTTTTAAATTAGAATTTACTCCTAAACAATGGAGATACACTTAATTAGTATATTATATGAAAAAAAAGGATAATCCTTTATGAATATTTGTTAAATTTAATTTCAGATGACAATGCGAGATTCACATATATACTGATATGCCTCATCAAACAAGAAATGAATTATAAATATAAAATTGGTAACATTAGAATTTAAGATAAGAATTTGTTTTTTAAGTGACAGGAGGAGTGTCAGGCTAGGGTGTGGGCACCGTGACCAAACCTTTGATAAACTTGGATACAACTAAGGGAAAAAAAAAATTGAATAGTTTTATTTTGCAATATATCTTAGTCTGCACAAGATATTGCATTGTTGTCCCTAACTATACCAAAATTGTTACTTTTCAAAAGTTATAGGACTACTAAGTTGATAAAATATTATTATGAATCACCCAATGAAATACCTTAAGCAACATTCAAAATTATTAAAATTTTAATATTCAATTTGAAGTTTGGATTAGCTAATTTTTCACAACTTACCACAGTTTTGATTAATATAATAAAACTTGAAAGAAATTGTTGAGATAACCTAGAAATGGGTGCAAGAAAATGATGAAACATATGACTTGAAACTTAACTCATACACTATTGATAAACTTCATGGATCCTGATTAATTTCTATCGAAATTAATTTTGAGACTAGCATATTGAATTTTAGCTATGACCAAGTACTGTAAGTGCCATGGTTTGTATTCAATATATTGGTGTTGAAATTAATTTTGATAGGAATCAACAAGTATCAGATGGCACCATGCATGAAACACTGACAGAAACCATCAAATTTATGAGGCAATGAACCTCATAATTTCGATCGAAATTAATATAGACCCCTGCATATTGAATACAAGCCATTTCACATGGACTACACAGACATAGATAAAATTCAACATGCATGGCTCAATATTAATTTTGATCGAAATTAACCAAGGCATTAAAACATCAATTTTTATATGGTGTAATTGATCAAACCAGTTTATCTAACTGCTTAGCTTACCTATACTTATAGGAATTTTATGCATAGTCCATGTCCATATTAATTTCAATCGAAATTAATGTTGACTAATACATAATGAATACATGCTATGCCACTTACACTTTCCAGGCATAGCTACCATTAAATATGCCAGTATCAAAAATTAATTTCGATCGAAATTAATGAGCATGATAATCATGAATTTCTGGAGTCAACTGCTTATTTTTATGCATGGTGCCTTGCCAACATTAATTTCGATCGAAATTACTTTTGATACTGGCATATTGCATGTATATATGCCTGGAAAGTGTAAGTGGCATAGTGTGTATTCATTATGTATTGGTCAACATTAATTTTGATCGAATTTAATGTTGACATTTGCATATTGAACCCAAGCCAGAAAACAACCCAGAAGATTCTTCATAAAACTTCCCATTAATTTCGATCAAAATTAAGGCTGACCATATACATATTGAATGGTAGTTATATCTGGTCTGAGTAAGTGGAGATTACTTATATTCAATATGTATTGGTCAACATTAATTTTGATCAAAATTAATGAGCATTTTGATCATGAACTTTTTCAGTCAGTTAGTTGTTTCAATGCATAATGGCATTCCAACATTAATTTTGATCAAAATTAATGTTGAAATGATATAATGCTTTTTTGCATGACATGTAAAGGACGGCAAGTATTTTTAAGTATTGAAATTTACTATACATGTTGAGGGTAAATATAAAATTTACATATCCATATTAATTTCTATAAAAATTAATGTTGACCAATACATAATAAATAGTAAATATGCCTGGCTAGTGTAAGTGGCATAGCTTTTTTTCAATCTGCACTTGGCAACATTAATTTCGATCGAAATTAAGGTTCATGATTATCATCAATTTATTCAGTCAGTTGCTTACTGTTATGCATGGTAACATGTCAACATTAATTTTAATAAAAATTGAATTTGAAATGCTACCAAGCATTTTTATGTAAGATGAAAAGTAGGGCACTCTATTGTTAAGTAAACACATTACAATGCATATTGAGCATGTAAATATCATTTACACATTAATATTAATTTCAATCAAAATTAATGTTGACCAATAAACATTGAACACAAGCTTTACAACTTACACACACCAGATATAACTACCATTCAATATGTATATGGTGCTCACTAATTTCGATCGAAATTAATGAGCAGTTTTATGAAGAATTTTTTGGGTCGTTTGCTGGTTTGGGTTCAATATGAAAATGTCAATATTAAATTCTATTGAAATTAATGTTGACCAATATGTAATGAATACACACTATGCCACTTACACTTTCCAGGAATAGACACCATGCAATATGCCAGTATCAAAAGTAATTTCGATCGAAATTAATGTTGGCAAGGCACCATGCATAAAAATAAGCAGTTGACTCCAGAAATTCATGATTATCATGCTCATTAATTTCGATCGAAATTAATTTTTGATACTGGCATATTTAATGGTAGCAATGCCTGGCAAGTATAAGTGGCATAGCGTGTATTCACTATGTATTGGTCAACAATAAATTCGATTGAAATTAATATGGATACATAAATGTGACATAAAGAGGTATGGACCATCAATTTGTTGAAAATACATTTTTATATCTCATACACACCACGCAATATGGGGGGCGGACTTGCTAGCAAGTCCGCAACCTTGAACCCTAATTCATATCTTTTTGAGCACACATTGAGGAAGTGATGAAACCATCATGAAGAAGTATTGAATTTACTTTGAAAACAAATGGGGCTACAAGGGCTGGAAAGGCTGGAGAGAGGGGTGAGGAAGGGTGTATGGGGTAGCAAAAAGGTTGGGAAAGAGTTGGAAGGGAAGATTAAGGGTTCCGAGGCATTTTAAATGAAGAAAAGGGTCTGGGAGAGGTTGAGAGGGGTGAAATGGGGATCAAAAGAGGATGGCATACAATGGGGCTGGGAGGATAGCGAAAGGCATGGGAAGGGAAGACAAGCATGTGTTGATAGAATTGAAAGGGATGGAGATTGGTGCAAACAGAGTGTGAAAATAGGAGGATGAACTCTGTTCTTCGCCCGAAGAACAGAGTTCACTTCCATAAAATATTAGCTGAAACATAGTTTTCAATTCTGTAAAAACAGTTGTAGGTAATAGAAAAAGTCACTGATCTTCAAAAAATACTTTGCATTGAGTAGACTCATGGAATGATTTTTTCTGGCTTCCATTCAGTTATCCTCACACTTTCACTATGTTTTCAATATAGATCCATTGTTATTTGTGTGATACTTCAAGTGAAAGTTCAGTATTACTTCAGTCTGAGTTCCATCTGATTTCCATCTGACTTCAAGTTGCGGACTTGCTAGCAAGTCCTCCCCCTATATTGCGTGGTGACATTATTTGTTTTTCTTAAATAAAATGTTACTCTCTCTCATATCACTTTATAACATTTACCAAGCTGCTTTGAAAAAAAACAGAATACATAAAATTCAATATAAGATAGCTATATTACACAGAAGATCACCGTTATACCTAAGTTATGATGATGTTGATGCTCTATTAATTGATTCCTGAATCTTTACCAGATCAATATCAGCTCCAACCCCAAGTGACTCACGTTCATTCACAGATAATCCTTGCAAAAATGTTGCTGAATAGCAATTCTTGGGGAGGTATTTGGGAACATTGAATATACCATTTTGTGCAACTGTCCTTTCTGATGACCGTGAATATGTTTTTAATGCTGATTTTTTTTGAGCTGGTGTATGGGCTAAGTCCTTTGTAATCTTATCCATTTTTTTAAACAAATCATTGAGTTCAGGATTTCGCCATCCAGGAATAGCTCGGATAGGTGCAGTTGGGGCTGGTGCTGGGCCTTCCTCGATATCAGAGATGCACCTAGTATCATGAAAAAGCACAACAAAACCTGGCACATCACTGCAGAGATCTCTTGCTAACTTGTAGCGTGCACTAGCAATCTGAATTCCAACTAAATCAGCTTCATAATAACAAAAAGCAAAGTAAAATTAAAAACTTACCTTGGTCCGATAACGTTTTACTTGTGCCCTTGCCCTCTTTTCAATCTTTTCTCTTGCTACCCTTTCCTCTTCTTGCCCAAACAACCTTATCATCTCCTTCCCCTTATTAACTACCCATTTCTCAATAACACATTGAGTGAACTGAAGCTTTGACTGATCGATTGTATTCAAGGTGGTGAGCCATCTGGTACAGTGGTCGCATACTATGCTTCCCATGACTTGATTCCAAGTTGATTCTGAAAAATCACGGCAAGTCCAATCAAACGCGAATTTCTGAAAACCTTTTTCTTGCAATTCACGCTCTAAGTTTCTTTTGACGGAAAGTGGGATCGGTGCTCCTCCTTTTAGTCCTCGAGGCTCAGGTGCTGGAAAAAATTTGGGTAGTCGAATTTTGGATCGCAAGAAGGCTATAGAATTGGTTATCAGAAATTGTCGATCAGCTGCAGAATTGGCACGGTTAGAAGATTGGACTTGGGTTAGGACAGTTTGAATGGTTTTTAGTTTGAATTGGCTCCAATCTTTCCAATTTTCAATCTCCAAAGTTGTTGGGCTCGCAGGATATTTTGATATTTGTGTTGGTCCCCCAAGACAATACTTCAGAAAGTGGTAAATATTTCTATTTAGACTGTTCGAGCTCCTGGGAACATCATTCCTTCTAACTAAGCCTCTTACAGCCCTTAACCCCCGTTCTCGCTCATGAGACTCTGCTGAATTGAGTCTGTGGTAATCACTGATACCCATAATGATTGAGGGATTCACTAACAATTCAAATAAGTTAATTAAATTGGTTATTTTTCAATAAAAGAATACACTACAAATTTTACTTACCTGCTCCACTTGTGCTTGCTCCTTGGTTAGGCTGAGCAGATGATGATTGGTCTCCGAAAAATTCCCTCAATACTTCACTAGCCCAATCTCTTCCTAGCTGATCAGCTTGCTGATCAGCACTTTCAGAAGCAGAAGGATGATTGGGATTAAAATTTCTCGGTTCTGAATGAGACTCTTGGCCTGGATTGGGATTAGGTGGTGGGTTAGGATTAGGTGGTACAGATTGAGATGCATCTGGAGGTGGATCAGCAGAGGGTGGTGGAGGAGTATTTCCAGTATTAGTATGTTGAGGCGGAAAACAATCAGAATCGGTTGGGTCAACAGACATCCCTTCAAAATTATCATCCATAATGAACTGTAATAAAATAAAATAAAATAAAAATAATCAGTTGTTAAAATTTATACCTATCAAAGCTAAAGTAAAAAAAGATACTATGTATATAGTCTTGTAAACGTGTATGTTCTCTTGTCGAAAAATAAAGTGAATAATATATAGCTATCAGCTAAAGTTGGAAGGTCAAACTATTTATAGTAGATGAATGAGCAAGAAGATCATTCATTAAGTAAAAATTTTATCATATTTCTCATTATCATGATTTTATTTCTTTCATTCTTACATTTAAGATAAAAATGACTCATTGAAAGCATGGGTTCTCTCGCAATAAAAGCAACCAAAGTAATTGTTCACTGGTTTATGATAAGGTAAGTTGGATGCATTGCATTTTTTAATCGAGCATTGAATTATTTCTTTCACCATTTACAAATATCACCAATCCTACAAATTTCCCCAATCCCAAATTAACACAAAGATGTTAGTCAACAGAAAATAAATTTGATTAATTTTTTCACTCACTACTGTCTGCAGTCCAATGGCAGTGACAACCTCGTCTTTGATTCCAAACATTCCTTTTTTGTGCTCGACAGTAGCTGCATGTCCAATTATTGCATCTTTCTTAATCACAATTTGAGTTGCTTTGGCTACTCTTACTAACCGACAATGCACTTGTGGGAAAAGCTCATAGGGATCCTTTGATGTTTCTTCTGGACGGAGCTCTTTGAAAGGACTTACTATTAAATATATTTGATCAATCACTTCCTTTGATCTGAAAAGATCATCAATTTGCCCAAACTGGCTATCTTTTCCATAGTAGAATTCAATTGTTGAATTAGCAATGTGTCGATGGTAACTAGTAAACCTCTTTCCATGTATCAATATGCTTGCTACATTTTCAACTACCCGATCCCCACTTTTCTCTGATGGTGTCAAAGCCCGTCTTGAAGTTTCTTTTCCCATTCGTGCCCTTACCCATTTAGTAAATAATGCCATACTTAGATGGATCCATTTGTTTTGTTTATCGAGATCAATATGGATTTTTTTAGTCTCACATTGATCATTATCTTCAGCTTCACCAAGATCTAATACCCTAGACTTCCAATACCAATGTTTGAGCATTGTTAGCCGTATCTCTCCTGTGGTAAATATTAATAAATTAGCACAGCTGAGTTTTTAAATCATTTCTTACAAACATTACATACGTGGATGGTGATTGTTTGGAATTTCAGATAATATATGATTCACCCGCTCTCCAGACCAAGTAGCTGTACCTGATGGTGGACCAAGAGGCTTTATCATTTCAGGATAATGTTGAGTGATATGCAGATTTGGCTTTGCATTAATATTCTTCCAACCCTCTTCAAGGCACTCACGATACTCTAACAGAAATTGATCTAGATCTTTAAGCTCATTAGTCTGTATATTTTTTAATGTCAAAAAATTGGTGATCGAGCATAATGTTACAAGTGACTTGAGAAGATAATATTCTCTTGGTTTATCAGCTGAGGAAGCTGAAGATTCAGATTCTTTAAATTTTTCAAACCAAAGGGGTATAAGTGACAAAGGGAAGTAGAGAGTATACAGCATGTGCCATTCTGCTGCCTTGAGGGATCCTGCCTTTTTAGATCCTACTGATTTTGGAACTCGTGTTAGCCAGGAAGGTCTTCTTACTTGATCAATCATCTTCCATACAACCTGTAGCTCTGCTGCTGTGATTCGTGGATTACTACTACCTTCATTTTCTTTCTCCTTACCTTTCCTTTTATTTTCTTCATCTCTAGCTGTCTCATTTGATGAGTGAGATCCTTCACTCTGTGATATGCTAATGCTTCTTTGCCTTAAGTTATACAATGAATTCCTACTGTCACTGCTTTGAGACTGTACTGAGGCCACATCGCTATATGGAGGAATAAATTTGGAGCTGGATGACCTACTCTGGCTTCTTGATCGATTTGTTCCCAATCCTTCATTATCTAGTCCATGATGACTTGATGACTGTCTTGAACTCGTACGTCTTTGCCGCTTGTGCTGTCTCGTGTGTCCTGTATCATCATCATCATTATTCGTGGTGCTTAAGCTACTTCTACGTTTTTTCGAATGTTTGTGCAGTGAAGTATCAGAAAAGAAATCATCATCTTCTTCTCTTACATGCCAATTTTTATCCTTTTCCAGCTTTCTTTCTAGATCTTTTGCTGCATTTTGGATTTGAAAATAGCTTAGACTGTGATCTTTTAGGTTGCCAAGCATATGTGAATGCATAACATCAATTGAGCAATATTCAGTTGGACGCCAATATTCAAGGTTATTCAGCTCACTCCATCGTACCCCATGATTTTGAACAATTGATACACGCTCCCAATGTGACTTAGAATTTTTCCACTTTGTTGCCCAGCACATATGATCCTCATGATTCCGTAATGAAAAATTTCCCACATTCTTTTCACTAATTTCATCTTTAGAGATATTACAGAAAGAGCAGAACATTTTTGCAGAGTGACTCGAAAAGCCAGCCAATTTTCGTATTGCAGGAATGTCACCTATCAAAGAGAACAATGCAACTCTTAATTTCCGGCCTCGTGGATAAAGATGTGTCTTTTCAATCAATATACCATCCCATAGAGTTTGTAGATCATTAACCAGTGGTTTTAGAAGGTGATTAAGCTGTTCACTTGTGGGTTCTGTTGGTCCGGGTATAATAGAATACAAAAAAAGATTTTCCATTTTGTATCTATCTTCTTGAGGTAGGTTCATACACACCATCATAATATTGCCTACAGACTTCTGATGACCTCCAATCCTATTGCCACCAGGCCTAAACCAGTCGACATATAAAGTAAACATTAAGTTGCCTGAAGTTATCGTATATTCATCATCATTGCTATCCAGAGCTGGAGTGGTTATGGGAAAGTTTTTCAAAATTGAACCATCACAAACATCCTTCATCAAATCACACTCTACACGTTCTGCCACAGGGGTTTTCTTCTCAATCAGAAGCTCAAATTTGAACAGTTTGATCTTTTCCTTAAGCCAGTCGATAAAAGAATGGTGATGAAATGTTTTAAGAGATAAGTATTTTACATGTTCTTGATGTTCCTCCATCAAATACAGCCTTTCATCACATTTAACTGCAATTTGTCCTGCTCCAAACATTTTTAAATAGCGCTTTGATGATGAAAGAAACGGTTGATTGCAACATAGTATAGATGGTTGAGATTCAGAGTTATACTCATAAAGAGCAAAGCATTTAGGACAGCATGTTTTAGTGAAAAATGATTGATTGAGCTTTAATCGACTAAAAACTGTATCTATTGAGCGTGGGACCAGGCGTAAAATGCTATCAGAATCCAGTATTCCACTATCACCTAGAAGTTTGAGCTTCTTAATTTCTTCATCCAAAAATTGAGTACAACCTTCTTTGCTCAAATGATGAATCAGAGAAAGCTTTGCTGCCTGCCACATAATTATTTGGCTATACAGTTCCCCAAGATTTGAGTTTCTAGAGACTGTTGAAGATACTTCTGCCCCCAATAGCAACTGCCCCTATGTAATAAATCATTGAAACATCATAAAGACTTTAATTCTCACATTGAACTATAGATATACAGCTTACTGTTTCTGTGGAGCGGGAACTTCCAATGTTAAGTGGATTGTTGGAAGAAATAACCATCTGGGCCTTTCTATTTCTTTCCTCTTGATGTTTTGCATAAGAATTAGAGCTTTTGAAAGCCATACCAAATTCAAAGGACCCAGAAGAAGTTTGATACTTTCTATTGACACATCCAAGATCTTGACATTGACATACATGAAAAAATGGAGGCATTGTAATTGTGATAATTGTAGGAATAAGTTAGCTATTCAAAGTTACCGATTGAAGGTATTCCTTTTTTTGAAAGGCACTAGCTAATATAAGCTACATTTTTTTATCAAAAGAATATGATGGAATATGTGTTGAAATTATTTAAGTTTAAATGTTTAATTTTTAATCGGATAAATTATATATTAATTTAAAGTTATGCAGTCTACTTTATTTGTATTCTGTATACTCTCTGCATTTGTACAACAATGCATGCATGTTTATCAGAATATTTTCTATCATAGAAAAAATTCTGTTGTACGCACAAGCATCTTAATTATTTTTCTATCAAATGCCTTCTGAGTTATATCTAACTACCCTATAATTATTTGATTTTGATAAAAATTCTTAGTTATGGACTATAAGAAAAGTAATCCATATTTTTAACATAATTATTTAAAAAATTACCCCAAAAATCAAAGTTAAACCCAAAAATAAGTTTAATATTTTGTAAAAAACAATCACAAACATATTTCTTTCAACTTGAAAATTGGTCTGTACTAGGTAGAATTTTCTATAAAGAAAAAATCAAAAATACTCAAATAATAGATGCTACAAAAGTGTAAACCATAAAGAATTACATAAAAGCTGAAACCTTGTATAACTTTTCATACATAAATGCGATGAAGTGACACTCTAGTCTATTTATTCAGGTTGAAAAAAATTACTCAAAAGAATATGTATTACTATCATATTGGACCAAAAATAATTTTTTGGTAATCAAAAAATGAACATAGCCTCACATTTAACAAATTATTTTTGTGGAAGAATTTTTTGAAAAGAAAAAAAAATCCGTTTCTTAAATGAGTCTGCTTTTATCACATAATCATTCTCTTTATTTTATACCATTCCTTTTGAGTTCAAGTTGCATATAAAAATATAATTTATGCATATTATAATTCCATAAAGTCGAAATATTTCTTATTCTTAATTTTTGTGATATTTCTCCTTAAATCAACTTTGATCATAAAGTTTTGGAGCTCAACATTTTATCCTTCCTCTTTGTTTAATTTAATTGAACACTTTCTTAATCTAATTATTTATGAACCCTAGTAGCTCTTACTTTCCTCATGGAAACCTGCCCACAAACACAAGAACACTTAATAGAATTTTTAATGAGACTTTGCCTCCATTCAATTCTCACTTTTGTAGATCTATACACAATTTTTGTCGTTCACTTTTGGATATGTCACCAGAATGAAATGGATGGAAACAAAACCCTACTGAAGAGCAATTAGACAGATTTTCATCATTCGACATGAATTCTTGCAACATTGCCTTTGAACTACCTCATCCAGAATCAAATTCAGCGGTTTCAGAAAAGTTTCCACCAATTTTCCGTGAATCTTTTATTGAGCACCTTCGCATGTGTGGTTTCCCAGGATCAACTTTCGCTTGGAACCTAGATTGGTTTGACAAATGGAACCAGGTCTTGGCAAATATTCTCATTAAACACTGGGACAATGCCTTAAAAACCAATAATTTGATTGCATATCCAATTGACTCAACTCAAATTAGCTTCTCAAATCAAATAGGAGTTCTTCACCGTTGGTTTTTAGGTCATGCTGATAGATTAAGACTTGGGAAGGATTCTCATAGCTCTCAAGAAATAATCAAAGTGAGAAAGCATAAATATAGAATAAAAAAAAAAGTATGAAAATCCCTTTTTTTTCAACCGTTTTTATTTATGACCTTTATTTCAAATAACAAAGATTCTTAGAATTCAGTTAACCGAACTAAACTTCTTAAACAACTTCCACATTGTGAAACTTATCACAACCTTTTCACAAACATCAAATGTTGTTCAGACACCGAAATTGATAATGATGGATCGTTAAGACGTATCTTAATGCAATGGAGGTCTGAAGATTTTTCTAAAGTTGCACAATATCTTGACCAACAACACTTTGATATTCGAGATAATTCAACCTACTCTGGCAGTGTGCTAAAGGACTTGGCCTTGTACAAAAGAATCAGTTTGGTTTCAACATTATCCCCTAACCTTAATCCTTCTCATGTCCCCCGGGGTTTGCTGAATGACTGTTATTCTCCCTTATATCTTGCATCTCTAAATCCTCAACAACTCAGACTTTTAAATCCTCAAAATCCCATAAATTTACCTGCTCTCCTTGAAATTCTTTGTTCCTCTAATGTGAGTGATTGACAAACTCCCTTAATAATAGGTTTGCACACTCATACTCCTCATTTCCACTGTTTGGGACACTTAGCCTTGAAAACAAAAACATAATTTTAATGATTACTATTATCATTAAAATTTATAGAAATGAAATTTGGCTTACATTGTTAGCTCCATTTTTTTCCTTTGAATCTTATACATGCTGAATTCTATACTTCCTTGTACAAAATAATTCAAAACATTTACTTCATTTTGCTGCCCCATTCTATACAGCCGATCAACAGCCTGTTGCTCAACTGCTGGATTCCAATTTGGCTCCTATTTCAACATTGAACATATAAAAAATTTAATATTTTTGTTATTAATATGAAATAAAAGACATTGAGCTCACCATTATATATACATTTTGAGCACACCTGAGATCTATACCCACTCCTGCAGCCTGAATCGTTCCAACCAAAACTTGGCAATTTTTATTAAAATGGAATTCATGCATATTTTTGTCTCGCTTTGTCCGGCTGAGTTCACCCGTAAGCTGGGTATACCTAATATTGTGGTCATCTAAAGCCATTTTTATTCTATTTTGAAATATTAGAAAATTGTTTTTAATAAGCCAACACAATTTTGTAAAAAAATTCATTATAGAATCACTTACATCTGCAAAAAGTCTGCAAAGTTGGAGAATATAACAGCTTTTGGAAAATTTATATCCCTTTCCCAGACAAAAAGTTTTTTAAGTGGCCTTTAAGATGACAAATCTTTGCGGAATGCTGCCAGGTGAAATCAAAAGTTGGAGTTTCATCCAGATTTTCGTAGATTGGATGGTTGCAGAATTTTCTTAAAATCATCAGCTCTCTTAGAAACTCAGATGAGTCCCAAGGGAAGTCAGTGCTTCTGGAGGGCCCATATCGCTCAGTGAATCCTTCTTGAAGCACATCAAGTTTAGACCTCCATGGATTTGCTAATTGAACCGATATCCCCCTTTGAATCTTTTTTGGAAGAGACAAAATTGCATCCTTTGTTCTACGTAGGCTTATGACTTTCATTAAGTGATTGATTGATTTAATAGAATTAGCCTTTCCTTTTTGCAAACCTGGAAAAAGGAAATTCTTCCATAACCAGTCTTCTTGCCACTTTTCGATTCTAAGAAAAAATATGAGACTTTGAAGGTCAGTGGCCCTGTTCTGAAGTGGAGTTCCAGTCAAGCATAGTCGGTGTTGGGATTCCAAGTCAAATATTGTTTGAGCCCTCTGCGAGTAAGGATTTTTAATGTAACTAAAAGAATATTTATAAAAATTGATAATAAAAATTAAGTTTTAAGTTTTAGATATAGAAATGGGCACTAACTGAGCTTCATCTAAAACAACTCTATACCAAAAGAGCATTTGAGTCACCGGTATCTTTTTTTGGCTTTGATTTTTTGACATCTTTGGGCTAGCTATTTCATAGGTCGTTAAAACAATAGCAGTGTCTTGTAGCTCATTGACATTATTATTTTGACAATCCTTCCCATAAAGAACCTTGAAAGGAAGTGCATTATCTTCAAAGTGCACACTTATTTCATTGATCCAATTCGATAGTGTTGCCAGGGGGCATATAATCAGTGTGGCTGAACTCCGATTAATACCTTCTTGATTTTCTGATACCTGGAATTGTCTTGCTTCACCTTGAGTTGCACTTATAAGAGAAAGAGTTGAAAGTGTCTTTCCCAAACCCATATCATCAGCAAGTATTGACCCGTTTCCTTCAGGCGGCAATTGATTGTTAGGAAACTGATCTTTATAGTCATCGAATCCAGTTCTAAGCCAATGGTTGTCCTGGTGCCTCCACATGATATCCAACTTTTCCTTTAACATTCATTCATTGTCAATCATAAAATTTATTGCTTGAAGTTGATGTGTTTTGAGAACTGTTTTGATTCCTCGGATAAGTTGATCAGCTTTCCAATCTTGAGTACTCTGAGATATTTGGAAAGAGCCTTCAAAAATTACATGCGGGATATTAAAAAAGATAGTGGAGTCGTAGTTCAGGATTGGACATAAATCGATTTGTGCAGAAGAAAATGCTTCTTTAGCAAGACTGATTAGTGTACTTGAAGAAAAGAGGCATCCCCAAAGTTGATACTGATTACCAAAAACTGGAACCAAGTAAGCATGAAAATAGAAAGGCTTCATAGGATTCAAGGCACTTCTTTGGTTTAAATGGTGAGATCCAGAGCCAATGTCACCCAATAGTGGTCCAATGTGCTGACTCTGCACTTGAGAAAGATTACCAACAAGGGTTGGTTTTCTTTCTTCAAATAGTCCAAAAATATGAACATTCGAATGGCCTCGCTGTAAAATCGTGGGGGTCGGTGAGTTTTGAAATCTTGAAATTAAATTCATATAAATTTGATCGATTGTTATTGAGAACTGTCCAACACATCTGAGACTTGACATATTAAGTAAGAATAGTATCTGAAGATAGTGGTTGTTAAAAGATGAATTGAAGCAAAAAATGAAGAATCAGTTTTGAATAAAACGACAAAATAACTTTTTAGCATATGCTATGCTAAGCTCATAATTCTTTCACATGTATTATTATTATCTTTTTAATAAATATTGGAAGTAAATCAATGATAACTGAAATGAATAATATGTCTTAAAAATAAATCTTGAGCCTATAGAGTAAATTTTGGTTTGTGGAGGAAGAAAAATTTTCTCAATAAAAATGTGCATTATTGTTACATTATAATCACAAAATAGAATAATTTCACTCTTATTACACTTATTTATGTTTCTGTCTAATAGTAAAATGCTTTAGATGTCAGTTCAAAATCCAAATTGAAACTACTACCTAGAACGATATCTTGATACTAACATACTTTTTGTAAGTCTTTGGAAAGACACTTATGGTGATCTCAATAATATTAAAATTGATTTGAATTGTATGTTTTATCAAATATCTATGTAGTCTAGTGTAATAATTGAGATACTACAGTTTAACCTTCTGTTACCAACTTGGCAAGAAAATATATGTAGATATTCTTAGAACGAATATCAAATTTTGCTTTCCACAAGATGGGAAAGTGAATATTATGATATGTTAAGTGATATGTTCAAGCTTTGCTCAATCTGTGCTCAGCTCAAAATCAAAGTAATCACCAAGCTCCAAGAAACCTGTGATTGAGTTTGGTTGAACCTAGGTCTAACTGATTACCAAATCTTTGTCCAATTAATTTAAATCTGGTTTCACAATGAACTCCCAACAGCCTTCCAACAGCTTTCCAACCACTTCCCAACATTTTTAAATGAGGGGTATTGCTAGCAATACCCCCCCAAATTTTCTGTGGTGATTAGGAGTTATAAATCTTATGCCCTGCTATTGGCAAGCCTGTTACAAAGTCCATTTTAAATATTTCCCATGGAGCTTTGGGTTTCTCAATTTGTTGTAATAAACCAGCTCTTTTTCCTGTTAATCTTTTAGATTTTTGACAAGAATCACACGTCTCAACATATTTTTGAACATCATCAGACATGTTAATCCACCAAGTTGTGTTTTTTACTCTATTTAGTGTTTTATAGAAGTCAAAATGACCTGCTAATATATCATCATGACATATACTTAACATTAACACCTTCATTGAAGGGGGAATTACAATTACATTACTTAATTTTCTCCTGTAATATATAAAACCATCCTCAATGGAAAATTATCCTTTTTCTAATGCTTCTTTATACTTATTTGGTAATGTTACTATTAAAGCATTCATTGAAGCATTAGATGGATCATTTAATATTGTAGTGAGTTTACTCAATTCAGGATCTGAATCATAATTATCAAGAATTGATTGCATAAATTCATCCTCAAGATCTACAATATAAATTCCATAAATATTAATAATCTCTGACTCAGGAACATAAGCAGGAATATCATCATTATTAGGCAGAGGTACTCTAGATAACAAATCTACATTAGAGTGTAATTTTCCTGCTCTATGTGTAATAGTCATCCGTCCTCTGTATTCTTGTACAGCTAATTGCCATCTAAACATGTGTCTATTAGGAGTTTTCATGTTTAAGAGTGACTTAACTGCACTACAGTCAGTTATTAACTCAAATTTTTGGTCTTCAAGGTAATAATGTAGCTTCTAAAGAGCCCATACTACTGCTAAACATTTAAGTTGAGTAGCACCATATTTCAATTCACTACTTCTCAGAGTACGTGTAATATAGCAGATTACTACTTCTGACATTTTTCCTTCAATAAGTTGTTTTTGATGCAAAGCAGCACCCAGACCAATAAAACTTGCATCTGTATATAATACAAAAGGTAATTGGAAATCTGGTAATCCCAAGATAGGAGCTGTCATCAAACATTCTTTCAACTTATCAAAAGCCTGTTGTCTTTCATTATTCCAAATGAAAGCTTCTGATTTCTTTATCAGTGTGGTCAATGGTGCAGCAATTAATTGGTAGTTTTTTATATATTGTCTATAATAACCACACATTCCAAGAAAATATTGTACATCCTTTACATTTTGAGGAATTCCAATATTATTTATTGCAGCCACCTTATTTTGGGCTACACATATTTTTAAGCCAGATACAATATGGCCAAGCACTTTTAAAGATTAAAACCCAAATTTACATTTTTTCAATGCAAGGGTCATTTTTATTTCATCAATTTTCTGAAATACATTCTTTAAATGAATTAAGTGTTCATCATATGTTTTAGAGAACACTATGATGTCATCAATGTATACCAATAACCATCCTTCAATCATTTCATCATGGAATGTTATATCCATTAACTAATGAAATACTGATAGAGCATTTTTTGGTCCAAATGGCATTCTGAAATATTAATATTTTCCTATGTGTGTTGTTATCATCAAAAAGTTCTGTGAATTCTTTTCAACAGGAATTTTATGGTACCCTTTATTTCCATCTAGGCAACTTATATACTTAGCCCCTTTAAGGGTAGCATGTGTAGAGGCAATCCTTGGCAAGGGATAAATATCATCTACTGTGAATGTAATCAATGCTCGATAATCACCGCACAGTCTTGCTTTATCTTGTTCATAAGAAATTAGCACTGGTGATATTACACAATATTTTGGTGTAGTTTCAACCTTCTCAAGAATGTTCATTTTTAATAACATCTTAATATTATCCTCTATGTCAATCCTCTTCATTGGTGAAGCAGGGTATGGTTTCTTTTTAAGACTAGCAGGAATATTATCCATATCACAGGTTAAACTAATTTTCATCTCATTATCTTTTACAAGGCCAAGTTCATTTGTACCATGTGCAAAAGCCATTGGAAATGCTTTAATTAAGTCCAAAAAATTATTTTTCTCAGCTTCACTTATCTGAGTGCCAAATGATGCTTTTGAAATTTCTGTTTTCAGAAGTTCCATCTCATTGGATTCTCTTCCGTTGCACGGAGAATTCGTTACTGACTCAATGAGTAAGACTGTGTTAAAAGAGTTTATTTTAAATTTCCTTTTACCATTCATGCCAATTGTAAAATTGTTATTAGTAGGGTCTAATTTCACACCAAACTTAGTCAGAATATCATTTCTAATGATAAAACAGTTACTACAGTTAGTATTGTCCATTACTAAAAGTCACAAGTTACTCTTACATAACCATGTTGATGTTTAAAAAAAACAGCAGCTTTGTATCTACCAATGGGGTGGAGCACTGATCCAAATCCTATCCAATTTTTACTTTGAAGGGGTTCAAGCTTAGACTTATATTCACTATCATTTTTTTGTAATGTATTAGTAGAAACAACAGAGCCAGCAGCTGCTGTGTCCAATACTATATTAAAATTTTCACCTGAAATGATAGCTGGAAACGTGATGGGCTTCATTTTAAAGTTATCAGCTTGTATATCTTTAATGATTTCTGCACCCTCAAAATACATTAAAGATTAATTTGAGTCCATATTTAATTTTGTATTTTCAAAGATGGACAAATCATCTTCGAACATACAGACTTCATAATCATCACTATATGAGATATTGCTGTAATAATCACTGGATTCATTACTTTTTTCAGTTTCAGTTTCAAATTTAAGTTGATATTCAACAATATTTATATTTTTCTCACATTTTTGAACTTTAATCCAAGGTTTGTTACACTTATAACAAGTATTTGTTTCATACTTTTTAGTTACTACAGGTGCAGTAGGTTTTTTCTGCCTCTCCTGAAGTGTTTTTTAATTCTGATTTTTCACAGGCTCAACATTTTGTTTTTAAGCGGAATACATTGATTCATACTTATGGTTTAATAATATTTCATTTCAAATATATATAAAGTCAGAATATTCAGTAACATTTAATGTTCTAGCTACAACAATGTCTCTGACAGATATAGGTAATTTATATATTATCTTATCTTTCCATAAGTTAAAATCCATATTAGGCTCAATGGCTTTTAATATTTTATTTAAATTCATTAAAAATACCATAGTTTTGTCACCATTCTACAGATTGGACATAGCATTCTCATAAAGTCTCTGCTGAGTAAGCCTGAATTCAGAAGCTCCAAATTGTTTTCCAGTAAGTTGTTTCTATTCAGCCCAAGAGTAATCTTTACCCTCACTTGATTCAGCTTCAAACCATAATAAGAAACATCCTTAAATAAAGAAATTAATTTTGATGTTATTTCTTCATCTGGTAACTTATAAGAGAACTTTAAATTGTCAATTCTTTGTATAAAATGTTGCCAATCAGAGCTGCTTTCCCCAATATAAGTTGGGTACTGATCTATCTTAGGCCAGTTCATCTGATTGGATTTTATCTCACTAATATTAGGTAAATTCAATAACTCATTTACTCTTGATAAATGGTCTTGTATTTCCTCCTGTACCAATTTGTGACTTACATTTTCAGATTTGACACTACCACCAGATGGTTTTAGTTGTGGTGGTATAGGGAAGGAATAAGATTCACTTTTGCCAATGAAAGGATTATTATTATATTGAGTATAATTATATTGAGTATAATTATGATTATCCTGGTTCATTAGTAGATTGGCAGTTTCAATCTCAACTTTAGTTAATCTTTGTAGTAGCTCAGAGACACTTTGATTTGTCTGAGAAAAAGATAACTTAGTTCTTGATTCAGTTTTCAACAAGTGTGCTTCATAAAATTTTTCTAAATCACAGAATTTGTTTGAAAGTTCACTATATTTGTTACTCAATGAATCATATTTAAGAATGAGAGACAAATGCACTTTCTCTAATTCTTTATTATGTGTTTCCAGTTGAGAAATATTTAATGTCAAGGATGAAATCGTATCACTAGTTAGCTTAACTGTCTGTTCCTCACAATCAGTCATTCTATTCCACAATGCTGAAACAATTCTATGGACAGTTGGATAATTGTTAAAATACTCCATTTCTTCCTTTTCAATTCTCTCACTCTCCTGTGAAATTCTCATCTCACTAGTAAGTGGTTGAAACTGAGGATTAAATGTATTATTATTATGAATAGCACTGTTATTGTGGACAAAAGACAAGTCAGGTGTATCTACATCAAAACCTAAATTTCTTAAATCCTCCTCTATTTTCTGCACAAATTTGAAATCAATAGTATTACCTATATTGTAATTATCAGTATTGTGTTAAATCTGAGAGGTTAATCTACTAACCAAGGAATAGATGCCAGTCCTGATTTTTGGTGCTTTTTTCCTTTGTATGGGTGAACTGAGGAAGTCTGATGAGGTGGAGGATCCCTGTTGATTCTGCGGCTGGTCCATTGTTGATGGAACCAGTCCCACTTCCATTTTTCTACCAGGATTTTCTCCTGGGAGTGATGTGACTCGCCTGGGGTAAATGGTTTCTGACTTGGTTAACTTGGCTGGCCTCCCTTTAGCTCTGCCAGCGTTTTATTCATTTGTTGGAACTTACCTTGCAATTTTTCTATAATTTCTCTACCTCTTTGAGCATGAGTGACTTGGATTCTTCCAACTTCAAGACCTGTTTGGTCAGATGGGATATTTGATCCTGAAGAGGACGAGACATCTTTTTTATGGTAATCTATTTTAATAGGGCATCTTTTTCTTCTATACTTATCTTCTCTGCCTGGGGGTATGACTGACCCTCCATGGTTATGTCCTGGATAGTTTTTGTTAGCTTTAGACCTGGTATTATAAGCAGGCTTTTCACTTACACTGTCCTGAGGAGCACTAATATTGATAAGAATGACAATATATGATGTCTACAGAAAGGAAAACCACTATAGAATTAGTAGACAAAAAGTATTAGCAATGTGATTACTAATAAAAAAGCACAGGAGCTTACCCTGAATTTATATCTTTATTTATTTAAATAAAATATAAGAAAAATTTTAAAAAATCTTTTTAAAATATAATAATAAGTTTAACTGGACCTTTATAAGGGCGAATAATTAGCCTACCAAGCTTTAACCAAATACTAATTTAATTGGGTGTTATATTGGTGTCAAAATACCATGTGAAATTGGGTTTATATTTGGTACAGTTACTACTGTAAATACCTAATTTTTATTATAAAAAATTAGTAAAATTACTATAAGGGTTCTTTTCTGCAATCACTGAGTTATGATGACCCACTGATATGCAGGTGACTCAAATATTTTGTTTGCTCTTGAGCTATACTAAGTAAAAATCATGTCCTAAAACTTATACTAAAGATTCAATATTAATAAAGGAAAGACCCCCCATTGTCAGTATGTCTAGTATATAAGTAAGATATAATTGTATTTATTTATGGTCCTACTACTTATTGATAAATTATTTAGTGATTAAACCTCAGGGGAAGACTAATAAAATATTTATACTCAAATAAAACTCACAATACTTGGATTTAAATGTGTGCTAAGTGGTGGAAAATAGATAAATAGAATATAGTTATTGCTTATATAATGTTAATATAAACTTATAAAAGGCTATATAATATATTTCTAAATGTTAATAATTATATTTAAGTGTTTTATTGAGTTTGAGTAAGTAATTGATGATAAATAACTCTCAAAATCCCTCCTTACTTATACCCAAATCTTCTGGAGTGCACAGACCTTCAATTCAGATGATGTCACTGCTATCCCCAGCAATTTCAGCACTGTGAGGGCCCATCACCTCCTCATGGTGTCCACTTCAAGCAGATTCAACACCCAGACCTCCAGTAATGACCCTCCTTCACAATTAATGAAAACACAGACCCAAAACATAATTAGAAAATCCAGATAAAAGCAGATACCATAATGAAACAGGTAAAATAAGTAATCCAAAAGAGATAAAATGAAACCCAAAGAATATAAAGGAAACAAATGAAATTTCCAAGCCCCCAATAACATCCCGAAGCATCCATATTAACCCAGAAATGACCTCCCAACCCATAAATCCATGAATATCCATCCAAGGAAGCAGATTAAGTTGTCCAAACTGAATGTATGTGCCTGATATAGCTGTCTATGCTTCTGTAGGAATTGAAAATCCACTGATTATGTCCATATGACCTAAAATAAGCAGAAAAACAAAGGTTATAGGCTATTAAGAGGTTAAAACCCACTAATAGACCTAAATATACATAAAATACTTCATATTTCACTGAATATGAGCTTTATGTATTTATTTAAGCTTATGTATGTCAATAATTACTTAATATCACTTAAGATACGTATATTATTATTCCATTAACACCTTAAAAAGTTTTATTAGGCTATGGATAAGCTATTTAATAATGTAATAATTATATATACATGTATTATAATCATATATATAATTTTTTAATCTTATTTTTAAGATATTAGCTTAATTTAATTAAGATTTTATTATTTTAAGTATAAGAAATACTCAGTCCTAGGGATATCTAGGCTGACAGAAGCCCTGTTTAATTAATGCTTGTTAGGATGATTGAGGGGTTCTTCTGTGAAAAACAACTGAAATGCAACAATAAAGTTACACCAGATACAATATTTTAAAAGAAAGAAGTTTTGAAATTTTTAGATTTTAATAAACTTTGAAAACAGATACTATAAATGAATCCCTGGAGTTGAGACCCTTCTAATGATACCCTATATATTAATGTTTAAGAGTTGTTGAGTAAAATATTTAAAGTGTTATGTAAATTTGTTATTTTATAAGGGTATTACAAATAATTAATTGTTTTGTTGACAAAAGAAAAATATGAATAATGTTTTTAATAATCATATATCTGTCAGATGTATGTGATCTATGAGATATCCAATTTCAAGTCTGAGTTTTCCTTAAGTATACTTAGTCACATGGTGGTACGCGCCTCGCAACAGTTTGATTTTGGACCAATCAGCTCGCATAGTCCAGGAAGAACAAAGGGGATTCATAGCACAGTAGGAAGTGATAAACTATAATGGGTGATTGTGTGTTTCAAGGACAAAGGGAAATAGAAGTGCAGAAAAGGATTCAGGGTCTGTGAGCTTGGATTTTGCAGCAGGATGCGCCGCATAATGAGGAATTGTGTGTTATTTATTTAGGACTGCAAGCACTGAACAATATGGACTTGTATTTTCCAATAATCATGTATTACATACTAAGGAAGGCATTATGGCTAAAGGAAAGGCTCAAGTGTGAAGTATACTGCACCGCGGCTAGTGTGGTAACTTACTGAAACAGGTGATATAGGAGGTTAACTAGTTTAAAATCTAAGAGACTAGGATCAGCATTAGAAGGAGTCAAACTTAGAAGTAGCGCTGAAACAAACAAAGGTATATTCAGGGGCACCCATTTCAAGATGTCAAGCATGAGTGAAACAAGTGAATACTAGTGTTAGTAAGGATAGGGTATGTTTTAGGCGCTGTAGTTGTTACAAGCGGTGTAGGTAGTTTACTAATAGATTAGTTAATGTTTTACTAATGTAGTGCTAGAGTTAGCGCTGGAGATCCACTAGGGAACTGTGTTTAGAGCGCTGGAAGAATATAAAGAGGGTATCACATCTAGTAATAAAGGAGAGAACAAATTGACAAATAGTTAGTTAACATAAAAAGTAGTTAATAATTGTGAAGTAAAAGATATTAGAATTTTCTGTGATCATTTGTTTGAGAGTATATAGATTCAAAGGATTAACTATTATTAGAGTTATTTTATTGCTATAATAAGGCATATTGGAAGAGAGGGCTTCAAGAGGGAGTAGCTGTGGATATTAGCACTTGTTAAGAATAGAAATATCCAGATAGTAATACTTTTTTGTCTGATATTTTAAAAACTCAGTTCTCAACTTATAAACTTTCCAATCACAAATTAGTGTTACACATTATTGCACTGTCTTTAAAAATAAAAGTGGCAGGTGCTTCTTTTTAGAAATTGAAAAGAAGAACCAACCCATCTTGCATTGTTTCTACTGCTTAGTACTTTAGAACTCCCTACAACATGCCTAATTTACCTTGCAGAGAACAGCCAGAGCTCATCCAGAGCTCGTGCGGAGCCTGTACGGACCTCCAAGACTCAATCTAGAACCCTAAATATTTAATGAAAAATCTAGAAAAAATTACACATAATAGAGCTACTTCTCCTAAACATTCCTAACTATTTTTTGTAGTCTGCGCAGCTCTATTCACCCAGTGAAAAATCATCAAAGGTAAGTAATTTTTGAAAAACGTAAATAATTCAATAAATCTTTAAAAAGCAATTAAAAATATAAGAAAAATAGTTAAATTTCAGGGAAAATTCTCAAAGGTTCTTTAACTTCTTGACTTTCATAAAATTAAGTTTTGTGGCCGTAAAAAATTATATGACCCATGAAATTAATAAATCCGACCAAACATTCATCTCTTGACTTTTTCTACTTCATTTTTCGTTAAAAATAAAATATTTTAAATTAATCTGGCTTCTCCAATCACCGTCTTATTCCCAATAAATATTCTAAAAAGACTTTTAGAACCTTACTTAGATTTTGAATGCCACATCCTCACTCCAATGAAGAATGTCCTCATTCTTTGAATTTTGCATGTTTGATCAATATATAATCCTACTTTTATCTTCTCCATCTTCATCTGTTCATCATTTCTTCAATATCCTACTCCAACTACATAAACTTATTTCTACTTTTATTAGTACCATCATCAGTATGAAAGATCTTGCTGTAACATGCAACCTCTGCAAGAAATATGTAGTCCCTTGCTTAATGTCATTTCCAAATCCTCCTGGAAGAACCGATTGAGATCTCTGTCGCTCCAAAAAGATTAAATGCGTCCGGCCAACTTCTAAAACATCTTTCAATCCTATTGCTGGCCCATCTACTGCTCCAGCTTCTATTTTAACTAAGAAAAGATTATCAAAAATACCTGTATTCTGGAAAAGGATCAAGGCTAAAACTAAACCACCATCTCCAACTTCATCTCTTATCCCTCCTTCTCAAGATCCTTCACCCATACTTCCAGTTTCTCCTTTTTCTTTTGCCCAGACTTTCTTTCCTGGGTCTTAAAGTAAGCCTTTTAATAATTATTCATCTATTCCATGCTAATCCCAACAATGCCTTTTCCTTTTTGAGCTATTAACATCACCAACTCTGATGATGTATGTCAAGTCCAAATAGACTATAAAAATCATTATCCTAAATTTCATAGATTTCTTCTTGACTTTACTGACAATATAAAGAGAAATATTTTATCCTACTTCCAAGACACTCCCGCCAATAATCATGAAGATTTAATGAAGAGAAGATTGTTGATGCAGAGTTTTAATGATGATGTAGAAAAATTTTAGCAAAACATCTTGTTTTAATCTTATAGTTCAGTGCTTTAGTAAACATGAATCTGTCAGAATTTCGAACCATGGTTTCCTAACTCAAAATGACCATACCTGTTATCTTATAATCTATTTACATACTTATACCTAGAACAGTGTAATGATAAATGTATTTGTGATAGTATTAGATAGGTTAAACATAGGTTAATGATAGTGATAATTATATATAACACACTAAACAACTCTTTTGTTCCTCATTGATTTCTATCACTATTTATTAATCAATCACCTTATCATATTCATCTTTTACATTCACAATACCGACACGTCTCATTACACTCGTGCTTAGGTATTTGTTTTGTTCTTCCTCTAATTCACATAGTCTTATGCTTTTCTTACTTTTAGGTTGGCCCATTGAGCATTGTTAACAAGTAACAATTTTTGTTACTAACCAAAAATCAATATTATTATCTTAGAGGTTAGAAAAGTTCCATTTTGATGTATTTTGTTTTCTAATTTATTTCAATCACTATTTATTAATCAATCACCTTATCATATTCATCTTTTACATTCACAATACCAACGCATCTTGTTACACTCGTGCTTAGGTTGGCCCATTGATCATTGACAACAAGTAACAATTTTTGTAACTAACCAAAAATCAATATTATTATCTTAAAGTTCTCATAGAATCCTGACCTTTTCTTCATATTAAATTGTTTTAAATTGATTTCTTCATAAATTTTTATTTTGAAATAAAATCTATTTTCCTTGTGATGCTTCCAACTACTGAGAGTAAGGTTTGAATCCCTTCAGAATCCCCTATACCAGTCTCTACTCCTATGCATTAAGAGAGTAGGCTCTACACCTACTGAGCTGAATACTTGATTCCATTCTCATCAAATGAGCCGAATACTCCTGATTCCATTCTCTTTCACCACAGAAAATCTGGGGGTGAACTGCTAGCAATCCCCTCTCTTTGAACTCCAGAGTGTCTCTTATTATTCCAGGGTTATTCTCACTTTATAACAATAAACAAAATTGTATTGGAAGTACATTTATTCTCAGATTGATTATAGACAGAATATCAACTGATTCCAAATTATGCACAAGTTGATCCTCGAGAAATTGATTTTGGTCCTCTGTTGAGCACAAATTGAGCACAAATAGATCTAACCTAAGCTTATGCATATATAATAATTCAGGATACTTGCTCTATTAAATTTGATAATAAAATAAAATATTGATGAATTTATATAAAAAATAATAATTATGTAAGATATTAAATTATAAATTTAGGAATCATAGGAGGGCACTTAATAGAACTTAATTATAATATGTGACACCTTAATACTGTATCATGCAATTTGAAACATTTAAAACAAAATGTGTCATGATGGGCAATGAAATTTCTTGGACAGACACTTTCAAAATTAATACTGACCATAATACACAAGTATGAAACCTTGGCATCTATCCAATAAAATATTTTCCTTCTGATAAATGGATTTTTCGCAGTTACTCCCTGCTAAAAAGTTTCCTTGTGAGGTTTTTCTGACCTTCAGGGGGATAATTTGGCCACATAAAACTACTTCCATTTCCATGATTGACCAAAAAATCATCCTCATTTCCATCTAAAGAGTTGATCTTATCTGACTGTGGCTGATCAAAGGGGTCCACCACAAGTTTAGCCAAAATTTTGGTGAAAACATTTTTGATGGATAGTGACTAACTGGTGCTTTCTGAATTTTTTCACCTGAAATTAGGCTAAACTTCAGGAGGATAAATTTATTATGAATACCAAATTAACTGAAGAATACTTTTGCCCTAGCTACTCTGCATCATAAAAGTGTCCAACTGAGGTTTAGCCATAATTCAGGTAGACACTTTTGGAAAGGCACAGTCTGATGGGTTTAATATCTATATATGGCAATAAATATGAGTTTTTTATCAACATGGAACTAGAATTAATTTAATATGGCCAAAGTGTCCACCTGAAGTTTGGCCAAAATACAGGTGGAAATTTTTATGAGGATTACTTGATGAAATGAAGAAGACTTGTAATTGCTTTAAATCATAAAATTTTTGAACTTAAGTTTATCCAAAATTTTGATGACACTTTTGCCACATCCAGTCATATGGGATCAACTCTCTATATGGCAATGAGAATCAATTTTTAGTCAATCATGACATTAGAAGTAATTTGATATGGAAAAACTTTCCACCTGATTTTTGGCCAAAAATAAGTTGGAAATGTTTATGAGGAATACTAGATTAACTAAATAAGACTTGCACCCTACTACTTTCCATCATAAAAGTGTCCACCAGAAGAATTCTCAAACTTGTGGTTGACACCTTTGGCCTGGTCCGGCCATATGGGATCAATTCTGCATATGTAAATGAGGATGTAATTTGGTCAATCATGGTACTAGAAGTAATTTAATATAGACAAAGTTTCCAACTAAATATTGGAAAAAAATAAGTTGCAAACTTCATTTAGTTTTTCAAAAAATCAAATTAAGTAAAATTTTATTCCTGATGGTGCCCATCTTATCCAACACCTCTTCTGAGCCTTGAAAGTAGGCATTTAGCTTGAATTTTTAATTTCATATAAAATCTCTTTTATTCAACCTTTTTTATCCCTTTTTTTTCTTTTAGATATCAATTAATTTTATGTAAAACAAATCATTTTCATAATTTTTTACCTGTATTTAATAAAATTATTAAAGGTTTAACATCACCCTTTAAGCATTTGGAACATGTTTTTTTGCTATACTAATAAAAATAATAATATACTGGTGGCAAAAAATTGATCAAATGATAAAATATTAATAAAACAGAAAGATCAAATACCAGTGGATATTTTTTAAGAAAATACCAGTTGCACTGATGAAGACCTGCACCCTAGATACTCACCATCAAATAAGTGTCCAGCACAGGTTTGGCCGAACTTGTGCTGGACACTTATGGTCAGGAGCAGTCATATGAGATCAATTCTCTCCATGGCAATGAAAAAAATTATTTGATAAAAAACTTCACTAGAAGTAGTTTTATATAGCCAAATTTTCTACCTAGAGTTCATCCAAACCACAGGTGCAAAATTTTTTATCTTTAAAAAAAAGTAAATTTAGTACAATTTATCACTGATGGCTCTCATTTGCTTCAACACCTCTACTGGCCTTTGATAGTAGGAATATTACTTGGATTTCTTTTTTCATATTTGATCCCTTTAACTTAATTTTTTATTCCTCATATTGCTTTTGGATATCAATTAATAATTTTTAAAATAATCTATTTTCATATTTTTATAAATTTATTTAATAATATTATAAATGGCGTAACATCACCTGGTATGCATTTGGCACATGAGTTTTTTCTATACTTATAAAATTAATAATATAATGGCGACCATAAATTAATCAAATGATATTTATGAGTGAGGAACAAAGATAAAATACCAGTAGACATGTTTGTAAGAAATACTAGATGAACTAAAGAAAAATTCTACCCTAGCTACTCTCCATCATAAAAGTGTCCAGCACAAGTTTGGCCAAACTTGTGCTGGACACTTATGGTCAGGTGCAGTCAGGTTGGAGCGATTCTCTCTATGGAAATGAAGATAAATTTTTAATAAAAAATTACACTAGAAGTAGTTTGATCTGGCAAAATTTTCATGCTGAAGTTTTGGTAAAGCTCAAGTGGTTTTTTTTTTATTTTTACAAAAAAGAAAATTTAGTGCAAGTTGAGCCCTGATTGTGCTAATTTGATTCAAAAATTTTTTTTTTCTGTGTATGGCAGGAATTTAACTTGGATTTTAATTTTCATCTTTGATTTCATTTATTTTACTTTATTCCTCTCATATTGCTTTTGGATTGAAGTTTATTTTTTGTAAAATAAATCATTTTCATATTTTTTTATATTTATTTAATAATATTAATAAAGGTGTAACATCACCCAGTATTCATTTGGAACACAAGTTTTTGCTATACTGATAATATTAATAATATAATGGTGAAAAAAAATTAATCAATTGATAAATATGAGTGAGGCACAAAGATTTAATAACAGTGGACATGCTTATAATAAATTCCAGGTGATTTAAAATGACTTGCACCCTGGCTACTCTCCATGATAAAAGTGTCCAGCACAAGTTTGGCCAAACTTGTTCTGGACACTTTTGGTTGCATGCTCTCAGATTCAATCAATTCTTTTTATGGACATTAGACTGAATGATCACTCCATCATTGCACTGAGAGTAGTTTTATATGGACAAATTGTCCTCCAGAATTTTGTTTAAACCTAAGGTAAACAATTTTTTACTTTGGTAAAAATTAAATTTGATCCATGTTTATCTATAATGGTGCCCATTTTTTCTGAAGCCTCTACTGGCTCATGATAGCAGAAATTATACTTAATATCATTTTTTCATGTTTGATCTCTTTAATTTTAATTTTACCCTTTTATTTATTCTTTAGCTATTAAATATCAATTTTATTTTGGTAAAGCTGATAACTTTCACAATTTTTTACATTTATTATATAATATTATTAAAGTTGTAAAATCACCCAGTGTACATTCAGTAAACATGTTTTTGCTATACTAAAAACATTAATTTTATTATTGTGATTAAAAATTAATCAAAAAATAAATATGGATGACACAGAAAGATCAAATACCCATAGACATTTTTAAAAGGAATACAAGATTAACTGAAGAAGACTTTCACACTAGCTACTCTCCATCATAAAAGTGTCCAGAACCAGTTCAGCTGAGCTTGTGCTGGAAACTTTTGTTTGCATGCAGTCAGATGGGATAAATTTACTCAATGGAAGTTAAAATGAATTTTTGCTCAATCATTGCACAAGAGGTAGTTTTATACTACTATACTATCCTCCTGATTTTTCGGAAAACCTCAGGTGGACACTTTTATTAATTTTAAAAAAATGAAAATATATTCCAAATCTAGAACTGGTGGTGCAAATTTTGTCTGAAAACTCAAATTATCTTTGATAGCAAAAATTCTATTTGAATTTTTAATTTCATACTTAATCACTTTTATTTTACTTTTTATTCCTCTTTGCTTTCAAATATAAATTTGTTTATTGTAAAACTAATACTTTTCATATTTTTTTTAATTTTATTTAATAAGATTATTAAAGATGTAGCATCTCCAAGTATGCATTTGGCTTACAAGTTTTTTCAATACTAATAACATTAATATTATAATGGTGAAAAACAATGAATCAAATGATAAATATGAATGACACAGAAAGATCATATACAAGTGGATTTTTTTATAAGGAGTACCTGATGAGCTGAAGACCTGCAACCTAGATACTCACCATCATAAAAGTGTCCATCATAAGTTCGGCTGAACTTGTGCTGGACACTTTTGGTTGCATGCAGTCAGATGGGATAAATTTACTCTATGGAAATGAAAATGACATTTTGCTCAATCATTGCACAATAAGTAGTTTTATATTGCAAAAATTTCCTCCTGATTATTTTTTGAACCTCATAAGGACACTTTCTTTGGTTTTACAAAAAAGAAAATATAGTCCAAGTTTATCCCTGGTAGTGCACATTTGATCTAACACCTCTACTTGTTATTGATAGTAGGAATTTTCCTTAGATTTTTTTTTCTTAATTAATCCCTTTTATTTTGCATTTTTATTGCTCATATTGCTTTGGATATCAATTTTTAATTTTTAAAATAAATAATTTTATACTATTTTACCTTTATTTAATTATATATGATTAAAGGTGGAACATCACCTGGTATGCAGGTTTCACAAAAGTTATTACTATAGTAATCACATTAATAATATAATGATGACAAAAAATTAATCAAATGGTAAATTTAAATGACACAGAAAGATCAAATTCCAGTGGAAATGTTTATAAGAAATCCTTTTGAGTTTAAGAAGATTTGCTCTATGCCTACTCTCAACTATAAAAGTGTCCAGCACAAGTTCGGCTGAACTTGTGCTGGACACTTTTGGTTGCATGAATTCATATGAGATAAATTCTCTCTATGGAAATGCTAATGATATTTCACTCAATTATTGAAGTAAACAATGTATAATATTGTAAAATTCTCCCCTGGAAGTCTGTCCAAACCTCAGGTCAAAATTTGTTAACTACACATAAAAGTAAATTTAGACCAAGTCTTGACCTAGGGGTCCCCCACTCTCCCAACACTACTTCTGGCTCTTGATAGTAAAAATTTTACTTGTATTTTTTATTTTGTATTTGATCCCATTTATTTTCATTTTACTTTTCTATTACTCTTTTTAATTTTAAATATCCATTTTTTTTAAAACTAAACATATTCATACTTTTTAACTTTATATAATAATATTATTTAAGATGTAACATCACCAATTTTGCATTTGGAATGCAGGTTTTTGCTATACTAGAAACATTAATAATATATATGTTGAAAAATAATTAATTATAAGATAAATATGAATGACAAAAAAAGATAAAAAACCAATAGAAATGTGAAAAACAAAAAACTGATGTACTGAGGAACACTTCCACCCTAGCTACTCTCCATCATAAAATGTCCAGCACAAGTTCGACCAAACTTGTGCTGGACACTTTTGATCAGGTGCAGTCAGATGGGATCAATTCCCTCTGTGGAAATGAAATTAAAGGAAATACTCAATAATTACATTAGAAGTAGTTTGGTATGGCTGAATTATCCACCTTAAGTTTTTCCAAACCTCAGGTGAAAAATTCTTTATCTTTAAAAAAAGTTAAATTTTGTCAAATTTAGCCCTGATGGCACCCTTTTGTTTCAACACCTCAACTGGCTCTTGAAGGCAGGAATTTTCCTCGAATTTTTTTTTTCATATATGATCTCTTTTACTTTACTTTTTTATCACTCATTTTATATTTGGATATTAATTTATAATTTTGGAAAAAAATCATTTTTATATTTTTTTAACATTTTTAATAATATTATAAAAGGTGTAATATAACAACGCATGCATTTGGCGCACAAGTTTTTTCTATACTAATAAAATTAATAATATTCTAATGAAAAAAAATTAATCAGATAATAAAATATGAATAACACAGAAAGATCAAATACCAGTGGACATGTTTTAAAAAAATAACAGTTGCACTGAAGAAGACATGCACCCTAGCTACTCTCCATCATAAAAGTGTCTAGCACAAGTTTGGCTGAGCTTGTGCTGGACACTTTTGGTCAGATGCACTCAGATGGGATCAATTCTCTCTATGGAAATGAAAAAAATTATTTGATAAGAAACTTCACTAGATGTAGTTCGGTTTAGCTGAATCATCCACCTGCTGTTCTGCCCAATCTCAGGTGTATAATTTTATATCTTTAAAGAAAAGGTCACTTATTACAATTTAGCCCTGATGGCTCCCATTTACTTTGACACCTCTACTGGCTCTTGATAGCAGGAATTTTACTAGTATTATTTTCATATTTGAACTCTTTGAATTTTCTTTTACTCTTTTATTCCTCTATATACTATTAAATTTTAATTTAATTTTTTTAAAACTAATCCTTTCAATATTTATTTATGTCTATTTTAAAAAATAATTGAAGGTATAACTTCACATGATATGCATTTGGCACACAAGGTTTTGCTATACTAATAACATTAATAATATAATGGTGATAAAATATTAATTGGATGATAAATATAAAAGATACAGACTGATCAAATACCTGTAGACATGTTTATGAGGAAAACAAGATGAAGGAACTGAAGAAAATTTCCACCCAAGCTAATCTCCATCATAAAAGTTTCCAGCACAAGTTCAGCCAAACTTGTGCTGGACACGTTTGGTCACGTGCAGTCAGATGGGATCAATTCTCTCTATGGCATTAAAAAAATATTTTTTATTAAACTTCACTACAAGTAGTTTTGTTTAGCTGAATCATCCACCTGTCATTCTTCCGGACCTCAGGTGTATAATTTTTTATCTTTAAAAAAAAGTTCACTTATTGCAATTTAGCCCTTATGGCTCCCATTTGTTTCAACACTTCTACTGGCTCTTGAGAGCAAGAATTTTACTAGTATTTTGTTTTCCATAATTGATATCTTTGAGATTAATTTTACTTTTTTATTTCTCTTTTTTTTAATATCTATTTAAATTTTTGTAAAGCTAATCATTTTCATATTTTTTTTACTTTTATTTCATAATATTATAAAAGGTGTAACATCACCTGGTATGCATTTGGCACATAATTTTTTTCTATACTTATAATATTAAAAATATAATGGTGAAAATAAATTAATCAAATGGTATATATGAGTGAGGCACAAAGATCAAGTACCAACAGACATGTTTTTAAGAAATACCAGATTAACTGAAGAAAAATTCTACCCTAGCAACTCTCCGTCATAAATGTGTCCAGCACAAGTTTGGCTGAACTTGTGCTGGACACTTTTGGTCACATGCAGTCTGGTGTGATCAATTCTCTCTCAATCATTGCACCAGAAGTTGTTTGATATGGCTAAATGATTCCGCTGAAGTTTTGTTAAACCTCTGATTGGCACTTTTTTGTTTTTCAAAAAAGCAATTATAGTCCAAGTTTAGCCTCTTTGGTGGACATTTGCCCCAACATGTCTACTTGCTCTTGATGGCAGTAATTTTATTTTAATTTTTTGTTTCATATTTGATCCCGTTAATTTTACCTTTTTATCCCTCATATTGCTTTTTTATATCAATTTATTTTTTGTAAAACAAATCATTTTCATATTTTTTTACCTTTATTTAATAATATTATAAAAGGTGTAACATCACCCGGTATGCGTTGGGAACACGAGATTTTGCTATACTTATAATTTTAATAACATAATGGTGACAAAAAATCAATCAAATGATAAATATGAGTGAGGCACAAAGATCAAATACCAGTGGACATGTTTATAAGAAATACCAGATGAACTGAAGAAAAATTCCACCCTAGCTACTTTCCATCATAAAAGTGTCCAGCACAAGTTCGGCCGAACTTGTGCTGGACACTTTGGTCACATGCAGTCTGATGTGATCAATTCTCTCTATTGCAATGAAAATGAATTTTTCTTCAAAAATTGCAATAGAAGTTGTTTGATATGGCAAAATTGTCATCCTGAAGTTTTGGTAAAGCTCAACTGGATTTTTTTTTATTTTTACAAAAAAGAAATTATAGTCCAAGTTTAGTGCCACTGGTAGGCGTTCACCCCATCATGTCTACTTGCTCTTGATGACAGGAATTTTACTTTAATTTTTTATTTCATGTTTGATCCCTTTAATTTTACCTTTTTATCCCTCATATTGCTTTTGGATATCAATTTATTTTTTGTAAAACAAATCATTTTCATATTTTTTTACCTTTATTTAATAATATTATAAAAGGTGTAACATCACCTGGTGTGCGTTGGGCACACAAGTTTTTTCTATACTTATAATATTAATAACATAATGGTGACAAAAAATCAATCAAATGATAAATATGAGTGAGGCAAAAAGGTCATATACCAATTAACCAATAGTTCTTTTTAATATTATAAATTTTTTGATTAAATAAAATGGTAATAATGAATTATATTTTTCATCCACAATTCCACTCTAATGATTCCCACTGCACAAAAAGGGCTCACTCGGTCCTTTCTTTACTGCTTGTGCATATATTTTATTGCCCCCAGGACAACAATTTTTTGTAGTGATTATCTCCCACATCTGATTCAGGAATATTTTTAAACAATATAAGTTTTTTTTACAAAAGACCTTATCATATCCAATATCCCACAAAAAATACAACCTGTTTTTGTATTAAAACCCATTAATTATTAAGAAATTGTTAAAATAATTAGATTAGACCTTGGCACAGCTAGATCCATACCAACTGACCTAAAGTCTTTTCAATATTGAAAACAAAAAAATAAAATTATGGTATCATACTAAATTATGGGCACCAACCATAATTCAGCACTTCTCATTTGCTCTGCTACAAAATGAGTGCATGTAGCATTTTTCTAACTTTGGACTGTTTTTCTTCCTTCCCTCACACCTTTAGTCCAGAATGAAAATTTAGTATCAGTTTTGGTCAAGTTGGTTTGCCAGTGTTATCTGTATGCAATATGAATTCATGTTGCATATTTCTATTTATGATTAAAATATACTTGTTAAGCATCATTTTTTTGCATTTTTCAAACATTATGCATATTTATGCATATGCATATGCATATACATTACACAGATATATATGCATATTAATATATTTTATTCATATACATATATGCACCTTTTCTTTGAATATTCAATCTGCATATTTTTTATGCATATTCAAAATTCATATTTTTATGCAAATTCAATATGCATATTTTTATGCATAATCACTATGCATATTTTTATCCATATTTTTATGCAAATTTTTTATGCATATTTATTCTTCATAGTCATTATGCATACACTTTGGATAGGCTTTTCACATCAATTTTTATTATGCAATAAGTATCCACCATGCAAATTCAAATGCATATGCATCTATATCATACACACAACATATATTCAAGTTTAATATTTGAATATAAAGGTATGCTTAGTGATGTTGCTCAACCTTTTGCCAAACCTGAGATTAACTGATGTTCAATGTGGTTCCTAAGCTCTGCTCAAGGAGAGATTGTTCTGGATTCAATCTGTGACAGTTTATTTTTCAATGTTTTTTCATCAGATTTAAAAACATATTTCTGACAGTTTCAGGATGGTTTCCCAACAGTTTCCTGACAAATTCCTGATAGTTTCAAATAGAGGGAACTGCTAGCAGTTCACCCCCTGATTTCCTGTGGTGTTTGATTGAGCCAAATACTTGATCCAATTCTTGCCATAAGGTCCTCCAAGCTTCATACCATTTAGCTTATTCAAGGCACACTACTTTTCCAACTACCATATCCTCCTTCAAAAATTTCATCATCACAACATTCAAATAGACCACTTTTTAATAACTAATCTTTTAAATAATAATAATCACCATATTTTCACCATGTTTAGCTGACACTGGACAACCTACGCACAAGGTCGAGGATGTTCCTGAAAGTGAGATGAGGGATTTAGAAATTTCTTCGAAGCACAGAGGATTGATTCGAGGAAGTGATTCGAAGGTCACTCGAAGTAAGAGCTACGGGTTAGAGGTATGTTCGAGAAGAATTATAATATAGTTTCAAAGGTAATAGGAATTCTTAAGACCTCACGAAGGGTTGGAAACTCAACAATCAAAGATTTAGGATTTAGAAATTATTATTGAGAAAATAAAGAAAGATACAATAATAATGATTTAACTTAAAAGATTTTACCACTATTAAATGTAAATACGTTTTATAATTGAATTCTAAGGAATGTCGAACCAAAAACCCAACCCTTTTATATCCTTTATTCCTCCTTGCATTGACCTCCCTCTCATCGCACCATTCCCATACCACAGACCATTAATAACATACACTTAGACCCTCTTCGCTATTATCCGTCCATGCTCAATTTACCCTTTTTAATTAATTAACAAACTTTGTAATGAAAACTACTAATGTACTATTACATTGATCATAGCGCTGTGTGTTGCTTATTGAAATTAAGACTAAGACACACTATTGAGAGATTGACTAATTTAGATTTAGAGTTTAGGCTAGCGCAGTTGAATAGTAGGTACACAAAGGGGAATCGCAGTTGCTATGGAGAATTGCTTTCTGCCCTTTGAGTATAGATTTAGAACTCAATATTATTGATTTAATAAGCTGCTTTTGCCTCGAGTGTCACGTGGCGCGTGACAGATGCCCGGGTATAAGAATCGCGAGCTCTGTTGAGCTTCAACCATCTTCTCACACTAGTTTCCCTTTCCTCTATATATATCTTTTCTTTTTATTAATTTCCTCATTATATAATGAACTGTCCTACCCCAACGCCTACGCCTCCACACCCTAAAGCGGATGGGGGATTGGTTACGCAACAGTTTTCCCAGGCTTGCACCGCTTGTGAAGCGATGGAATACTTTTGTGTCGAAAGTACGGAGACTCGAGGCCCTCGCCAGAAATGCGAGTTTTGCCGTTGGCGACAAGTGGCGTGCGATGCATTGACAAAGAACGCAGAGATTGGATGACGATTCACCAAGACTAAGTTTTTGGTGATCCCTAAAACAAAAGAGGTGGTCGAAGACATTTGGGATGTCTCGGTGGGGGAGAACGATAAGGAACTAGATAACGAGATCACAATCTGGGTAACCCAGGCCACAGGTTCAAAACGTGGTTTCGAAGAAGAGATCGACGAATTGGTGGAGGAAGATGAGGATGAAGTCCCTGTTCCAAGGTGGACACCCAAAAAACAACGGGTGGTCATTGAAGATGACAAGGAGGAGAAAGAAGCAGAGGTAGAGGTGGCTCCAAGGTTGTTCTTAGAACCTGACCCCATCTTCGAAGTAAGTTTTATCTGTTGCTTTTTTTTTTTTAGGGATGAGGTTACTGATGATTTCTTGTTTTAGACATTGAATGCCATTGTTGAAGACCCAATTGGGGAACCTGCGTCGCTTTTGCCAACTGAGGCAAACCCTCCGGTCACGGGTGGAATCAAAGAACCTGAGGAAACGCTGGACCAGGTGTGGTTGAAGAAGCCTCGTCAGGGTCGACGAGTTAGGTTTGCAGAAGAGTTGTGTGGGGGGTCGATACAATTATCAACGCTGCTTCCTTCGACGTGGCAGAGGAACTGTTGGAGATTGGAGAGGTGGTTCCGGTAGGAGAGGAGGAGGTATTTGAGAAATTCAGGAAGGAGATAAGGGTAATTTTGGAGAAGATGAAAGGATTGGTTCAAGAAAAATTAAAAGAGAAAAATTTGAAATGAAAGGGAGAGATGTAAAGAAGTAGAAAAGTAGAATTGTCTTTAGTTTTTTTTTTGGTATTATTTTATTGTATTTAAAGTGAATATTATTTTTTATCAGATTTGGGAGAGAGAGAAAAAAAAGTTTTAAATAAAATTTTGCTTTAGAATTTGAAAAAAGAAATTTAAATAAAGAAAGAAAAAGAAAGAAGTTATTAATTGAAGGAAGTTTAAGTTTAAAAGAAAAATTTATGTAAGAGAAAAGAGAAAGAAGAAAAAAAATGGTTGGTGATTGAGATGAGTTTGTTGAAATGAAAATTTATTGAAAGAAGAATTTGTTATTTGTGAAAAGTTGTTTATTGATGTTTTAGGAATTTTTAGATAGTTTAAAAGTGAGAGAAAACAGAATTAGAATTTAAAGAGAATTTAAAAAAGAAGAATCATTTTTTCGAAGAATTTTATAAAGAGATTTAGAGGTTGAAGTTAAGTTCGAGGAAATGGTCGTGTCGTTATTCATACAAGATTTTGATGGTTCGAAGGAAAGAAAGTTTAAAGAGAGAATAAATTTTAGAAAAGAAAATTTTAAAGAAAATTTTAAAGAGAATTTTAAATTTAAGAAAAGAATGTATTTAGAGAATTGAAAAAGAGAAGAGAAAAAAACATTTAGAGAGATTTAAAAGTTTTTTATTTTTATTTTATTATTTATGTTTATTCTATTTATTTTTTATTTTTATTTTTTTTATTTATTTTTTTTTAATTTAATTTTATTTTAAATTTTAAATTTTAATTTTTAATGTTAATTTTGATTTTAATTTTAGTTGCTTTTGGAGAAAATTTTATAGAAGGAGAAGAAAGAAAAAGAAAAAAAAGAAAAAAGAAAACAAGGATAAGAAATTTAAGAGGTGTTTTAGATCTTAAGAGAAAGAGAAAAAAGAAAGGAAAGAAAAAAAGAAAAGAAAATTTAAAATAAAAGAAATTTTAAGGTTTTGGTTTTAAAGGATATTTCAAATGAAAAGATTTTAGAAGTTCATGGGCGTTAGAAACATTGATGGCTGGTTCCCAGGATGTTTTGTCTGCGTCATTGAGGAAGCCTTCCCATTCCACGAGGTATTGAAGTTTCCCCTTGCGCATTTTTGAATCAAGGATACAAATTACTTCCCACTCTAGATGATCTTCTACTTCGACCGGTTATGGAGGGGTTGGTTCTTGCCCGGGTATATTTCTTGAGCCAGTTCCAGGAGAGATACATGGAAAACAGGATGAATTGCCTGCCATTTAGGAGGTAAATTGAGTCAAAATGCAGTCTTAGAGACTTCAGAGTTGATTTCAAATGGTCCCAAGCGCGTTTCAGCCAGTTTCTTTGATGGTTGTGTTGTTTGAATGTTTCGTGCTTCGAGCCATACTTTTTCGCCTGGTTTAAAGGAAGGAGCAGATTGTCAATGTTTGTCGGCCTGTTCCTTGTATCTTTGAATTGCTAATTCCAAATTTGTTTTAAGTTCTTCTTGGAGTCGTGATATAGTTTGAAGATAATGTTCTGCAGGATGATTATTTCCTACATGGATTGAGTTGAATCGAGGATGTCGTCCATAAATGGTTTCAAAGGGAGATTGTCGTGTCGAAGAATGAGTCGAGTTATTATAAGCAAATTTGGCCAGTGGTAACCATGTGGTCCAATTGTCTTGTTGGTAACTGACTTACATTCCAAGATATTGTTTGAGTATTTGGTTAACTCTTTCTGTTTGACCGTCGGTTTCAGGGTAATAGGCCGTGGAGAGGTTCCTCTTGATATTGAGTTGTGTACACAGTTGGGTCCAGAATGTGGATACAAACAATGAGCCTCTATCTGAAATAATATCATTTGGTAAGCCGTGTTTGGAAAATACATATTCTAGAAACAATTTTGACAAATCTTCTGCTGCAGCAGTAGTAGTGGTTTTAATGAAAATAGACATTTTTGAAAATCTATCTACTATTACTAATATAGCATCAAAATCATTAGAAAAAGGAAGTTGAGAAATAAAATCCATCAATAAAGATTCCCAAGGTTTAGAGGGAATAGGAAGTGGTTGAAGCAACCCATGCTTCCGATGACAGGGAGCCTTATTCCTATTACATTCGTAACAAGCTTTTATATAGGCCTTGATTTCTCTGGTCATACCTGGCCAGAAGAAATCCCTCGCTATTAACTGGTAGGTTTTATCAACACCAAAATGACCATCTAATGGAGAATCATGTCGACTGTTGAAAATCCATAATTTTATCTCATTGTTGTCGGGTATGACTACTCTACCTTCGAAGACTAATAGACCTGATTCAATACTAAATCTTTTGGCCCCTTGCTTCGAGAGTATTTTGTCTTTTAACCCTAAACAATAATCGTCCTTCGACTGAGCTTTGAGGATGTTAGATAGTGGATTTTGAAAAGATTGAATTGTCATCGAATTAAGTTGATGAGTTGTTAACATTGATTCGTTGAAAATTGATTGCACATTTGCTGGGTTCTTGTCAGCAAATGCGTCCCCCCACTGTGGGTAAACATTGTCCTGATGTGACAAGATATCTTGGACAATGCAGTTCTTACCTGGGTGATAGGAAATAGAGAAGGGAAATTCAGACAAAAATTCAGCCCACCTGGCTTGATGCCTGGTTAACACTTTGGAAGACATGAAGTATTTTAAAGCTTTATGATCTGTTAAAATTTGAAAAGGACTATCTAGGCTGAGAAGAAAAGAACGCCATTTTTTAAGACAATGGATAATAGCTAAAAGCTCTTTGTCATGAATTTCATAATTTAATTCTGCCGCTATGAGTTTGCGTGACTCAAAAGCAACAGGATGAAACAAATTTGTTTCAGGATTTAATTGAGAGAGGACCCCTGCAATAGAATAATTGCTTGCATCTGTCTCAACTATTGTCAAAGCAGAAGGATCAAAATGTCAAAGAATTGGGGCTGTGGTGAATGCCTTTTTTAGTGCTTCGAATTTCTTTTGTGCTGTAGAAGTAAAAACAAAAGGAATGTCTTTTCTAAGAAGAGAAGTAAGATTGTAAATAGTTTTAGAGTAATCTTTAATAAATCTTCTATAGAAGTTTGCAAAACCCAAAAATCCTTAGAGTGATTTAATGGTTTTGGGCTCAGGCCATTCCAGGATTTTCTGGAATTTTTTGTCATCCATGAATAAACAGTCAGTGGACAAGGTAAAACCCAAAAAATAAATTGATTTGAGGTGGAATTTGCATTTATTATGCTTGACGTAGAGACCATGATCTCGAAGTTGATTTAGGACCTGTCGAACATGATAAATATGTTCATCTAGTGTTTTTGAGAATATTAAAATATAATCTAAATAGACAACTACAAATTGTTCAAAAAAATCTTGAAAGATGTCATTAACAAAAGTTTGAAAAGTTGAAGGTGCGTTACACAATCCAAAAGGCATAACTAAATATTCAAAACTACCAAATCTAGTGCGCATTGCAGTCAGTGGTTCATGACCTTCTTCAATGCAAATCAGATTGTAAGCGCCTCTAAGATCAATTTTAGAAAAGAAATTAGCACCATTGAAAAGGGTAAGAAGTAATGACATAGGAGGAACAGGATATGCATTCTTCTTAGTGACTGTGTTGAGCTTGCTATAGTCAACACACAACCTAAGACTACTGTCCTTCTTTTTTACAAAGAGGAAAGGGGACCTGGTTGGAGATTTACTGGCTCTGATGAAACCTTTGGCTACATTCTCTGAAATGTAGTCTCGAAGAACTTGAGATTCGTCTTTTGACAAAGAATAGACAGGACCTGCCGGAGGTACTGGGCCTATTAACTCTATTTGATGGTCGTAGGGTCAATGAGGTGGTAACTTATCGGCCTTGTGGATTGAGAAAACATCGAGGAAATCGTGGTAGATTTCTGGTAGAGTTGATTTAATGGCTTCAATGTTGATTTGGTCGTCCTCTTAATCTTCGAGAGAATCTGTCGAGGGGATACCTGAATTGAGAGGTCAGAATTCTATTACTTCGAGGCAATTTAAATCCTCTTCGAGTGAAGTCATCAAGCTAGAAGGGTTAGCCAATTGATCATTTAGAAAAATATCAGATGCTTGCAAGTCATCTGGCAGAGATTTGTCCTCTAGCAGGACGTTGTCAGGTGGGTTGTTTAACTCCCTATTGACCTGCATTGAAGAATCAGAAATATACTTAGAGCGTGGGGTGATCAATCCCCTAGTCCAATCAATTTTGGGATTCCAATGCGATAAAAAGTCATGGCCAAGAATGGTATCGTCCATCCTTGGGTCATCCAAGACTGAAAATTCCCACTCGAAGGGGGGAAAGTTCGGAAAGTTGAAAACCCATAAAACTTTCTTACTTACCCAATATTTGGGTTCCTCTGATTCGACCAAATAGATTGGAGTTTGATCAACATCTTTAAATGTTAGTTGAAGCTTCTTGGCAAAAGATAAACTAAAAAAAGAAATTGAAGCTCCAGATTCTATAAGACAACTGAAGGGGATATCCTCCTTAAAAAGAATGAATCTAAAGTGGTTTAAGGCAACTCCAGTCCTTAAGACATGGAGGTTCTGTGCACTGGGAGAGATAAGATAGTTTTCTTTGCACACAAGTAAACTATCTACTAGTTTTTGACTTTGAACTAGTACCTTCTCTTTCCTTCAACTTTACACAGTCTTCCAACTTGTGCTTACCCCCACAATACATACATAACCCATTATCTGCTCGTCTCTTCCTCTCAGCTTCTTTAAGTTCCCCTTTAGGATCCAGTACTTTGCTGATATTGCCTGGAGTCGAGCCTTTTGGTTGAGGTTTATCCTTCCCCTTATTGGGTTTGGATTGAGTCGAGGAGGATTTATTTGGTCGTGGGTGTGAAGAAGATCCTGATTTAAAGTTTAGGCCTTGAGATTTGTTGGCGTATCGACGATGTTGAAGTCGTCCTTGATAAATGCCGTCAAGTTCGAGGGTTCGATCCATTAAATCCGTTAAAGTAGTCATCTTCTGACCGTGAAGATTTAATTGATCCAGAATCCTTGAAGGAAGTCCTTTCTTGAAATGATACTTAAGGTAAGAATCATTCCAACCTACTCGAGTTTGAAGTGCTCTGAAGTTCAAGATATATTCAGAGGCTTTACCATTATCACTCATGCGAAGAAAATCAAGTTCAATTTCTGCGTTGTCAGTTTCATTAAGGTCCCCAAACAACGTAAAGAGTTGGTCTTCGAACTTTTCCCAATTGTTGATAAGTAAGTGGGTTTCTGTCAAAGAAAGCACGAGCAGATAAGGTTGGAACCATCTTGCTGCTTTCCCGGCTAGGAATGAAGAAGCGTAAACAACCTTTGATCGGTCGCTATTAAAGGTTCGAGGGTCATTAAGGAACAGTAGCTTGCAGGTTTGCAAGAAGGGTCGCAATCTGTTGGGGTGATCTCCGTCGAATTTGTCAGGAGATTTAATAGAAGGAGTTTTGAGCTTAGATCCCTCTGAAGACGTTGGATTTGAAAGGGTTTTCATGAAAAGTCTCATGAAATCTTCCAGAGAGTTAGATGGTCCAGGTTCTGAGGATTGAACAGAAGGGTGATTGGCAGGGGCAGATGGTGCCTCGTGCATTGTATCCTCTCCTTCTTCTTCATCACTAGAATCCTCAAAATCTTGTGGGATGTCTTCTACAGATTGAACTGAATGTTGCCGTTCCCTAAGGTCGAGTGGTTCCAAAGAGTGAGTGCGGGAAAAAGACCTTGTGGCTGTTGGCCTGCCTCTAGCGCGAGCTCTAGTAGTAGTGCCCGTAAGAGGAGTGCGTTGAACAGGTGCCATTTTAAAATTTTAAAACTCCTAAAAGGACGTAGTAGTGCAAAGAATGAGAACTACGGAGAATTATATTATACTGTCACCGGACGACCTACGCACAAGGTCAAGGATGTTCCTGAAAGTGAGATGAGGGATTTAGAAATTTCTTCGAAGCACAGAGGAATGATTCGAGGAAGTTATTTGAAGGTCACTCGAAGTAAGAGCTACGGGTTCGAGATATGTTCGAGAAGAATTATAATATAGTTTCAAAGGTAATAGGAATTCTTAAGATCTCACGAAGGGTTGGAAACTCAACAATCCAAGATTTAGGATTTAGAAATGATTATTGAGAAAATAAATAAAGATACTGTCAGCCTGTATATCTCCAGGACTTAGTAAAAAGTGATTATAAGTTATGTTAAACACATGAACTATACATGGGAATAATAAATAAGAGTTCACAAATAGTATACATAAGTAAAATTATGATAATACACAAAAAAATGCCATTATAACACCTTATATACACGCATATATCCACCTTTTATAGGTCTTATGTACTTAATATTAAGTTGGAATATGTTAGGGTAATCTTAAGAACCTTAAGTATAAGGCTGCATAATTTTTAAGTACACTTAAAGCTGTTATATTCATTGTTTTATGCAAAAAACAAGAAATGCGCTTTATTTCACTTAAAAGTTGACTATATGCGCTATAAAATTGAGAATATCAAAATTGCGCTTTTACAGATCAATTGGGCTCATTTAGAACTATTGATTTGGCTATTTAAATGCATAAAAATAACACTTTTCAAATTTGGTGTTTTTTATGCCAGAAATGGCTTCTGTGTACTGGCCACATACTGCCTGCTTTTTTCCCGTGTGAATAGCTTCATTTTTAGCAAAGTTAGCTTTTTCACACTATAATTACCCCACATTCTACGCCCACTGTGGGGAAACACACTAAAATAGGCGACAGGCGCTTATTTAGTGTCCTAGCTTAATTAATAATGCATTGACCTTGTTTATATGCACTAATTTCATTAATAACCTCACTCTTGGCACTTTATTTCATCACCACGCTTAAATTCGCCTAATTTTAGTCAAGGATTTACCCGTGCAAGAGCCTGCCAAGAACTTCATGTAGTTACCCCACATCTCACGCTCTTTTTTAAGTTTTTGGGTGGTTTCTCAGTCAATTTTGGTTATTTTTGAATGGGAATTTCACGTAGTATAATGTCAGGATTAGCCCCATTATTTCTACAGTCAATCCCCCTTATTATTAAGCTATTATTAACCTTAAAAAGTCTCCTTTAGTCTTTAATATTATTGTTTTATACGCATATACTCTCTTTTTGTCTTTTTCTTTAATTTTGATGGATTTCCCTTATTATTACAGGATTTTGGCGGGTGTTACTCTTCTAATTATGTCATGGGTTACTGGGAATGTTGATGGGCATGTCTATTAGTTGTTTAGAGGCGTCATTAACTGTGTATTGGGTGGTACATCAAGGGAATCATTGGGGAACTCAGTGTGTATAAAAGGAGGAGGTTTTTGGGTTGTATTTCTTCATTCTTTATCATTACAATTTAACCAATATAACCAAACCAATTACAATACATATCAATTAGTACTTTTATAAGACTTTTGAATAGTATCTGAATTTATATAATCTATTTTTCTACCAACTATAAAGATTGTAAGCCATATATAAGAATAGTGAGAATAACATTACTGAGACCTTTATATTTGATTATATTTTACAACTTAGTGGATTAAATCTACAGTATTCATATAGGACCATTAAAATCTTGTAGACAACTGACTATTCAAGCTAGTTCACGTCCTTGTACTTGATCTTAGCCTGACAGATACAATAATAATGATTTAACTTAAAAGATTTTACCACTATTAAATGTAAATACGTTTTATAATTTAATTCTAAGGAATGTCGAACCAAAAACCCAACCCTTTTATATCCTTTATTCCTCCTCGCATTGAACTCCCTCTCATTGAACCATTCCCATACCACAGACCATTAATAACATACACTTACACCCTCTTCGCTAATATCCGTCCATGCTCAATTTACATCTTTTAATTAATTAACAAACTTTTTAATGAAAACTACTAATGTACTATTACATTGATCATAGCGCTGTGCGTCGCTTATTGAAATTAAGACTAAGACACACTATTGAGAGATTGACTAATTTAGATTTAGAGTTTAGGCTAGCGCAGTTGAATAGTAGGTACACAAAGGGGAATCGCAGTTGCTATGGAGAATTGCTTTCTGCACTTAGAGTATAGATTTAGAACTCGATATTATTGATTTAATGAGCTGCTTTTTCCTTGAGTGTCACGTGGCATGTGAAATTAGCACCATAATTATCATTCTTCATTGATAATTTCATCATCCATCACCTCCACAATATTAACCACTACATTTTCCAAATCAAACATATGCCCCTTTTCAAAATTTGAGTACCAGTGATTAATTAAATAATTTGTTGATCGTTAATTGAATAGACTTCATAGAATTTTTTTTTTGCATTACCAGTTTAGATGTCTTTGTGGACAGTGATAAATTAAAATGAGTGCATAGTGTAGCATAGAATATTCCAGTTTAAGGTCATGGGGGACCCAGCTTGTAAATCTCTTTCAAATTGTCCAAATAACAATTGAATTGCCAGTTTAATGTCATAGAGGACAAAGAATGAGTGATTTTCCAGCATAGGGTCATAGTGGATCAACCATTTTAAACATAATCATCCATAAATCTTGAAAATTTCTTCTTAAATTCAGTTTTAAGTCTTGATGGACTAACAGCTCTTTTATAACCTCTTGAACGAAAGTCTTGAAAAATTAACCAGTTTAAAGTATTGGAAGACTAATAGCTCCAATAAAACATCTTGAATGAAAGTCTTGAAAATTTATCCAGTTTAATTTCTTGGAGGACTAATAGATCCAATTAAGAATCTTGAATGAAAGTCTTGAAAATTTAGCCAGTTTAAAGTCTTGGAGGACTAACAGATCATAAAATAGAATCCGGTAGGTATTGAAATCTGCTAGACCCTGTTTCCTACCTAAAATAAAGGAATAAATAAAAAGAATGAAAACTGTAAAATCAAACTAAGATTTATAATAATTATTTATTTAAGTGATTTATTTTATGATTTTATTATTTTATTTTTATCTTTATTTATTGATATATATTTTTATTTTATTTTATTTTATTATTTATTTATATTTAATTTTATTATTATTATTATTATTTTTAATGATTAAAATAATAAAAGGTTATCAAAGATTGTTATGAAATAAACTTTAAATTTTTATTTTAAAAAAAATGATAAACAAATTTGAAATATAAAATTTATGAAATGTAAAATAAATTTTAAAAGATGCTCCCTGGACAATTGATGAGCCGTACCCTTGACATCATATCCACATCCAAGTGAAACTTGATGTGGTTACACAATTTTGAGAAATTGAAAATACAAACTTAATAAATGAAAGTTTAGAAAAACAAAATTTATGATAATGATCACTGGGTGGGCTCCCTCTGATTTGTAAAAATGATTAGAGACCACCAGTCAGAATCACCCTTAAGAATATTTTATAGTATTATAAACATTAATATGAAAGAAAAACATATTTCATTATATAAAAAATCTAACATAAAAAAATAACAAAAACAAAAATGAAAAAGAATCTTGAATCCGGCAGTGGGAGCATTTTCTCTTCGTTTGTTCCAGTTTATAGACTTAGCGGATTTCCTATAAATCAAAAACAAAGCCAGGATTCAACTAGAAACAGGGAAAAATTGGTAACAAACATTGTGGGGTAAATGTGTATAGAGGATCCAGCACATCAATTACCCCCAAACTTGCCGATATTTAATTCAGAAGGTTCCCCTGTGAGCACTTCTAACAATAAAAAAATTTATCATTCCAACATATATCTTCTCTATAAATTTTTATCACTTTTAAGAGTTTTAAGAATTTTCAAACAAATGTCTTCATAATTTTCATAAAATTTCATTAATGGTTTCGTCTCCCATGCCATAGTAAAACAACAGTAATATTTTTAATAAGAAAGTGGTTTATCCTCTTTCCGGAGTTTCCTTTAAAACAATTGTAGAAATAGTTTATCCTCATTTTGGATTTTCCTTTAAAATGATTGTAGAAATAGTTTACCCTCATTTTGGAGTTAACTTTTAAAAAAATTGTAGAAATAGTTTACCCTCATTTCAGAGTTTCCTTTAAAACAATTATAGAAATAGTTTACCCTCATTTTGGAGTTAAACTTCAGCACTCTGGGTGCCCCTAGGATAGAACCATTTGACTTTATCGGCCTCTACCCTCTTCTTTAAAACTACTCCATCCAATTCTTCCAAAACATATGAACCGCCAGACACCTGTTCTCTGACTTTATAAGGTCCATTCCACCTATCTGCAAACATCTTCCCCACTGGCTTTCCAAACTCCTATTATACACCAGAACCATATCTCCAGTCTTCAAAGGTTTCCTGAGCCTGTGTGCTAATCTTTCATCCCAATACCATTGACTGATTTCTGATTTTAATAATTCTAGAATATGACTTTTCTAAGTATTCTTCTTTCTTCTCCAGCTGCATCATTCTTGCACATAACAATTTTTCAGTAGTGTTAACAGTATCCCAATCTACTCCAAGATATGATTCAGCCTCTAAATAAACTGGTAAAACTGCTTTTTGTCCAAAAACTAGTTTGTAGGGTGAATATCTAGTCGTCCTTTTGGCAATAATTCTGTCAGCAGATAATACTAAGGGTAAATAGTGCCTCAATTTTTCAGCACTTGTTCCACACCTTTTTAACTAATGCATCCTTTATAACTTGATGCCCTCTTTCAACCATTCCTTCAGCTTCAGGATAATAAGGGGTAGCTACCCTAATCTTTGATCCAAACTTTGATATAGCTTCCCTAAATTCTGCCCCTAATTCAGGTCCTGCATTAACCCTTATCAATTTCATAACCCCATATCTATACACCCAATCCTTCAAAAAGAAATCTGCCACACTTTTGGCATTTAAATTAATAAGAGGTGCTGCCTCTACCCAACCAGATAAATCATCTCTGGCTTCAATTAAATATTTATATCTCCCCTCTATTATATGAACAGCATCCAAAATAACCCTTCCAAAAAGAGTGTTTTCACCAGTTGCATGTCCAGGTTTTTTTGGCCTTAGATAACTCCTTCTTTGACATTCTTCACATGACTGAACCCATTTCTCAACAGCCATCTTCATACCAGGCCACCAAAATCTATCAGTAATTCTTCTATATGTCTTGCCCATTCCTCTATGACCGAGATCTTCATGCAGTGCTTTCATAACCAACTCTTTCCCTTTCTTTTTAGAAACTACTACTTGAGGATTTGGATATTTCCTTTTCATCAATCTTTGTCCAGATATATAGAATTCTGAGGTATTTCTTTTGATATCCATCCAGTCATTATCATCACATTCATCTGGCCTTTCCAGAGTCAACAAATATTTTATCAAAACATAATAAAACCCAGTCTGTCCCCAGACCTGATCTTTAAAATCCAATAAAATAACATCCAAGGGCACTTCCCTATCACCTATATCACCTGCACTTGCATGAGCCATAAGCTTCTTTGATTGAGTTTGATCAATAAACAAATAAAATTTTTCATCTTTAAATTTTGAAGCTTCAAATATCTTTTGAACTGAATTTTTATCAACCTCTTTACCACCCTTTTTAGTATATTCTTCTTCATTATCATTGTCCAACCTTCGCTTTACCAAATTCATATCTACACCCAACTTCTCTTTAACCCAATTTCTAAACTTCCAACATATACACCATTAACCAATCTACTACTATCCCATACTACCACATCATTCTCATCCACATATAAACTTTATACAATTTCATTATCCTCATATCCCACATATTCATCCCACTTTATACAACCAGCCAGTTTAGCCTCATGGGGGAGGTCTTCATCACAATCATCTATACACAAAAGTCCTGCCAGTTTAAACTCATGGGGGAGGTCTTCATCACAATCATCTATACACAATAGTCCTGCCAGTTTGACCTCATGGGGAGGTATGGAAAGTTTTCAGCTCCTTTGTTGCTAGCTTTAATAACAGGTATATCTTCATAAAATTCTTCTAAGTCTGAATCCTCTTCACTTAGTGGCCTTCTTGACAATCCATCTGGCATATTAAACGTTTTTCCAGGCTTATGAATCAAATCAAATGAGAAATGCTGAAGAAAGGCTACCCATCTAGTCATGGGAGCATTCAGTAAACTTGGGGAATTAATCATATGAATTAAGGACTTTGCGTCCACTTGAAGTTCGAATTGTTGTCCCCGTAAAACATTTTGCAATTTCTTCAAAATTTTTGCTGCACCACAGAGTTCCAATTTCGGTTAAGAATATCTTGATTTCACCTCAGTAAAAACTACAGATTCATACCTGACTAGTCTAATATAACCAGCTTTATCCATCTGAGACAAGACCGCCCCAGCAGCGATCTGACTTGAGTCAACTGCTAAATAAATTCTACCTGCATCTTTTCCATAATCCAACTTATGCAGGACAATATCTACTCCAACCACCTTTTTCAACTTTTCAAAAACTGTTTCACACTCTTCATCCTACTCCCAGTCTGCATCCTTTCTTTTCAACATTCTCAATGGAGCTGCCAATGTAGAAAAGTCCTTGATAAACATTCAAACATAAACACATACCCCTAAAAATCCTCTGACTTCAGTAGTATTTTCGGGTCTTTGCCAGGACTGAATTTTGTTAATCTTCTTTTTCAACATTATTCTCCCTTCTCTACATACCACATGACCTAAAATCTCTAAATCTGGCACACAGCATGAAAATTTTGAACCCGAAATAGTTAAACCAGATTCTTCAATTCTAAAAAAGATCCTCTCTAAAGTGATTGCATACTCCCAGATGAATTTTTGTATCCCTGGGTTCTCCTCCAACACTTAATTATCGTAATCTGTTGAAGGTCCTTTAATTCCTCAATCATCAATAAAGATTCCAGCATATTGAAGAATTCAAGCCATCTGAGCTTGATAGACAGCAACTGAATTTGTTGCTCCTTGAGGTAATCTTGTCAATTGTAATTGTCCCAGCGGTGTATCAAAAGTAGTGAGAGGCCTAGAATCTTGATGCAACTCTCTCTAATCATATCCTCCATAATATCTCCTAAACCATAACACACTCTCCCAGAAAACGCCTCCACAAACTCCTCAGCACTAGGTGGTATACCAGCATCCTTTATTGTAACCCTATTTAATTCCCTGAGATCATGAACTACTCTAAGTTTTCCATTCGGTTTCTTGATACAGAATACCAGACTAAAATAACTTGATGATGATTGCTCACAAAGTCCAGTGCAAATCTGTTCTCTGAAAACTTCAATATAAGCTTCTTTTAATGCAGCCAGAATTGGGATTTGTTTTTGCTGCCACGGTTCATGACATACCACAGGAATCTTGTAAGGCTCCCCATAGGAATGCTTCAACACACCCCTCTCTTCTTCTACAAAAGCAATGGCCTTCTCTTGCTTGACCATCACATCTAACAACAACTTCTTCTCTTCTCCAGACAACCAACCATTAGGTCCAAAATTAACCACACCTAATCTATCAAAAGTGATTCTTGACGTTTAAGAAAATTTGGGTGGATTCCTCACCAAAGGACATTCATAAGGATCTGTTGTTAGCCTTGGTCTTCTCAAAGGTGGATTTAATTCAGCAAGTAGTGGTTCATTAATCAGTCATATTTTATTTTCTACCTTCTTATATTTTGCTGCTTCCACTTCTACATAAACTTGAGGTAAAATATTTATTTTTTTATTACCATTAAAAATTTCATCAAAAGAATCTTCTTCATCATCAGAATCAGGATAAGAATAATTAGAAAAATATTTTATTTCATTTTTAATTTTAACCTTCTTCAATTTTCCCTCGTCTAATTTTTCAACAAAATTTCCAACACATTTACTTCTCTTGTCCAACAAAAAATCCCCCATAAATAAAGTTGGCAGTTTATCCTCTTGCTGGAGGTCGGGAATTGAATTATCACAAAAATTATTTTTTGGGTTTTTTATTATACTAAGATTTTTTATAGAATTTTGATGAAATAATTGCAGCTTACCCTCTTGCTGGAGGTCCGGAATTGAATTATCACAAAAATTATTTTTTTGTGTTTTAATTATAGTAAGATTTTTTATAGAATTTTGATGAAATAATTGCAGTTTACCCTCTTTCTGGAGGTTAGAAAATAAACCATTCCAATTTTTATTCAACATAATATTTCCCATCTTCCCTCTTGATCCATTCTTGAATTTGATTAAAAATCTTGACATAGAAGTGAGACAAACCAAATATTTGAAAACATAATAACAATTTAATGTATTATTAAAAGAAAATAATTGAGAATCCACTTGGATTATCTCCAAGTGAGCTGACCTATTGCAATCTGGGATCTCATCCTGGGGACAGATTGCAACATTAGAGTGATCAGCCCCAACTACCCAAAAAAATGAGTGTCTCCATAATTCCCTTCTAAACACAATTCAACAGAAGCCATCCGTTTTATACGCCGCTTCTTGGTGCATACACAACATTGACACATAGTGGTCACCCCAGGCCTAGTTTTCCAACCTTCATCTCCTGGGGGTGCTAGACACATATGAAGCCTTCTCATATTGTCCCCTGTAATCTTTAAACTAATGCCCATTCCAGCTTGATAACCAATCTTGGCTTCAAAATCCATCAAAAAAGGACCACCATGAACTGTTTTAACTTCTCCTCTGCCCACTTAGAAATGAACCTTTCCAATTGATCTACCAACACATAACTTAACATGCTCTGCTGTACCCATCAGCTCAGTAGCATGCCCTCCAATACCTCTGAGATTACCACCAGTGCCAGATTTAATTGGCAAGCCTATAATCATTGCTTGCTCTAAAGAAATCAAATTATATTGAGACGCAGAATCTACCAGAACCTTAACCTCTCTACCATTGAGAGTAACCATCAAATAACCTAAAGGTGCAGAAAAATGAGTTTCCACCTCCTCACCAATCTTCTCCACATTTTCACATATATATTCCACCTCTCCAGTGGAAACTCTTCTCCTTTTCAGATGCTTCTTCAGCTTTTTAGCAAGGGCTGGACTAATTGTAAATAATTTGCCTAAGGATAAAGGAATTTGAAGTTTATTCAATCTTCCTAAAACCATTTCCATTGCATTCTCTTGTCCAGCAACAATGGGCTTCTCATATTGAGCCCTAGATTTTGTTACCTTGGCCCTGGGCACCTCTTGGGGATCCACATTTCCATCTTCACCCCCCATAATAACATCTTCACTACTAATAAACCTAGCTCCATCACCAGCTACTTTCACTAATCCAGATCCACCACTAGTCCTCCTTACCCCTTCCATAGGAGTAGGTCCACTAAAACTTGGTCTGGGGAGAGATGCCAAAGGTACATCTTCTTCAGAATCTGAATCTTCATCCACAGGCATAGGCTCACCATTTAAATCCAACTTTCCAAAACTAGGAGGCCCCATATCAGCCATCCCCTTCTGCATATTATAAATTTTTTCCTTAGATTAAGGTTTCTTTTCCAACTTTTTAATTTCTGCCTTTCCCTTTTCAGCCCTTAATTGGCTCTGAATGCTACTCTTAGCTTTGGTAGCAGCTGCTCTTCTAGCACCATTGACATTATATTTGCACGCCATACAACTTTTCTCTGCCCTAACTACAGAGGATAACTCCATACCACCAAATGAAGTTGAGTAAGTGGCCTTATTGACCTCTTTACCTTTTCCATTATCTACCTTTTCCACGTCTTTACCATCATCAACTTTACCACCTTTAACCTTTTCTTCATCATAACCAGGTAACTCTTCAAACCTGGTCCTTTTCCCCAAATACATATTCTTCCTAACCGAATTCGAGGGAACTTTACCTTCACTGGGCTTGATGAAAGATCCATCAGGGAATTTATAAACCTTTCCATTAAATTTTACTCTACCAGCATCCAAGTCCATATCCAAAAAATAAAATTTTCCAGCCTTGTTTCCCCTCCTATTACAATAAGAGCACACCCTGGACTCACCATATCCACCTCTAAAACCATTCCCACCATTACCATTACCATCACCATTTTCATTCCTACCACCATAATCACTGCCAGAGAACCAGTTACCATTGCCATTAAATCCATAATTCCTCCTCTCATAACCCCAAGATTGATAGGAAGAAGAAGTTGAAGTTTAAGCCACAGGTGCTCTATTGGCTTTCTGAGTCTCTTGAACAAATATCTTTAATTGTTTAGTTAAATTGGTCAAGTGATCGACCATCTTGTTGTCTATGTTTTGCTCAACTTTAGCAACAGGCTGTCCCATCTGAGCCTTCTTGGCTTCTTGAGCTTAAATCATGACATCTTTATTTTCAGCCAATACTTCACTAAACTTGCTAACATATTGAGTAAAAGATTCTTGATATTTGTCCAGTGCCATGAGTTTTAAGTAGCCTTGAATATTCTCGTTGATGATCTCTTAAGCTGGCAGTTTCTGTTCACCATTAGGCAGATCCTTCATCAAATTTTTCCTAGACAGTTCTTTTAAAACATCCATCCTAATATCCCTACTAAAAGAAGACCAGAATAGATCCTTGGCCTGATTTTTATGGCCCAATTCCTCCACCAAAATCAGATATCCCACCACTTCATCAAACTGTCCACATAACTTTTTGAAGTCCACAATATTAGAAACACCACCTTTAGCTTTCCAATAACTGAAAATCTTATTGAGATTTACCATAGTATAACTGACACCCCATCTATCAACCATCTCTTTTGACAGCCTTATCCAATCAAACCTTTTATAACCCTCCATAGAAATGACCTCCTTTTCCACCTCTCTGTCAACAATAAAAAACCTGATATGCTTTACCATATCCAGGTTAGTATCTCCATTCACCAAAGCAGCAGCCTCATATCTGCTTAAAAACCATTTAACTTCTTCCCCATTAAACTTGGCGCATCCCAAGAAACAATCCTAACTGATGGTGTCATAGGAAGAGACACACCAGATCCAGCAGCAGAAGACATCCTAATAGATTAGATTATAGATAAAGCCTTCCAATAAGTGATCCTCTTGCAGGCTAAGATAAATAAATCGATAAGAGTTTCAGAAAGAAAGCCTCTTGCAGGCTAAAAGTCCAGGTATCAAGTAAGTTCGTTTAAAAGCTGGAGAAATTGAAACTCCACGTTGGGCCCCAAATATGTAGGTAGACTCTTACAGTCACCTTGCTGTAAGAAGAATCTGAAGGAGTTGGATAATCAGAGTAAACCCTGTACCTGTAAAAGAATTTGTGAGTTTTTTAGATCAATAAGCTTAAAAGTCTACTTGATAATAATAAAGAATGAAACCCTGTTTAATTAATGCTTGTTAGGATGATTGAGGGGTTCTCTGTGCAAAACAACTGAAATGCAACAATAAAGTTACACCAGATACAATATTTTAAAAGAAAGAAGTTTTAATATTTTTTAGATTTTTATAAATTTTCAAAACAGATACTATAAATGGGTCCCTGAAGTTGAGACCTTTATAATGATACCCTATATGCTAATGTTTAAGAGTTGTTGAGTAAAATATTTAAAGTGTTATGTAAATGTGTTATTTTATAAGGGTATTACAAATAATTAATTATTTTGTTGAAATAGAAGAATATGAATAATGGTTGTTATAATAATGTATCTGTCTGATGTATGTGATCTATGAGATATCCGATTTCGAGTCTGAGGTTTCCTTAAGTATATTTAGTCACATGCCTAATTTCCCTTCCAGAGCTCATCTGGAGCTCATCTGGACCTCCAGACTCAATCTAGAACTTTAAATCTAGAATAAAAAATCTAGAGAAATTACACATAATAAATCTACTTCTCTTTAAAATTTATAATTATTTTTTGTAGTCTGCGCAGCTCCATTCACCCCGTAAAAAATCATCAAAGATAAGTAATTTTTGAAAAATGTAAATAATTTAATAAATCATTAAAAATCAATTAAAAATATAAGAAAAATAGTAAAATTTAAGGTTAAATTCCCAAAGTATCTTGAGTTTCTTATCTTTTATTAAATATAATTTTGCGGCTGTAAAAAAATTTTATGACCTGTGAAATTAATAAATCTGACCAAACATTCATATCTTGAGTTTTTCAACTTCATTTTTTGTTAATAATAAAATATTTTAAACTAATCTGGCTTCTCTGATCACCGTCCTATTACCAAAAAATATTCTGAATAGACTTTTAGAACCATACTAATATTTGGAATGCCAAAACGCTATAACAACTTTGGGACATGAAATGTAGAGGAAATTAAATTCCTTCCAATGGTACTAAGAACTTAATCCTAAGACTTAAGGTAAGCCTGTAAAACTCGAAAAACAAAATTCAACAGAAATCTTTTAAAATGAAAAAAGAGAAATTGTCCCCTTAATACTTAAGCTATGAAAAATGACCACAAAACATAAAATATAGAGAAAAACTGGGGCTATCCAATGATAGTATCCAGATCTCTGTAGTTGCAACGTTTGCTGTGTAATTCTCAAAAAACACCTAATTATTTAAACAATGCCGTTCAAGGCATACCAAAACAACACCAAATAGACCAACAAAGGGCTCCACCAATGTTGAAAGACCACATCCTCTCTCCAATAGAGAATTTTCACATTCTCCTTACCACAACCACCATATTCAGCTTTTTCTCCAAATCTGCTACTGACATGGGCCCCTGCCAATACTACATTGACAACAATCTCATCTGCTCCATATCACCACTGGCTCATCCTTACAGAACCTCCTGTGATGCCTGCCACTCTAGAAAGAAGACCTGCTTCAGACCTGGTCCATTTTCCTCTGCAACTTATTCTCATTCTACACAACCTGATCCACCTTCCACCAGTACCAAACAATTGAGGCCATCTATCCTGATCCCCAGACTGGTCCACAAATTACACCCACCAAAAAGGAGTGCCCACACCACTACTACCACTAGCTCTACCATCCCTTTTCCTTCTGATGGTAAGCACAAAACTTCTTCATACTGGTTTCCAATCTGACAATTTTCCAGCTCCTTTCCCTCCTGACAGCAATGATGACAATGTGGGAACAATTGAAGCACCCCCACCTAACCCATTTCCCACTATTATGGTCAAATTTAAACATCACTCTTTTCAAGAGAAGCATCACTTACTAAACTAATTCCAGTACACTCCTGCTAGGGACCCACAGGATCTTCAGAAAAGGAAGAACCTCATACACAAGTTTAAAGCCAATGCTAAACATTTTGTTACATCTCTTGATTCTCTTCTGCCTCCTGACTCTTAATTAATCTCTTTACTTAAAAATAAAAAATTCTTGACTTCTCCAGACTTCCTGAATGTTGCCAATCATTATAAAAAATTCCTCAGTTTACAGTCTTGGGGGACTAATAATCAGTTTTAAGTCTTGGGGGACTAAAAGCCCTCATTTCATACACCACGCAATATGGGGGGCGGACTTGCTAGCAAGTCCGCAACCTTGAACCCTAATTCATATCTTTTTGAGCACACATTGAGGAAGTGATGAAACCATCATGAAGAAGTATTGAATTTACTTTGAACACACCTTGAAGCTCATGTGAACACAAATGGGGCTACAAGGGCTGGAAAGGCTGGAGAGAGGGGTGAGGAAGGGTGTATGGGGTAGCGAAAAGGTTTTGAAAGAGTTGGAAGGGAAGATTAAGGGTTCCGAGGCATTTTAAATGAAGAAAAGGGTCTGGGAGAGGTTGAGAGGGGTGAAATGGGGATCAAAAGAGGATGGCATACAATGGGGCTGGGAGGATAGCGAAAGGCATGGGAAGGGAAGACAAGCATGTGTTGATAGAATTGAAAGGGATGGAGATTGGTGCAAGCAGAGTGTGAAAATAGGAGGATGAACTCTGTTCTTCGGGCGAAGAACAGAGTTCACTTCCATAAAATATTAGCTGAAACATAGTTTTCAATTCTGTAAAAACAGTTGTAAGTAATAGAAAAAGTCACTGATTTTTTTTATATGTAATCTGAAATTTTTTAATAAAATTATTGTATTTAAGAATTGCAATATTGTCAATCAATTTTTATTGATCAAATTAATTTAATAAAGTATTATTTTAATAAGCTGTTTCAAAAAATACTTTGCATTGAGTAGACTCATGGAATGATTTTTTCTGGCTTCCATTCAGTTATCCTCACACTTTCACTATGTTTTCAATATAGATCCATTGTTATTTGTGTGATACTTCAAGTGAAAGTTCAGTATTACTTCAGTCTGAGTTCCATCTGATTTCCATCTGACTTCAATTTGCGGACTTGCTAGCAAGTCCTCCCCCTATATTGCGTGGTGATAGTCTTGGGGGACTCAAAACCCTCAGTTTATAGTCTTGGGGGATTAAAAAACTAAATCAAAAAGACAGAACCAGTAATCAAAACATTTAACACCCAAAGAATCAAACTAACATTTAGGGGTAACTGTTCTACAGAGCAGCCAGCTCATTAGTTACCCCCACACTTGCCTTAACAAAATTCAGAGACTCCCCCTTGGATGCCATCTTCCAGAATCACTCCCACTCCCATAATCATTTTATAGTCTAGAAGGACTCAACCATTAACCCTCCTCAGTTTATGGTATTGAGGGACTATACCAGTGTTCAGTTTAAAGTCTTGACGGACTCATTAAAATTTCAGTTTAAAGTCTTGATGGACTTATTGAAATTTTCAGTTTAAAGTCTTAACGGACTTCTTCCAATTTTCAGTTTAAAGTTTTGACAGACTGTTGCATAGCAAAGGCTGCACCACCTCCATGCAATATGCTTTGCAGCCAACCTGCTGAACTTCCACTCTTTATTCACCATCTACACATCACTGATAAATCTTTTTATTCATATCTTTTCTTTCCACTATTGCTCTTTCACAGGTTATGGCTGGATCACCAATTTTTGACCCATTGGACCTTCCCTGCTTCACTACTCCTAAGGACTACACTTGCAAACAGTGCATACACATGTGCAGACCTTGCACATTCACTCTTCCTACTTCCCAGGCCAAATTCTATAACAGGGCCTGTGATTCTTGCAATTCCAAAAAGAAAAGGTATGACAGAGATCCCAACTAACCAATACATCTGCCTTCACCTTCACACAAATATGTATCCAGATCTCCTACCAGGACACTAGAGCTTGGACCTGCTTCTTCCTCTTTGTCTTCTGCTCCTTCTGAAAAATCCCACTGTTCCATTTTGAAGACCATTCCTAAAAGACCAGCTTTTTCTTCTCAAGAATCTGCTTTCCTCTCAGCAACTTCAGAAAATATGACACAATTAGCTCCTAGGCTGCTGAACCGCCTCCAGATGGCTCCCCCGACGTTGGGCGGCCCGCCTGCCTTTCAGAAAACAAAAATTAGGCTCAGAACATCCAAATTCAGCCAGAAAACAACCAATATCGTTGATTCAACACCAATAACTCAACACCAAAACCTCCAATGCATACTGCCACCATTTCTTCTTCTATCAACCCCAGAAACTCCAACATCTCTATAAAACTCCCTAAAGGACCCACTACAAACACCAGAACAGCCAACACCGTTTCTAAATGCAAAACTCCTGTTACTTCAGGAGTAAACAACTTCACCTCTCCTCTGATACTTCTTTTACTTTTGGATCTTCCTCCAGAAGATCACCAACTCCTGGTCGTTCCCTCAATCAACCTGGCACTCCTCTGCCAGCATCTACCAAACCTGTACCAAACAATAATATAAACTATAACAACAACAACAGCCCTGCTGCTGCCATTAGGTCTCAGGAACCTCCTTCTTCTCATTCATCTTCTCCACACCATTTAGAGGATGGCCCCAAAAATCCATACCTCCATCTCGTGGACCCTCCTACTCACCTATTCAACACTCTTCAGCCATCCAGATTCCGGCTGCATACAAATTTGAAGCTGTAAGTACCAAAATAAAATAACAAACTTCAATTTATTTAACAGAGAATAATTATTGAACCAATTTTTCTTTTTTTAGTTGGAACCTGGCCTCCTGCAACTGCATTTGGAACTGGCCAGCCCCTAGAAACTACTTTGACACTGGATTACGCTGATGTGAAGCAAAACCTTACCATGATGTGCTCAAACCTGCTTAAGGCCTTTACTCTCCATGGTGCGTTGAATGATTTTGAGAAGAATCTGAGAAAAAAACTCCTAGATGACAACTGGATGATGTCTCAAATTATCAAGCACACTTTCCAGCACTCCATTTCTGCTTCCTCTTCTTCTTCCCACACTTTACCTTCTGACCCAGTTCCTGACCACTATAACCCATATACTTTATCCAGCCACCTGCACTACAAAGAACAAGTTTCTTCCTCTAATCCAAACTAGAAACAAAAACGGCAAAACCATCTGGACCAACTGCCAGAGGCTTCCTCATCCTGTCATTAAATGAAAGAACTTTACAAAATTACTAAAATAAAAAAATAATAAACAGCTAACAGATGTATATAAGAAATTTGTTTTACTTTATTTTTATTTTTATTATTATTATTATTATTTTTCATTTTTTATTTTTTTATTTATTTATTTTTTTTAAATCCTACTAAACTACTAAAATACTAAAAAATTTAAAAAAGAAATTAAAATGAAATTAATGAAATAATATGAACTAAATAATTATTACAAATGGTATCCCCCAGCCAATTGATGAGCTGTTCCCCTGATACCATACCCACATCTGAGTGCACCTTGATTTGGATACACAATTAAATAATTTGAATTATTTCAGATAAAAATTGGAGATTAAAGTAACTAATAAAAAAATAAAACATCAAAATAAATGAAATAAATAAAAGAGAAAAGAGTATTTCCCAGCTAATTGATGAGCCTTTCCCCAACAATTCTTGCCCACATCCAGTTGACCCTGATGTGGTAACACCATAATTTTATTATTTTTACCTCCTTACATCCTAATAAAACCCATAAAAAATTAAAAGAAAAAAAAGAAAAAAGAAAAAAAATATAAAACTACTATCTAACACCATAAACCAAACATCAGAAAACAAAAGAAAATGAAAAAGTCCCGCTCCCTAGAAAATTCAGTCCAAAGTACAAACACTGGGTGGGCTCCCTCCAATAAGTAAAAATGATGGGAGACCACCAGTGATCTGCCACCACTCCCAAAGAAACAAAGAATCCAGTCCATAGCAAGTTTAAATTCATAGTGGACTAAAACCTGAATAACAAAAACTAGAACTAGGATTAAACTAGAACAAACAAAATACTTGAAACAGACATTATGGGGTAACTGTTCTAAAGAGCAGACAGCTCATCATTTACCCCCACACTTTCCAAAATGAAATCTAGAATCCCCCCCTGGGTACCTCCTAAAAAACACAACAAGCAACACAATACACCAAATCCAATAAGTTTGAAGAGTCCGGCGCTTGAAGACCAAGGAATTTTCAGTATAAAGTCATAGAGGACTAAAACCTGTGAAGAAAAACCAATATTAGGGTTCAACCAAATTAAGAGAAGGGGTTGGAAACAGACAATCTGGGGTAAATTTTGATAGATCAGCCAGCCCATCAGTCACACCCACAATTGCCAAAGAAAAATCTAGAAGCCTTACCCATAAGTAACTTCTAACAAAAGTCTCCAACAAAATAGATGCACAGCATCACCAAAAAAAATCTAAAATTAATGAATGGTTTATAGTATATCCTCATTGGGGAGTCAATCTTCTTCACTTCTAGAGCCTCTAGGGTAGAATCTCTTCACTTGATCAGCAGCCACTCTCTTCTTCTAGACTGCACCATGCAACTATTCAAAAACATAAGAACTTCCAGACACCTGAGATCTGACTCTTTAAGGTCTGTTCCATCTGTCAGCAAACATCTTTCCCCACTGACTCTCCAAACTTCTATTCAACACCAAAATAAAACAGCCAGGTTTCAAGGGATTCCTAAGTCTATGAGCCAAATTCTTGTCCCAGTATCTGACTGATTGATTTCTTATCTTCATCATTCTAGAGTAAGCCTTCTCTTGAAATTCTTCTTTACATTCAAACTTTTGCATCCTGGCAAAGAGCAAATCTTCTGTTAAGCACACATCATCCCATTCAAATCCAAGAAAATAGACAGCTTCCAAATCCACTGGTAGAACAGCTTTCTGACCAAACATTAATTGATAAGGAGAATAGCCAGTTGTCCTTATCACAGTGACCCTATCCACAAATAAAACCAAGGGTAAATAATGCGTTTATTTTTCTGCACTATCTCCACGCATCTTCACCAAAGCATTCTTGATAACTTGATGGCCTCTTTCAACCATGCCTTCAGATTCAGGATAATAAGGTTTAGCTACTTTAACTTTAGAACCAATACTTTCCACAGCTTCTTTTAATTAAGCTCCAAACTCTGGACCACCATCAACAGTCACCAACTTAATCAACCCATATCTAAAAACCCATTCTTTCTTCAAAAACTCTGCCACATTTTTGGCAGTCAAATTGACCAGAGGAGCTGCCTCCACCCAACCAGACAAATCATCCCTTGGAACAATCAAGTATTTTACCTGCCCTCTTTAATATGGACAGCATCCAAACTGACTCTTATAAAGACAATTGATTCACCAGTAGCACAGATAACCTCTTTAGGTTTCAAGTGAATTCTTCTTTGACATTCTTCACAAGATTGAACCCAACCCTTCACAGCCAACTTCATAACTGGTCATAAAAATCTGTCTGCTACTCTTCTATAAGTCTGTCCAAAGCCTCTATGACCAAGGTTTTCATGAAAAGACTTCAACACAAACTCTTTACCCTTCTTCTGAGTCACTTCAACTTGAGGATTTGGATGTCTCATCCTTATCAAACTTCTTCCTGACACAAAGAATACAGGACTTTTCTTCTTGATTGCCAGCCAAGTATTATCATCACAAATATCTGGCCTCTACAAGGTCATCAAATCTTCAACCAAAATAAAATAAAACTTAGTCTGACCCAGGTCTTATCCTCAAAATCCAGCAAAAAAACATCCAAGGGTACCACCCTATCATCAAAATCACCAGTGTGCACAAGAGCAACACAACCCACCCATCCAGGACACCAATTTCTAAAATTTGGTATATCCCTTCCCTTCCACTGAATCTTATGAGAATCCAGTTCACTAACAAAAACACAATTTTTCATATTTGAGCCATCCCAAACAATGGCCACATCTTCATCAACCAAAACATCCTGATCACCAGAATCAAGATCAGAACCATCCAGTTTAACCTCTTGGCAGAGGAGAGAACAATCATCTGGTCGAGCCTCATGGGGGAGGTGAGAAAATTCATCCAGTTTAGCCTCATGGGGGAGGAGAGAAAAATCTTCAGCACCCTTTGTGTGGTCCCTAACAACTGGGACATTTTCTTCAAACTCTTCAGGATCAGAATTTTCATCTGTGGGCGGTCTTCTTGACAATCCAACTGGAATTGTAAAATTTATACCTGGCTTGTGCACCAGGTCAAAAGAAAACTGTTGAATAAATGCCACTCATCTAGTCATTGGAGCATTTGGAAGACTAGTTGTGTTAATCATTTGAACCAGATATTTAGAATCTGCCTGCAGCTCAAAATTCTTCCCCCACAAAAAAGTTTGTGGCTTTTTCAAGATTTTCGCTACACCGCACAATTCCAAGTTTGACTGAGAGTATCTAGATTCCACCTCATTAATGAGAATCCTGACATACACACAAACTCCCAAAAATCCTCTGACTTCAGTAGTGTTTTTAGGCCTTGGCCATGACTGAATTATATTAACCTTCTTCTTTGTCAAATTCCTCTTTTCTTTACAAACCAAATGCCTAAGAATTTTCAGAGCCAGAACACAACAACAAAACTTTGACACAGAAATGGTCAAACCAACCTCTTAAATTCTAAACAATACTCTCTCTAGAGTAATTGCATATTCCCAAACAAACCTCCTTATAACTGGGGTTTCTTTCAGCACTTTATTTCCATAATCAGTGGAGGGTCCTTTAATTCCACCATCAACATTAAAAATACCAGCATGAGTAGGCACCTCATCCTGTAAATTCCAAGCCATTTGTGCTTGATAAACTGCTACTGAAATAGTTGCTCCTTGAGGCAACCTAGTGAGCTGAAATATCCCCAGAGGAGTCTCATATGTTGTGAGTGGCCGTAACTCAGTGTGAAGTTCCCTTTCATCATAACCACCCATAATATCACCCAAACTATAACACATCCTTCCAGTAAAGGCTTCCACAAAGTCTTCTGCACTTGGCAGCATCCCCACATCCTTGATAGTAACTTTATTCAGGGCTCTAAGATAATGTACCACCCTGAGCTTTCAATTCTGCTTTTTAACACAGAAAACTGGACTTGAGTAACTAGAAATTGATTTTTCATACAATCCAGTCCTGAATCTATCCCTAAAAATCTCCAGAAAATCATCCTGGATATCAACAGGAATTGGAATAGGTTTGATTTACCAAGCTTCATGACAAACCACAGGAATCAAGTAAGGTTCCCCATAAGAGTGTTTCAACACACCCCTTTCCTCTTCAACAAATGCCACTGCCTTCTCCCTTAGCACAAAAACGTGCAACAACAACTTCTTTCCCTCCTCAGATAACCAACCATAAGTACCAAAATTAGCAACCTTCAACCTTTCCATTGTCACTCTAGCAGTTTCCTCAAAAATCAGGAAGGTTCTTCACCAGAAGAGTACAGTACGGATCTCTTGACAACAGAGGTCTCTCCAACAGAGGATTCAAACCTACATGCAAAGGCTCATTGACAGGCATAATCTGCTGTGCCACCTTCTTGTACTTTGCGGCTCTACCATCCACTCGAGGGATCTTCAACACATCTTCTCCACCAGACCTGGAACAAAAACCAAGGGTTCCCCATCGCTCACATGTGTGGCCAAGGTAATGTTTTTGAAAGGTGTTGAAGAAACCCTAGCGGTGCACAGTTAGGAGGACTTACTTTTATACCCCAATCTCTCCACTCCACTGCTTTTCTGCATATCTTTCAATATAGATATATATCCCATCTTCCTTTTTGAAATTGAATTAAGATTAATTAATTATCTTGAAATGAAACTGAGACTTGATAAAAAAGCTGAAGAATACTTTCAGAGAAGAGAAACATTAAAAAGAGAAAGTTAAAAATCTACTTGGTATATCTACAAGGGAGCTGACCTACTACAACCTGGGAGTTCCTCATCTTGGGGAGTGGTTGTAGCACTTTGGTGACCAGCCCTTATCACTCTAAAAAATACAGAATCTCACTAGAGCCTGAGCCACACCCCAAAAATCCCAAGATGCACTCACTTCATTTCCCCTCCTGCAACAATCCATGAATTGAAACATGTAAAAAAAAACCGGGCCTTTTTTACCGATCATCATCTCCAGGAGATGACAACCTCATTTGAAGCCTTCTCTCATCTTCACCAATCAACTCCAAACTAATTCCTATGTAAAATTGGTAACCAATTCTAGCTTGAAAATCCATCAAGAATGGCCTACCCAAAACAGCTTTAACATTACCTTTAGCAATGTAAAAATGAGCCTTTCCAGAGGCTCCACCAACATCCAACTTCACAAATTCGGAGGTTCCCATCAACTCCGTGACATGACCACCTATACCTCTCAAATTTCCACAAATCCCAGTTTTTATGGGGAGGCCCAAATGAGTAGCCTCAAATAAGGAAATCAGGTTTATCTGAGAACTTGAATTAACTAATTCCCTAGCCTCCCTGCCATATAGGGGGACTTTGACATATCCCTGAAGAGCAGAAAAATGAGTTTCCAACCTCTCTCCAAACTTTTCAGCAGAATCTCATATGTATTCTACCTCCCAAGAAGACACTCTTCTTCTGGTCAACAACTTCTTTTGTCTATCAGCCAAACCAGGACTGATAGCATACAACTCCCCATAAGTAAGGGAAATATGACCCTGGTTCATCCTTTCTAGAAAAAATTCCATAACATTAGATTGGCCAGAAACTACTGGACTCTCAAAGTGAGCCCTTGGCTTCACTACCTTGGTCCTAGAATATTCCTGAGGACCAGAACCACTTACAGATTTTTAATCAACAGGCATCAAACCAGATCTCTCACCAGAGCCTCTAACTCCAGCAGGCCTTGGCAATGAAGCCAAGGGAACCTCCTCCTCAGAGTCAGAATCCACATTTATTGGCATTGGCTCTCCAATCATGTCCAATTCATCAAAGCTAGGGGGCCCCATATTAGCAATCCAAATCTGCATCTTGTACAGCTCTTCCTTGCTGTACCTCCTCCTAGCTGCACCCAGCTTAGGATCCCCCTTAGAAGCCTTATCTTTATTTGGGCCTGAGAGCTGCTCTTTGGCTTTCCCACCTTTCCTGCCTTTAGATCATAGACACCAGCCAAGCACTCACCATTTAACTGTCCTCCACAAAAATATAATTGTAACCCACCATATGAAGTAGAAAAAGAGACTTTTTTCACCTCCTTCCCTTTCCCCTTGACGTCATCATCTTGCTTACTGGAAGAATTCCCCTGATCAGGAACCTCCTCAAACCTTGGTCTCCTCTTATTGAGACCAGCCCTTCTCCTGACCAAATTAACAGGAGCCTGCCCCTCACTGGGCTTCACAAATTGACCATCAGGGAACCTAAACACCCTTCCATCAAACTCCACCTTGCCCTCTGACACATCTCTGTTCAGAGCCCAATGATCATTGGACTTATGTCTCCTCCTACCGCAATAAGAACAAACCCAAGGATCACTCCTACCAGCCCGCCTGTCAAAATATCTGGGCTGCGAAGGAGTCTCATTGGCCTTCTTAGCCTCCTGCACAAAAATGTGAGGCTGTTTTGTCAGATCATCCAACTTTTCCACCATTGGGTCCCTCTCCTGTTTAGGAAACTTCACCATATTCTTTTCCTCCTTCTATACTCTACTCTCCCCCTCAGCCAAAGCCTCACTGACATTTCTGACATACTTGTGCACCCCTCTTGATAGGTGTCCACCGCCAATAACTTCAAATAAGCCTCCACTTCCTCCCTCACCTTGTCCAAGGCAGGCAAATTTTGGTCCTCATTAGAAAGAGTCTTCATCAAGTCTTTCTTTGATAACTCCTTCAACACATCCATCCTGAATTCTCTAGCCAGCGCCGACCAAAAAACATCTTTGGCAGAATTTTCATGTGCCAGCTCCTCTACTTCCATCAAGTATTCCACCACAGGATCAAACTGTAGGAGAAACTTTTTGTAACTATGCAAGTTACCAACACCACCAAAAGACTGCCATTCACTGAAAACCTTATTCAAATCCACCATAGTTAACCTGACACCCCTTCTATCTACCATTTCCCTAAACAGTAGCTTCCAATCCCTCTTATTGTAGCCAGACATGGCCACAAACTGCTTCTTCACTGCTCTATCTCCAATGAAGAAGATACTTTGCTTCACCATGTCTAGGTAGGAAGCACCATCCACACCAGCAGCAGTTTCATACTTCTCCAGAAACCAATTCACATCTTCACCATTAAACTTGGTACCATCCCAAGTTTTATTCCTCACACATTCCCTAACCATCACAGCAGGGGGACCTTCCCCCCCACTGAGAGTCACCACAGGAATAGAAGAACCAGAAGCCATTCTTCTAGTCCAAATCACCAGAAAGAGCCAATCAAAGGAAAGAGAGATTCCAAAGAACTAGCAGATTTTAACACCCCACGTTGGGCTCCAGAAATGTAGAAAATCCTATAGTACTAGCTATAGCCCTTGACCAAGGGAGTTGGAGTAAAACTGGAGAGAAAAACCCCTGTACATTTAGAAAAATAAGTGAGATTTACCTGCTACAACATATTAGTTCCTGTTTACCAAAAGCCCCTTTTCCAATACACTTGACTGTTTGATCAGTCACGAAAGTAGTCTCCAAAAAGACTACCAAACTAAAGAACTGAAATGTAGACTAATTTCCACACCAGAGAAAGCAATAATACTTGATGTAGGTTGCAAATTCACACCAGAGACAGCAATTATAATTGATGTTGGCTGCAAATCCACACCAGAGACAGCAATAATACTTGATGTAGGTTGCAAGACTACACCAGAGAAAATAGTTGCTAAGTTAAGTAAAATGAAGAACTCAATTGCAACTAACACAGCCAATTGTGGCCAGAAAAACAAGCAAAACTGAGTGAGGAACCAGGATATCCCCCCCGGATGGTTGTATGATAATTAGAGTTGCCCCAAACTGTCTTATTCACTATATACACACAGACTACTAATTAAGAACCCATGCACACCTGCAAATCTGGCATTCCTGACTGCCAAATTGCATAAAACCTCACTATAAGTGCTTCCCAGCCCTCTAGCACTGAAGCAGGAGGTCCGCCTGATGCCAGGAAGCCCAACTGAAGCGGCATGACCACCCTGAAGCCAGAAAACTACCAAAAACCCCCAAACTATATAAAAAAATCATCTACAACTACTAAAACCCTTAAAACACATAATTACACTATAAAAACATTGAGACATGAAATGTAGAGAAAATTACACTCCTTCAAATGGTACTAAGCACTTAACCCTAAGACTTAAGGTTAGCCCGTAAAACAAGAAAAACAAAATTCAAAAGTGATCTTTTAAAATGATAAGTGAGAAATTGTCCCCCAAATAATTAAGCTATGAAAAATGTCCACAAGACATAAAATATAGAGAATAACTGGGGTTATCCAATGGCAGTATCCGGATTCTTGTAGTCCCAATATTTGCTGTGCAATTCCTAAAAACAACCTAATTATTTTAAAATGCCATTTAAGGCATACCAAAACAACACCAAATAAACCCAAAAAGGGCTCCGCCAATGTTGGAAGACCAAACCACTGATCAAGTGAAGAAGTTTTACCCTAGGGGCACAAAGACTGCTGAAGTTTGACTTCAAAATGAGGATAAACTATCTTCAATTTTTTTAAAGGTGACTCTGAAATGAGGATAAACTATCTTCAATTGTTTTAAAGGTGACTTCTCTATGAGGATAAAGTATCTAAAATTGTTTTAAAGGAGGACTCCGAAATGAGGATAAACTACAACATCAATATTTTAGGAAATGTCACAGTCTTTCATGAATTCAATCATTACTTCAATTTTAAAATTTTATTTTGGTGTGAAAATATGAGGTTGAAACAAATTTTTTTAAGAGTGTTCACAGGGGAAACTTATAGATTTAATATTGGCAAGTTTGGGGGTAATTGATGAGTTGGTAGCTCTATTCACAATTACCCCAAAATTTTCCTTTCCAACCCTTCTCTGTTTCTAGTTGAATCTTGGCTTTGTTTTTGTTATATAGGCAGTCCTCTATGACTATAAACTGGAACTTTACACCAACACAGCACAATCTTTTGGAAGTCTGGATTCAAGAATTTTGTTTTGTTTCATTTTATTGGTTTTTCTGTTCTGTTGGTTTTCTGTTTTTTTTTTTTTTGCTTTATTTTATTTTAAATTTAGAAAAAAAAAAAAAAAAAAAAAAAAAAAAAACAAAAAAAAAAAAAAAAAAACAAAAAAAAAAAACAAACAAACAAAACAAAAAAAAACAAAAAAAAACAAAAAAAAAAGTTGTTATATTGGGGTGGATGATCACTGGTGGTCTCCAATCATTTTTACAAATTGGAGGGAGCCCACCCAGTGATCATTAGTTTTTTTTCTTGATTTTTATTAAATTTTTATTTTTTAAATTTTCAAATTTTAAAATTTATTTTCAAAAATAATTTGTTTTCAAAAAATTCTTTACATTATATTTTTAATTTCTTCCTTTTTGTGTATCCAAAATCAAGGTTCACTTGGATGTGGGTATGGTGTTAGGGGTTTGGCTCATCCAAATGGCTGGGGGACATCTTTTATTTTCATTATTATTTTTTTATCTTTAATTTTATTTCTCTTTTTATATTTTTATATATTTTATATTTAATTTTTTTATTGTGTTAGTCCATCAAGACTTAAAATGAAATTCTTTTCAAGATTATTTTATATTTGTCCTAAACTTCAAGACTGTGGAAAACTGAAGATGTCAATAAAACTAGGAATTATAATGGTCAATATTTGAGGAGGACTTCTTTAAGTTAAAATTGTTCATTGGGGAACCTTATAGATTTAATATTTGAAAGTGTGGGTGTAACTGATGGGCTGGCAGCTCTATCAACAGTTACCCCACAAAGATTGTTTTCCTGCTTATTTGTTTCTAGGTTTATCTCTAACATTGGTTTTTTAATGCAGGTAAAAGTCATCTAAGACTATAAACTGGTGAATTTTTACTCTTGAAGACTTAAATATATCAAGTAGAAGATATTTTTCTGGTCCTCTATGACCTTAAACTGGAGCTTTTGTCAATCATTTGTTTGGACACTCATTAGGAAGAATTGGAATGATTTTCAGAATCACAGTCATTTTTTTATCAATCACTCATTTAAAGGATTATATGGAATCTACCTTCTCAATTTAAAATTATGCAGAAAATTTTGGATTTTAGATTTTCGGTTTTAATGATCATCAAGATTTATTTTAGAAGAAGAATGGAATCATTTTGGGAATAGGTGATTCAGTTGGTTAAAATTTTTGTTTGTGGAGATTTTAGGTTGTAGGTCTGATTCGGTGATGTAGGAAAATTGGTATGATGGATGAAGTTGTGTAAATTGGAGGACCTCATGGCAGTGTCTAGATCATTGCAGTTCTAGCCCAGTAGGGGTGGAGGCCTACTCTCTTAATTTCATTGGGGATGTAAATTTTCGTAGAGAGGAATTGGAGGACCTTATGGCAATGTCTAGATCCTTTCAGTTCTACCTCTGTAGGGGTGGAAGCCTATTCTCTTATTCTTAGTGATAGAAACATCAGAATCAGATGGTTATTTTTTATATAAATCAGCGCCAACTAAATTGTCAAAATTAAATTATATGAAACTAATAATTTTGGTTAAAGGTTTATATCAAGAGTGACTAATTTGGATCATTAGAAAATTTCTCAGCACTCTAATTAAAGTCTTGAATGATAGCCTGACATTCATCAAGTTCAGAAGGAGAAGAAGTTGCGTGTGATCTATAGTTTGGAGCTGTTTGTTGGATGAATAATGTCAACATAGTTGTAGTCATTGTCCAACTGGTTGGAATAAGAAACCTCAGGTGTCTTAGGTTTATCTATATGGGCTAAAATTTGTTAATTTTGGTAAAATTTATGGTTAAGAGAACTCACCTTTTGTTGAAAGAGGACTGGGTATATTTTGTTGAATGGCCAATGAAGAAATTCTTGAAGAATTAGAAGATCAACTAGGAAAACTAGGGGAATTGGAAGAGTTCATGATGACAATGATGGTAGTTAATGAATAAATGTTGGACACATAATTTTTGGGAATTAGGACATTTCATATTGGAGGGAGGATGTGGCATTCCACATCTGGGTAGGTTATTAGGTGAAAATTTGATTGAATATTGGATGAATGGAAATTATTGTGTAACCAGGAGTTAATTTGGTCGTTATGGATATTTTTGGACTTATTTTTGGCATTTTGGAATTTTTATATGATGGTATTTTTATTGTGATTTGATGGTTTAATGGATTTGGTAATGGTTTCACTGGATTTTGGGGAGGATTCTCCAACTTTTGGGTATTTTCTGGGGCTCTTTTCAGTCTATTTTTTGAAGATTAGTAGAAATTTTCTGGATTATCAGGCTGGATATTTGGAATTTCGGAAAGGTGATTATTATCATCAGATAGCCCATATTTTCCTCTATCTTTTATGTCCTGATGGTTTTTTATCATATTTTACTGGTTTCTTAGTGTTTTACTTGATCTAGTGAGTTTTAGTATTACTGGTGGATATGGTGTGCTTATGGAATAGCCACTGAGCTCCAGTGCTCAGGTGATTTTCCGGTGCAAAAGCAAAGTGTACTGGAAAATTTCTGTCATTGTGGCAAAGTTTGGTCTTGGTGGAAAAATTATCTCACTGTGGCAAATTTAGCTCAATCTGGCAAAATTATCTCATTTTGGAAAAAAGATCTCATTGTGGCAAAATTTTCTCATAATGGGAAAGTCTGGTCACTGGGTTAAAGTTTGGCTATTGTGGCAAAATTTGGTTAGAAATTTATTATACTTACTAGATCAATAGTTTATTGTAGATCCAATGCATGTAGGGTATTGTTGTAAAGGTCTGGAGCAGGGGAAACAGAAGGAGAAAAAGGAGAATCTTAGTCTTCTACATGTTGTTGTTTTCTAGTTTTGATAATAAGGGTCTTTTTGATAATTAACAATATTTAACATAAAAGAACAATTATAATAACAAATATCAACATACAGGGTAACAATAGATAGCTCTCATCCTGGGTGACTCAAATTTATTAATTTTCTTAAAAAATTCATAAAATTAAAATAAAATAAAGTACACTGTTTAATTTTGGTGGGAAACTGGATAAACCTGGTGCAGTCCTTTAATAAGGCACCTTTGAACAGGTAATTCCAAGGGTAGTTTCTGGAGTACTTTACTGTATTTTTCAGTCTCTGGGGCAAGTTTTGCAGCTTTTTCTAGGTATTTTCTGTGACTAGTATCAGTGCAATCTGGTACTAGGCATTTTTTTGGCAGGTGTAACCATTGGTTGCACTTAGATTTGTCTTTATTATAGGTTTCCAACACATTTAAAGTCTAACTCTCAGAATTTCAACTAATCCAACTCTTCAAGAAGATCTTCAAGATTAGTTAATTGAATCTAATATTGTATAAAATCTTATAGTACTAGATAAAGGCCTTTACCAAGGGAGTTGCAGTAAAACAGGGAGAAAAACCCCTTTCCCTTTAAAAAAACAAGTGAGATTTACCTGCTGCAGTAAATTGGTTCCTGTTTACCAAAAGCCCCTTTTCCAATACACTTGACTGCCTGATCAGTCATGTAATTAGTCTCTATATAGACTACCAAACCAAAGAACTGAAATGTAGACTAATTTCCACACCAGAGAAAGCAATGATACTTGATGTAGGTTGCAAGTTCACACCAGAGACAGCAATAATACTTGATGTAGGTTGAAAATCCACACCAGAGACAGCAATAATACTTGATGTAGGTTGCAAGACTACACCAGAGAAAACAGTTTTTAAGTTGAGTTTAATGAAGAACTCGCAACAAACACTTCCAATTGTGGCCAGAAAACAGTGAAAACTGAGTGTGTCACACGCCACGTGACACTCGAGGCAAAAGCAGCTCATTAAATCAATAATAAGAGGCTCAAATATATACTTGAAGCGCAGAAAGAAATCTTCCATAGCAACTGCGACTTTCCTTTGTGTACTCGCTATTCAACCGGGCTATCCTAAACTCTAAATCTAAATTAGTCAATCTCTCAATAGTGTGTCTTAGTCTTTTTCTCAATAAGAAACACACAGCGCAATAGTTAATATAATAGTACATTAAAAGTTTTATGAAATGTCTGTGGGTTATTAAGGGGTAGTGAGCATGGACGGAATGGTTACTGGAGGATTAAGGGGTTATCAGATGTTAGTGAGGAGGGTTCAGGTGTAATGGTTGTATATTAATGGTCTGTGGTGCGTGGAATAGTGGATGGGTATGAGGTCAATGCGAGGAGGAGTAAAGGATATAAAAGGGGTTGGGTTTTTGGTTTGATATTCTTTAGAATTAAATTATGAAACATATTTATAGTTAATGGTTGTAAAAGCTTTTAAGTTAAATCATTATTATTGTATCTTTCTCTATTTTCTCAATAATCATTTCTAAATCCTAAATCTTTGATTGTTGAGTTTCCAACCCTTTGTGAGATCTTAAGAATTTTAATATTACCTTTCAATTATATTAGAATCCTTCTTGAACATAACTTGAAGCAGTAGTTCTTCCTTTGAGACATCTTCAAATCACTTCCTCGAATCATCCTTCTGTGCTTGGAAGAAGTCTCTTAACTCCTCATCTCACTTACAGGAACATCCTCGACCTTTTACGTAGGTCGTCCGGTGACAGTATAATTTAATTCTCTGTAGTTCTCATTCTTTGCACTTATATGTCCCTTTTCAGGTGTTTTCTCTAAATTCTTAAAATGGCACCTGTTCAATGCACTCCTCCTATGGGCTCTACTACTAGAGCTCGCGCCAGAGGCAGGCCAACAGCCACTCAGCCTGTTTCCCACACTCACTCCTTGGAGCCACTCGACCTTAGGGAACGGCAACATTCAATCCAATCTGTAGAGGACATCCCACAAGATTTTGATTATTCTAGTGATGATGAAGGAGGAGAGGATACAATGCACGAGGCACCATCTGCCCCTGCTAATCACCCTTCTGGTCAACCTTCAGAGCCTGGACCATCTAATTCTCTGGAAGATTTCATGAGACTTTTCATGAAGACTCTTTCAAATTCAATGTCTTCAGAGGGATATAAATTCAAAATTCCTTCTATGAAATCTCCTGATAAATTCGATGAAGAACATCCAGACAGATTGCGACCTTTCTTGCAAACCTGCAAGCTCCTGTTCAATAATGACCCTCGAACCTTTAATAACGACTGACCGAAGGTTGTTTATGCTTCTTCATTCCTGGCCAGAAAAGCAGAAAGATGGTTTGAACCTTATCTTCTCATGCTCTCTTTGACTGAAACCCATTTACTTATTAATAATTGGGAAAAGTTTGAAGACCAACTCTTCACGTTGTTTGGTGACCCTAATGAATTTGACAATGCAGAAATTGAACTTGATTTTCTTCACATGAGTGATAATGGTAAAGCCTCTGAATATATCTCAAAATTCAGAGAGATTCAAACTCAAGTAGGTTGGAATGATGCTGCCCTCAAGTATCATTTCAAAAAAGGACTTCCTTCGAGGATTCTGGATCAGTTAAATCTTCAAAGTCAGAAGATGACTACTTTAACGGATTTAATGGATCAAACCCTTGAACTTGAGGGCATTTACCAAGGACATCTTCAACATCATCAATACGCCAAAAAATCTCAAGGCTTAAATTTTAAATTGGGACCTTCTTCACACCCACAGACAACTCAATCCAAACCCAATAAGGGAAAGGACAAACCTCAACCAAAAAGCTCAACCCCAGGCCATATCAGTAAAGTACTGGATCCTAAAGGGGAACTTAAAGAAGCTGAAAGGAAGAGACAAGCAGATAATGGGTTATGTATGTATTGTGGGGGTAAGCACATGCTGGAAGATTGTGTGAAATTGAAGGAAAGAGAAGGTACTAGTTCGAAGTCAAAAAAAAAATAGATAGTTTACTTGTGTGTTAAGCAAACTATCTTATCTCTCCCAGTGCACAGAACCTCCATGTCTTAAGGACTGGAGTTGCCTTAAATCGCTTGAATTCATTCTTTTTAAGGAAGATATCCCCTTCAGTTGTCTTATAGACTCTGAAGCTTCAATTTCTTTTGTCAGTTTATCTTTTTCCGAGAAGTAACAGCTGACATTTACAGATATCAATTGAACTCCAATTTATTTGGTCAAATCAGAGGAACCCAAATAATGGGTCAGTAAGTATTTTTTATGGGTTTTCAACTTTCTGAACTTTCCCCCCTTCAAGTGGGAATTATCAGTCTTGGACGCCCCAAGGATAGATGATACCATTCTTGGCCATGACTTTTTAATGCATTGGAATCCTGAAATCGATTGGACACGGGGATTGATCACCCCATGCACTAAGTATATTTCTAATTCTTCAATGCAGGTCAATAGGGAGTTAAAAAACCCGCCTGACAACGTCCTTCTAGAGGAAAAATCTCTGCCAGATGACTTGCAAGCATCTTATCTTTCTATAAATGAGCAATTGGATAACCCTTCTAGCTCAATTACTTCACTTGAAGAGGATTTAAATTGCCTCAAAGCAATCAAATTCTCCTCTCTCAATTCTGGTCTTCACTCGTCAGATTCCCTCGAAGATGATGAGGATGACCAAATCAACGTTGAAGCCATTAAATCAACTCTACCAAAAATCTATCAAGATTTCCTCGATGTTTTTTCAATCCGCAAGGCCGATAAGTTACCACCTCATCAACCCTACAACCATCAGATAGAGTTAATAGGTCCTGTCTATTCTTTGTCAAAGGACAAATCTCAAGTTCTTCGAGACTACATTGCAGAGAATGTAGCCAAAGGTTTCATCAGAGCCAGTAAATCTACAACTGGCTCCCCTGTTCTATTTTTAAAAAGGAAGGATGGAAGTCTTAGGTTGTGTGTTGACTATAGAAAGCTCAACACAGTCACTAAGAAGAATGCATATCCTGTTCCTCCTATGTCATTGCTTCTTACCCTTTTTAATGGTGCTAATTTCTTTCCTAAAATTGATCTTAGAGGTGCTTACAATCTTATTCGCATTGCGGAAGGTCATGAACCACTGACTGCAATGCGCACTAGATTTGGTAGTTTTTAATATTTAGTTATGCCTTTTGGATTGTGTAACGCACCTTCAACTTTTCAAACTTTTGTCAATGACATCTTTCAAGATGTTGTCGAATAAATTTTTGTCGTCTATTTAGATGATATTTTAATTTTCTCAAAGACACTAGATGAACATATTCATCTGTTTGACAGGTTCTAAATTGACTTCGAGATCACGGTCTCTACGCCAAGCATAATAAATGCGAATTCCACCTAAAATCTATTGATTTTTTGGGTTTTACGTTATCAACTGATGGTTTAGTCATGGAGGACAAAAAACTTCAAAAGGTCCTGGAATGGCCTGAGCCCAAATTGGTCAAATCCCTCCAGGGATTTTTGGGTTTTGCAAATTTCTATAGAAGATTTATTAAAGATTACTCTAAAACTATTTCCAATCTTACTTCTCTTCTTAGAAAAGATATTCCTTTTGTTTTTACTTCAACAGCACGAAAGGAATTCAAATCATTGAAGACAGCGTTCACCACAGCTCCAATTCTTTGACACTTTGATCCTTCTGCTTCGACAGTAGTTGAGACAGATGCGAGCGATTATGCTATCACAGGGGTCATTTATCAATTAAATCCTGAAAAAAAGTTGTTTTATCCTGTTGCTTTTGAGTCACACAAACTCATTGCAGCAGAATTAAATTATGAAATTCATGACAAAGAGCTTTTAGCTATTATTCATTGTCTTAAAAAATGGTGCTCTTTTCTTCTCAGCTTAGATAGTCCTTTTCAAATTTTAACAGACCATACACCACAGAAAAAATGGGGGGGTATTGCTAGCAATACCCCTTGCTTGAGCTCCGTTGAGCCACAAATCTATGCTTGAATTATGCACACATCATCACCATGTAGGAAATTGTTTGGCCTTACATTTAGTCAGAGATTTGTCACAGATTGAGCTCAAGATGAACCTACATTGATCACCGTTTGATCTTGTAAAATCCTAATTTGATCATCAGTTAAGCTCCCTTTGATCTCACTTTGATCTAACATAAGCTTTTGCATATCCAATATGTCAACTATTCACTTTCAAAAAGATTCATAATGAATTTCACATGGAATATTAGAAACGAAACCAGTAATTTTGAGTAAATGTCTCATCAAAATGATTAATCTACAACAAAATACCATCAAAATTCAATCTGATTACTGAAAACTTTTGTTAAAATGACTAATAGATATTTAAATTGGAAAATAATATTCCATTTCTCAATTTCAAATTCAAAATATAAATCCTCGTTTGAAATGTGAATTTTGTAGATTCCTTGCCTTCCTATATTATGAGTAATATTTGAGGTATTTTACACCTTTGTAAATATGGTGTTGTGCTGCTAGAAATTATCTCTGTTTCAATTCAACTTTATTGAAGCATGAGTCCAGAATGATAAATATTTTATAACTATTTTGAGAAAAAAGTCACTAGTAATGAATTTAGCCTTTTATCTGTCCTTTATTAAACCTCACTTAATCCTACTTAAATCCAAATTGACCCACAAAAACCTTATTTGGGATATTTTTTAGCCCAGGATGATTCAAGATTGGAGCAAAATATTATTTTAAATATCCAATATGCCTATTGATTAAATTTCTTCAAGCTTACTTTAAATTCACATTAACATTAACTTTCACAGGAAATATTAAACACAAATCTTGAAAATATAGTATTTAAAATCATAATAAATATAATATAATATGCTTACAACAAAATTTTCTTTCTGGATTAATTGAAACGAAAAATTGTTCATTTGTGAAAATAGAAAAAATACTATCCATCCTGAATTTAGAATTCATTTTTAAAAATTTAATGCCCCCTCACTTTCAAGTTTATCATGTATTTCGAAAATTATATTTTTAATAATTTTGTGAATAGTACACCTGAGATATAAACTTGGGGATATCAAAAACTAAAACATCAGCAAATTGAAATGTTTTTTATTGTTATGAATGGAAATAATGATTGAAAAACACCATTAGAGCAAGTTTGATTTTGAATAATAGGCATACTTTCTCATGTAAATTTCAATAAAAATAATTTTTATTCTTACTTAAGTTGTGGTGGATACATTTGAGCTCAAAAAGAATTAAAATTGATAAAATAAGACTTCTATAGTTCATATTCAAAAATGAAATCACCCTTCATTATCTACCTGTAAACTATTTTAAATTGAATAATTTCAAAGTCCGTATATACTGATGTTATTTTTTCTTCTAAAAAATTTATTATATAGATTAATAGTCATAAACAGTTGACATAGATGTTAAATTTATATAAGCAATCTTTAATTCATAAAATGATAAAACTATCTTTTATGTAAAAAGTGATGAAGGAAAAAAATATTATTAAATTTTTGATGCACTATCAATAAAATTGAAGATAGAGCATATCAAAAGTTTAAACTTAATTTCAATTTTGATATCATCATTTTATTTTATTTTACTTGAGTAGAAAACAGATTTTAAATCTCAATATAATTTTAAATCCCATTAGTTTGTAGATTTCAACATTTGAAACTATGAAATAAATATTTATGAAAGAATTTTACAATATTTGCCCTTCTAAAAACTCATAAATCCAACTTCAAATCTTCTAACCTTCACAAGTAACCACAATGCATTCTGAAAATACTCTATATTTAAATAATTAAAGGTAAATAAAATTATGTTTTTATTCTTTATTTCAATTTTTGATAAATAATATATATATATACATATATATATATATATAATTTCTTAAAAAGTCTAAGAGGGAACTTAATAGTGGTTTTGGCATTAGATATATAGATTCAACTTTCAAAAAATTTGTTTGGAATAAATTACAAAGACAAAAAGGATATATTTTGATGAAAGAATACTGATTTAGGTTCTCTTAAAATATTATTAACCATTTTTATGGAATATTAATCCATGGTTATCATTCTTTATGATATTATCATAGAATTTTTTCCTTTTTTAATATAATGATTTTCTATTGTGTGGTATGTAGGCTAAGATAAGTTTAAAAGATTTATTGAAGATATATATACCAGAAACAGTATAATCTGTAGATTTATAACTATAACTTACTTTTCTGATGTTTTACATCATTGATAAGTAGCTCATGCATTACACAAGTAAATAATTATAGTCTCTGGAAATAATTCCTTGTGAATTTCAATTTTTTTGTTATTCTTAAAATCATTACTCAAATAAACTAAAATTTCTTCAAATATTGATTGAAAGAAGGAGTTACAAAATCTTATTTTGTAGTTATAAAAGTTTGAGTTATTTTTCATATTATCAAGTATAATGAACATTTGTAAATTTTAACTTGAAAACTAGTGATCATAGCAAAGTAATACTGGAAGAATCAGATAAAAAGGGTGGAATAAAGTCATAGCACAACAGGAAATGATACAAAATTGTTGATTTTTATCTCATAAAATTCAACTTATTTTTAACATATTTTACCACCTTTAGATAATGTTTAGTGGATTTTAACATTATTATAACAAGCAAACTTAACAATGTTTTGATTTTTTTAACAAAAATAAATATTGTTAGATCATTTTTTTAAAAAATATGACTTATTTTTATGCTTTATCTACAATAGTTAGTAGTTTTTTTTGCAGAAATTACTTGTTTTGATATTCTATTTTTGAATTTTTTAAGAGACTTCATTGCATTAAAGTTTTGTAATAATTTTTCATTAAAGCATCATATTTTAAATCTAGAGAATTGGTTTTGAAATAATATATATTTTCACGTTAATTGACTCATTATTTTTGGATTGATAAATTATGTTAAAATTGGGATTGCTTATTTCTAGTGAGTGTACATCATAGTTTGTTTTCAAATCAAAGATTAATAAATGGTGAAATTTGGTAAAACTCTAAATATCTTTTAAACCTTTTTGATTTAAATAATGTTTAATGTTATGTAATCATTCTATAAGTAGAACACAGTTAAAATCTGATAATGGTACATTGCTTTCAATTTCTAATACTAAAATTCTATTCTACTTGAAACAATGTAAACTAAAGCTTGGTATCTCATAAGAAACTCACAATTTTCAAAAATCATATTTCCAACTTTTTAAACATGATACACATTAAAATATATTTTTAGAATAATTTCCTAATTAGTTTCAAATACTAGAAAATAATGACCTCAATTTATTTTAATACTTAAACCATTCTGATGAGTGAATTTCACAATCCTCTAAGTAACATATGGTTACCATTTGTACACATATGCATGATTTCTCCTTTTGTTTAATTTTAGCTGAATCTAAAAAGTAAAATCACATGTTGAATATCATCTATAGATAAACTTCTTATATTAGAAGCTAATATTTCATATGAGAAATTTGTTATTGAGTTTGGGAAACATTAATAAGTGTTGGGTATTATAATTGAGCCATTTATTCAAGTAAATAAAAAAGGATGACGTTCTAAATATTTCATATATATATATATATATATATATATATAATAAAAATTAATTATATAGTAGCATTTAACCATGTTTTTATACTAATGTCATATAAAAAAAGGGATTGAACTAAAACTTTCAGTAAAGAAAATAAAAATAAGATAAGTTAATATTCTTGTTTATATTCTCATATTTTTGAAATGGCTTACTTAAGGGAGAAAATTATTTGGTTTTAGAGTACAAGAATTTCTAGATAAAAATCTTCACAATATAGTTTGACCCTCTAAAAAAGAAAATTCCTTAAATTTTACTATCACATTTTATATATTTGTTAAGTAATAGAAAATGGAGTTGTGTCTTTGACAATGAAGCTTTAGAAAATGAAATAAATGATTTAAATTTATAATATAATTTTTGAAACAATAAATCATGTATTCAAAAAAAATTATATATCTTACAATCAAGATAACAGTATTAATTAAGCAACTCTAACAACTTTGGAAAGAAACAAGAAAAAAATAATTAGTAAAATGCATAAGTTATTTTTAGAATTTAAGGAAACTTAATAGCTCTACCTGTAAACTAGCCTTAAAGCAGGTTTGGATTTAACATGTGGAAATTCATACATAGTACCCTTCCATCATTAGAGCAGAATAAAATTTATGTAGTTTTATTTTTTTAATTTATAATAGTATTTTTATTTTTGGCTTTTTCATTAGTATAACTATATATTTTTTAACTTTTTTGTTTTTCATAACATAAGTTCAAAGCTGCACATCACTACTTCAAGATGAAACTCCATATAATGTAATCAATGAATGATATATTATAATGAATTTTACTAGAGACTTTTCAAAAATGGTGATTAAGAATACTTATTATAATTTTTTAAATTTTTATTATTATTCTATCTCTTGAAAGGAGATGGCCATATCTCAATTTAATTAGTTTTTCCTCAGAAAAATTTATTCTTGATCTAAATAAAATTGCATCACTATTAACTAGATGTTATTATACAATTTTAACAATTTTTTTATCTGAACATAGTTGAAAGTATGTATAAATTAAAGTGTTTCCACATAGTCTTACTATTATCCCACCATTATTTTCACATTTAGATTTCATTATAACTGTAAAATAAGTTTTTCAATAATTTTAATAATACCTTAATATTTAATAATTTAGTTACATAGTAGATTTTTTATCCTTTTTTTTTATGAGGCTTATTATATAAACACTACTTTTAGATTTTATCCATTTTGATGTCTGATAATTTAAATTTTCATTTAACTACCCAAATTATATCAAAAAAAATTCAAAAGTATATTTTTTTAATGTACTCTTTTTGATAAACTTATCATTTCTTATAGGTTATTCTTCAACTATTTATTGTAATTAACTACCCACTCATTTATGGTCTGTTATTGTTGTTCATTACATACAGACAAAATAAGGATACTCTCATATTATATTGGAGTTTTAAATTAAAAAGTAAATACTAGTGGCTGGTATTAAATATGAAGTTGTTATAACTAAGTTGAACATTAATTAATTATTAAATGGCATTTTATATTACAAATTTTATTGAATGTATATAAAAATAACACTCAAGAAATATATATAAGATATATATATAACCATTGTATATCAAAAATGAAGTACTTATCAACATGGTCTTTTTAAATGATTTTCAAATTTACTTAAAGAGACATTAATATTACCAATTCAAATTTTATATCAAATACAACAATATTATTATTTCATTTTTAATTATTTTACAAAAAATTTGAGTTTCAAAGTAATTTAATTCAGTATTTAATGAATGTTTTTGAAAAATATTTTTAAAAATAGAAATAACCCCTCACAAAAAAAAATATAATTTTTTTTACTTACAATTTGCACCATATTTCTACCCTTAAAATATTTGTATTCTTCTAACAAAAATATTTTTTAAATAAATTTAAAATTTTTTTCATTATTCAATTACAAAATGTCAAATTTATAATTTATTTTACCTTACTAAAAAATTTAGCTGAAAATTTAATTTTGTATTTCCAAAAAATAAACTTAAATGTCAAAAATTAAAAAAACAAAATTATAAATATAATTATGAGAAAGAGGTAGATTAAATTTATAATATTCATATAAAAAAAATTCATATATTTTATGGTGTTTGAATTTTAAATTTAATGTATTAAAAATTAATTATTAAATAACCAAGCCAAATGAAATTGGCTTGGATTTTTGGTATCACTAGAACTTATTTTTTTTCTTTTACTCACATTTTAATTTTTAATTTTTTTTTTTTTCTACATTTCTCATTTTTTTTTTTATGATTTTTAATGTTTTTAAGACCGAAGTTGCTTTCAAACAACTTCGGTCTAACGTTTCTCTCACTTTCCCACCAGATTGCACCTGGTAGGGAAAGTCGCTTCCATTTTAGAGACCAAAGTCCCTTGCAGGGACTTTGGTTTCTCTGTGTGCATTGCACAGCCAGAAAAAAACTGGCTGTGCAATGCACTGCATGCAGCACATGCAACACGCATTGCTGCTGCAAGTAATGCGCATTGCATGCAACGCGCGTTTCTGCTGCATGCAGCGCGCATTGCACATGCTGCGCATATCTCATGCAGCTGACTTGATATCAGCTGCATGAAATATGGTAGCGATTGTGCAACGCGCGTTACTTGCAGCAGCAACGCGCGTTGCACACTGCTTTGGCCACCTCCCAGCCTAGTAAATTAGCTGGGAGGGTGGCAAACATTACAGCAAGCAATCGAAGTCGCTTTTAGCGACTTCGATTGCTTGAAAGAGACACTTCCAGCCAGGGGAAACCTGGCTGGAAGTACTAAATTGCAATGTAAGGGACCCAAGCCAATTTCAAAGGCTTGGGTCATAAATTAAGGTTTCTAAAAAGCAGCCAGTATAAATCTGGCTGCAATAAAAAGTAAATTTTTTAAATAAAATACATAAAAAAATAAAAATTTGTTCAAATAAAATATACAACACTCTTTCGCCAGTAAGAAACAGCCTTCCATTGTTACACATAGAAACAAAATCAAATGTTTCTTTCATCAACATTGGCCATGTTTCAATATTTTGAACCAAGTAAGATCAGGAAAAAGGTCACGGCAAAAAAATTGCATAATTAAAAGTCTCCCAATTTAATATGGTGCGGAGGTTCATATTTTAGAAATAGGTGGTGCACATTATAGTTTCCTTTAAAAAAATTCAAAAATGAATTAATTTTGGCGCAATGTAAATTTAAATGTGATGAGTGTATGTTTTTTAGCTATGTGAAACATGGTAGCTAGAATTATGTGGCGTCAATTTTTTTTAGATGTGAAATTCAGTGTTCCACAAATGTGCATCTGTACAACATGCAGCCAAGTAAATTCTAGCTGGAATTAGTATATGCATAGGAAAAAATGATCATGCTGTGTAAAGTGCCTTGGCAACATCATTCTTGGAATTTAGATGAAGTTTATCATATGACTTGGAGAGCTGCATTTTTTTGAAAATGTGATCAGTGAAAATTCATGATATATACATCTGTTTGCCACCCAATTTATTTTTCCTTTCTCTTTCTCACTTACCTTTTTCAAAAATTATCAATCATATTTTTGCTTTATCATTTTGAATTATTGGTACTATTTTCTTGACCTTATCTGATTACCGGTAAGCAAATTTTTCTTGCTATTGCATTTCATATCATTTTGGTTTGTTACACTTTTTTACACTTTTGACAAGTTAATCTAATGATTCTAATTCTGAATTTATTTTTATGGTATCTTTTACTGTACCCTTTCGATTCATTATAAAAAAATTCTTTTTCAGTTAACTTAAAGTTTTTTTATTTGTTTGTCAATTTACTTTTCTTTATTCCTTATCAAAAATGTTCAATTTATTTATCTAACCATTTATTTTTTAAAACAGTGATTATAAAATAAACTTTATAATTAATTTTGATCAATCAGCTACAAATGGAAGAAGATTTTATAGACATGTAAGTTCATGTTTTGCTTATCATTTTTCTATATTTCTTTAATACTTTCTCAACCATTATATTATTAATATGAAAAGTAAAACATCATCTCGTATTTGCTGAAAGCATACAGGATAATGTTTTGCTTTTCATAATAATAATTAGATTGTTTGTACTTTACCTTTAATTTATTGATTTTTAAGTTGTTTCAAAGTCTCGTACTTGCTGAAAGCATACAGGACAATGCTACAATTTAAAAATTAATAATTTATTGAAGTATAACTTTCTAAGTCAATATATTGATCAGAGCAAGATTTTTCATTTTATATATGTGGATATCATAATTCCGTAAATTTTTTAATATTACTAGTGTATTGGAGTTATACTTTCATTATATTATTAATATTAAGTGTAGAGCCAAATCTCGTACTTGCTGAATGCATACAGGATAAAGCTATACTCTTTATATGTATAATTTAATAAAGTATACCTTTGAAACGCTTTCTTAATATTTGAAATAAAGAAAAAGTATATAAATTTACTAATATGTAGATATGCTAACTTTTGTATTTCTAATATTGAAGATATGATAAAGTTAAAGGTATCATTGACTGATAATTGAAATTATGTTACTATTTTCTAATTTTTGATTTTTTTCTATTTTAAATCAAAATTGAATTCTCTTAGGATTGAACCATCAATGAGTAACGATTTGAAAAAAAAAAAACGGCCAGGGAAGAACTCTAACAATAGGTGGGCGAAAGACATTGCTACTGGAATGAAACTTGTAAACGCTCTTGGAATGGATACAAACGGGAAGAAGCCACATTTCTATGCACGATCTTATGCAAATAATATGACAGATTGCAATAATTATTACAATTTTTTTCCTGGATGTAGTATTTATAAACCAAAAGGTGTCTTAATACCTAATGTTCTTGTGCAGACTTTTGAAATTCATGAGCTCAAAGAACTAGATATGTTAGAAGCTACGGTGCGATGCATTAAGGATCTTTCTTACTGCGAACATGAAATTAAAAATAATGGTTATCATCAAAGAGCTGGTGGTTTTGGAAAAATGTTTGGTGGTGGCTTTATTTTAGATAGAAAGAAATCTTTACATATTCGTAAGTATCACTTTTTTTAATTTAAATACTGAATTTTTGAATGCTTTTCCTTGCAGATGAATACACTGATGATATTGTAAAAACGGATGAATATAAAAAACGAATGAAGAGGATTGCAATGTACTTTGAATATTTTTTTAAAAAAATATCATATGTAAAGTACAATGAGGCAACTAATCTTTGCGCAAAACTTGGTATTCCTGGATTTTCAAAAGTTTCTAGTGAAGAAGACGGTGTACCGTTTGCTAGTAATTTAACTTGGACATCTGGAGGGAATGGTAATGGGTTCTCTAATGAGGTTCATCTCGATAAGGATGCAAGTGAGTATACTTTAGGAATATTTTTTCCTAAAGATACAGAAAAAAACACCATTCATATGAAGTATGATAAGACCCAACCACGACAAATAGGTGGAGAACTTATGTTTCCTGAAATTCGAAGTAAAATCAACTTTGAAGCAACTAATGGAATAACAGTGACATTATGGCCTGCCAATCAACTAAGGCATTTTACCTCAAGATGTCATGAAATTCCTGGCTTCACTAGGATAGGTTCTTCTATTCAAATCAGCACTAGACTTTTTCATGCTATAGAAAAGCTTAATGTTTTTGATATTGATATTTCAGAATACTTAGAAATTAAAACAGAAAAATTTAGGTTAGAATATTTGATTAGTGCTTTGAGAGTTTTTTTGAAAAGAGATGACTTAATAGAGGAAGAAATAGAATCAGCAAAGTATTATTTATCTAATGTTAAGACAAATCTAAAAAATCTAGATATATAAATATTAAAAATTTATATTATATATACACAACTTAATGCAAATTTAAACATGATAAATACTGGGAGTAGCTGTAACATTTTCAGTTTTGATAATTATAGTATTATCTATTTCTTTTATTTGTGAAATAAAATAATTTTTTTTCATAATATTATAAGAAAATTTGATTTACTTTTGAGGAAATATATAAGTTGTGAAATCTTTAAATGTCATTTTTATTAAATTGGTAGCAAAGGTTCTAAAATAAAAAAAACTATAATAAAGAATTTGAAATATATTAGCCATAAAAATGTGCTTTTAATGCTACCAAATTAACTGTATAGTATTTTAGGTCAAACAGGCTTATTAATAAAAAAGGTAATAATAAAGAGTTGAAGAAAGAATTTTGAATCAATGATAGATTAAATTGTATTTTTTTAAGAATGTACTCATTTAATTATTTAAATTGTTCTACTTCTGATTAAAAATGTTACAATCAACGAAAATATTTGTAATAAATAATAGATTATATAATATTAAAGGTAAAGTAACAAAACTAGAGCAGTTATCATATTTTTATATAAACAATAAAATATTTAAGAATTTAATACAAGTATTTGAAATCATATAAGTAGATTTTAAAATCTTTGTTATTGCTGGACTTACAATAATTTTTTTTAATAATTAATTTAGAAAATCATGTCAAAGGTTACTTAATAAATTTCAAAGATGGTCACATTTTTGACGTATTTGAAGGAAAATAACTTGAATTATACAAGATATATCATATAGAAAGAACTTTATCTATTTACATGTTGGAATATTAATTTATTGAAAGGCTATGTTTAGCAAAAAAAGGTGATACTGGCTGAATGGAGCTCCAGTGATTAAGAAAATCTGCAGAAATAGCCCTAGCAATTCCCGGAGGACTTGGGGTATCAAATTTTAAAGGAAATGGATCACACTTGCCTATAAAAGGTTTTATTAATGTTAAAATATAGTTATTTAAATTTTTCCAAATTATTTCTTCCATCAAATGATTTTTTTTTTCATGTAAATTAAGAAACTTAACTTCTGATATTACCTCCAAGCAATCAGCTGCTGAAGCCAATCTATGATCTTGAGAGCTCAGAAATAAACCACGGACACCATCAATTATATAGAATGTGAAAGATTGATATTGGTGGTGGGAGTATTCAGAATTTATTTTGTTTAGTGCAGCCTTTTGTTTCTCTCTCCTTATAGTCAGTTCAGTATTTTCGTTTTTCTCACTTGATTGTTGAGCTTCACTAGTCTTGCCACTTGATATTGTTGCAGCACAATATTTTGATTTAAGAATGATAATTGACATAATTATATCAATGATAATATTGCTGATTTGAAGAAGAGTTGACATTGATATATCACGGGTTTGAAGTGCAGTGGGACCAACTTCTAAGCCATCAGAAATCGGACTCTTCAGATTTGAAAGGTGAGCTAGAAGCTGAAGACCACGTTCAATTGGACAATCTGAGTTAATGTTTTGATGTGATGGAAACTGGCTGAATTCATGTGCGGTCAGATAAAGTGAAGATGATATAAGAGATACCCATGAAGAACGGCAGTGGTCACTTGGGATCATTAATCTCATGAGCATTCGGATAAGATTGGATTCAGGGTGATCCGTTTTCTTTGTTGAGGAAAGAATTTCAGTATTTAAACCATCAGGATCACATAAATCTTCCATTTTTTTGAAATCAATATTATCGAGTACCCATAGCTGTGAGCTATCAATCTCTAAAAAAATATTTGCTACAAAAGGAAAAAAAAAATAAGTAAAAGAACAAAAGTCAAGACTAAAAATTATGGTAACTTACATAACTCAGTAAGTTTTGAAAGCCAATCTTCTCCACAAGATTTTTCCCAATGAAAAGTAAACATTGGAATATTTGACATGGGTTCTTGGGAATAAGTAGAAGAGCGTAATTCGAGGAGAGTAACAATTTCCAACCACGACCTTAGGACCTTTGCCGTGCTGATTCTACCTTTATAAAAATTATGAATTTTACAGAATTCCTCCTGCAAATCAGATTCTTTTAGAACTGAGGGTGAATAAGTTAGAGGTTTTTTCGATATCTTGATTGGAGTTGATTTCATTGGTAGAGAAGCTTTCAAAGAGGTCAAAGTAGGTAATTTAGGAGGTGATGGGTATTGCTTCTTAGAAATGAAGGAATTCGGTGATGAGCTGTTTGAATCATCATCTTTATCAAACATATCAACATGTCTTGAAGAAGATTTTAAACTTTGCTTTTTTTGATGAACAAGCATAGCTTCATATTCTGATAGTTGATCATTGCTATTTTCATTGCTCTTTTCATCATCTTCATCAGGGAGAGGGCGTTTATGGATGGAACAATCTACAGCAGGTGAGTTTCTGGTACAAAATATCAAAAGAAAGATAAAAAGTACAATATGTAAGCAATAAAAGAGATATATGATTGAATTTTAAAGATAAAAGAATAACAATAAAAAAAAAAGGAAACAAGAATATACTCATTATCAAAACCTTTGCTTTTTTTTTGAGATTTATTATTTGATACATCAGAAAATTCATTAGCAGAAGCCGGTTTAATACGTCGAACAAAAGAGGAGCCTTGGGATAATCTCTTTTTCTTGGAGCGGATAACAGGTGTTTCAAGATTTTCCTTAGAAGTTGAAGCATGAGTTGAAGCTGATGGTTCATCTGTCTCATCATCATCCCTAATGACAATGACTTCATCAGGAGGAATCATACCCTCCTCATAAGCTACAAATATATATGAAGAAAAAAAAATATTAATAATCTTATCTACTAATTTAAAAGGAGACAAAAAAGGTGATGAACATACATTTTTCAAGGCTTTTCACATATTGGAGTAATTCATTACAAGGGTTAGATAAATATGAAGGAGAAGGATTATTGTTAAGGATCTTGACAAGCTCTTCTGTTTTATCTCTAGCCAATTCAAGTAAATTGCGATACTGAACTCTCGTTATTTCCTGCCTCTCATTGCTAAGTACAGGAGGGTTAGGTGCCATGCCATGTGGCAGACATGGTGCAAGCTCAAAAGCTTCAAAGCGAGTATCAATCAGAGAGTGGGATGAAACACATTTGGGTGCTGGAAAATCAAATTTTTGAAAAAAAAAAGATATAGAACATAAGTGAAATATATAAATTAAGAGAGAGGAACATGATATACATACAAAGTGGAGGTGTAGGATTTTGTATACTAGACATATTGATTAATGAATATTAAAAAAAAGTATTCGATATCAAAAAATTATGATGTAATATGATGAATAATTATAAGAAACTCTATTCTAGAAAATTGAAGTTGATATTTTAATAGGATAAAAAATTGAATAAGATTAAAATTAAAGTGAGGATGAAAGAAACAGAAAACATAAAGAGGGGGATTTTATATTATTTGAGCTTTTTTTAACATGTATTATTCATAGTGGGGTAAACTGAGTAACATGCTAAATCACAATCTGTTTATATTGAAGCGAAATTTGATGTAGCTAACAGAAAATACTAGTAATTCTTTGGGGACTTTTAGTGTGAAAAACAAATAATAACAAATTTATATCCCATATTCAAATTGCCACGGGTAAATACAAAATTTTTTAAATTAGAATTTACTCCTAAACAATGGAGATACACTTAATTAGTATATTATATGAAAAAAAAGGATAATCCTTTATGAATATTTGTTAAATTTAATTTCAGATGACAATGCGAGATTCACATATATACTGATATGCCTCATCAAACAAGAAATGAATTATAAATATAAAATTGGTAACATTAGAATTTAAGATAAGAATTTGTTTTTTAAGTGACAGGAGGAGTGTCAGGCTAGGGTGTGGGCACCGTGACCAAACCTTTGATAAACTTGGATACAACTAAGGGAAAAAAAAAAATTGAATAGTTTTATTTTGCAATATATCTTAGTCTGCACAAGATATTGCATTGTTGTCCCTAACTATACCAAAATTGTTACTTTTCAAAAGTTATAGGACTACTAAGTTGATAAAATATTATTATGAATCACCCAATGAAATACCTTAAGCAACATTCAAAATTATTAAAATATTAATATTCAATTTGAGATTTGGATTAGCTAATTTTTCACAACTTACCACAGTTTTGATTAATATAATAAAACTTGAAAAAAATTGTTGAGATAACCTAGAAATGGGTGCAAGAAAATGATGAAACATATGACTTGAAACTTAACTCATACACTATTGATAAACTTCATGGATCCTGATTAATTTCTATCGAAATTAATTTTGAGACTAGCATATTGAATTTTAGCTATGACCAAGTACTGTAAGTGCCATGGTTTGTATTCAATATATTGGTGTTGAAATTAATTTTGATAGGAATCAACAAGTATCAGATGGCACCATGCATGAAACACTGACAGAAACCATCAAATTTATGAGGCAATGAACCTCATAATTTCGATCGAAATTAATATAGACCCCTGCATATTGAATACAAGCCATTTCACATGGACTACACAGACATAGATAAAATTCAACATGCATGGCTTAATATTAATTTTGATCGAAATTAACCAAGGCATTAAAACATCAATTTTTATATGGTGTACTTGATCAAACCAGTTTATCTAACTGCTTAGCTTACCTATACTTATAGGAATTTTATGCATAGTCCATGTCCATATTAATTTCGATCGAAATTAATGTTGACTAATACATAATGAATACATGCTATGCCACTTACACTTTCCAGGCATAGCTACCATTAAATATGCCAGTATCAAAAATTAATTTCGATCGAAATTAATGAGCATGATAATCATGAATTTCTGGAGTCAACTGCTTATTTTTATGCATGGTGCCTTGCCAACATTAATTTCGATCGAAATTACTTTTGATACTGGCATATTGCATGTATATATGCCTGGAAAGTGTAAGTGGCATAGTGTGTATTCATTATGTATTGGTCAACATTAATTTCAATAGAATTTAATATTGACATTTTCATATTGAACCCAAACCAGCAAACGACCCAAAAAATTCTTCATAAAACTGCTCATTAATTTCGATCGAAATTAGTGAGCACCATATACATATTGAATGGTAGTTATATCTGGTGTGTGTAAGTTGTAAAGCTTGTGTTCAATGTTTATTGGTCAACATTAATTTTGATCAAAATTAATGAGCATTTTGATCATGAACTTTTTCAGTCAGTTAGTTGTTTCAATGCATAATGGCATTCCAACATTAATTTTGATCAAAATTAATGTTGAAATGATATAATGCTTTTTTGCATGACATGTAAAGGACGGCAAGTATTTTTAAGTATTGAAATTAACTATACATGTTGAGGGTAAATATAAAATTTACATATCCATATTAATTTCTATAAAAATTAATGTTGACCAATACATAATAAATAGTAAATATGCCTGGCTAGTGTAAGTGGCATAGCTTTTTTTCAATCTGCACTTGGCAACATTAATTTCGATCGAAATTAAGGTTCATGATTATCATCAATTTATTCAGTCAGTTGCTTACTGTTATGCATGGTAACATGTCAACATTAATTTTAATAAAAATTGAATTTGACATGCTACCAAGCATTTTTATGTAAGATGAAAAGTAGGGCACTCTATTGTTAAGTAAACACATTACAATGCATATTGAGCATGTAAATATCATTTACACATTAATATTAATTTCAATCAAAATTAATGTTGACCAATAAACATTGAACACAAGCTTTACAACTTACACACACCAGATATAACTACCATTCAATATGTATATGGTGCTCACTAATTTCGATCGAAATTAATGAGCAGTTTTATGAAGAATTTTTTGGGTCGTTTGCTGGTTTGGGTTCAATATGAAAATGTCAATATTAAATTCTATTGAAATTAATGTTGACCAATACGTAATGAATACACACTATGCCACTTACACTTTCCAGGAATAGACACCATGCAATATGCCAGTATCAAAAGTAATTTCGATCGAAATTAATGTTGGCAAGGCACCATGCATAAAAATAAGCAGTTGACTCCAGAAATTCATGATTATCATGCTCATTAATTTCGATCGAAATTAATTTTTGATACTGGCATATTTAATGGTAGCAATGCCTGGCAAGTATAAGTGGCATAGCGTGTATTCACTATGTATTGGTCAACATTAAATTCGATTGAAATTAATATGGATACATAAATGTGACATAAAGAGGTATGGACCATCAATTTGTTGAAAATACATTTTTATATCTCATACATTATTTGTTTTTCTTAAATAAAATGTTACTCTCTCTCAATATCACTTTATAAAATTTACCAAGCTGCTTTGAAAAAAAACAGAATACATAAAATTCAATATAAGATAGCTATATTACACAGAAGATCACCGTTATACCTAAGTTATGATGATGTTGATGCTCTATTAATTGATTCCCGAATCTTTACCAGATCAATATCAGCTCCAACCCCAAGTGACTCACGTTCATTCACAGATAATCCTTGCAAAAATGTTGCTGAATAGCAATTCTTGGGGAGGTATTTGGGAACATTGAATATACCATTTTGTGCAACTGTCCTTTCTGATGACCGTGAATATGTTTTTAATGTTGATTTTTTTTGAGCTGGTGTATGGGCTAAGTCCTTTGTCATCTTATCCATTTTTTTAAACAAATCATTGAGTTCAGGATTTCGCCATCCAGGAATAGCTCGGATAGGTGCAGTTGGGGCTGGTGCTGGGCCTTCCTCGATATCAGAGATGCACCTAGTATCATGAAAAAGCACAACAAAACCTGGCACATCACTGCAGAGATCTCTTGCTAACTTGTAGCGTGCACTAGCAATCTGAATTCCAACTAAATCAGCTTCATAATAACAAAAAGCAAAGTAAAATTAAAAACTTACCTTGGTCCGATAACGTTTTACTTGTGCCCTTGCCCTCTTTTCAATCTTTTCTCTTGCTACCCTTTCCTCTTCTTGCCCAAACAACCTTATCATCTCCTTCCCCTTATTAACTACCCATTTCTCAATAACACATTGAGTGAACTGAAGCTTTGACTGATCGATTGTATTCAAGGTGGTGAGCCATCTGGTACAGTGGTCGCATACTATGCTTCCCATGACTTGATTCCAAGTTGATTCTGAAAAATCACGGCAAGTCCAATCAAACGTGAATTTCCGAAAACCTTTTTCTTGCAATTCACGCTCTAAGTTTCTTTTGACAGAAAGTGGGATCGGTGCTCCTCCTTTTAGTCCTTGAGGCTCAGGTGCTGGAAAAAATTCGGGTAGTCGAATTTTGGATCGCAAGAAGGCTATAGAATTGGTTATCAGAAATTGTCGATCAGCTGCAGAATTGGCACGGTTAGAAGATTGGACTTGGGTTAGGACAGTTTGAATGGTTTTTAGTTTGAATTGGCTCCAATCTTTCCAATTTTCAATCTCCAAAGGTGTTGGGCTCGCAGGATATTTTGATATTTGTGTTGGTCCCCCAAGACAATACTTCAGAAAGTGGTAAATATTTCTATTTAGACTGTCCGAGCTCCTGGGAACATCATTCCTTTTTAACTAAGCCTCTTACAGCCCTTAACCCCCGTTCTCGCTCATGAGACTCTGCTGAATTGAGTCTGTGGTAATCACTGATACCCATAATGATTGAGGGATTCACTAACAATTCAAATAAGTTAATTAAATTGGTTATTTTTCAATAAAAGAATACACTACAAATTTTACTTACCTGCTCCACTTGTGCTTGCTCCTTGGTTAGGCTGAGCAGATGATGATTGGTCTCCGAAAAATTCCCTCAATACTTCACTAGCCCAATCTCTTCCTAGCTGATCAGCTTGCTGATCAGCACTTTCAGAAGCAGAAGGATGATTGGGATTAAAATTTCTCGGTTCTGAATGAGACTCTTGGCCTGGATTGGGATTAGGTGGTGGGTTAGGATTAGGTGGTACAGATTGAGATGCATCTGGAGGTGGATCAGCAGAGGGTGGTGGAGGAGTATTTCCAGTATTAGTATGTTGAGGCGGAAAACAATCAGAATCGGTTGGGTCAACAGACATCCCTTCAAAATTATCATCCATAATGAACTGTAATAAAATAAAATAAAATAAAAATAATCAGTTGTTAAAATTTATACCTATCAAAGCTAAAGTAAAAAAAGATACTATGTATATAGTCTTGTAAACGTGTATGTTCTCTTGTCGAAAAATAAAGTGAATAATATATAGCTATCAGCTAAAGTTGGAAGTTCAAACTATTTATAGTAGATGAATGAGCAAGAAGATCATTCATTAAGTAAAAATTTTATCATATTTCTCATTATCATGATTTTATTTCTTTCATTCTTACATTTAAGATAAAAATGACTCATTGAAAGCATGGGTTCTCTCGCAATAAAAGCAACCAAAGTAATTGTTCACTGGTTTATGATAAGGTAAGTTGGATGCATTGCATTTTTTAATCGAGCATTGAATTATTTCTTTCACCATTTACAAATATCACCAATCCTACAAATTTCCCGAATCCCAAATTAACACAAAGATGTTTGTCAACAGAAAATAAATTTGATTAATTTTTTCACTCACTACTGTCTGCAGTCCAATGGCAGTGACAACCTCGTCTTTGATTCCAAACATTCCTTTTTTGTGCTCGACAGTAGCTGCATGTCCAATTATTGCATCTTTCTTAATCACAATTTGAGTTGCTTTGGCTACTCTTACTAACCGACAATGCACTTGTGGGAAAAGCTCATAGGGATCCTTTGATGTTTCTTCTGGACGGAGCTCTTTGAAAGGACTTACTATTAAATATATTTGATCAATCTCTTCCTTTGATCTGAAAAGATCATCAATTTGCCCAAACTGGCTATCTTTTCCATAGTAGAATTCAATTGTTGAATTAGCAATGTGTCGATGGTAACTAGTAAACCTCTTTCCATGTATCAATATGCTTGCTACATTTTCAACTACCCGATCCCCACTTTTCTCCGATGGTGTCAAAGCCCGTCTTGAAGTTTCTTTTCCCATTCGTGCCCTTACCCATTTAGTAAATAATGCCATACTTAGATGGATCCATTTGTTTTGTTTATCGAGATCAATATGGATTTTTTTAGTCTCACATTGATCATTATCTTCAGCTTCACCAAGATCTAATACCCTAGACTTCCGATACCAATGTTTGAGCATTGTTAGCGGTATCTCTCCTGTGGTAAATATTAATAAATTAGCACAGCTGAGTTTTTAAATCATTTCTTACAAACATTACATACGTGGATGGTGATTGTTTGGAATTTCAGATAATATATGATTCACCCGCTCTCCAGACCAAGTAGCTGTACCTGATGGTGGACCAAGACGCTTTATCATTTCAGGATAATGTTGAGTGATATGCAGATTTGGCTTTGCATTAATATTCTTCCAACCCTCTTCAAGGCACTCACGATACTCTAACAGAAATTGATCTAGATCTTTAAGCTCATTAGTCTGTATATTTTTTAATGTCAAAAAATTGGTGATCGAGCATAATGTTACAAGTGACTTGAGAAGATAATATTCTCTTGGTTTATCAGCTGAGGAAGCTGAAGATTCAGATTCTTTAAATTTTTCAAACCAAAGGGGTATAAGTGACAAAGGGAAGTAGAGAGTATACAGCATGTGCCATTCTGCTGCCTTGAGGGATCCTGCCTTTTTAGATCCTACTGATTTTGGAACTCGTGTTAGCCAGGAAGGTCTTCTTACTTGATCAATCATCTTCCATACAACCTGTAGCTCTGCTGCTGTGATTCGTGGATTACTACTACCTTCATTTTCTTTCTCCTTACCTTTCCTTTTATTTTCTTCATCTCTAGCTGTCTCATTTGATGAGTGAGATCCTTCACTCTGTGATATGCTAATGCTTCTTTGCCTTAAGTTATACAATGAATTCCTACTGTCACTGCTTTGAGACTGTACTGAGGCCACATCGCTATATGGAGGAATAAATTTGGAGCTGGATGACCTACTCTGGCTTCTTGATCGATTTGTTCCCAATCCTTCATTATCTAGTCCATGATGACTTGATGACTGTCTTGAACTCGTACGTCTTTGCCGCTTGTGCTGTCTCGTGTGTCCTGTATCATCATCATCATTATTCGTGGTGCTTAAGCTACTTCTACGTTTTTTCGAATGTTTGTGCAGTGAAGTATCAGAAAAGAAATCATCATCTTCTTCTCTTACATGCCAATTTTTATCCTTTTCCAGCTTTCTTTCTAGATCTTTTGCTGCATTTTGGATTTGAAAATAGCTTAGACTGTGATCTTTTAGGTTGCCAAGCAAATGTGAATGCATAACATCAATTGAGCAATATTCAGTTGGACGCCAATATTCAAGGTTATTCAGCTCACTCCATCGTACCCCATGATTTTGAACAATTGATACACGCTCCCAATGTGACTTAGAATTTTTCCACTTTGTTGCCCAGCACATATGATCCTCATGATTCCGTAATGAAAAATTTCCCACATTCTTTTCACTAATTTCATCTTTAGAGATATTACAGAAAGAGCAGAACATTTTTGCAGAGTGACTCGAAAAGCCAGCCAATTTTCGTATTGCAGGAATGTCACCTATCAAAGAGAACAATGCAACTCTTAATTTCCGGCCTCGTGGATAAAGATGTGTCTTTTCAATCAATATACCATCCCATAGAGTTTGTAGATCATTAACCAGTGGTTTTAGAAGGTGATTAAGCTGTTCACTTGTGGGTTCTGTTGGTCCGGGTATAATAGAATACAAAAAAAGATTTTCCATTTTGTATCTATCTTCTTGAGGTAGGTTCATACACACCATCATAATATTGCCTACAGACTTCTGATGACCTCCAATCCTATTGCCACCAGGCCTAAACCAGTCGACATATAAAGTAAACATTAAGTTGCCTGAAGTTATCGTATATTCATCATCATTGCTATCCAGAGCTGGAGTGGTTATGGGAAAGTTTTTCCAAATTGAACCATCACAAACATCCTTCATCAAATCACACTCTACATGTTCTGCCACAGGGGTTTTCTTCTCAATCAGAAGCTCAAATTTGAACAGTTTGATCTTTTCCTTAAGCCAGTCGATAAAAGAATGGTGATGAAATGTTTTAAGAGATAAGTATTTTACATGTTCTTGATGTTCCTCCATCAAATACAGCCTTTCATCACATTTAACTGCAATTTGTCCTGCTCCAAACATTTTTAAATAGCGCTTTGATGATGAAAGAAACGGTTGATTGCAACATAGTATAGATGGTTGAGATTCAGAGTTATACTCATAAAGAGCAAAGCATTTAGGACAGCATGTTTTAGTGAAAAATGATTGATTGAGCTTTAATTGACTAAAAACTGTATCTATCGAGCGTGGGACCAGGCGGACAATGCTATCAGAATCCAGTATTCCACTATCACCTAGAAGTTTGAGCTTCTTAATTTCTTCATCCAAAAATTGAGTACAACCTTCTTTGCTCAAATGATGAATCAGAGAAAGCTTTGCTGCCTGCCACATAATTATTTGGCTATACCGTTCCCCGAGATTTGAGTTTCTAGAGACTGTTGAAGATACTTCTGCCCCCAATAGCAACTGCCCCTATGTAATAAATCATTGAAACATCATAAAGACTTTAATTCTCACATTGAACTATAGATATACAGCTTACTGTTTCTGTGGAGCGGGAACTTCCAATGTTAAGTGGATTGTTGGAAGAAATAACCATCTGGGCCTTCCTATTTCTTTCCTCTTGATGTTTTGCATAAGAATTAGAGCTTTTGAAAGCCATACCAACTTCAAAGGACCCAGAAGAAGTTTGATACTTTCTATTGACACATCCAAGATCTTGACATTGACATACATGAAAAAATGGAGGCATTGTAATTGTGATAATTGTAGGAATAAGTTAGCTATTCGAAGTTACCGATTGAAGGTATTCCTTTTTTTGAAAGGCACTAGCTAATATAAGCTACATTTTTTTATCAAAAGAATATGATGGAATATGTGTTGAAATTATTTAAGTTTAAATGTTTAATTTTTAATTGGATAAATTATATATTAATTTAAAGTTATGCAGTCTACTTTATTTGTATTCTGTATACTCTCTGCATTTGTACAACAATGCATGCATGTTTATCAGAATATTTTCTATCATAGAAAAAATTCTGTTGTACGCACAAGCATCTTAATTATTTTTCTATCAAATGCCTTCTGAGTTATATCTAACTACCCTATAATTATTTGATTTTGATAAAAATTCTTAGTTATGGACTATAAGAAAAGTAATCCATATTTTTAACATAATTATTTAAAAAATTACCCCAAAAATCAAAGTTAAACCCAAAAATAAGTTTAATATTTTGTAAAAAACAATCACAAACATATTTCTTTCAACTTGAAAATTGGTCTGTACTAGGTAGAATTTTCTATAAAGAAAAAATCAAAAATACTCAAATAATAGATGCTACAAAAGTGTAAACCTTAAAGAATTACATAAAAGCTGAAACCTTGTATAACTTTTCATACATAAATGCGATGAAGTGACACTCTAGTCTATTTATTCAGGTTGAAAAAAATTACTCAAAAGAATATGTATTACTATCATATTGGACCAAAAATAATTTTTTGGTAATCAAAAAATGAACATAGCCTCACATTTAACAAATTATTTTTGTGGAAGAATTTTTTGAAAAGAAAAAAAAATCCGTTTCTTAAATGAGTCTGCTTTTATCACATAATCATTCTCTTTATTTTATACCATTCCTTTTGAGTTCAAGTTGCATATAAAAATATAATTTATGCATATTATAATTCCATAAAGTCGAAATATTTCTTATTCTTAATTTTTGTGATATTTCTCCTTAAATCAACTTTGATCATAAAGTTTTGGAGCTCAACAATTTATCCTTCCTCTTTGTTTAATTTAATTGAACACTTTCTTAATCTAATTATTTATGAACCCTAGTAGCTCTTACTTTCCTCATGGAAACCTGCCCACAAACACAAGAACACTTAATAGAATTTTTAATGAGACTTTGCCTCCATTCAATTCTCACTTTTGTAGATCTATACACAATTTTTGTCGTTCACTTTTGGATATGTCACCAGAATCAAATGGATGGAAACAAAACCCTACTGAAGAGCAATTAGACAGATTTTCATCATTCGACATGAATTCTTGCAACATTGCCTTTGAACTACCTCATCCAGAATCAAATTCAGCGGTTTCAGAAAAGTTTCCACCAATTTTCCGTGAATCTTTTATTGAGCACCTTCGCATGTGTGGTTTCCCAGGATCAACTTTCGCTTGGAACCTAGATTGGTTTGACAAATGGAACCAGGTCTTGGCAAATATTCTCATTAAACACTGGGACAATGCCTTAAAAACCAATAATTTGATTGCATATCCAATTGACTCAACTCAAATTAGCTTCTCAAATCAAATAGGAGTTCTTCACCGTTGGTTTTTAGGTCATGCTGATAGATTAAGACTTGGGAAGGATTCTCATAGCTCTCAAGAAATAATCAAAGTGAGAAAGCATAAATATAGAATAAAAAAAAAAGTATGAAAATCCCTTTTTTTCCAACCGTTTTTATTTATGACCTTTATTTCAAATAACAAAGATTCTTAGAATTCAGTTAACCGAACTAAACTTCTTAAACAACTTCCACATTGTGAAACTTATCACAACCTTTTCACAAACATCAAATGTTGTTCAGACACCGAAATTGATAATGATGGATCGTTAAGACGTATCTTAATGCAATGGAGGTCTGAAGATTTTTCTAAAGTTGCACAATATCTTGACCAACAACACTTTGATATTCGAGATAATTCAACCTACTCTGGCAGTGTGCTAAAGGACTTGGCCTTGTACAAAAGAATCAGTTTGGTTTCAACATTATCCCCTAACCTTAATCCTTCTCATGTCCCCCGGGGTTTGCCGAATGACTGTTATTCTCCCTTATATCTTGCATCTCTAAATCCTCAACAACTCAGACTTTTAAATCCTCAAAATCCCATAAATTTACCTGCTCTCCTTGAAATTCTTTGTTCCTCTAATGTGAGTGATTGACAAACTCCCTTAATAATAGGTTTGCACACTCATACTCCTCATTTCCACTGTTTGGGACACTTAGCCTTGAAAACAAAAACATAATTTTAATGATTACTATTATCATTAAAATTTATAGAAATGAAATTTGGCTTACATTGTTAGCTCCATTTTTTTCCTTTGAATCTTATACATGCTGAATTCTATACTTCCTTGTACAAAATAATTCAAAACATTTACTTCATTTTGCTGCCCCATTCTATACAGCCGATCAACAGCCTGTTGCTCAACTGCTGGATTCCAATTTGGCTCCTATTTCAACATTGAACATATAAAAAATTTAATATTTTTGTTCTTAATATGAAATAAAAGACATTGAGCTCACCATTATATATACATTTTGAGCACACCTGAGATCTATACCCACTCCTGCAGCCTGAATCGTTCCAACCAAAACTTGGCAATTTTTATTAAAATGGAATTCATGCATATTTTTGTCTCGCTTTGTCCGGCTGAGTTCACCCGTAAGCTGGGTATACCTAATATTGTGGTCATCTAAAGCCATTTTTATTCTATTTTGAAATATTAGAAAATTGTTTTTAATAAGCCAACACAATTTTGTAAAACAATTCATTATAGAATCACTTACATCTGCAAAAAGTCTGCAAAGTTGGAGAATATAACAGCTTTTGGAAAATTTATATCCCTTTCACCAGACAAAAAGTTTTTTAAGTGGCCTATAAGATGACAAATCTTTGCGGAATGCTGCCAGGTGAAATCAAAAGTTGGAGTTTCATCCAGATTTTCGTAGATTGGATGGTTGCAGAATTTTCTTAAAATCATCAGCTCTCTTAGAAACTCAGATGAGTCCCAAGGGAAGTCAGTGCTTCTGGAGGGCCCATATCGCTCAGTGAATCCTTCTTGAAGCACATCAAGTTTAGACCTCCATGGATCTGCTAATTGAACCGATATCCCCCTTTGAATCTTTTTTGGAAGAGACAAAATTGCATCCTTTGTTCTACGTAGGCTTATGACTTTCATTAAGTGATTGATTGATTTAATAGAATTAGCCTTTCCTTTTTGCAAACCTGGAAAAAGGAAATTCTTCCATAACCAGTCTTCTTGCCACTTTTCGATTCTAAGAAAAAATATGAGACTTTGAAGGTCAGTGGGCCTGTTCTGAAGTGGAGTTCCAGTCAAGCATAGTTGGTGTTGGGATTCCAAGTCAAATATTGTTTGAGCCCTCTGCGAGTAAGGATTTTTAATGTAACTAAAAGAATATTTATAAAAATTGATAATAAAAATTAAGTTTTAAGTTTTAGATATAGAAATGGGCACTAACTGAGCTTCATCTAAAACAACTCTATACCAAAAGAGCATTTGAGTCACCGGTATCTTTTTTTGGCTTTGATTTTTTGACATCATTGGGCTAGCTATTTCATAGGTCGTTAAAACAATAGCAGTGTCCTGTAGCTCATTGACATTAGTATTTTGACAATCCTTCCCATAAAGAACCTTGAAAGGAAGTGCATTATCTTCAAAGTGCACACTTATTTCATTGATCCAATTCGATAGTGTTGCCAGGGGGCATATAATCAGTGTGGCTGAACTCCGATTAATACCTTCTTGATTTTCTGATACCTGGAATTGTCTTGCTTCACCTTGAGTTGCACTTATAAGAGAAAGAGTTGAAAGTGTCTTTCCCAAACCCATATCATCAGCAAGTATTGACCCGTTTCCTTCAGGCGGCAATTGATTGTTAGGAAACTGATCTTTATAGTCATCGAATCCAGTTCTAAGCCAATGGTTGTCCTGGTGCCTCCACATGATATCCAACTTTTCCTTTAACATTCGTTCATTGTCAATCATAAAATTTATTGCTTGAAGTTGATGTGTTTTGAGAACTGTTTTGATTCCTCGGATAAGTTGATCAGCTTTCCAATCTTGAGTACTCTGAGATATTTGGAAAGAGCCTTCAAAAATTACATGCGGGATATTAAAAAAGATAGTGGAGTCGTAGTTCAGGATTGGACATAAATCGATTTGTGCAGAAGAAAATGCTTCTTTAGCAAGACTGATTAGTGTACTTGAAGAAAAGAGGCATCCCCAAAGTTGATACTGATTACCAAAAACTGGAACCAAGTAAGCATGAAAATAGAAAGGCTTCATAGGATTCAAGGCACTTCTTTGGTTTAAATGGTGAGATCCAGAGCCAATGTCACCCAATAGTGGTCCAATGTGCTGACTCTGCACTTGAGAAAGATTACCAACAAGGGTTGGTTTTCTTTCTTCAAATAGTCCAAAAATATGAACATTCGAATGGCCTCGCTGTAAAATTGTGGGGGTCGGTGAGTTTTGAAATCTTGAAATTACATTCATATAAATTTGATCGATTGTTATTGAGAACTGTCCAACACATCTGAGACTTGACATATTAAGTAAGAATAGTATCTGAAGATAGTGGTTGTTAAAAGATGAATTGAAGCAAAAAATGAAGAATCAGTTTTGAATAAAACGACAAAATAACTTTTTAGCATATGCTATGCTAAGCTCATAATTCTTTCACATGTATTATTATTATCTTTTTAATAAATATTGGAAGTAAATCAATGATAACTGAAATGAATAATATGTCTTAAAAATAAATCTTGAGCCTATAGAGTAAATTTTGGTTTGTGGAGGAAGAAAAATTTTCTCAATAAAAATGTGCATTATTGTTACATTATAATCACAAAATAGAATAATTTCACTCTTATTACACTTATTTATGTTTCTGTCTAATAGTAAAATGATTTAGATGTCAGTTCAAAATCCAAATTGAAACTACTACCTAGAACGATATCTTGATACTAACATACTTTTTGTAAGTCTTTGGAAAGACACTTATGGTGATCTCAATAATATTAAAATTGATTTGAATTGTATGTTTTATCAAATATCTATGTAGTCTAGTGTAATAATTGAGATACTACAGTTTAACCTTCTGTTACCAACTTGGCAAGAAAATATATGTAGATATTCTTAGAACGAATATCAAATTTTGCTTTCCACAAGATGGGAAAGTGAATATTATGATATGTTAAATGATATGTTCAAGCTTTGCTCAATCTGTGCTCAGCTCAAAATCAAAGTAATCACCAAGCTCCAAGAAACCTGTGATTGAGTTTGGTTGAACCTAGGTCTAACTGATTACCAAATCTTTGTCCAATTAATTTAAATCTGGTTTCACAATGAACTCCCAACAGCCTTCCAACAGCTTTCCAACCACTTCCCAACATTTTTAAATGAGGGGTATTGCTAGCAATACCCCCCCAAATTTTCTGTGGTGATAATTATTTGAAATACTTTATGTCTTCCAAAGTGCTAACTAGGCGTCAAGCCAGGTGGGCTGAATTCCTGTCTGAATTTCCTTTTTCTATTTCCTATTTCCCAGGTAGAAACTGCATTGTCCCAGATATCTTGTCACGTTAGGACGACGTTTACCCACAGTGGGGGGATGCATTTTCTGACAAGAACCCATAAAATGTGAAATCAATCTTCAATTAATCAATGTTAACGACTCATCAACTTAATTCGATGACAATTCAATCTTTTCAAAATCCACTATCCAACATCCTTGAAGCTCAGACGAAAGACAATTATTGTTTAGGGTTAAAAGAAAAAATACTCTCAAAGCAAGGGGCCAAAAGATTTAGTATTGAATCAGGTCTATTAGTTTTCCAGGGAGGAGTAGTCATACCTGACAACAATGAAATAAAATTTTGGATTTTCATTAGTCAACATGATTCTCCATTAGCTGGTCATTTTGGGGATGATAAAACCTACCAGTTAATAGCGAGGGATTTCTTCTGGCCAGGTATGACCAGGGAAATCAAGGCCTATATAAAAGCTTGTTACAAATGTAATAGGAATAAGGCTCCCCGTCACCAAAAGTATGGGTTGCTTCAAGCACTTCCTATTCCCTCTAAACCTTGGGAATCTTTATCGATGGATTTTATTTCTCAACTTCCTCTTTCTAATAATTTTGATGCTATATTAGTAATAGTAGATAGATTTTCAAAAATTTCTATTTTCATTAAAACCACTACTACCGCTACAGCAGAAGATTTGTCAAAGTTGTTTCTAGAATATGTATTTTCCAAAAAGGGCTTACCTAATGATATTATTTCAGATAGAGGCTCATTGTTTGTATCCACATTCTGGACTCAACTGTGTTGACAACTCAATATCACGAGGAACCTCTCCACAGCCTATCATCCTGAAACTGATGGGCAAACAGAAAGGGTCAACTAAATCCTTGAACAATACCTTCAAATGTATGTCAGTTAAGAACAAGACGATTGGACCACATGGTTACCATTGGCCAAATTTGCTTATAATAACTCGACTCATTCTTTGACACAACAATCTCCTTTTGAAACTGTTTATAAAATACATCCTCAATTCAACTCAATTCACGTAGGAACTAATCAACCTGTGGAACATTATCTTCGAACCATATCACGACTCCAAGAAGAACTTAAATCAAATTTGGAATTAGTGGTTCAAAGGTACAAGGAACAGGCCGAAAAACATTGACAAACTGCTCCTTCTTTTAAACCAGGCGACAAAGTATGGCTCGACGCACAAAAAATTAGAACGACTTGACCATCAAAGAAACTGGCTGAAAAACGCTTGGGACCATTCAAAATTGACTCTGAAGTCTCTAAAAATGCATTTCGACTCAAGCTACCTCCTAAACGGCAGGCTATTCACCCTGTTTTTCCCGTATCTCTCCTGTAACTGGCTCGAGAAACATACCCGGGAAAGAACCAACCTCCTCCAGAACCGGTCAAAGTAGAAGACCATACAGAGTGGGAAGTAAGCCGCATCCTTGATTCAAGAATGCGCAAGGGGAAACTTCAAAACCTTGTGGAATGGGAAGGCTTCCTTGATGACTCAGACAAAACATCCTGGGAACCAGCCATCAATGTTTCTAATGCCCCTGAACTCCTAAAATCTTTTCATCTTAAATATCCTTTAAAACCAAAACCTTAAAACTCTCTTTTATTTTTCCTTTCTTTTTTTTTTCTTTCTTTTCTTTTTATTTTTCTTCTTTTTTAAAATTTAAAACATCTTTACTTCTAAAAAATTCCTTAATTTTGTTTTCTTCTTTATTCTTTTTACTTTTCAAAATTTTTCAACCTTCTTTAAAAATAATAAAATAAAATAAAAATAAAACTAAAAATAAAAAATGAAATAAAATTCAAATTAAAATAAATAAATAAAATTTCAAAATTAAAATAAATAAAATAAAATAAAATAAAATAAACCAAATTAAAATAAAATAAAATAAAACAAATAAAATTAAAATTTTTTTTCTTTTCAAATTTCTATATACATTCTTTCTTTAAAATTTTCTTTTCCTCAAACTATCAAAATTCTTCACAAATGCAACACGACCATCTTCTCAAACCTCACTTCAACCTCTAAATCTCTCTTTTAAATCCTTTGAGCAAATTACTTCTTTTCTTTCAAAACTTTTTTAAAAATTTATTTCTTCTCTTCTTTTCTTTCTTTTCTTTTTTCAAATAGATAAAGTCCTCAAATCTAACAAACTTTCATAAATAACAAATTGTTACTTTTCATTAAATTTTATTTACAAAAAAATTATTTCAATCAATTATTTCTTTCTTTTCCTCTCTCATTTAAACTTCTTCTTTCAAAATTTTAAAACAAACTTCTATTTAAATCTTTTTTCTGTCTTTTCCTTTTTCTCCCAAAATCTTATATAAAATAAAATAAAATAAAATATTAAAATTTTTAAATAAAACAACAAAATAAATATAACTAAATACAGATTATTTCTACTTTCTTTTCTTTCTTTTCTTTTCCCATTTTAAATTTTCTCTTTTATTTTCTCCCAAACCAATCCCTTCATCCTCTCCAAAATTTACTTTATCTCCTCCTACATTTCTCAAAGACTTCCCCCTCTCCTACCAGAATCACTTCTCCACTTTCCAGTAGCTCCTCGGCTACGTCAAAGGAAGCGGCATCGACAATCTTATCGATTTTGCCGCCCAAGTCTTCAATAAATCTCATTCGTCAAACCTGATGAGGCTTCTTTGACCATACCTGTCAAGGTACACTTTTAGTCTAGAAGATTTGGTACGTAGTTCTACGAGGATTTAAAAGGCTTAAATGGGTTCTCAACAAATTTGTACGTATTTCTTAATTCAAAGATGAATTTTTTTTCTCAATAAAAGAGGTAGGATTAAAATATTAATATAAATTATAAATTAGAATTACGCTATTGTAAATACTAATGATATAGAATATAAGAATAAGTGTTTATTTGGTTAATAGTTGTAAAAATGGTTTGGTAAGATAGAATGATCAAAAGACAACAAAAAGAGAGGCCTTTTATAGGCAAAGGAGAGACAAATCACGGAAATCAAATTCTAAAAACAGTAGGAAAAGAGAGAGAAAAAGAACATTCCAGAAAGAGTATTTCAAATAATAAAGTTATTCCAAAAAGAAGGCGTCAAAAAGATGTATTTACAGAGTATGTCAGAAATACATCAATATTTTTAATATTTACTGTAAATGTCAATCTCAAATAAGAAATTTGATTTTTTTGTATATATTTAATATTATTTGAATATTTAAATCTTATTTTATCTTTGTATTTTATTTTTTTAGATATAAAGTTTTATTTTTCCCAACCTGTCAATTGAGCACGGTGTTAGAGAAAAATATAAGGGACAAAATAATTTTAATTTTACTTATTTATTTAATTAATTAATTTAATTTTAACATTCTGTAACTAGTTAATTTATAACTAATTTTAATGTAACTAAATGATAATTAAATAATAATTAAAGATGATAAGGTGCGGCTTCATCCAGTAAATAATTACTTATTTCACTGGGTAAGTCTAGTAGCCTGGCTGACACTCCCTTACTCTAAAAAAAAAATAAAAAAAATACTATGATTTTTTCTTCTTATACTTTTTTAGTAGAGTAGGAAGATTAGATATCTCCTTCCCAGGTATCCAAGAATCATATTCAGATGATTTATTCTTGAATCTCAATAAGTATTCTGTACCTTTCTCAGCAGTGAATATTCTGTCATTTAATATTTTTTCAATTTCTGCTGTCTCAGTGATTTCATTTGGGGTTTTCTTTGGTCTACCCCTCCTTCTTGGAAATAAATCACTATTGGATGTGTAAGGTTTCAAAAGAGATAGTGGAAAAACAGGATGTTTTCTGTCATATGGGGAATACAGAATAACTTCAACTGCATTATCTCCAATCATTCTTCTGACAAAAAAAGGACCAACAAATGGATCTTTTAATTTTTTATTACCTTGTAAGTTGAAGTGGACTGTAGAAATCAACACTTCATCACCCTTTTTAAAAGTGTATTCTTTATGGGATTTGTCCCATCTTTTCTTCTCATATTCAAATGATTTTTCAATACATTTTTGAGCATGATTTCTGCATAGTTGTTGCATTTGAAGAAAAGATTTTACACCAGGATGTATATCCAATTTAGGTATTTTGTTATTGAGAATTTGGGCAGGAGTATTAGGAACATATCCAAGCCAGAGCTCAAAAGGCTTTCTTTGAGTAACAGAATGAACAGTGCTATTATAAGCAAATTCTAACCCAGGAAGTAAGGTAACCCAATCATGAGTGAATCTGTCATTATCTTTATACTCAAGGCCAAAGGCACAATATCTTCTTATCATGTCCTCTAAAGTCTGAATCATTCTTTCAGCTAAACCATCAGTCTGAGGGTGATGGGCAGTAGAAAGTTTCAGATCATAACCACAAACATCCATCAGAGACATCCAAAATTCAGAAGTAAATTTAGGGTCTCTGTCAGAGATTATGGCTTTAGGAAAACCAGCAGTATTAAACATATGAGACCACCATAAGAAAGCTAATTCTTTAGTGGAAACATCCTTGTGGGTAGGGATAAATTTACCCATTTTTGTGAATCTGTCCACAATAACCCAACAAGAGTTATAACTGTCTTTACCAGCAATAGGTAATCCTGTTACAAAATCCATGTTTATTATTTGCCATGGGGCATCAGGAGGTTCAATATGTTGCATTAATCCTGCTCTTTTACCAGTTAATCTTTTTGATTTTTGGCATGAATCACACGATTCAACATATAATTTTGTGTCCTCAGACATATTAGCCCACCAAGCAGTGTTCTTAATTCTGATCATTGTTTTGTTAAGATCAAAATGTCCAGCTAATATGTCATCATGAAAAATTTTCAAGATAATTTCTTTCATAGAAGGAGGAATAACAATAACATTACTCAACTTTCTTCTATAATATAGATACCCTTCATCAATTGAAAATTTTCCTTTTTCCAAACCTTTTTGGTACTTTGGTGGAAGGGTTTTAATTAATGCTTGTATTGAAGCATTCTTTGGATCATTTAATATGGTGCATAACTTTTTCAAGTCAGTGTCTTTATCATATGATTCCAGAATAAGCTGTAATAGCTCTTCCTCCATATCAACCACATATATCCCATGGATATGGATAATTTCATCCTCAGGATCATAAGCAGGATTTGAGTCATCATTTGGTAAGGGTAACCTTGATAACATATCCACATTTGAGTGACCAATACCAGCTCTGTGAATAATTGTCATTCTCCCTCTGTACTCTTGAACAGCCAGCTGCCATCTAAACATATGTCTATTAGGTGTTTTCAAGTTTAAAAGGGATTTAACTGCACTGAAGTCAGTGACAAGTTCAAATTTCTGGTCATCTAGGTAATAATGAAGCTTTTCTAGAGCCCATACTACAGCTAAACACTCTAATTGAGTAGCACCATATTTCAATTCACTATTTCTCAAGGTTCTTGAAATATAACAAATTACTACTTCTGAAACTTTATCATTTATCACTTGTTTTTGATGGAGGGCAGCACCAAGACCAATGAAACTGGCATCAGTGTACAAAACAAATGGTTGATCAAAGTCAGGTAAAGCAAGAATTGGTGCTGACATCAAACAGTGTTTCATAGTGTCAAAGGCTCTTTGTCTTTCACTATTCCAGACAAAAGCAACATCCTTTCTAGTTAATTGGGTAAGGGGTAAAGCTATGACTTGGTAATTTTTAATATACTGTCTATAGTATCCACACATTCCCAAAAAACTTTGGAGCTCTCTTAATGTTGTAGGAGCTTTCACCTGTTGTATGGCTGCCACTTTGTTCTGGTCAACACATATCTGTAAGCCTGAAACAACATGACCAAGAACTTTTAAAGAATGTAAACCAAATTTACATTTCTTCAAAGCAAGTGTCATATTTATTTCATCCATTTTCTGGAATACTTTACACAGGTGTTTAAGATGGTCCTCAAATGTTTTTGAGAATATAATGATATCATCAATATAAACCATCAGCCAACCTTCAATTATCTCTTGATGGAATGTGTTATCCATTACTTTTTGGAAAACAGAAGGGGCATTTTTAGGGCCAAATGGCATCCTAATATACTTATAAATACCCATATGAGTGGCAATCATCAGAAAGTTCTGAGAATTTTTCTCAACAGGTACCTGGTGATATCCCTTATTACCATCCAAACAGCTGATATATTTAGCACCCTGTAAAGTAGCATGTATAGAGCTGATTCTAGGTAAATGATAGATATCATCAACAGTATAAGTATTTAGTGCTCTATAATCACCACATAACCTGGCTTTATCTTTCTCATAAGAAATTAGGACAGGTGAGATAACACAATATTTAGGTGTTTCAACTACCTTTTCAATAAAATTCATTTTTAAAAGGGTAGAGATATTATCTTCAATATCTTTTCTCTTTGTGGGAGAAGCAGGATAAGGCTTCTTCTTTAAACTAGGTGGTATATCAGTTAATGGGCAAGACAATGAAAGTTTCATTTCCTCTTTAACTAATCCCAGTTCATGTGACCCATGAGCAAAGGCCATAGGAAAAGATTTTATCAAGTTAATGATGGAATCTTTATCCTCACCAGAAAGTTGTTCTCCAAAAGAGGCATTGTCAATTTCAGACATAAGGGCATGCATTTCCTTTGTAGATCTTCCTTTATATTGAACCACAGAATTACATGTGTTCAATTCTGGTTTTAATAATTTTTTAGGGGAGGAAATTTTAAATTTTCTCTTCCCATTCAACCCCATTGTGAAACATTGGTTTGAAGGATCCAATTTTATGCCATACTTGGTTAAAATATCATTCCCTACAATAAACCAATTGCTCAAGTTATCATTTTTCATGACAACAAAATCACAAATAGCTCTTACAAAACCATGGTTATATTTAAAAAACACTGTGGCTTTGTATTTACCAATGGGGGACAAAACAGAGCCATACCCTCTCCAATTTTCAGAAATGATAGGCAACAGTTTAGATTTATAGTCTTGATCTACTGAGGCAAGTGCTCTTTCAGATACTACACTTCCTCCAGCTCCAGAATCCAGAACAACTTCAATGCTGGTTCCATTAATCAAGACTGGTGCCTTAAGAGGGGAAATAACAATTGAGTTATCCTCAATGTTCTTTATGATCTCAGCATCCTCAACTGTAGATAAATCATTATTATCAACGTTAATAGTATTTAAATAATGAATATCTTCTTCCAGTATGGTAAGGTAAACTCTTACAGTCGCCTTGCTGTAAGCAGAATCCGGAGGAGATATGTGGATTTAGCTGAAAACCCCGTCCTTCCAATAAAAATAACAAAATGGGAATTCTAAATCACTAAGCTAACCAATCTACTTGAATCTGATTGATGAAAATAATGAAACTCTAAAATAATTAACGCTTATTGAGATTAAATGATCGTGGCTGTTGATAAAGAAATACTGATAACAACAATTAAGGTGTACCAGTGAAAGATCTGAAAAGATTGACTTTTATGTTTTTAAAATATTTTTAATTTTTATGAGACAGCAATAATCAAGTCCCAGTGACGAAGACCTTTCTAAAGATACCCTGTATGAAGTGTTATTTAAACTGTTGAATAGTATTTCTAAAATGTTAAATATAAAAATATAAAGTTATAAGGGTATTACAAATTTATTTAAATTTGTTGAGTAATAAAAATGAGACCGTGGTGGTTAATGATTAAGCTGTATGATGTGTTCCCTCCTCTCAATTTCGGGTTTGAGAAGCGCTTAAGTATTCCTAGTCATGTGCCTAAGTTTTCCCCTCCAGAGCTCTTCCAGAGTCAATCCGGAGCCGGAACGGAGTCCGTACGGAGTCCGTACGGAGTCAAAGCGGAGTCCGTACGGAGTCGAAACGGAGTCCGTCCGGACTTCCGGACTCAATTTAGAACCTTAAAACCATAATAAAAAATCTAGAAAAATTACACATAATAGAGCTACTTCCCCTTTACATACCAAACTAATTTTCGTAGTCTGCGCAGCTCTAATTACCCCGTGAAAATTCATCAAAGTTAAGTAATTTTTGAAAACGTAAATATTTTTATAAAACTTTAAAATTCTTTTAAAAATATAAGAAAAATAGTAAAAATTCTGGGAAAATTTCCCAAGGTTCTTGAGTGACTCGAATTAATACTTATAAATTTTTCAGACCGTAAAAATAAGTTTTCTCCGTAAAATAAATTGTTTTCATGTAGGCATTCTCTCGTGACCAATTTCTTCATATTTAAAACTCAAATAAATTAAATAAAACCCTTTTATATATAAAAAAATAATAACGCCAATCTTGCACACCGTAATAACTCCATTTACATATTTAGGTGCCGTACTAAACTTTAGGCTACCACATCCTCCCTCCAATCGAGAATGTCCCCATTCTTAAAACTTTGCATAAGTGGTCGAACACAATATTCATCTTTAACCTTCAACCACCATCTTCTTTAATCAAATATAAAATTCATCTTCATCAATATGTCTTCCAAAGAACTTGTCGCTCCATGTGAACTCTGCGCTCGATACCAGGTACCTTGTTTAATGTCCAACCCTAATCTTCCTGGCAGAACAGCTTGCGACTTATGCCGTGTAAAAAAAGTCAAATGCAACCGACCAATAGTTCCTTCTAAAACAAACGTATATTTAGGACCAGCAGCTCTCCCTGATCCCTCAACTTCTAAAAAGCGATCCAAAATTCCTGTCTTCTTAAAACGAATAAGATCAAAAACAGCTTCAAAAGTTCAATCTTCATCAACGGATCCCGGCCTAATTTTGCCTTCACAAGATCCTAATCCTATAACGCCAGTACCCCCAACTAACTTTGCTGAGACTATGTTTCCTGGCTCTAAATGTAAGACCCTATTTATCTTACTAAAAAAAACTTTTAATCAAAATTGACTAAACCTATGACTTAATAACATATTTGAACTTCTAGCTGTCGAAATAACCAACACTGATGATGTTGGTAGAGTGAAGACGGACTATATCAATAATTACCCAAATTTTCATCGCTATCTTTTTCTTGACTTTACTAATGAGTTGAAACAAAAAATGCTGGCCAATTTTCAAGAAACTCCAGCTAATAACCATGAAGACCTCATGAAAAGAAGAATTTTAATGCAAAGCTTTGATAATGATGTTGAACGATTTCAAAGAAATTATCTTTTCTAACAGTATAACTTGATAAAATTTTGTTTTTTTTGCTTGGTCTTCTTAAACTTTCAACATAAATGATGTTTTCTTTCTTCTCTGGCTTGATATAACATAAAATAAAATAATATAAATCTTGTGATGATTCCACTACTGAGAGCAAGGTTTGAATCCCTTCAGACTCCCATATACCAGTCTTCCTTCTTGTCACAGCATTGAGAGAGTGGATCTTCCTATGAGCCGAATACTCCTGATTCCAACCTCATAGGGCCCCCCACTGAGCTGAATTCTATGATTCCAATCTCGCCATAAGGTCCTCCAAGCTTCACACCAAAAAAAAATGGCCTAACTATGAGGCACTAAAAAAAATCATTCCCTAAAATCCAACTACCATCCTAACTTCTGATTCCTTCATCACAATTTTCAAACTTTACTTTACAGCAAACCCATAAAATACTTTTGCCAGGCTTCCAATAATAATATTAACTTTAGACCATGTTAAAGCGCCACAAATTTTACCTAATTAACCATTATGCTTTCTTTAGCATCATCACCACCTAAAATTTTAGCCTCCTAAAGCTTATCAACACCCAATTCCAGAAATAATTGAATAACCAGTTTAAAGTCTTAGTGGACAGTGATAAATTAAAAGATTGAATTGAGTTATCCAAACAAGATTGACATTCCAGTTTAAAGTCTTGGTAGACCAAACATATAATCGATTGCCAGTTTATGGTCTTGGTGGACCAAAGATCGTTTAGGTGCATAAATAACTTGATATATTCCTAAGTAAGGCCTAGGCTTGACCAAAGATTGAATAAATTTGATAATCCAGTTTAATGTCATAGTGGACCAAACATTTGATCGACAAGTAATCCAGTATAAGACCATAGTGGTCCAATGAATGTTGAATTATCCTGCAGATATTAATTTTCCAGTTTAAAGTCATAGTGGACTAAACAATGAATGAACTACCAGTTTAAAGTCATGGTGGACCAAACATTTAATCGATAAGAAATCCAGTTTAAGGTCATGGTGGACCCAACAGCTTGATAACAGTCCAGTTTAAGGTCTTGGTGGACCTAACAACTTCTCTATCCTTGAACCCAGATTCTGCCACCAGCTTTCTTCATCCTAGTTTCAAGTTTTCTTCTTCAAAAAAAAAAAATATCTCCTAACAAGATGAAACCTTCTGACTTCATTGCTTCAGCTGATCAATCTTGCAAATACTGTGCCTTCACCCATAGGGAATGTATCTTCTCTTTTAACTGGCAAAAGCACACTTATAACAGGGCCTGTTTAGCCTGCTATGAGAAGAAAAGAAAATGTTCTGGCTTGAACTGTGGTTCTTTCCCCATCACTGCTACTAGCTTTGCCGCCTTCTGCAAACCTCTTCCTTCTTCTTCACCTTCTACTCCACCCCCTATTCCATCAACCTCTAAAGATCCCATACCTTTTTCTCCATCAGCCTATTTAAACCTTTCTCCATCACCTAATCCTCTGGGTTCTTCTCTCCAATCTAGACTTGCTGCTAGTCCCCCAAGAACTCTTGCTGCTCCCAGGGCCATGCTTCAACCTTCTAAAAATTCTTCTCCTTCTTCCAACATCTTGAAGCACAAAAGGTCCTATAATAGCCAGCAGTCTTCATCTTCTCTTGTATCATCCAAAAGGCCCAGAACATCTACTACAAACACCAAATCCAACACCAGTTCTCCTCATCTATCAAAAATAAAAAATCCTTTCCTAAACATAAAAAATCCCACTCCATTACCAAGTAAGCCATTTATCTATGATCATGACAGTGTTGACACAGGTTAGTTGTCTCTTTTATTTTCTTAATCTTCAGGTTTTAATTTGCTGATATTTTAATTTGATAAGCGTCCACCGGTTCTCCAATTTCATATTCAGCTTATGAGCTACCAGAACCTAATCCAAGCTTCCCTAGAGTTCCAATTCACCTAGTGTCTGAAAAGCTTTTTGCTAATTTTAATAACCTTATCGCTAATTTCCAACGATACCCGCCCTCTGATAGATCAGAATCTTGGATGAGAGAGCAACTGTTAAGAGATCTTTTCAAAATAGCCAACTGGCTTCAACACTATCGTGACCGTGAAATAAGATTCGAATCCCAGGAAATCAATCAAGGTCCTTCTAAATTTTCTAATTTCGATTCTTCAAAAGATAACAACCCTTGATGGTGTTCTTCCTGGTATGTAGCTTTCTTGAATAATGTTTGAAAAATAAAATTTAAACATCTAAACTACCTAAAACTAAAATACCTTTTATTTATTTTATTTTATTTTATTTATATTTTTTATTTTTTATATTATTTATTTATTTTATTTTATTTTATTTTATTTTATTTTTTTTTATTATTTTTTTTTTTATTTTTATTTTTATTTTTTATTTTTTTATATTTTTAGTTATTTTATTATTATTATTTTTATTATTTATTTTTTTATTTTTTTATTTTTTTATTTTTTTATTTTTTTTTTTTAAATTGTTTTATTTTATTTTTTTTAATTTAATTTAAAAGAGATATTTTTGAAATAAAAGTTAAAATTTAATTTTTAAAGAAAGATAAACGAATGTGAAAAGAAAGATAAAAAAAAGTAATGAAATTTCAAAATAAAATTTTAAAAGATGCCCCCCGGCCATTTGATGAGCCGTACCCTCGACATCATACCCACATCCAAGTGCAACTTGATGTGGTTACACAATTTTAAGAAATTGAAAAGAAAAAAAAACAAATGAAAGTTTTTAGCAGATAATTTTTTTTATAATGATGATCACTGGGTGGGCTCCCTCCAATTTATAAAAATGATTAGAGACCACCAGTGAGCATCACCTTTACAATAATTCATAATATATATTAAAGAAAATAAATCACAATCTAACATAGAAAAATCAAAAACAAAATAAGAAAATCTTGAATCCGGCGTTGAGAGCGGTGTCTCTTGATTTGTTCCAGTTTATAGTCTTAGTGGACTTCCTAAAATTAAAAGACAAAGCCAGGATTCAACTAGAAACAGGGAAAATTTTGGAAACGAACATTATGGGGTAATTGTGTATAGAGCAGCCAGCCCATCAATTACCCCCACACTTGCCAATATTTAAATTAAGAAGGTTCCCCTGTGAACACTTCTTCCAATAAATTTTAAAATTTTCCAACACTATCTTCACCCATATTTTAAGAATTTTAAATTTCGAAAATTTCAAAGAAGGTTTTCTTGAATTTCGTTAAGTTTCATCATAGTTTCGTCGCCCATATGCAGTGTAACGATAGTAAAGTATTTTGATAATAAAAAAAGAAGATAGTTTATCCTCGTTGCGGAGGTATCCATAAAATTTCGTAGATATCATAGTTTATCCTCATTTCGGAGGAATCCATAAAGTTTCATTGATATCATAGTTTATCCTCATTGCGGAGGAATCCATAAAGTTAAAAAAGTTTCATAGTTTATCCTCATTGCGGAGGAATCCGTAAAATTTCATCAATATCATAGTTTATCCTCATTGCGGAGGAATCCATAAAGTTAAAGAAGTTTCATAGTTTATCCTCATTGCGGAGGAATCCGTAAAATTTCATCAATATCATAGTTTATCCTCATTGCGGAGGAATCCATAAAGTTAAAGAAGTTTCATAGTTTATCCTCATTGCGGAGGAAGACTTCGGCACTCCTGGTGCCTCTAGGATAGAACCGTTTCACTTGATCGGCCGCTACCCTCTTCTTTAATACTACTCCATCCAACTCTTCTAGCACATATGAACCGCCGGAAACTTGCTCCTTGATTTTATACGGTCCATTCCACCTATCTGCAAACATTTTTCCCCACTGACTTTCCAAACTCCTATTATACACCAGGACCATATCACCTGGGTTCAAAGGTTTCCTTAATCGATGTGCCAACCGCTCATCCCAATATCTGACTGATTGATTTCGGATCTTCATCATCCGCGAATATGCCTTTTCTAAATATTCTTCTTTCTTTTCTAGCTGCATCATTCTTGCACACAATAATTCTTCAGTAGTTTTGACCGTGTCCCAGTCAACTCCAAGATATGATTCAGCTTCTAAATCAACCGGTAAAACTGCTTTCTGTCCAAAAACAAGTTCATAAGGTGAAAATCCGGTCGTCCTTTTGGCAGTGATTCGATCAGCAAATAAAACTAAAGGTAAATAGTGCCTCCACTTTTCAGCACTTGTCCCGCACATTTTAACTAAAGCATCCTTAATAACTTGATGCCCTCTTTCCACCATGCCTTCAGCTTCAGGATAATATGGGGTTGCTACCCTAACCTTTGATCCAACTTTCAATACGGCCTCTTTAAACTCTGTCCCAAATTCAGGACCTCCATCTACCGTCACCAACTTCATCACTCCATATCGATACACCCAATTATTCAAAAAAAATTCTGCCACATTTTTGGCAGTTAAATTAATAAGAGGCGCTGCCTATACCCAACCAGATAAATCATCTCTGGCCACAATTAAATATTTATACCATCCCTCTTTTATATGAACGGCATCTAAACTAACTCTCCCAAAGAGCGTATATTCTCCGGTCGCGCGTCCAGGTTCTTTTGGCCTTAAATAACTTCGTCTTTGACATTCTTCGCATGACTGAACCCACTGTTTAACAGCCATCTTCATGCCAGGCCACCAAAATCGATCAGAAATTCTTCTAAACGTTTCTCCAACGCCTCTATGCCCGAGATCTTCATGCAGTGATTTCAAAACTAATTCTTGCCCCTTCTGTTGAGTTATAACTACTTGAGGATTTGGATACCTCCTCCTCATTAAACTTCGACCAGATAGGTAAAACGTAGATGACTTCCTCTTGATAGCCACCCATTCATCGTCTTCACAATCTTCTGGCCTCTCTAAAGTCAACAAATATTTGACTAACAAAAAATAAAAACCAGTCTGACCCCAGACTTCATCTTGAAAATCGATTAATATAACATCAATAGGGACTTCTATATCACCAATATCACCTGCACATGAATGAGCCAATAATCGTTGACCCCTAAATAAATTTATAATCGAGCTATGTCGACGTTTTTCTTCTGAACCTTTGGATCCTTCGAAAACCGTATTTGAAAATACCTCTTTCTGTTTATCCACCTTTTTATTTAAGTTCTCTAATTCTCCAACATATACACCATTCCTTAATTTACTACTATCCCACACTACCAATCCATTCTCCTCTACATACACCACATCTTCTTCTACCTCGACTCTGCCGAATTTATCTACACCTTTTTTAACACCTTTTTTAACAAAAAAACTATTTTCCAGTTTATCCTCTTGGTGGAGGTCATCATCATCATAATCTAAACACAATAGTCCTGCCAGTTTAACCTCATGGGGGAGGTATGGAAAGCCTTCAGCTCCTTTAGTGCTGGCTTTGATAATAGGTATATCTTCATCGAACTCTTCTGAGTCTGAATCTTCTTCAGTGGGTGGTCTCCTTGATAAACCATCTGGCATAGTAAAAGTCTTGCCAGGCTTATGAACTAAATCAAACGAAAAATGTTGAATAAAAGCTACCCATCTCGTCATGGGTGCGTTCGGTAAACTTGGGGAATTAATCATCTGGATTAACGATTTCGCATCCACTTGCAACTCAAAATGTTGCCCCCACAAAATATGCTGAAGTTTCTTCAGTATTTTTGCCACACCACATAATTCCAATTTTGGTTGTGAATATCTTGATTTGACCTCAGTAAATACTACCGATTCATACCTAACTGGCCTGATGTAACCAGCTTTATCCATCTGAGACAAAACGGCCCCAGCTGCAACCTGACTTGAATTGACTGCTAAATAAATTCTGCCAGCTTCTTTTCCATAATCCAACTTGTGCAGGACTAAATCCTTCCCCACAACCTCCTTCAACTTCACAAACGCCTTCTCACACTCTTCATCCCACTCCCAGTCTGCATCCTTTCTCGTTAACCGTCTCAATGGAGCTACCAATGAAGAAAAGTCCTTGATAAAAATTCTAACATATACGCAAACGCCTAAAAACCCTCTAACTTCGGTCGTATTCTTGGGTCTTGGCCAGGACTGAATTTTGTTAACTTTCTTCTTGGACATAATCCTACCCTCTCTACATACCACATGGCCTAATATTTCTAAGGCTGGCACACAACATGAAAATTTTGAACCTGAAATAGTTAACCCAGCCTCTTCAATTCGAAACAAGATTCTTTCTAAAGTAATTGCAAACTCCCAAATGAATTTGCGTATCCCGGGATTCTCTTCCAACACCTGGTTATCATAGTCGGTTGTTGGTCCCTTAATTCCTCCATCATCTATAAAGATTCCAGCATATTGTGGAATTTCATCTTGAAGGATCCAAGCCATCTGAGCTTGATAAACTGCAACCGAATTTGTTGCTCCTTGAGGTAATCTTGTTAACTGTAAACCTCCAAGTGGTGTATCGAATGTAGTGAGAGGCCTTGAGTCCGGATGTAACTCTCTCTCATCATATCCACCCATAATATCTCCCAAACCATAGCACACTCTCCCTGCAAACGCTTCAACAAACTCCTCAGCACTAGGTGGTATCCCAGCATCCTTTATTGTAACCCTATTTAATTCCCTAAGATCATGAACAACTCTAAGCTTGCCATTCGGTTTCTTGATACAAAATACCGGACTAGAATAACTTGACGTTGATTGCTCATACAGTCCAGTGCGTATCCGTTCTCTGACAACTTCGATATAAGCTTCTTTCAATGCAGCCGGAATAGGAATCGGTTTCTGCTGCCACGGTTCATGACATACCACAGGAATCTTGTAAGGCTCCCCATAGGAATGCTTCAACACACCCCTCTCCTCTTCTTCAAAAGCAATGGCCTTCTCTCGCTTGACCATCACATCCAACAACAACTTCTTCTCTTCTCCAGACAACCAACCATCAGGTCCAAAATTAACAACACCCAGTCTCTCAAAAGTGATTCTTGACGTCTCAGAAAATTCAGGCGGATTCTTTACCAAGGGACTTTCATAAGGATCTCTTGATAACCTTGGTCTTCTCAAAGGTGGATTTAATTCAGCAGGTAGCGGTTCATTAATAGGTCGAACTTTATTTGCTACTTTCTTATATTTGGCTGCGTCCACATCTAAATAAACTTGAGGTAAATCATTTACTTTTGTATCGCCATTAAAACTCTCATCAAATGAATCTTCTTCATCGCCAGAATCAGAATAAGAAAAATTAGAAAAATATTTTATTTCATTTTTAAATTTTACCCTTTTCTCCTTTCCCTTGTCTAGTTTATAAACAGATTTTCCAACACCTTTTCTTCCCTTATCCAACAGTAAATCACCCGTAAAGAAAGTTGGCAGTTTAACCTCTTGCTGGAGAACCGGAATTGAATTTTCACAAAAATTATTTTTTTGTGTTTTAATTATACCGAGATTTTTTATTTGATTTTGATGAGATAATTGCAGTTTACCCTCTTGCTGGAGGTCCAAAATAGAAGGAGATAATTGCAGTTTAACCTCTTGCTGGAGGTCCCGAATAACATTTTCACATAAGTTATTTTTTTGTGTTTTACTTATACTAAGATTTTTAATCGTATTTTGATGAGTTTTTCGCAGTTTACCCTCTTGCTGGAGGTCCGTAATAGAAGGAGATACTTGCAGTTTAACCTCTTGCTGGAGGTCCAAAATAGAAGGAGATAATTGCAGTTTAACCTCTTGCTGGAGGCCTGGAATAACCTTTTCACATAAATTATTTTTTTGCGATTTACTTATACTGAGATTTTTTATTGAGTTTTGACGAGTTAATTTTTGCAGTTTACCCTCTTGCTGGAGGTCCGTGATAGAAGGAGATAATTGCAGTTTAACCTCTTGCTGGAGGCCCGGAATAACATTTTCACATAAATTATTTTTTTGTGTTTTACTTATACTGAGATTTTTAATCGAGTTTTGATGTAATTTTTGCAGTTTACCCTCTTGCTGGAGGTCCAAAATAGAAGGAGATAATTGCAGTTTAACCTCTTGCTGGAGGTCCGGAAACGAATTTTCACAAAAATTATTTTTTTGTGTTTTAATTATACTAAGATTTTTAATCGGGTTTTGATAAGATATTTGCAGTTTACCCTCTTGCTGGAGGTCATAAAACATACCCTTCCAATTTTTATCCAACCTAATTTGGCCCATTTTGCCTTTTTTACCATTTTTAAATTTAATAGAAAAACCAGGTAAATCCAATAAACATATAGAAAAGTCCAAAACGTATTTGCACTCCAAAGTAATATTAACAGAAAATAATTGAGAATCCACTTGAATTATCTCCAAGTGAGCTGACCTATTGCAATCCGGGATCTCATCCTGAGGAGAGATTACAACATTTGAGCGATCAGCCCCTGCTACCCCAAAAAATGAGGGCATCCATCCCTTTCCAACAAACATAATTCACCAGAAGCCGTCCGTTTTATATGCCGCTTCTTGGTGCAAACACAACACTGGCACAGAGTAGTAATCCCTGGCCGTGTTTCCCAACCTTTATCTCCAGGAGGTGCTAACCGCATATGTAACCTCCGCATATCTTCACCAGTGATCTCCAAACTAATCCCCATGCCAGCTTGATACCCTATCCTGGCCTCAAAATCCATCAAAGAAGGACCACCAAGAACAGTTTTGACTGCTCCTCTGGCCACATAAAAGTGAACCTTACCAACAGATCCACCAATGCCTAACTTGACATGCTCAGCAGTACCCATCAGCTCTGTTGCATGCCCTCCAATACCTCTGAGGTTTCCCCCAGTTCCACTTTTAATTGGCAAGCCTATACTCGTCGCTTGCTCCAATGAAATTAAATTAATTTGAGACCCTGAATCGACCAAGGCCTTTACTTCTTTACCATTTAGAGTTACCACCAGGTAACCCAGGGGAGCGGAAAAATGCGTATCTACATCTTCACCAAACTTTTCAGCATTTTCACAAATATATTCCACCTCTCCAGTGGAAACCCGACGCCTCGTCAAATGCTTATTTTGCTTTTCAGCAAGTGCCGGACTAATCGTAAATAACTCCCCCAAAGATAAGGGAATCTGAAGTTGATTCACCCTATTCAAAACTGCGTCCATCGCATTAGCTTGACCAGAAACTACTGGCCGCTCATACTGGACCTTTGATTTAACAACCTTGGCCCTGGGTACCTCTTGAGGTCCAACCGAGCCATCTTCACCCCCCATTATAACATCTTCACTTTCTATAACCCTAACTCCATCACCAGCTTCTTGCACTAATCCTGATCCATTGCTAGTCCTTCTTACACCCTCCATTGGGATGGGACCGCTAAAACTTGGTCTGGGTAGAGACACCAACGGTACGTCCTCCTCAGAATCCGAATCATCCTCTGGCATAGGCTCACCATTTAAATCAAACTTGCCATAACTAGGGGGCCCCATATCAGCAATCCCCTTCTGCATTTTATATAATTCGTCCTTAGAGTAAGGGTTCAATTTGTTGGCGGCAGTTTGAGCACTAGAAATCTTGTCCTTAGAGTAAGGGTTCACTTTGTTATTGGCCTTGCCAGGATTAGCCCTCAATTGGCTCTGAATGCTACTTTTCGCCTTAGTAGCGGCTGCTCTTCTAGCAGCATTAACATCGTATTCGCCAGCCATACAGCTACCCTCCACCTGGGCAACCGTCGCCAGCTCTAAACCACCAAAAGAAGTAGAAAATGTGGCTTTACTGACCTCTTTCTCCTTGCCCTTGTCAGCTTTACCACCATTGCCATTACCATTTTTGCCACTCTTGGCATTAACATCTTCATCCGTCACCTCTTCAAATCTGGCTCTCCTTTCAGCCGTTAAACTTCTTCTGACCAAATCAGAAGGAGACTGTCCATCACTGGGCTTGATGAACGAACCATCAGGAAATTTATAAACTTTACCATCAAATAAAACTCGCCCAGCATCCATATCCTTATCAAGAGCAAAACAAACTGTTGCTCTGTGACCCCTCCTATTACAATAGGAGCACACCTTTGGCTCATCGTAGCCACCTCTATATCCATTACTACCACCATTCCCACCATTTCTCCCATTGCCTGGGAAGCGGTTACCGTTGTTATTGCCATTATAATTTCGACGTTCATAACCTCTAGACTGATAAGAAGTCGACGTCGACGAAGAAGCGATTGGGGCCTTGTTGGCCTTCTGGGTTTCTTGAACAAATATTTTTAATTGTTTAGTTAAATCGGCCAGGTGATCGACCATCTTATTATCTACATTACCCTCAACTTTAGCAGCAGGTAATCCCATTTGAGCCTTCTTGGCCTCCTGGGCTTTGACCATAATATCGTTATTTTCGGCCAAAACTTCGCTAACCTTGCTAACATATTGAGTGCATGACTCTTGATATTTGTCCAAAGCCAATAACTTTAGATGGGCCTGAATGTTCTCTTTGATAACCTCCAGAGCCGGCAGTTTCTGCTCACCATTAGGCAGTTCCTTCATCAAATCTTTTCTTGAAAGATCCTTCAAGACGTCCATTCGAATATCCCTGCTGCATGCTGACCAAAACAAATCTTTTGCTTGGTTCTCATGCACTAACTCGTCCACCAGTATGAGATATTCCACCAATTCATCAAACTGAACACAGAGCTTTATGAAGTCAGCCATAGAAGAAACACCACCTTTTGCTTGCCAGTCTCCAACAATTTTATTGAGGTCCATCATAGTAAACCTAACACCCCATCTATCAACCATAGCTTTAGAAAGCTTAACCCAATCCTTGTCCTTGAATGCCTGCATAGCAATAACCTCTTTTTCCACCTCCCTATCGGCAATAAAAAATCTAACTTGCTTCACCATATCCACATGGGAAGCACCATCAACAGCAGCAGCAGCTTCATACCTGCTAATGAACCATTTAACCTCCTCCCCATCAAACTTTGGGCCATCCCAAGAAACAATTCTAACTGAGGGAGTAAGAGGGTTAGAAGATCCAGAAGCAACAGCAGAAGAAGACATCCCAATAAGTAATGAAAAGCGTTAACAATTGATAAAATAACAAGCCTCTTGCAGGCCAATAACAAAAATCCAATTAGAGTTCCAGAAAATAAGCCTCTTGCAGGCTAATAATGTTCTTGATCCAAGTAAGTCTTTAAAGAAAGCTAGAGAAATCGAACCCCACGTTGGGCGCCAACTATGGTAAGGTAAACTCTTACAGTCGCCTTGCTGTAAGCAGAATCCGGAGGAGATATGTGGATTTAGCTGAAAACCCCGTCCTTCCAATAAAAATAACAAAATGGGAATTCTAAATCACTAAGCTAACCAATCTACTTGAATCTGATTGATGAAAATAATGAAACTCTAAAATAATTAACGCTTATTGAGATTAAATGATCGTGGCTGTTGATAAAGAAATACTGATAAAAACAATTAAGGTGTAACAGTGAAAGATCTGAAAAGATTGACTTTTATGTTTTTAAAATATTTTTAATTTTTATGAGACAGCAATAATCAAGTCCCAGTGACGAAGACCTTTCTAAAGATACCCTGTATGAAGTGTTATTTAAACTGTTGAATAGTATTTCTAAAATGTTAAATATAAAAATATAAAGTTATAAGGGTATTACAAATTTATTTAAATTTGTTGAGTAATAAAAATGAGACCGTGGTGGTTAATGATTAAGCTGTATGATGTGTTCCCTCCTCTCAATTTCGAGTTTGAGAAGCGCTTAAGTATTCCTAGTCACGTGCCTAAGTTTTCCCCTCCAGAGCTCTTCCAGAGTCAATCCGGAGCCGGAACGGAGTCCGTACGGAGTCCGTACGGAGTCAAAGCGGAGTCCGTACGGAGTCGAAACGGAGTCCGTCCGGACTTCCGGACTCAATTTAGAACCTTAAAACCATAATAAAAAATCAAGAAAAATTACACATAATAGAGCTACTTCCCCTTTACATACCAAACTAATTTTCGTAGTCTGCGCAGCTCTAATTACCCCGTGAAAATTCATCAAAGTTAAGTAATTTTTGAAAACGTAAATATTTTTATAAAACTTTAAAATTCTTTTAAAAATATAAGAAAAATAGTAAAAATTCTGGGAAAATTTCCCAAGGTTCTTGAGTTACTCGACTTAATACTTAAAAATTTTTCAGACCGTAAAAATAAGTTTTCTCCGTAAAATAAATTGTTTTCATGTAGGCATTTGCTCGTGACCAATTTCTTCATATTTAAAACTCAAATAAATTAAATAAAACCCTTTTATATATAAAAAAATAATAACGCCAATCTTGCACGCCGTAATAACTCCATTTACATATTTAGGTGCCGTACTAAACTTTAGGCTACCACACCAGCATCAAGATTTCTTGTTGAGATTCATATGAAATATTGCTGGCACAATCACTTGATGTATCATCCAGTGCCACTGTGTCATCAGCATGCTCCTCTGTTTGTTCCACAAGATTTATCTTCTTGTCACAAACATGGCCTTTCTGCCAAGGCTTGTTGCACTTGAAGCAAGTGTTTGTTGCATACTTCTTTGGTGCAACAGGGGCAGAAGGTTTACCAACCTTTTCCAGAGGTTTTTGTTGGTAAGTGGAGAGTTTCTCCAAAGGGGCCTAGGAATGAATCTTCTTGCATCATACTTATTGTTTAGAAGTATCTCATTGCAAGTATTAATGAAAGAAGAGGGTTCTTTGGAGAACTCAGTCCTAGCCACAATCAAGTCTCTCAGAGACATTGGTAATTTATAGAGGATCCTGTCCTTCCATAAATCAAACTCCATATTTGGGTCCATTGCCCTTAAGATTTTTACAAGTTTCATTAAAAACTCAATAGGTTTATCAGTAGAAGAGCTATATCTAGTTTCCTCATACTGCCTTTGTTGAGCCATTCTGAACTTGGAGCCACCAAATTGTGCTTTAATTAATTTCTTCCAATCCTCCCATGAGTAGTCATTCCCATCCAGGAGAACAGATTCATACCACATCAGGGCAACATTAGTGAACAAAGAAATTAATTTGGACACAATTTCCTCATCTGGGAGTTTGTAAGAATTTTTTAAATTATCAATTCTGCAAATAAATTGTTGCCAATCAGAGGAAGAATCACCATCAAATGTTGGGTACTGGTCAAGTTTTGGCCAATTCTTTTGATTTGAAGGAGTCTCCTTAGTACTAGCTTGTTTCTGAGTAAGAAGCAGCTGTAATTTCTCTAATTGTACTGAAATCTCATTGTTTAATCCTTCTGTTGCAGATCCTGTTGCATCATCAGTTTTTGATGGAAACTCAGTGTTATCAACAGGTATTTCTGGATCAATTTTTATTTTAGATGAACTAGCCACAGGTACTGGTTGAGAATCCTGCACTATATGTTCCTTCACAGAATTGTCAGAATATTTTTGGTCATTTAACAATGAATTCAATGTTTCTTCAATGGTTGTTAGTCTTGTTTTCATTCTTGGAAGACTAGATAAACTTTCATTGACAGTTGCAAAAGATAATTGATTTTTATGTTGAAAAGATGACAAATGGTCACTCAATCTTTTCAGATTTATCTTATCTATTTCTACCTCCTGGCAACAGGCAGATACAGTATCTTTTAGTTTAGACAAATCATTTTTTATATTTTGCCATAAAGCAATTTTCTTTTCATGGGTTGCTTTGTAATGAGACAATTCATCAGAGACTCTCTGTGCTTCACTTTTTAATGCTTGATAACCCTGATCAGTTAACAAACTATTATATCTCTGAGTCAATTGCATATTGTTCATTATATGATTTTGCTTGGCAATAATATCTCTCAAGTGCTCATCATTAATTCTTGCTACATCTGGAGTGTTTCTCAATAAGGAAACTGAGTAACTTTCCAGGCTCTCATAGAACTCAGGGTCAAGAGTTTCATCAATCACAGCCATATCAGGATTAATCATTGAGGTAGCAATTAAAAGTAATGGATTAGATACATGAGATAACTGTCTACTACTCCCAACTTCTATAGGTCTCAAGGTTTCATCCTGCCTTCCAGATTTACCTGAAGGAACAGAGTTAGCCACAAGAAAAGGCACTTGAGAATCAATAGAGGGACGTACCAGGGTTTGCTGGGTATCACCATATTGGGCTTCCTTCTTCTTTTGCCTCCTTGATAAGGGTGGGGAGGAGTGGGGTTTGCCTGGGTGGGCCTTGATGGACCTACCTGAGGTAATTGATGCTGATTTTGAGCTAAGTAGCCCCACTGTGTGTTCAGCCAGTCCCACTGCCACTTGGACACTTCCACCATCTCTTGGGATTGGGGAGCCAATTGTTGTTGATCCCTGGGAGGAAGAGGTTTCCTTTTCTCTTGGAGAGAAGTATTTTTTCTTTTCTCCCATTCTTCCAAGGCATCTACCCTTACCTTTAGTTTTAAGCTGTCTGTCTTTAACTCCTTTATGTGGGTTGACAGATTCTTTATCTGCTGGGACAACGGCATCTTTTTTATTTTGAAGCCTCTTGGAAGCTCTTCTGGTGGGTTTGTCCTGGGTTTCTGATCCTGAGTATTGTCCACCAGGATTTCTACTTCTTCCATTTCCACATCCTGTTTGGGGCAAGGATTTATTAGTTTGAGAAATTCTTCTTGTTAAAGGAGAACTTACAGAAGTAGGCTCATCATAATCAATTAAGTCTAGTTCTTCTTCACGTGCAGTAAAACCACTTTGATCAGTCATTTTAAGATTCTACTGAAATGAAGGAAAAGAGACAAAAAATTAATTAGTCTTTTATTTTTAATTTTTATTTAACAGAAATAAAATAAAAATAAATAAATAAAATCTTTTTAGGATAAAAATCAACTTAAATAAAATTAATAAAAAAAATTTAAAACCAGGATAATGCAATCAACTGTAGAAATAAATTAGAATTTCTATTAATTTTTATTTTCAGGATTTAAATCAACTAATTTATTACCAGGATTTATTGTCAACTGAAATAATCAAATATGAATCTTTATTAATAAAAATTATTTTAACTGATTAACTACCAGGACTTAATGTCAACTGAAGTAATTTAAATATGAATTTTATTACTTAAAAGATTTATTGGATTACCAGGACTCAAAGTCAACTGAAGTAATGAAATGTTAATTATTTATTAAAAAATTATAATTGTCAGGATAATTTGTCAACTGGAACAATTAATTAATCAGGACAAATGTCAACTGAAAAATTATAATAATTATTTTATTTAATAAAAAATATTATTGTCAGGACAGTTTGTCAACTGGAACAATTAAAATTCAATTTAATCAGGACAATTGTCAACTGAAAAATTATAATAATTAATATTAATATATAATTATTTTATTACCTCTGGGACTAAGAACAGTTATTGCTCTATTATGTTCAACCAGGAAAAATAAAAAAAAAATATAATAATAAAATTAAATTCCAATTACCAGACACCTCCCCCTGCAAAATGAGAAAATTAATGCCACTTACAGAGTGCTGAGTAAAAGGAAATACGTAGCAAATGAAGAGTGAAGAGTAACCCACAAATAGTAATCACAATAATTACCATGATATATACGATCTTTAGTCAGTATATGAACTTAAGTTTTGGAGCGCGGTTCGATTCCCGTTCACAGCAAAAACTTTTATCACTTGACGTATGATGTTCGTCGTTTTCTTGCCTCCACTCGTCCTTTACAGGTGCTTCTACGCCGATGGTCCTCTCGATTACGCCTCAAGTAATGTTGCGCCGTCGATATTTCTGAAAGGTTCCCAATTGTCAAGGTACACTTTTAGTCTAGAAGATTTGGTACGTAGTTCTACGAGGATTTAAAAGGCTTAAATGGGTTCTCAACAAATTTGTACGTATTTCTTAATTCAGAGATGAATTTTTTTTCTCAATAAAAGAGGTAGGATTAAAATATTAATATAAATTATAAATTAGAATTACGCTATTGTAAATACTAATGATATAGAATATAAGAATAAGTGTTTATTTGGTTAATAGTTGTAAAAATGGTTTGGTAAGATAGAATGATCAAAAGACAACAAAAAGAGAGGCCTTTTATAGGAAAAGGAGAGACAAAGCACGGAAATCAAATTCTAAAAACAGTAGGAAAAGAGAGAGAAAAAGAACATTCCAGAAAGAGTATTTCAAATAATAAAGTTATTCCAAAAAGAAGGCGTCAAAAAGATGTATTTACAGAGTATGTCAGAAATACATCAATATTTTTAATATTTACTGTAAATGTCAATCTCAAATAAGAAATTTGATTTTTTTGTATATATTTAATATTATTTGAATATTTAAATCTTATTTTATCTTTGTATTTTATTTTTTTAAATATAAAGTTTTATTTTTCCCAACCTGTCAATTGAGCACGGTGTTAGAGAAAAATATAAGGGACAAAATAATTTTAATTTTACTTATTTATTTAATTAATTAATTTAATTTTAACATTCTGTAACTAGTTAATTTATAACTAATTTTAATGTAACTAAATGATAATTAAATAATAATTAAAGATGATAAGGTGCGGCTTCATCCAGTAAATAATTACTTATTTCACTGGGTAAGTCTAGTAGCCTGGCTGACAATACCTGATTGAGGGTTTCTTTAATCTCCTCCCTCAAGGAAATCACCTGTAATCTATCTTCAATCAACACCGCCACTTCCACAGCAGTGGGTTCCACAATGGTCGCTTCTACATTTGAAGCTTCCGCCGTAGGGACTTCTGCAATGAAGTCTGAATTCTAAAAACAAGATCATCTGTCACTAAATTTCTAAAATATCAGGGAATGGACTTACTTCAAAAATAGGGTCTGCTTCTAGAAATAATTTTGGAGTAACCTCCACCGCCACTTCCTTCCCCTCTTTTTCATCCTCAATGACCATCAGTTGCTTCTTTAGGGTCCGTCTTGAGATGGAGACTTCCTCTTCCTCCTCAACTAACTCGTCGACTTCATCTTCAACCTCTTTCCTCTTGCTCGTAGCCCCAGTCACCCATGTTTCTACATCGGCTTCAGATTCTTCCTCATTTTCTCCCACCGATTGATCATCCCCAATTGACACATCCAAAATGTCTTTTACTACTTCCTTTGTCTTGGGAATCACCCAATATTTCGTCTTAGTGAACCGACTCTCAATATTGGCATTCTTTGACAAGGTGTTACATGCCACCCTTCTCCATCGGCAAAATTTGCACTTCTGGCGAGGACCTTGTGTTGCCGTGCTTTCTACACAAAAAGTATTCCATCGACTTGCAGGCCGTGCAAGTCTTGGAATATTGTCGTTTAATGATGCCCCCATCTGCTTTAGGGTGTGGAGGCATGGGAGTTGGGGTAGGAAAATCCGTCATAGTAAATTAAAAAATAATTAAATATAGAGAGAAGAGAAATTAGTGTGGGAAGTATGTTTTACACTCAACGGAGCTCGAGTTCTTATACCCAAGCATCCGTCACGTCCCACATGACACTCAAGGCAAAAGCAGCTCATTAAATCAATAATAAGAGGCTCAAATATATACTTGAAGCGCAGAAAGCAATTCTCCATTGCAACTGCAACTTTCCTTTGTGTACTCGCTATTCAACCGCGCTAGCCTAAACTCTAAATCTAAATTAGTCAATCTCTCAATAGTGTGTCTTAGTCTTTTTCACAATAAGCAACGCACAGCGCAATAGTTAATATAATAGTACATTAAAAGGTTTATGAAATGTCTGTGGGTTATTAAGGGGTAGTGAGCATGGACGGAATGGTTAGTGGAGGATTAAGGGGTTAACGGATGTTAGTGAGGAGGGTCCAGGTGAAATGGATGTATATTAATGGTCTGTGGTGCGTGGAATAGTGGATGGGTATGAGGTCAATGTGAGGAGAAGTAAATAATATAAAAGGGGTTGGGTTTTTGGTTTGAAATTCTTTAGAATTAAATTATGAAACATATTTATAGTTAATAGTTGTAAAAGCTTTTAAGTTAAATCATTATTATTGTATCTTTCTCTATTTTCTCAATAATCATTTCTAAATCCTAAATCTTTGATTGTTGAGTTTCCAACCCTTTGTGAGATCTTAAGAATTTTAATATTACCTTTCAATTATATTAGAATCCTTCTCAAACATAACTCAAAGCCGTAGTTCTTCCTTTGATTCATCTTCAAATCACTTTCTCGAATCATACCTCTGTGCTTTGAAGAAGTCTCTAAACTCCTCATCTCACTTACAGGAACATCCTTGACCTTGTGCCTAAGTCGTCCGGTGACAGAGTGAGGAACCAGGATATCATCTCCAGATGGTTTTATGATAATTAGAGTTGCCCCAAACTGTCTTATTCACTATATACACACAGACTACTAACTAAGAGCCCATGCACACCCAAAAATTTAGCGTTCCTGACCGCCAAATTGCATAAAAACTGCCTAGAAGCGCTTCCCAGCCCTCTAGCTCTGAGGCGGGTGGTCCACCTGATACCAGGAAGCCCCATGTAGACAGCTCTATAATACTAAGCTATAGACACAGCGCATGATGGGTTGGTTCTTCTTAATTAAAAGAAGCGCCTGCCACTCTAAGAAAGAAACAGTGATAACTGTAAGGTGATGATATAATAAAAATTAGAAAAGTAGAGATAAGAGTGGTGCTACAGCCCAGTTACTATCTATTCTCAGTCAAGCACTTAATATTCTCAGCTACTCCCTCTTAAAGCGCTATACACAAATACTATCCTTACTGCAGAAAAAAATAACATTTCATCACTCCGCTACTCTACAATCCTAAAAAAATCCTCAGTATTTTTACTTGATTACTATATATATATATATATAATTATTACTCTTTTTATATATTTTTATATTTCTAGCTTCCTCAATATCCCTTTTTTCCATAGAGATCCTTTCCCTTATATATTATCCTTAGGTTTTTCTCCTTATCAGCTTTCTCCTACAGGTTTCAGTGCTCAAGTTCTAGTCCCCTCTCTTTAGTAGCCTGTATGTACAACTTTATCGCCCTTTAGCAACTCGTATCTACTACCGTGCTCTAGCTATACCTACCATATGCTTTCTAAGGAAGACTATGTATACTATAGCCTGTACCACCCCTACTTAATGAAGTGCTAATAGTAAAATATCTCACTTACTCATGCATTACTTGTAAGTATTATCCTTGGGCTACCCTCCAATATTTGCTTCATGCGTATGTGGGCTCCTTTCACCCTGACTTGTCGCACTTTCATAGTTGACTTTTCTAACTAGTTCTAGTGCTGCTTCTTAGTTAGCTCTTCCTAATAAAACACATACATCCTTATCTTGATACTGTGCTACTAGCCCCATGTGATAACAAGCTGCATTCCCTTCGCTAAACACATAGTTATACTATGAACTCCACATCCATACTATGCTGTTTTTTGACATGTAAACCCATACTGCAAGCCCAAAACCCATATTTCTCTGCGCTTCACTTAATGACATGACAACCCCTGTGCTCCTATATTCCCCTTTGTAGAAATTACTGTGCTTCACGCTTTTTTCAAATGCTTATGCAAGAGGCGTACCAGAACGCCTGAAGCCAGAAAACCACCAAAAACACCCAAACTACTTAGAAAAATCATCTGCAACTACTAATACCCTTAAAACACATAATTAGGCTATAACAACATTGTAAAATTAAATGTAAAGAAAAATCTGCTCATTCCAACGGTACTAAGAACGTAAACCTAAGACTTAAGGTTAGTCCGTAAAACATGAGAAACAAAATTCAACATCAATATTTTAAAATTAAAGTGAGAAATTATCCCCCAAATACTTAAGCTATGAAAAATTTCCTAAAGACATAAAAGATAGAGAAAAACTAGGGCTATCCAATGATAGTATCTGTAGTCCCAACATTTGCTGCGTAATTCCCAAAAAACACCTAATTATTTAAACAATGACATTTAAGGCATACAAAAACAACACCAAATAAACCAACAAAGGGCTCCACCAATGTTGGAAGACCACATCCTCCCTCCAATAGAGAATTTCCACATTCTCCTTACCACAACCTCCATGTTCAGCTTTCTCTCCAAATCTGCTACTGACATGGGCCCCTACCAATACTGGATTGACAACAATCTCATCTGCTCCATATCACAAATGGCTCATCCCTACAGAGCCTCCTGTGATACCTGCCACTCAAGAAAGAATACTTGCTTCAGACCTGGACCATTGTCCTCCGCAACTTCTTCTCCTTCTCCACAACCTGATCCACCTTCCACCATTACCAAAAGATCCAAGCCTTCTATCCTTATCCCCAGAAAGCTCTACAAATTACAGTCTCCAAAAAAGAGTGCCCACACTGCTACTACCACTAGCTCTACTATCCCTAGTCCTTCTGATGGTAAGCACAAAAACTTCTTCATACTGGTTTCCAATCTGACAATTTTCCAGCTCCTTTCCCTCCTGAAAGCAATGATGACATTGTGGGAACCATTGAAGCACCCCCAACTAACCCATTTCCTACAATTAAGGACAAATTTTAACATCATTTCTCTCAACTGAAGTATCTCTTACTGAATACTTTCAATCAACTCCTTCTAGGGACCCACAAGTTCTTGAGAAAAGGAAGAACCTCTTACACCAGTTCAAAGCCGATGCCGAACATTTTGTTACATCCCTAGATTCTCTTCTGCCTCCTGACTCTTAATTAATCTCTTGACTTAGAAATAAATAAAAAATTCTTGACATCTCCAGACTTCCTGAATGTTGCCAATCATCATAAAAAAATCATCAGTTTAAAGTCTTGGGGGACTAATCCTCAGTTTTAAGTCTTGGGGCATTAACAGCCCTAATTTTATAGTCTTGGGAGACTCAAAACACTCAGTTTATATTCATGGGGGACTAAAAACCTTAAATCAACAAGACAGAGCCAGAAATCAAAACATTTAACACCCAAATAAACAAACTAACATTCTGGGGTAACTGTTCTACAGAGCAGCCAGGTCATCAGCTACTCTACACTTGCCTTAACAAAATTCAGAGATTCCCCCTTGGATGCCCTCTTCCAGAATCTCACCAACTCCCATAATCAGTTTATAGTCGTGAATGACTCAACAATTAGCCTTCCTCAGTTTATAGTATTGCTGGACTGTACCATTTCTCAGTTTAAAGTCTTGATGGCCTGACCAATGTTCAGTTTAAAGTCTTGATGAATTTTTTGTAATTTTCATTTTAAAGTCTTGACAGACTGATGCATAGCAAAGGCGTCACCACCTCCATGCACAATGCTATGCAGCTAACCTGCTAAACTTCCACTCTATCTTCATCATCTATACACCAATGATAAATCTGTTTATTCATCTCTTTTCCTTTTACTATTGCTCTTTCACAGGTTATGGCTGGATCACCAATTTTTGACCCATTAGACCTTCCCTGCTTCACTGCTCCTAAGGACTACGCTTGCAAACAGTGCATACACATGTTCAGACCTTGCACATTCACGCTTCCTACTTCTCAGGCAAAACTCTACAACAGGGCCTGTGATTCTTGCAATTCCAAAAAGAAAAGGTGTGACTGAGATTCCAACTACCCAATACCTCCACCTTCACCTTCACACAAATATATATCCAGATCACCTACCAGCTCACCATAGCTTGGAGCTGCTTCTTCCTCTTTGTCTTCTGCTCCTTCCAGAAGATCACACTGTTCTCTTCCCAAGACCATGCCTAAAATACCAGCTAAGTCTTCCCAAGAATCTGCTTTCCTCTCAGCAAATTCAGCAAGAATGGCACCAAAACAGCTCCTAGGCTTCTGGACTGCGTCCAGGAAGCTCTCCCGACGTCAGGCGGCCTGCCTACTTGTCAGAAAACAAAAATCAGGCTCATAACATTCAAATTCAGCCAGAAAACAACCAAAATCTTCCATCCAACACCAATAACTCAACACCACAAACTCCTAATGCTCCCAGAGAAATGCATACCACCACCATTTCCTCTTCTATCAACACCAGAAACTGCAACATCTCTATAAAGCTTCTAAAAGGACCCACTACAAACACCAGAACAGCCAACACTGTTTCTAAATGAATAACTCCTTTTACTTCAGGAGAAAAAAACTTTACCTCTCCTCTGGCTGACAGTTATTCCTCTGATACTTATTTTTATTGTGGAACTTCATCCAGCAGAGCACCATCTCTTGGTCCCTCCCTCAATCAACCTGGCACTCCTCCGCCAGCATCTATCAGACCTACATCAAGCAAGAATATAAACAATATCAACAACAACAGTCCTGCAGCTGCAACCAGGTCAAAGGAACCTTCTTCTTCTCCTTCATCTTCTCAACACCATACAGAGGATGACCCTAAAAATCCATACCTCCATCTGGTGGTCCCTCCTACAACACCTATTCAACACTCTTCAGCCTTCCAGATTCCAGTTGCATACAAATTTGAGGATCTCCCAATCTGTAAGTACCAAAATAAAATAACAAAATTAAATTTCTTCCACATAAAATAATTATTGAAGCAATTCTTCTGTTTTAAGTTGTAAACTCGCCTCCTGCAACTGCATTTGGAACTGGCCAAAACCTAGAAACTACTTTGAAGCTGGATTATGCTGATATGAAGCAACACCTAAGCATGATGTGTTCAAAAATGCTTATGGTCTTTGCTCTCCATGGTCCATTCAATGATTTTACAATAAATCTGAGAAAACAACTCCTTGATGACCTCTGGAAGATGTCTCGAGTTATCAAGCACACTTTCCAGCACTCCATCCCTGCTTCTTCTTCTTCTTCCCACATTTTACCTTCTGACCCAGTTCCTGACCATAATAACCCGTATTCTTTCTCCAGCATCCTGCACTACAAAGAACAAAGTTCTTCCTCTAATCCAAACAAGAAACCAAAACACCAACACCATCTGGACCAGCCACCAGAGGCTTCTTCATCCCATCTTTTAAAAAAAGTTACTAATTAGAAAAAAAAATAACAGCTAACAGATTTTTAAAAAAATTGTTTTAATTTATTTTTATTTTTATTTTTATTTTTATTTTTATTTTTATTTTTATTTTTATTTTTATTTTTATTTTTATTTTTATTTTTATTTTTATTTTTATTTTTATTTTTATTTTTATTTTTATTTCTATTTTTATTTTTATTTTAATTTTAATTTTAAGTTTTATTTTTATTTTTATTTTTATTTTTATTTTTATTTTTATTTTTATTTTTATTTTTATTTTTATTTTTATTTTTATTTTTATTTTTATTTTTATTTTTATTTTTATTTTTATTTTTATTTTTATTTTTATTTTTATTTTTATTTTTATTTTTATTTTTATTTTTATTTTTATTTTTATTTTTATTTTTATTTTTATTTTTATTTTTATTTTTATTTTTATTTTTATTTTTATTTTTATTTTTATTTTTATTTTTATTTTTATTTTTATTTTTATTTTTATTTTTATTTTTATTTTTATTTTTATTTTTATTTTTATTTTTATTTTTATTTTTATTTTTATTTTTATTTTTATTTTTATTTTTATTTTTATTTTTATTTTTATTTTTATTTTTATTTTTATTTTTATTTTTATTTTTATTTTTATTTTTATTTTTATTTTTATTTTTATTTTTATTTTTATTTTTATTTTTATTTTTATTTTTATTTTTATTTTTATTTTTATTTTTATTTTTATTTTTATTTTTATTTTTATTTTTATTTTTATTTTTATTTTTATTTTTATTTTTATTTTTATTTTTATTTTTATTTTTATTTTTATTTTTATTTTTATTTTTATTTTTATTTTTATTTTTATTTTTATTTTTATTTTTATTTTTATTTTTATTTTTATTTTTATTTTTATTTTTATTTTTATTTTTATTTTTATTTTTATTTTTATTTTTATTTTTATTTTTATTTTTATTTTTATTTTTATTTTTATTTTTATTTTTATTTTTATTTTTATTTTTATTTTTATTTTTATTTTTATTTTTATTTTTATTTTTATTTTTATTTTTATTTTTATTTTTATTTTTATTTTTATTTTTATTTTTATTTTTATTTTTATTTTTATTTTTATTTTTATTTTTATTTTTATTTTTATTTTTATTTTTATTTTTATTTTTATTTTTATTTTTATTTTTATTTTTATTTTTATTTTTATTTTTATTTTTATTTTTATTTTTATTTTTATTTTTATTTTTATTTTTATTTTTATTTTTATTTTTATTTTTATTTTTATTTTTATTTTTATTTTTATTTTTATTTTTATTTTTATTTTTATTTTTATTTTTATTTTTATTTTTATTTTTATTTTTATTTTTATTTTTATTTTTATTTTTATGTTTATGTTTATTTTTATTTTTATTTTTATTTTTATTTTTATTTTTATTTTTATTTTTATTTTTATTTTTATTTTTATTTTTATTTTTATTTTTATTTTTATTTTTATTTTTATTTTTATTTTTATTTTTATTTTTATTTTTATTTTTATTTTTATTTTTATTTTTATTTTTATTTTTATTTTTATTTTTATTTTTTATTTTTTTTAATTTTTATTTTTATTTTTATTTTTCTATTTCTTTTTCTTTTCTTTTGTTTTATTTTTTATTTTTATTTTTCACTACTAAACTACTAACATACTTAAAAAATTTAAAATGAAGTTAAGATGAAATAAACAAAATAATATGAACTAAATAATTATTACAATTGGTATCCCCAGCCAATTGATGAGCTGATCCCCTGATACCTTACCCACATCCAAGTGCATTTTAATTTGGATACACCTTTCAATATTTTAAATGATTAATGATAAAAAATTAGAAATTAAAAGAAAATAATAACAAAAAAATGAAACACAGAAATAAATGAAAAAAAATAAAATAAAATAGCATTGCTCCTCCAATTGATGAGCCTTTCCCCACCAATGCTTGCCCACATCCAGGTGACACTGATGTGGTAATACCATAATTTTTGTTATTTTTCCTTCTTTACATCCTAATAGCCCCCATAAAAAAATTAAAAGAAAAAAAGAGAAAAAAGAAAATAACCAAAAACTACTATCTATCAGAACCATAAACACAAAAATCAGAAAAATAAAATAAAAATAAAATCCAATCCCAAAGTAATAATCACTGGGTGGGCTCCCTCCAATAAGTAAAAATAATGGGAGACCACCAGTGATCAGCTGCCACTCAAAGGAAACAAAGAACCTTTACCAAGACAAATTTATAGTCATAGTGGACTAAAACCTGAGTAACAAAAACCAGAACTAGGATTCAACTAGGAAAAACAAAATACTTGAAACAGACATTATAAGGTAACTTTTCTACAGAGCAGCCAGCTCATCAGTTACCCTGACACTTGCTAAAATAAAATCTAGAAGCCCCCCCTGGGTACCTTTTAACAAAACACAAAATCCAACACAAAAAAACCAAAACCAATAAATGTGAAGAGTCTGGCACTTGAAGACCAAAAGAATTTCCAGTTTAAAGTCATAGAGGACTAAAAAACCTGTGAAGAAAAACCAATACTAGGGTTGAACCAAATTAAGTGAAGGGGTTGGAAACAGACAATCTGGGGTAACTGTTGATAGAGTAACTAGCACATCAGTTGCCTCAACACTTGCCAAGGAAAAATATAGAGGCACTGTTCATGGGTACCCTCTAACAAAAAGTTTCCAACAAACAGATGCACAACATCACGACAAAAAATTCAAAATTAAAGAATGGTCTGTAGTTTATCCTCGTTGTGTAGTCAATCTTCTTCACTTTTTGTGCCTCAAGGGTAAAATCTCTTCACCTGATCCGCAGCCACCCTCTTCTTTAGGACTGCACCATCCAACTCTTCCAAAACATAAGAACCTACAGAAACCTGAGATCTGACTCTGTAAGGCCCATTCCAATTGTCAAAAAACATATCTCCCCACTGACTCTCCAAACTTCTATTATACACCAATACCAAAAAACCAGGTTTCAAGGGATTCCTGAGTCTATGAGCCAACTTCTTGTCCCAATATCTGACTGATTGTTTTCCTATCATCATCATCCTAGATTATTCCTTCTCTTGACATTCCTCTTTACATTCTAACTGTTGCATACTGGCACAGAGCAAATCTTCTGTTGAGCACACATCATCCCAATCAATTCCAAGATAAGATACAGCTTCCAAATCCACTGGTAGAACAGCCTTCTGACCAAAAATCAATTCATAAGGAGAATAGCCAGATGTCCTTTTTACAGTGACTCTATCAGAAAATAAAACCAAAGATAAATAATGCCTCCATTTTTCAGCACTATCTCTGAAAATCTTCACAAAAGCATTCTTGATAGCTTGATGGCCTCTTTCAACCATTCCTTCAGCTTCAGTATAATAAGGTGTAGCCACCCTGACTTTAGAACCAATACTTGCCACAGCTTCTTTGAATTCAGCTCCAAACTCTGGCCCCCATCAACAGTCACCAACTTCATCAACCAATACCTAAATACCCATTCTTTCTTCAAAAACTCTGCCACATTCTTGGAAGTTAAATTAACCAGAGGTGCTTCCTCCACCCAAACAGAAAAATCATCCCTGGCACCAATCAAGTATTTATACCTGCACTCCTTAATATGAACAGCATCCAAACTGACTCTTCCAAACACAGTTGATTCACCAGTAGCACGGCCAACCTCTTTATGTTTCAAGTGACTTCTTCTTTGACACTCTTCACAAGATTGAACCCAACCCTGCACAGCCAAATTCATACCTGGCCACCAAAATCTGTCTGCTACTCTTCTGTAAGTCTCCGCAAAGCCTCTATGACCTAGATATTCATGTGAAGACTTCAACATCAACTCTTGACCCTTCTTCTGAGTCACCACAACTTGAGGATTTGGATTCCTCCTCCTCATCAACCTTCTCCCTGACACATAAAATCCAGGACTTCTCTTCTTGATTGCCAAACAAGTATTATCATCACAAATATCAGGCCTCTCCAAGGTCAACAAATATTCAACCAAATTATAATAAAACCCAGTCTGACCCCAGATCTCATCTTCAAAATCCAACAAAACAAAATTTAAGGGTATAATCCTATCATCAAAATCACCAGTGTACACATGAGCAACACAACCGGCCCATTGGGGACACCAATCTCTAAAATTTAGTAATTCCCTTCCCTTCCACTGAATCCTATGAGAATCCATTTCACTAACAAACACACCATTCTTCAGATTTGAGCTATCCCAAAAAACAGCCCCATCTTCATCAACAAAAACATTCTGATCACCAGAATCAAGATCAGAAACATCCAGTCTATCCTCTTGGAAGAGGACAGAACAATCATCCAGTTTAGCCTTATTGGGGAGGTGAGAAAAATCTTCAGCACCCTTTGTGCTGGCTCTAACAACTGGTAAATCTTCTTCTAACTCTTCTGGATCTGAATCTCCATCTGTGGGCAGTCTTCTTGACAATCCATCTGGCATTGTAAAATTTTTACCTGGCTTGTGCACCAGGTCAAAAGAAAAATGTTGAATAAATGCCACCCACCTAGTCTTTGGAGCATTTGGAAGACTAGGTGTGTTGATCATTTGAACCAGAGATTTAGCGTCCACCTGCAGCTCAAAATTCTGCCCCCACAAAACAGTTTGTAGCTTCTTTCAGATCATTGCTACGCTGCAAAAATCCAACTTTGGCTGGGAATATCTAGATTCCACCTCATTAAAAACCACAGACTCATACCTTACTGGCCTGAAATTCCCAGATTTATCTTCCTGAGACAAAACAGCACCAGCAGCAATATAAGTTGAGTCCACCGCCAGATAAATTTTTTCACTATTTTCCCTAATCCAACTTGTGGAGAATAATATCTTCACCCACCACCCTCTTCAACTTCTGAAAAGCCTCTACACACTCATCCATCCATTTCCACTCTGCATCTTTCCTGGTTAACCTCCTTAAAGTTGAAGCCAAAAAAGAAAAATCATTAATGAAAATCCTGAAATAAACGCAAACTCCTAAAAATCCTCTGAATTCAGTTGTATTTTTAGGCCTTGGCCATGACTTAATTTTATTAACCTTCTTCTTTGCCATAATCCTCCCTTCTTTACATACTACATGAACAAGAATTTCCAGAGCCGGTGTAGACAATAATATAGTACTAGCTATCGGCCTTGACCAAGGGAGTTGGAGTAAAACCAGAAAGAATAACCCCTGTCCCTTTTGAAAAACAAGTGAGATTTACCTGTTGCAGCAAATTGGAGATCTGTTTGCTAGACCCTCTAATTAAACACATTTGACCCCTTTAAAAGTGAAGATAATTGTCCCAGACAGACTACCAGAAAGAGTTGAAATGAACAGTAATATATTCCAACAAAAAACAAGCCGATGAGACAGTGAGGAACAGAGAGGCAATGGGTAAAGAGATAAGATTCCCCCTAAAAATCTTCCCACACACGCATCATACAGCCAGTGCACAGTCAGCCTTTGGCACCTGTACCAGCCAAATTGAATAAAAACCCTCCAGAAGTGCTCCCCAACCTTCTAAAACAGAGGTGGTGTGGCATTCAAAATCTGGGTAGGCTACTTAGGTGAAAATTTGATTGCACCTTGGTTGGAAGTAAATCATGGTGTTAGCGGGGGTTAATTTGGTTGAAGAGAGTTAACTGGAGTTTTTTTTGGGTGGATTTATGGTGATTTTTTGGAGGATTTATGGTGTTTTGGAATGTATATATATTGGTATTCCTATTGTTATTTGATGGCTTCATGGATTGGGTATTGGTTTTACTGGATTTTCTAGGGCTCTCTTGGTATTTTTGGTGGATGCAGTGTACTCATGGAGTAGCCATTTTTTTCCGGTGCGCTCTGGTGCGCTCCTGTTTGCTCCTGTGATTATCCGGTGCAAAAGTGAAGTGTACTGGAAAAATTCTGTCATTGTGGAAAATTTTGGTTATGGTCAAAAGATTAAATCACTCTGGCCAAATTAGCTCATTATGGCAAAATTTGCTCACAATGTGAAATTCTGATCACCAGTGCAAGTTTGGTCACTGCAGAAAAGTCTGGGTACTGTGGTAAAGTTTGGTCACTGTAGGAAATTCTGATCACCAGTGCAAAGTTTGGTCACTGCAGAAAATACTGGGCACTGTGGTAAAGTTTGGTCACTGTAGAAAAGTCTGATCACCAGTGCAAAGTTTGGTCACTGCAGAAAAGTTTGGCTATTGTGGCAAAATTTGATTAGAATTTATCATGCTTGTTAGATCAATAGTTTATTGTAGATCCTATGCATGTAGGGTATTGTTGGAAAGTTCTGGAGGAGGAGAATCAGATAGAAGGAGGATAATCTTAGTCTTCTACATGTTTTTTGTCTTTTAGTTTCGATAATAAGGGTCTTTTTTGATAATTAACAATATTTAACATATAACAACAATTATAATAAAAAATAAAAACATATAAGGTACCATTGGATAGCTCTCATCATTGGCGACTCAAATTTATTTCTATTCTTATAAAATTTATAAAATAAAAATAAAATAAAGAACACTCTTTAATTTTGGTGGGAAATGTAAGACAAGGACTTAGGGCAGCAATAGTAATCCCAAGTAAGCAGGTGGATGAGCTCAAGGGAGTACGAAGCAGTAAATACCTTAGGGCAGCAATAGTAATCCCAAGTAAGCAGGTGGATGAGCTCAAGGGAAAACGAAGCAGTAAATACCTGCAGGAGTCGTTGGTTAACTGTTATATTGCAAGTGGACTAGACAGTTTGTATAGGATAAGACAAGGAAAGTGTAAAAAGTACCTTAGGGCAGCAATAGTAATCCCAAGTAAGCAGGTGGATGAGCTCAAGGGAGTACAAAGCAGTAAATACCTAAGGATCATGAGATAGAGGATAGTAAATAACGGGAAGGAGGAGAGAAAGATAAGAAATACATACCTGCAGGAGTCGTTGGTTAACTGAGGAAAGATAGTAGTCGATAGACCCTATTTAACCTCAAGAGACCAATGACTACTGCAGGTGCGATGATTAGTTACATGTAGTGGGTTGATTAATTTCTAATTAATGTGGTAAGCAGAGAGAAGTAGATACGCTCAAATGCGTGATCTAGCAGAAAAAGCTATTACTAAACATTTTCGTGATGGGTGTAAATACAAGGGACAGTTATGCAGGAATTGCTAATAGGAGTGTAATTACTAAGTGACAAAAGGTGAGAAGACAAAAAGGGAGGAAAAGTCATTGCGTCAATTCTAACACCCTCCTGTCTTGTGATTTGGGAAGCAGTAATCCACAAGAGTTGAGGAATGTCATAAGGGTTTTTCCTGGAGTAGATTTCGTGAGGCAGTCGGCAAGCATTGAGGAGGTCGGAGTATATGGAATTTCGATATTACCAAGTAGAACTTGTTCCCGAATCCAGTGGTATTGTACTTAGATGTGTTTTGTTCTTGCTTGAAATATGGGATTTTGAGAGAGTGCTATGGCGCCTTGGTTATCTCCATACAAGGTCAGAGGGCAAGAGATTGGAATATTGATTGATTCGAAGAGATGTTTGAGCCAAATGGCTTCTTGTCCAGCAGTAGTACAAGAACGATATTCAGCTTCTGAAGAAGAGAGTGCAACAGTAGGTTGTTTTCTGGATTGCCATGAAATGGCACCACCGTTTAGGAGGAAAAGATATCCTGTGGTGGATCTACGGGTACTGGGACATCCAGCCCAATCTGCGTCGGCAAAACCAGTAGGATTTGACCATGAGAAATGACCTTGAGGATGGAGGGATGAGTCCAGTTGTGAGTAGGTAAGAAAGAGATCTTTGCTTCCAGCTAGGTACCAAAGAACGTGTTTGAAAGCTATCCAATGAGGGATCCCGGGTTGTTCGAGGTGCTGGGATAGTTGACTCACTGAGAAGGCCAGATCGGGTCTAGTACATTGTACCAGGTAATTGAGGGACCCAATGGCTCTTCGATAATTGATTTTGAGGTTGTTGAAATTTTGGATCTCTGCTGGAGTAGCCGGGATAAGATGATCATGAGGAAGAAGTGGTGTTTCCACTGATTTGCAAGAGGCCATATTGTATTCTTTGAGTAGATTTACGATGTATGAGGGTTGAGAGAGGCTGATGGTCCTTTGTTGACTGTCGTGTGTGATTTTCATACCTAGGAAGTAGGAGAGGGGGCCGAGAAATTCCATGTTGAATCTTTCTTTGATTTTACCTTTGAATTGGGTTAGATCTTTACCAAATACAGCCAGATCGTCCACATGGAGGTAAACAAATACAGGATTATCAGTGTTTTTTGAGAAAAATAAGCAAGGATCGGCACTAGAGGGAAACATATAGATGGCAGAGAAAAAGTTGTTGATTTCTTTTGACCAACATTGGGGTGACTGCTTGAGACCATAGATGGATTTCCGCAATTTTAGTATTGGGTTGGTGATCGAGGAAGGTGTTGCAACACCAGAGGGAATTCTCATATACACGTCTTCCTCTAACGTCCCATGAAGAAAGGCCCCCTTTACATCCATATGCTCCATACTATAGTTATTTTGGATGGCAAGAGCTAGGAGGATGCGAAAGGTGGTGAGCCGGCCGGTTGGAGCAAAAGTCTCGAAGTAATTGATCCCTTCTTGTTGTAAGAACCCTTGGGCACATAAACGGGCCTTGAATTTCGCGATACCTCCATCTTCGGTTTCTTTGACAGTAAAGACCCATTTCGCGCTGATGGTTTTGACTGCAGTGGGCTTCTCTATAACTTCCCAGACACAGTGGGTATCCATGTTCTCTAACTCGGTCTTAATCGCATTGGACCAGGCATCTGACTCGAGTCCAGTGATTGCCTCATTGAAGTTCCTAGGTATGGGTACTTCAGCGGCAAGTGGAGTTGTCGTGGATAGGAGTGACCTGTCAGGGGGTCGGCAAGTGCGAGGATAATTTAGGATGTTATTTGGGTTAATGTCTGAGGAGATTTCCTGCGACGGGGGAACATCATCAGGAACATGGGTGAACCTGTCACATACTGGAATGCGCTTAGGTCTAATGAGCTCCAAAACCTCTTCATCATCCTCAGACTCGGAGTTGGGAGTTGAGTTGGATGAGATCCCATCTGATGGAGAATCTGGTGATGGGTTTGACATTGATGCCTCATCGTTACTGTCAGGTTCAGGGGAGTCATGAGGTAACCCGGTGGTTAGGAGGTTGTCTTCTGTTAGGGGAGGAAAAGGAAAAAGCTGATTTGTAACAGTTGACTTCCAGATTTTTAGATAAGGGAATTCTTCCTCATTGAAGACAACGTCATGAGAATATGAGATGTTATGGGTTTTAGGGTCAATTAGCCAGTAGGAACTCAGTGTCTCATCGTAGCCCACAAGGATATACAGGTGTGAAGATGAGTCAAATATACCTTTGCGCAATTTTTTTGGAATGAGTGCATAAGCTCTACATCCAAAGGTTCAAAGGTGAGTAAGTTTAGGGGGAGTTCCATACAATTGCTCAAAAGGTGACTTCATGTGTTGAGTTTTAGTGGGAGTGCGATTGTACAAGTATACAGCTGTGGTTACAGCTTCTGCCCAGAGTTCCGGGGGTAGGTTGGCGTGAAATAATAATGCTTTGGCTTTCACTGTAGTGGTTTGGTTAGCGCGTTCAGCTACAGGGTTTTGTTTAGGAGTATATGGAGCGGTAATATGCATTTGTATTCCCTCACTCATCAGATAATTTTTAAACTCTTTATTGCAATATTCCCCTCCACCATCATTGACTAGGTGACAAATTTTTTTATTTAGTGCTAATTCAATAGTTTTCTTGAAATGTAGGAATGTTTGGAAAGTATCACTCTTATTTTTAAGGATATAAATGAAACGATATGACGTAAAGTAGTTAGTTAATTGAAAGTAATAGAGACTACCGCCAAGGGACGGGGGAAAGATCTTTCCGCTTAAGTCGGAGTGGATATATTCAAGAGGTCTTGATGCCTTAGGAAGGGAGCCGGGAAATGGTAAGGAGTGATGTTTTGCTTTGACACAGATTTCACAGAATGGATCAGTAGAGTCAGAAGGTTTGATCTGCTGATGAGTCCGCAGATAGTCCATTACGGTTTTTCCCGGGTGTCCTAGTCTGTTATGCCAAATGGCAGAGCAGTTAGCAACTGAAAGAAAAGAAACATTAGCAGAGGGAGACTCACCAGTGAAAACGTCTTTGAGAACAAGTAAATCATCCTCAAACACTCCTCTCAGTCTGAATCCAGACTTTGTGATGAGAGAGAAGTCGTTTCCATTGATGGTGAGTTCTATGCTTTTGAGTCTTTTTTGTAGTGCACCGAGACTAATGAGGTTTAGTTTTAGAGAAGGTACAAGGAGGCAGTTTTCCAGGGGAGTTCGCTGGTTGTGTGACCCGAGGATAACTGTTCCAAATCCTTCTGAGGGTACAGTACTTTTGTCCCCAAATGCGACAGATGATTTAGAGGGGGTAAATGAGCAGAAGTGTTCAATGGAATTGAACATGTGTTGCGTAGCACCGCTGTCCAAGACAAAAATGTTGTTGGGGACACTAGCGAAAATTGAGAGGCATTTAGAGATTGTCGGTTGGACTGATGATAAGTCAAGGGGAGTCAGTGTTATTTCGACAGCTATATTGGCTTTGGCGGTTTCGGGTCTTTTGTTTCTTAGGTGAGGATGTAATTGAAAACATTCGGACTCCTGATGTTTGGTTTTGGGGTTGTGCTTACCACCAGTACAGATTTCATAGTTTCGTTTTTCGGTGGTTTGAAAAGCTTTAGGCTGGTCATTCTGGGTTATGACTTTTTCCAAATTGTGGTTGTCGAGAGAATCAATGAGGGTTTTTACTGTGATGGATTCTTTTCGAGCTTGGGCATTATGGAGAAGAGAATCTCGAAGTGAAGAGAATTCCTTGGGGAGTCGATAAAGGAAGTATGAGGCTAGTAAGTGTTCCTTTAATTCAATTTTAACGGCGACTAATTCGGCTTCGGTGTTTTTTATGAGTTCAATATATTTATTAATGTCTCCTGGGTAGGAGACTAGGGCAAATTTTTGAAAGACTCGCATTTGGTTATTTTCACTCGAGGATTTATAATGGGACTCAAGATCAGACCATAGTTGGTGAGGGTCATTTTTATTTGCAACGGTCACAAAAAGTCTGAGATGGTAAGGGTTCATGAACTGGGTCATGAGGCCAGTCGCTTTTTGTTTGCGTAATTTAAACGGAGAGTGATCTGGGTCAGACTCAGAGGGAGTTTTAGCAATGTTGATGAAAATATCATAGAGGTTTTGTTGCATGAATATGCTCTCCATTCGGAATGCCCACAGTTGATAGTTGTCCTTGTCTAGGACGGGAACACCAGTAAGGTTTACGTCGGAGGTCTGCATGATTGAGTAGAGATAGTGAAAAACAATTGACTGGAATAAAGTAATGTAGACAACCGGTCTCATAATCTGTAAGACAAGGACTTAGGGCAGCAATAGTAATCCCAAGTAAGCAGGTGGATGAGCTCAAGGGAGTACGAAGCAGTAAATACCTGCAGGAGTCGTTGGTTAACTGTTTTATTGCAAGTGGACTAGACAGTTTGTATAGGATAAGACAAGGAAAGTGTAAAAAGTACCTTAGGGCAGCAATAGTAATCCCAAGTAAGCAGGTGGATGAGCTCAAGGGAGTACAAAGCAGTAAATACCTAAGGATCATGAGATAGAGGATAGTAAATAACGGGAAGGAGGAGAGAAAGATAAGAAATACATACCTGCAGGAGTTGTTGGTTAACTGAGGAAAGATAGTAGTTGATAGACCCTATTTAACCTCAAGAGACCAATGACTACTGCAGATGCGATGATTAGTTACATGTAGTGGGTTGATTAATTTCTAATTAATGTGGTAAGCAGAGAGAAGTAGATACGCTCAAATGCGTGATCTAGCAGAAAAAGCTATTACTAAACATTTTCGTGATGGGTGTAAATACAAGGGACAGTTATGCAGGAATTGCTAATAGGAGTGTAATTACTAAGTGACAAAAGGTGAGAAGACAAAAAGGGAGGAAAAGTCATTGCGTCAATTCTAACAGGAAACTGGGTAAATCTGGGGCAGACCTTTAATAAGGCACCTTTGAACAAATCATCCCAAGGGTAGTTTCTGGGGTACTTTACTGTACTTTTTAGTCTCTGGGGCAAGTGTTGCGGCTTGTTCTAAGTATTTTCTGTGACTGGTATCAGTGTAATCTGGTATTAGGTATCTGTTTTGGGGGTGTAATCATTTATTGCACTTATTTTTTTTCTATATTTTAGGTTTCCAACACTTTCAAAGTCTTTCTCTCATATTTTCAACTTATCCAACTCTTCAAGCAGATCTTCAAGCTTAGTTAATTGAATCTTACGTTTACTTAGAAGGACAGGGATTTCTTTTTGTTTTTCCAACTCCCTTGGATTCTGCCTGCAGCAAGGTGACTGTAGGAGTCTACTCTACATTTTTGGCGCCCAACGTGGTGTTTGAATTCTCTAGCTTATGAAAAAACTTAATTGCTGGACTTCTTGATCTTGATTGGTTGGTTATTTGGTGATTCTGGTAACTGGCTGAACTAGTACAGGATCTAAGGTAGTAGGGATCTAGGTATAGGGCTGAACCCTTGCTAGATCTGTTGTTTTTGTTTTTGTTCGTTGTTTTATCTTAGTAAAGGGCTGAACCCTTGTAGGATATTGTTGGTTTTCTGGTAAAGGGCTGAACTCTTGCAGATTTTATTGGTTTCTGGTTCTATTTGGGATGTCTTCTCCATCTGCTGCTGCTGATGGTGTCAGGCCTTCAGTAAGGATTTAAACTTGGGATGGGCCCAAGTTTGTTGGTGATGATGTAAAGTGGTTTTTAGGCAGATATGAGGCTGCTTCTGGAATTGATGGGGCTTCTCATTTAGATATGGTGAAGCAGGTAATCCTTTTCATTGGTTATAGGGAAGTTGAGAAGGAGATTACTGGTATGGAGGGTTATAAGACTAGAGATTGGAAAAGGCTTAGTAGTGAAATGGTGGACAGATGGGGAGTCAGATATTCAATGGTGGATTTAAATAAGGTTGTTGGAGAATGGCTAGGGCAGGGTGGAATAACTTCTTTGGTGAGTTATAGGAAATTTGTTGTTAGTTTTGAAACTGTGGTGGAATATATGGTGGAGGTAGAGGAATCGGCTCATGAAAATGCAGTCAAAGATTTATTTTGGTCCACTTTTGGGAGGGATGTTAGGATGGATGTGTTAAAAGAGTTTTCTAGGAAGGGTGTGATGAAAACCTTACCTAATGGGGAGAAGAAGTTGCCTGCTCTTAAGGTGGTTAAAGAATCGGTGGAGTCTCACCTCAAGCTTTTGGCTGTGCACAGTTTCAAGAAGCCTGTACACAGTATCTCAGAAAGTTTAATGAAGTTTTGGCTGATAATAATGATATTATGAAGAAGGCTCAGGAGGTAAGAAAAGCTCAGTTGGGGAAACCGGTTCCTAGGGTGGATAAGAATGTGGATAAGAAGATGGTGGATCAATTGGCTGACTTAACGAAGCAATTGAAAATTTTTGTTCAAGAAACTCAGAAGGCCAGCAGGGTTTCAGCTTCTTCTTCACCATCTTATTCAAGTAGAGGTTATGATAGGAGGAATGTTGGTACTGTTGATGTTTGGATTTGTTCCTACCATAACTGGAAGGGACATAAGTCTAATGATTGTTGGACTTTGAGTTGGGATCAGGCTGCTGGTAGAGTAAAGTTTGATGGAAAGGTATTTAGGTTTCCTGATGGATCTTTTATCAAGCCCAGTGAAGGTCAGGCTCCTTTGGATTTGGTGAGGAGGAATAGTATGGGTGAAAAGAGAGCTAGGTTTGAGGAATTTCCTACTGAGGCTTCTTCTGGTACTGGAAATAATTCTGGAGATAAGGAAAAGGAAAAAGATGTTAGTAAGGCTACTTTATCTACTTCATATGGTAATTTGGAGTTAGTAAAGGTTTTTAAGGTGGATGGCAAGTGTATGGCTGGTGTATATGATGTGGAGGCTGCTAGGAGGGCGGCTGCTTCTAAAGCTAGAAGCAGTATTTCTAATCAGTTAAGGTCAAGAGGTGGAAAGGCAGATTCTAAGAAGGCTGAAGATCCCAAGAAGATTTATAGGCCTGAAGAGATTTTTCAGATGAAGAAGGTGATAGCTGATATGGGTCCCCCTAGTTTTGGTGCTTTTGATCTTAATGGTGATCCTATGCCTTTGGATGATGGTTCAGATACAGAGGAGGATGTGTCTTTGGATTCTTTGCCTAGGCCAAGTTCTAGTGGGCCAATGGAGGGAGTTAGAACTACTGTTGATGGTTCTGGTTTAGTCTCTGTGGATGGAAAGGTTCATGGGGATAATTCTGACGTGGAGTGTGTGATGTTGTTGGTAATGTGGGACCTCAGGAGTCTTCTAGGGCAAAGGTTGCTAGGAGTAAGGCTCATTATGAGAGGCCAGTGGTTTCTGGTCAAAAGAATTCTATGGATGTTGTTTTGGGAAGGGTGAATCAGCTTCAGATTCCATTATCTTTGGGTGAATTGTTCACTATTAGTCCAGCCCTTGCCGAAAAGCAGAAGAAGAATTTGACTAGGAGAAGAGTGGCTACTGGTGAGGTGGAGTATATGTGTGAAAATGTGGAGAAGTTTGGTAATGAGGTGGAGACTCATTTTTCTGCTTCTTTGGGATATTTTGTGGTTTCTTTAAATGGCAAAGATGTGAAGGCATTGGTTGATTCAGGCTCACAAATAAATTTAATTTCATTGGATCAAGCAAATAGTCTGGATTTGCCAGGGCATGCAACTGAGTTGATTGGTACAGCGGAGCATGTAAAGTTAGGTGTAAGTGAAGCTGTTGGAAAAGTTCATTTTTGTGTGGCTAGAGGAGCTGTGAAGACAGTTTTAGGAGGGCCATTTTTGATGGATTTTGAGGCCAAGATTGGTTATCAGTCTGGTGTTGGGTTTAGTTTTGAGATTACTGGGGATAATATGAGGTGGTTACATATGAGGTTGGCACCCCCAGGTGATGAAGGTTGGGAAACTAGGCCTGGTGTTTCTGCATCTTGTCAGTGTTGCACTTGCATTAGGAAGAGAAAAGATTTGAAGTCCTCTTCTGGTGTATTTGAGGATAGTAGTGATAATTTTGATGGTGACCCTTCTTTTTTAGGGTAGATAGGGTTGATCATTCTAGTGCTTTAATCTCTCCTCAAGAAGAAATCCCAGATTGCAGTAGGTCAGCTTAAGTGGAGATATATCAAGTGTAATCTCAACTTTTTGTAGATAATATTACTTTATTATGTCAATTTTTGTCAAATTATTTGTCTGGTTTCAGTTTTTCTTCAAGTTTTTCTCTCAAGTTTATTTCAAGTTCTGAAGATGTTTTAGGGAATATTTTGTTGAAGTGGAAAAGTTTTGGAGTGGTGGCAAGTGGGTCTAAAATTAAGTCCTCCCAATTGTGCACCGCTAGGGTTTCTTCTACACCTTTCAAAAACATCACCATGGCCACACATGTGAGCATTGGGGACACCCCTGGTTGTTTTTCTAGGAATAGCAAGAAACAATTTGACAAAAATCAAGAAAAAAATCTCAAGATAAATGAAAATTAACAAAAAAAATATTTATGTAAAGATATTGTCAATAGGGCTGAGCCTACTTGGCATGCTGGTAACCTCCTGCATGAGGATAGACTGGCAACTTTTCATACTTTTAATTATTTTTTTCTTATTTCTAAAAACAAAAATCAAATTAAAAATTGTCTGCATAATGAAAAACTAGATAACAATATTTTTGAAAATTTCAATAATTCTGTTTCTAAAAACTTTAATAATTCTTTTTCAAAAAATAAAAATAAAGATAAAACTGATAAAATTTCTTTATCTGATTCTAATAATTCTTTTTGTAAAAATTCTGTTACTCTTAATTCTGATGAAGATGAAGATTCTGTTGATGAAAGGAGCTCAATTCCTCAAGTACATGTGGAAGTGGAAGCGGCAAAATATAAGAAAGTTTCTGTGAAAGTGAAACCAATCAATGAAGCGCCGCCAATGAAGAGACCACTTTTGTCAAGAGATCCATATGAAACTCCTTTAAGAAAGAATCCGCCTTAATTTTCTGAAACGTCAAGAATTACTTTTGATAGGATTGGTGTTGTAAATTTTGGGCCAGAGGTTTGGTTATCTGATGAGGAGATGAACTTGTTGTTGGATGTGATGGTGTTGAGGGAGAAGGCTATTGCATTTGTGGAAGAAGAGAGGGGTGTTTTAAAGTATTCTTATGGTGAACCTTACAAGATTCCAGTTGTTTGTCATGAACCTTGGCAACTCAAGCTAATTCCGATTCCTGCTGCTCTTAAAGATGATTATATTGAAGTTTTTAGGGAAAGGATTAGGACTGGACTTTATGAACAATCATCATCAGGTTATTCAAGTCCAGTTTTTTGTATCAAGAAACCTAATGGAAAGCTTAGAGTGGTTCATGATCTTAGGGAATTGAATGGGGTGACTATAAAAGATGCTGGTATTCCTCCAAGTGCCAAGGAATTTGTTGATGCTTTTTCTGGAAGGGTATGTTATGGTTTGGGTGATATTATGGGGGGCTTTGATGAAAGAGAATTACATCCGGATTCAAGACCTCTGACAAATTTTGATACTCCTCTTGGAAGGTTACAGCTGACTAGATTACCTCAAGGTGCTACTAATTCTGTTGCTGTTTATCAAGCACAGATGGCTTGGATTCTTCAAGATGAAATTCCACAGTATGCTGGTATATTTATTGATGATGGTGGAATTAAAGGTCCTTCAACTGATTATGATAATGAAGTTTTGGAGGAGAATCCAGGTATTAGGAGGTTTATTTAGGAGTATGCAGTAACTTTGGAAAGGATGTTGTTTAGGATTGAAGAAGCTGGTTTAACTATTTCCGGTTCTAAATTTTCTTGTTGTGTTCTAGATTTAGAGATTCTTGGTCATGTGGCGTGCAGGGAAGGCCGAATTATGTCAAAGAAGAAAGTCAACAAAATTCAATCTTGGCCGAGACCTAGAAACACTACTGAAGTTAGAGGATTTTCGGGAGTATGTGCTTATGTTAGGATGTTTATTAGTGATTTCTCATAATTGGCTGCTCCATTGAGAAGGTTAACTAGGAAGGATGCTGATTGGGATTGTGATGAAGCTTGTGAAGAAGTTGTTTGGTGAAGATATTATTCTTCATAAGTTGGATTATGGTGAAGGAGCTGGTAGGATTTATTTAGCTGTTGATTCTAGTCAGCTGGCAACTGGTGCAGTGCTTTCTCAGATGGATAAGGATGGTTATATTAGACCAGTTAGGTATGAATCTGTAGTTTTTACTGAGGTGGAATCAAGATATTCACAACCAAAGTTGGAACTCTGTGGTGTGGCAAGAATTTTAAAGAAACTTCAAAATATCTTATGGGGTCAACATTTTGAACTTCAAGTGGATGCTAAATCTTTAACTCAGATGATTAATTTACCTAGTTTACCTAATGCTCCAATGACTAGGTGGGTAGCTTTTATTCAACATTTTTCATTCAATTTAGTGCACAGGCCTGGAAAATCTTTCACTATGCCTGATGGATTGTCAAGAAGACCACCTACAGTAGATGATTCCGATTCAGAAGAGTTTGATGAAGATATACCTATAATCAAGGCCAGTACCAAGGGTGCTGAGGACTTTCCATACCTCCCCAATGAGGTTAAACTGGCTGGTTCTATTTTTGTTGAATTTGATGAAGTTGATGATCTAGTTGATCATGAGGTTTTTTTAGATGAGGATGCTGTGGTTTTTTGGGATAATCAGAAGTTGGTTAATGGTGTTTATGTTTGGGATCTGAAGGAGGATAGTGGTAGCATGGAAAAATGTTTGAATGAGGTTGATTATGTGAATTTCAGCAAACAGCCAAATGCTCAGTGAAAGATTGCTCATTCACAAGTGGGAGATATTGGGGACAGGGAGGCTCCTTTGGATGTTATATTATTGGATTTTTCTGATGAAATTTGGGGCCAGACTGGGTTTTATTTTTTAATGGTGAAATATTTGTTGTCTCTGGGAAAACCAGAAGAATGTGATGAAGCTGAATGGGTGGCTATCAAAAAGAAGTCACCTGGTTTTTATTTTTCTGGTCGAAGGTTGATGAAAAGACGACATCTGAATCCTCAAGTTGTTGTATCTCAAAGAAAAGGTCAAGAATTGGTGATGAAATCTCTTCATGAAGATTTAGGGCATAGGGGCTTTTGAGAAACTTATAAGCGGATTGCTGATAAATTTTGGTGGCCTGGAATGAAGATGGCTGTTAGATCTTGGGTTCAGTCATGTGAAGAACATCAGAGAAGAATTTATTTAAGGCCAAAACAACCTGGAAATGCTACTGGTGAAAATACTATCTTTGGACGGGTTAGTTTTAATGCTATTCACATCAAGGAAGGTAAATATAAGTACTTGATTGTGTCAAGGGATGATTTTTCTGGTTGGGTTGAGGCTGTCCCTCTTATTAGTTCATCTGCCAAAAATGTAGCAGAATTTTTGATGAAGGAATGGGTGTATAGGTATGGTGTTATGAAGTTAGTAACTGTTGATGGCGGCTCCGAGTTTGGTGCAGACTTCAAGAAGCTGTTTCAAAAATTGGCTCAAAGGTTAGGGTGGTGACCCTATATTATCCTGAAGCAGAAGGAATGGTTGGAAGGGGGGCATCAAGTTATTAAGGATGCTTTGGTTAAAATGTGTGGAAAAAGTGCTGTAAAGTGGAGGCATTATTTACCCCTTGTTTTATTTTCTGACAGGATTACCACCAAGAGGACAACTGGTCATTCTCCTTATGAATTAGTTTTTGGTCAGAAAGCTGTTTTACCGGTTGATCTTGAAGCTGAATCTTATCTTAGTGTTGATTGGGATGTAGTCAAAACTACTGAAGATTTGCTCTGTGCTAGAATGCAAAAGTTAGAAAAGAAGGAGGAATATTTGGAGAAGGCATATGATAGGATGATCAAGATCAGGGATCAAAGGTTGGCTCATAGACTTAGGAAGCCTTTGAGGCCTGGTGATATGGTGGGGTGTATAATAGGAGTTTGGAAAGTCAGTGGGGGAAAATGTTTTCTGATAGATGGAATGGAACATATAGGATTAGAGAACAGGTTTCTGGTGGTTCATATTTTTTGGAAGAACTGGATGGTGTTGTCTTAAAGAAGAGGGTAGCTGCTGATCAAGTGAAGAAGTTTTACCCTAGGGGCACAAAGAGTGCTGAAGTTTGACTCCAAAATGAGGATAAACTACAACATCAATCTTTTAGGAAATCTCACATTCTTTCGGAAAATCAATCATTACTTCAATTTTAAAATTTTATTATGTGGTGAAAATATGAGGGGGAAAATTTTTTTGTTTGGAGTGTTCACAGGGGAACCATCTAGATTTTATATTGGCAAGCTTGGGGGTAATTGATGAGTTGGCAGCTCTATTCACAATTACCCCATAATGTTTGTTTCCAACCCTTCTCTGTTTCAAGTTGAATCCTGGCTTTGTTTTTTGTTATATAGGTAGTCCTCTATGAATATAAACTGGAACTTTACGTTGAAACATCACAATCTTTTGGAAGTCTGGATTCAAGAATTTTTTTTTGTTTCATTTTTTTTGTTGTATTGGGGTGGATGATCACTTGTGGTCTCCAATCATTTTTACAAATTGGAGGGAGCCCACCCAGTGATCATTAGTTTGTTTCCTTGATTTTCATTAAATTATCATTTTTCAAATCTTCAAATTTTCAAAATTTAATTTAAAATATATATATAAATATATATATATATATATATATATATATATTCAAAATTTAATTTTCAAAGAAAAAAATTATTTTTTTCAAAAATAATGTGTTTTCAAAAATTTTATTTTATGTTATATTTTTAATTTGCTTTCCTGTGTATCCACAATCAAGGTGCACTTGGATGTGGGTATGATGTCAGGGGTTCGGCTCATCCAAATGGCTGGGGGAAATCTTTTATTTTTTTATTTATCTTTAATTTTATTTATCTTTTTTTTATAATATATTTATCTTATTTATTCTGCTAGTCCATCAAGACTTAAAACTGAAATTCATTTCAAGATAATTTATGATTGGTCCTAAACTTCAAGACCATGGAAAACTGAAGATGTCAATAAAAACTAGGAATTATAATGGTCAAGATTTGAGGAGGATTTCTTTTAGTTAGAAGTGTTCATTGGGGAACCTTCTAGATTTTATATTAGCAAGTTTGGGGGTAGTTTATGAGTTGGCAACTCTATACACAATTACCCCACAAAGTTTGTTTATATGCTTTATTGTTTATAGATTGATCTCTAGCATTGGTTTTGTGATGCAGGTGTAAGTCCTCTAAGAATATAAACTGGTGACTTTTGCACTTGATGACTCAAGAAAATTCAAGTGGAGGTGGATTTTGGAAATTGGAGGACCTTATGGTGATGTCCAGATCATTGCAGTTCTGGCTCATTGGAGATGAAAGCCCCCTCTCTAAATTTTCTTTACTGTAGTTGGTGATTTTGGAAATTGGAGGACCTCATGGCAATGTCCAGATCATTGCTGTTCTATCTCAGTGGAGATGAAAGCCCACTCTTTAAATTTTCTTTTCTGTAGTTGGTGATTTTGGAAATTGGAGGACCTCATGGCGAGGTCCCAATCATTGCAGTTTTGGCTCAGTGGAGATGAAAGCCCACTCTCTTAATTTTCTATTTTGTTGAAGGTGAATGGTAGAGGAGTTTGGAGGACCTCATGGCGGTGTCTAGATCATTTAAGTTCTAGCTCAGTAAGGTTTAAAGCCTACTCTTTCACACTCAGCAGATTGAAGCATCAAAAATCAAGTGGAGGTAACTTTAGAAGCAAAATATATATTGAAATGATGGTGGAAAAGTTTTTTATGTGATTCAGAATGGAATGGGGACATTCCATATTGGAGGGAGGATGTGGCATTCCAAATCTGGGTAGGCTACTTAGGTGAAAATTTGATTCGACCTTGGTTGGAAGAAAATCATGGTTTGAGCGGGTGTTAATTTGGTTGAAGGGAGCTAACTGGAGTTTTTTTTGGGTGGATTCATGGTGATTTTTTGGAGGATTTATGGTGTTTTGGAATGGATATATGTTGGTATTCCTATTGTTATTTGATGGTTTCATAGATTTGGTATTGGTTTTACTGGATTTTCTAGGGCTCTCTTGGTATTTTTGGTGGATTCAGTGTGCTCATGGAGTAGCCATTTTTTTCCGGTGCGCTCTGGTGCGCTCCTGTTTGCTCCTGTGATTATCCGGTGCAAAAGTGAAGTGTACTGGAAAAATTCTGTCATTGTGGAAAATTTTGGTTATGGTCAAAAGATTAAATCACTCTGGCCAAATTAGCTCATTATGGCAAAATTTGCTCACAATGTGAAATTCTGATCACCAGTGCAAGTTTGGTCACTGCAGAAAAGTCTGGGTACTGTGGTAAAGTTTGGTCACTGTAGGAAATTCTGATCACCAGTGCAAAGTTTGGTCACTGCAGAAAATACTGGGCACTGTGGTAAAGTTTGGTCACTGTAGAAAAGTCTGATCACCAGTGCAAAGTTTGGTCACTGCAGAAAAGTTTGGCTATTGTGGCAAAATTTGGATAGAATTTATCATGCTTGTGAGATCAATAGTTTATTGTAGATCCTATGCATGTAGGGTATTGTTTGAAAGGTCTGGAGGAGGATAATTAGATAGAAGGAGGGGAATCTTAGTCTTCAACATGTTTTTTGTCTTTAAGTTTTGATAATAAGGGTCCTTTTTGATAATTAACAATATTTAACATATAACAACAATTATAATAAAAAATAACAACATATAGGGTACCATTGGATAGCTCTCATCATTGGTGAATCAAATTTATTTCTATTCTTATAAAATTTATAAAATAAAAATATAACAAAGAACACTCTTTAATTTTGGTGGGAAACTGGGTAAATCTGGGGCAGACCTTTAATAAGGCACCTTTGAACAAATCATCCCAAGGGTAGTTTCTGGGGTACTTTACTGTACTTTTTAGTCTCTGGGGCAAGTGTTGCGGCTTGTTCTAAGTATTTGCTGTGACTCGTATCAGTGTAATCTGGTATTAGGTATCTGTTTTGGGGGTGTAATCATTTATTGCACTTATTTTTTTTCTATATTTTAGGTTTCCAACACTTTCAAAGTCTTTCTCTCATATTTTCAACTTATCCAACTCTTCAAGCAGATCTTCAAGCTTAGTTAATTGAATCTTACGTTTACTTAGAAGGACAGGGATTTCTTTTTGTTTTTCCAACTCCCTTGGATTCTGCCTGCAGCAAGGTGACTTTAGGAGTCTACTCTACAGCGGGTGGGCCGCCCAACGTCGGAGGCGCCACCTCCCTGAAGCCAGAAAACTAATAAAAACATCTAATCTACTTCACTACAACTACTAAAACCCTTAAAACACATAATGAAGCTATGACAACATTGAGACATGAAACGTAGAGTCAAATTAGCCCTATCTAATGGTACTTAGCACTTAACCCTAAGACTTAAGGTTAGCCTGTAAAACGTGAAAAACAAAATTAAACAGCTATCTTTCTTAATTAAAAATGACGAAATGACCCCTTAAAACTTAGAATATGAAAAATTTCCACAAGACATGAAATATAGAGATAAACTGGGGCTATTCAATGGTAGTACCTACATTCCCGCAGTCAAAATATTCACAGAATATATCCAGAAAACCACCTAGTTCTTCAACCAATGTCAATTAAGACATGCACAAACCGCACCAAACAGCACAACAAAGGCCCCTGCCAATGTTGGAAGACCACACCGGAACACAACATCAAAAATTTGACCCAGAAATAGTCAAACCAGCCACTTCAATTAGAAACATTACTCTCTCTAGAGTAATTGCATATTCCCAAAGAAACCGCCTTATACCTGGGTTTTCTTTCAGCACTTCATTTCCATAATCAGTGGAGGGTCCTTGAATTCCACCGTCATCAATAAAAATACCAGCTTGAGTAGGTACTCATCCTGTAAAATCCAAGCCATTTTTGCTTGATAAACTGCTACTGAATTAGTTGCTCCTTGAGGCAACCTAGTGAGCTGAAATCTTCCCAGAGGAGTCTCAAATGTTGTGAGTGGCCGTGAATCAGTGTGAAGTTCCCTTTCATCATAACCACCCAAATTATCACCCAAACCATAACACACCCTTCCAGTAAAGGCTTCCACAAAGTCTTCTGCACTTGGTGGCATCCCCGCATCCTTGATAGGAGCTCTATTCAGGGATCTAAGATCATTAACCACCCTAAGTTTCCCTTCTGCTTTTTAACACAGAACACCAGACTTGAGTAACTAGAAGTTGATTGGTCATACAATCCAGTCCTGACTCTTTCCCTAACAATCTCCACCAAATCATCTTGTATAGCAGCAGGAATTGGAATAGGTTTGATTTGCAAAGACTCATGAAAAACCACAGGAATCAAGTAAGGCTCCTAATAAGAGTGTTTCAACACACCCCTTTCCTCTTCAAAAAATGCCACCACCTTCTCTCTTAGCACAAGAACATGCAGCCACAACTTCTTTTCCTCCTCAGAAAACCAACCATCAGAACCAAAATTTTCAACCTTCAACCTTTCCATTGTCACTCTAGCAGTTTCCTCAAAATCAGGAGGATTCTTCACTAGAGGAGTACAGTACAGATCTCTTGACAACAGAGGATTCAAACCTACAGGCATATGCTCATTGATAGGCCTAATCTTCTGTGACACCTTCTTATATTTTGCGGATCTACTGTCAACTTTAGGGATCTTCAGGATGTCTTCTTCACCGGACCTGGAACAAAAACCAAGGGTTTCCCCATTGCTCACATGTGTGGCCAAGGTAATTTTTTTGAAAGGTGTAGAAGATACCATAGCAGTGCACAACTGGGAGGACGTACTTTTACTCCCCAATCTCACCACTCCAAAGCTTTTCCCCATATCTTTCAATATAGATATATAGCCCATTTTCCTTTTTGAACTTGAATTAAAATAGATTGAAAATCTTGAAAAAGAACCAAGACTTTATAAAAAACTTGAAGAATACTTGGAAATAAGAGAAACATTAAAAAGAGAGAGTTGAAAATCCACTTGGTATATCTCCAAGGAAGCTGACCTACTACAACATGGGATTTCCTCACCTTGGGGAGAGGTTCTAGCACTTGGGTGATCAGCCCTCATAATTCTAAAAAAGACAGACTCTCTCTAGAGCCTGTGCCACACTCTAAAAATCTTGAGGCAGCACCTACTTCCTTTCTCCTCCTACAACAATCCATGCATTGACACATGGAAGACAAATCAGGCCTGGTTTCCCAACCATCATCTCCAAGAGATAATATCCTCATGTGAAGCCTTCTTTCATCTTCACCAGTTAACTCCAAACTATCCCTATGTCAAATTGATAGCCAATTCTTGACTGGAAATCCATCAAGAATGGCCCGCCTAGAACTGCTTTTACATTACCTTTAGCGATGTAAAAATGAGCCTTTCCAGAGGCTCCACCAACATCCAACTTAACAAATTTTGAGGTTTTTATGACCACCTATACCTCTTAAATTTCCACCAATTCCATTTTTGATGGGGAGGCTCAAATGAGTGGCCTCAAACAAAGAGATCAGCTTAATCTGTAAACCTGAATCCACTAATTCCCTAGCCTCCCTGCCATTCAGGGTGACGTTGAAATATTGTAGAGGTGCAGAAAAATGTGTTTCCAAACCCTCTCCAAACTTCTCCACTGAATCATATATGTATTCCACTTCTCCAGAAGATACCCTTCTCCTGGTCAAAAACTTTTACTGTCTATCAGCCAACCCAGGACAGATAGCATACAATTCCCCATGAGTGAGAAAAACCTGACCCTTATTCATCTTAACTAGAACATAGTCCATAACATTAGATTGGCCAGAGACTACTGGCCTCTCAAAGTGAGCACTTGGCTTCAACACCTTGGTCCTAGAATTTTCCTGAGGACCAGAACCACCAACAGATTTCCCATCTACAGGAATAAACCATGATCTCTCACCAGAACCTCTGACCCCAGCAGGCATTGGCTATGAAGCCAACAGAACCTCCTCCTCAGAGTCAGAGTCCACATCCATAGGCATTGGCTCACCATTAGGGTCCAGTGCTCCAAAACTAGTGGGGCCCTTATTAGAAATCCCCTTTTGCATTTAATACAGCTCCTCTTTGCTGCACTTCTTCCTAGCTGCACCCAGCTTGGGATCCACCATAGAGGACATAGGCTTGGGTTGGGCCTGAGAGCTGCTCTTTGGCCTACCCACCTTACCTGCCTCTACGTCATAAACACCAGCCAAGCACTCACCAGTTGACTTTCCTCTGAAAGAGTATAATTCTAGTCCACCAAAGGAAGTAGAAAAAGAGACTTTTTTCACTTTCTTCCCTTTCCCCTTGCCCTCTTCATCTTGCTTAGTAGAGGAATTTCCCTGATCAGTGATATTCTCAAATCTTGGCCTCCGCTGATTGACACCAGCCCTTCTCCTGACCATATCCACAGGAGCCTGCCCCTCACTGGGCTTGAAAAACTGACCATCAGGGAACTTGAATACCCTGCCGTCCAATTATACTTTTACCTCTGACACATCTCTGTTCAGGGCCTAACAGTCATTGGGCTTATGTCCTCTCCTTCCGCAATAAGAGCATACCCAAGGGTGGCTCCTACCAGCCCAACTATCAAATTCCCTGGGCTGTGGAGGCCCCTTATTGGCTTTCTTTGCCTCCTGCACAAAAATATGAAGCTGTTTTGTCATATCAGTCAACTGCTCCACCACTGGGTCCCTCTCCAGTTTGGGAACCTTTACCATGTTCTTCTCTTCCTTCTCTACCTTGCTTTCCTCTTCAGTCAAAGCCTTACTGACTTTGCTGACATATTTGGCACACCCTTCTTGGTAGGTGTCCACCGCCAATAACTTCAGATGGGCCTCCACTGCCTCCTTCACCTTGTCCAAGGCAGGCAGCTTTTGATCCCCATTAGAGAGAGTCTTCATCAAGTATTTCCTTGATAACTCTTTTAACAAATCCATCCTGACATCTCTAGCCAGGGCAGACCAAAAAACATCTTTGGCAGCATTTTCATGCACCAGCTCCTCCACTTCCACCAAGTATTCCACCACAGGATCAAACTGTAGCAGAAACTTCCTGTAACTGTGTAAGTTACCTACACCACTATAAGACTTCCACTCACTGACAACCTTATTCATATCCATCATAGTGAACCTGAGACCCCATCAACAACTATTTACCTACACATTTTCTTCCAATCTCTCTTCTTGTAGCCAGACATGGCCACAACCTCCTTCTCCACCGCCCTATCTCCAATGAAGAAGATAATTTGCTTCACCATATCCAGGTAAGAAGCACCTTCAACACCAAAAGCAGTTTCATACTTCTCTAGAAACTACTTACCATATTTCCCATTAAACTTGGTGCCATACCGAGTTTTGATCCTAGCACATTCCCTAACCATCACAGCAGGCAGACCTTCCCCCCACTGACAGTAACCACAGGAATTGAAGATCCAGAAGCCATTCTTCCAGAAAAAAATTCCAAAAAGAGCCAATCACAGGCAAAAAAGAATCCAAAGAACTAAAATATCCATACCCCACGTTGGGCGCCAGAAAGTAGAAAATCCTATAGTACTAGCTATAGGCCTTGAACAAGGGAAAGTGAGTAAAACCAAAAGAAAAACCCCTGTCCTTTTAGAAAAATAGAGTGTGATTTACCTGTTACAGTAAATTGGTTCCTGTCACCGCAAGAGCTTTTTTCCAGCACACTTGACTGCTTGATCAGTCAAGAAAGTAGTCTCCAAAAAGACTACCAAACCAAGGAACTGAAATGGAGACCAGTGTCCACACCAGAGAAAGCAATGATACTCTATGTAGGTTGCAAATCCACACCAGAGACAGAAATGATACTTGCTATAGCTTGCAAGACTATAACAGAGAAAAAATTTGCTAAGCTAAGTTATATGAAGAATTTACTTGCATCAAACACAGCCAAATTGTGGTGAACACACAGTGAAAACTGAGTGAGGAACAAGTATATTACCGCCAGATGGTTGTATGATAATTAAGATGTCCCCAAACTGTCTTCATCACTATATACACACAGACTACTAATCAAGAGCCCATGCACACCTGAAAATCCAGTGTTCCTACCACCGAATTGCACATAACTCCCTAGAAGAGCTTCCAGCCCTCTAGCACTGAGGCAGGGGGTCTGCCCAGCACTGGGAAGCCCGCCTGAAGCGGCCTGACCACCCTGAAGCCAGAAAACCACCAAAAACTCCCAAACTACTTGGAAAACTCACCTACACACCACAGAAAATCTAGGGGTGAATTTCTAGCAATCCCCTCTCCTGAAATTTAGAGTGTCTCTTAATTATGCCAGGTTTATGAATACTTTATAAACATAAGTAAATTAGAGTTAGATTTACGTTTATTCTCAGATTGATTATAGACAGAATATCAACTGATTCCAAATTATGCACAATTTGATCCTCCAGAACTTGATTTTGCTCCTCTGTTGAGCACAAATTGATCTAACCTAAGCTTATGCATATATAATAATTCAGGATACTTGCTCTATTAAATTTGATAATAAAATAAAATATTGATGAATCACCACGCAATATGGGGGGCGGACTTGCTAGCAAGTCCGCAACCTTGAACCCTAATTCATATCTTTTTGAGCACACATTGAGGAAGTGATGAAACCATCATGAAGAAGTATTGAATTTACTTTGAACACAAATGGGGCTACAAGGGCTGGAAAGGCTGGAGAGAGGGGTGAGGAAGGATGTATGGGGTAGCGAAAAGGTTGGAAAAGAGTTGGAAGGGAAGATTAAGGGTTCCGAGGCATTTTAAATGAAGAAAAGGGTCTGGGAGAGGTTGAGAGGGGTGAAATGGGGATCAAAAGAGGATGGCATACAATGGGGCTGGGAGGATAGCGAAAGGCATGGGAAGGGAAGACAAGCATGTGTTGATAGAATTGAAAGGGATGGAGATTGGTGCAAACAGAGTGTGAAAATAGGAGGATGAACTCTGTTCTTCGGGCGAAGAACAGAGTTCACTTCCATAAAATATTAGCTGAAACAAAACAGAGTGTGAAAATAGGAGGATGAACTCTGTTCTTCGGGCGAAGAACAGAGTTCACTTCCATAAAATAGTAGCTGAAACATAGTTTTCAATTCTGTAAAAACAGTTGTAGGTAATAGAAAAAGTCACTGATCTTCAAAAAATACTTTGCATTGAGTAGACTCATGGAATGATTTTTTCTGGCTTCCATTCAGTTATCCTCACACTTTCACTATGTTTTCAATATAGATCCATTGTTATTTGTGTGATACTTCAAGTGAAAGTTCAGTATTACTTCAGTCTGAGTTCCATCTGATTTCCATCTGACTTCAAGTTGCGGACTTGCTAGCAAGTCCTCCCCCTATATTGCGTGGTGAATTTATATAAAAAAAATTATTATGTAAGATATTAAATTATAAATTTAGGCATCATAGGAGGGCACTTAATAGAACTTAACTATACTATGTGACACCTTAATACTGTATCATGCAGTTTGAAACATTTAAAACAAAATGTGTGATGATGGGCAATGAAATTTCTTGGACAGACACTTTCAAAATTAATACTGACCATAATACACAAGTATGAAACCTTGGCATCTATCCAATAAAATATTTTCATTTTGATAAATGGATTTTTCTCAATTACTCCCTGCTAAAAAGTGTCCTTTTGAGGTTTGTCTGACCTTCAGGGGGGTAATTTGGCCACATCAAACTACTTCTATTTCCATGATTGACCAAAACATCATCCTCATTTCCATCTAATGAGTTGATCTCATCTGACTGTGGCTGATCAAAGGGGTCCACCACAAGTTTATCCAAAATTTTGGTGAAAACTTTTTTGATGGATAGTGACTAACTGGTGCTTTCCAAAATTGTCCACCTGAAGTTAGGCTAAACTTCAGGAGGATAAATTTATTATTAATAACAAGTTAACTGAACAATACTTTTGCCCTAGCTACTCTGCAACAAAAAAGTGTCCAACTGAGGTTTAGCCATAATTCAGGTAGACACTTTTGGAAAGGCACAGTCTGATGGGTTTAATATCTATATATGGCAATAAGTATCAGTTTTTTATCAACATGGAACTAGAATTAATTTGATATGGCCAAAGTGTTCACCTGAAGTTTGGCTAAAATATAGGTGGAAATTTTAATGAGGATTACTTGATGAAATGAAGAAGACTTGCAATTACTTTCTATCATAAAATTTTCAAACTTAAGTTTATCAAAAATTGTGGTGACACTTTAGCCAGATCCAGTCATATGGGATCAACCCTCTATATGGCAATGAGAATCAATTTTTAGTCAATCATGGCATTAAAAATAATTTGATATGGACAAACTTTCCACCTGATTTTTGGCCAAAAATAAGTTGAAAATGTTTATGAGGAATACTAGAATAACTAAAGAAGACTTTCACCCTACTACTGTCCATCATAAAAGTGTCCACCAGAAGAATTCTCAAACATATGGTTGACACCTTTTGCCTGGTCCAGCCATATGGGATCAATTCTGCATATGGAAATGAGGATTTAATTTGGTCAATCATGGTACTAGAAGTAATTTGATATAGACAAGTGTCCAACTAAATATTGGAAAACAATCAGTTGAAAACTTCATTTAGTTTTTCAAAAAATCAAATTAAGTACAATTTTATTCCTGATGATGCCCATTTTATCCAACACCTCTTCTGAGCCTTGAAAGTAGGCATTTATCTTGAATTTTTAATTTCATATAAAATCCCTTTTATTCAACCTATTTCTTTTTATCCCTTTTTTTTCTTTTAGATATCAATTGATTTTATGTAAAACAAATCATTTTCATAATTTTCTACATGTTTTAAAAAAATTATTAAAGGTTTAACATCACCATGTAAGCATTTGTCACATGTTTTTTTGCGATACTAATAAAAATAATAATATACTGGTGACAAAAAATTGATCAAATGATAAAATATTAATAAAACAGAAAGATCAAATACCAGTGGATATGTTTTAAAAAAATACCAGTTGCACTGAAGAAGAGCTGCACCCTAGATACTCACCATCAAAAAAGTGTCCAGCACAAGTTCCGCCAAACTTGTGCTGGACACTTTTGGTCAGGTGCAGTCATATGAGATCAATTCTCGCTATGGCAATGAAAAAAATTATTTGATAAAAAACTTCACTAGAAGTAGTTTTACATAGCCAAATTTTCTACCTAGAGTTCATCCAAACCACAGGTGCACAATTTTTTATCTTTAAAAAAAAGTCAATTTAGTACAATTTATCCCTGATGGCTCTCATTCGCTTCAACACCTCTACTGGCCTTTGATAGTAGGAATATTACTTGGATTTCTTTTTTCATATTTGATCCCTTTAACTTAATTTTTTTTTTATTCCTAATATTGTTTTTGGATATCAATTAATTTAAGGTTGTGGACTTGCTAGCAAGTCTGCCCCCCATATTCCATGGTGAATGGCATAAAAAATAATGCATATATAAGGATGATGCCTTTTAAGTAAAGTGGTGTTCACCTGTTGTATAAAATACTATAGTACTAGCTATAGGCCTTGACCAAGGGAGTTAGGATAAAACTGGAGAGAAAAACCGCTGTCCCAAGGAGAAAAACCAGGTGAGATTAATTTGCTACAGCAAATCAGAGACTGTTACAATTACCCCTTCCAAAAAACTCCTTTACTGCTTTAAAAGTCAAGATAGTAGCCAATAGCAGACAACTGAGAACCAAAGAACCTGAAAACCTGAAATGCAGAGAAATCCACACCAGAAACCAAGGACACAGTACACTTATTACACAAACACAGCAAAAATACTTGATTTAGGTTGCAAAGACAACAGAAAAATAATTTTCCAAGGTTAAGTTAAATGAAGAACCAACCTTGCAGCAAACACAGCTAATTGTGGCCAGAAAAAAGTGAAAAATAAGTGAGAAAAAATGATATAACTACCGGTGTGGTAGCCTAAAGTTTAGTATGGCACCTAAGTACGTAAATGGAGTTATTACGGCGTGCAAGATTGGGGTTATTATTTTTTTATATATAAAAGGGTTTTATTTAATTTATTTGAGTTTTAAATATGAAGAAATTGGTCACGAGGGAATGCCTACACAAAAACAATTTATTTTACAGAGAAAACTTATTTTTACGGTCTGAAAAATTTATAAGTATCAAGTTGAGTCACTCAAGAACCTTGGGAAATTTTCCCAGAATTTTTACTATTTTTCTTATATTTTTAAATGAATTTTAAAGTTTTATAGAAATATTTACGTTTTCAGAAATTACTTAACTTCGATGAATTTGCACGGGGTAATTAGAGCTGCGCAGACTACGAAAATTTGTTTGGTATGTAAAAGGGAAGTAGCTCTATTATGTGTAATTTTTATAGATTTTTTATTATAGTTTTAAGGTTCTAATTGAGTCCGGAAGTCCGGACGGACTCCGTACGGGCTCCGGATTGACTCTGGGAGAGCTCTGGAGGGGAAAACTTAGGCACGTGACTAGGAATACTTAAGCGCCTCTCAAACTCGAAATTGAGGGGGGGGGATACAACATACAGCTTAATCATTAACCACCACGGTCTCATTTTTTATTACTCAACAAATTAAATAAATTTGTAATACCCTTATAACTTTATATTTTATATATAACATTTTAGAAATTCTACTCAACAATTTAAATCACACTTCATACAGGGTATCTTTAGAAAGGTCTTCATCGCTGGGACTTGATTATTGCTGTCTCATAAAAATTCAAATTATTATAAAAACATAAAGTCAATATTTACAGATCTTTCACTGGTACACCTTAATTGTTGTTATCAGTATTTCTTTCTCAACAGCCACTATTACTTAAATCTCAATAAGCGTTAATTATTTTAGAGTTTCATTATTTTTATCAATCAGATCCAAGTAGATTGGTTAGCTTAGTGATTTAGAATTCCCATTTTGTTATTTTTATTGGAAGGACGGGGTTTTCAGCTAAATCCACACATCTCCTCCGGATTCTGCTTACAGCAAGGCGACTGTAAGAGTTTAACTTACCATACCGGTCGGTTGTCTGATAATTAAGGTTTCCCCAAACTGTCTTAATCAGTATGTATGCACAGAACACCTATGTAAAATCCATGCACAGCAGCTTTATTGGCTCCTTTGACAGCCAAATCAAATAAAAACCCTCTAGAAATTGTCCCAAGCCTTTTATGACTGAGGCAGGCAGACCTCCCTGAATCCAAAAAACCACTAAAAAACATCTTAAAAGCCCCAAAGACTTAGAAAAATCCACTACAACTAAAACCCTTAAAACACAAAATTCAGCTATGAAAACATTGTGACATAAAATATAGAGCCAAATTAGCTCTACTTAATGGTACTAAGCACTTAACCCTAAGATTTAATGTTAGCCAATAAAATACAAAAAATAAAATTAAACAGCTATCTTTTAAAAATGAAAAATTGGGAAATTAACCCTCAAAAAATGGAATATGAAAAATTGCAAAAAAACATAAAATATAGAGAAAACCCAGGGTTATCCAATGGTATTACCCACATACCAATAGTCCCCATATTCACTAAATAAAACAAAATGACACTTAATTCTTTGACCAATGTCAATTAAGATATACACAAACAGCACCAAATATCCCAACAAAGGCCTCTTCCAATGTTGGAAGACCACACTCTCAAGATGAAAAGGGCATAAAAGAAAAAAGGTAGTGCTATAAGAAAAAATAGGTTTCAAGAAGCGCTCAAAGAAAGGAGTAGCAAGTAAGATTTAAAATAGTGAAGTCATTTGCTTAGTGAGAGAAATTTCACTATTAGCAGGGACTCATGTGGTGAGTGTGGGTTATACAATAGGTGTGAAGGTGGTACAGTACCTATTATTAAGTCAGAAATCTCAGGAAATGTAGGGTATGTACAGGAGAGTGGAGCTTCAGGCACTAATAGTTGTTTTTTCTAGATGTTTCAGGTGCTATTAGAACCAAGACTTATGCTAACAATGGTATATAGACTAATGAGATATTTAGATACCGTTTGATTTTCTTGTATAGCACTAAACATATGTAGGAAAACAAGTAGGGGTAGGGTGCTGAACATACAGGTGTATATAAACAGCACTCATCTTTTAGAAAAAGGGGAGACATTTTTACAGACTTCAGTAAAGAGTGTAATAGATAAAAGATAAAATAGATATATTTTATTTTTTGTACATAACAGGTGTGCATACCAGAAGTAGCACTGTAGAGTTATTTTATTGCTACAGTAAGGATAGTATTGAATAAAGCACATCAAGAGGGAGTGTCAGAGGATACTAGCACTTGCTGAGAATAGATTTAGCTAACATATTGACTACTTATATAAAAATATATATTTGCCTTTTTATTAACCAAAGTCTCTACAGGTTTAATCTATTTTCTTCTCCAACAAAGCTAGATAACCATACTTTTAATACATGCTTTCACTGTCTTTAAAATTAGAGTGGAAGGAGCTTCTTTTTAAATAGTTTTCTGTTTGGAAAGAAGAACCAACCCATTTTAAACTGTGTCTATAGCTAAGTATTATACACCACAAAAAATCAAGTGGCACCTGCTAGCAGGTGCCTATCTCTATATTCAGTTTTGATTTAAGAGTCAATTTAGTTTGATGTTGCATGAGCTAGTGTTCTCATTGTTCATTGCGCAGTCTTTCCAGAAGAATTAAAGCTCAGCTAAAATTGAGTTAAGTCAAAGATAGGGATTGGCACCTACTATCAGGTTCCCATGTTTTTTTTGTGGTGATAGAGCTGTTTCTTTCTACAACATATTTTTTCTTTCCTATCTTCCTAGAATTTTTTAATTTTCTTGACACCTTTTCACTTCCATTCAACCCTTTCTGGCCCTCTTCACCCCTTTTAATTTCTCCCAATTGTATTTTCTTTGCTTAAAACCTCTCTTCCTTCTTTTACTCATAGAAAGTATGAGAAGTTGGGTCAAAATGGAAGCAATAGAGGGAAGAGGGGTGGAGAGTTTAGTAAGTGTGAGGGAAGGGAGATAAAATTGAATGTTAGAGGGCAAAGAGAAGGGTGTGGAGATGAAAGAAAAGGAATTTGAAGTGGTGGGATGAGTTTTTGAGGATGGAGGAAGGAATGTAGAGTGTTTTGGAGTTTATTGAAGGGGGTTGTGAGGGGTTTTGAGCACATGGAAGGGTAGAGTAGCCAAAAAAAAGGTGGTGAATAGTTAATTAAAGGGAAAAAGAGATGAGAAAAAAAAAGAAATGAAGGTATAAAAAATTGTGTGAAAGGGTGAAAAGGGAATAAAAGTTATAAGTATGAGCGTGAAAATATGATATATTGATGGGGAAAAGTGAAAATAGAGTATGAAAATAGAGAAGGTGAATGCTATTTTTTGGCCAAATGTCAGCATCCACCTTCATAAATTATTTCTGGCTACTAAAACTCACATATTTCACTGAGATGAAAGCTTTTTTATTGACTTAAATTTTTGTGCCTGTTATATTAAAGCTAAAATTTAACTTATAGTATTTAACTTTAATCAATAATGGTCTAATTATTTCTATTAATCTCCAGTAATTCAACATAAAAAATTACCTTTTACTTATATAAATAATAAATACAAAGCATTCAAAATAACAACGAATAAAAGTTACACATTTCACAGGAGGCCATTTATTTTTGAGACTAATTCCATTTAACATAGTTGATTATGATACACTTTTTGATGAAATAATGAAATTGATATATTATAAAAATATTATGAACAAAAAATTTATATTAAAATGTAAAAACTTCAAAAAAGTTATTAATTGAATGATGGAATCTTTTTCCTCACCAGAAAGTTGTTCTCCAAAAGAAGCAGTTTCAATTTTAGATAAAAGGGTAGAAATTTCTTTTGTAGATCTTCTTTTTTTTTTGAACTAAAGAATGAAATGTGTTCAACCATAGTGTTAATAATTTTTTGGCAGAGTAAATTTTAAATTTTTTCTTCCCATTCATCCCCATTGTGGAGCATTAGTTTGAGGGATCCAATTTTATGCCATATTTGGTTAAAATATACTTTCCCACAATGAACCAACTGCTTAAATTATCATTTTTCATGATAAAAAAATCACACATAGCTCTTACAAAACAATGGTTATATTTGAAAAATACTGTGGCATTTTATTTACCGATGGGGGAAAAAACAGAGCCATAACCTCTCCAATTCTCAGAAATGATATACATAGGTTTTGATTTATAATCCTGTTCCACTGATGCAAGTGCTTTTTTCAGATACTACACTTCCTCCAGCTCCAGAATCTAAAACAACCACAATTTTCTTTCCATTAATCAAGACTGGTGCCTTGAGAGGGGCAATAATAATTGAGCTGTCCTCAAGATTTATTATGATCTCATCATCTTCTGCTGTAGATTAATCATTATTCCTAATATCAATATTGTTTAAATAATGAATATCTTCTTCCAGCATTAAAATTTCCTGCTGAGATTCAAATGAAATATTTCTGGCACAATCACTTGAAGTATCATCCAGGGCAACTGTGTCATAAGCATGTTCCTCTGTATGTTCAACTAGATTTATTTTCTTGTCACAAGAATGGCTGTTCGGCAAAGGCTTGTTGCGTTTAAAGCAAGTATTTGTTGCATACTTTTTAGGTGCAACAGGGGAACAAGGTTTACCAATTTTTTCAAGAGGTTTCTGTTGGTAATTGGAGGTTTTCTCCAATGAAGTTCTAGGAATGAATCTTCTAGAATCATACTTTTAATTTCAAAGGATCTCATTACAAGTATTAATAAAAGAAGAAGGTTCTCTTGAGAACTCAGTCCTAGCAACTATCAAGTCTCTCAGAGACATAGGCATTTTATAGAGGATCCTGTCCTTCCATAATTCAAACTCCATATCTGGTTCCATTTCCCTCAGGTTTTTCACAAGTTTCATCAGGAACTCAATAGGTTTTTCATAAGAAGAAGAGCTATATCTAGCTTCTTCATACTGGCTTTGTTGAGCTAACCTAAACTTGGAACCACCAAATTGTGCTTTAATTAATTTCTTTCAATCTTCCCATGAGTAGTTATTTTTATCTAAGAGGACAGATTCATACCACATTAGGGCTACATTTGTAAATAAAGAAATTAATTTTGACACAATTTCCTCATCTGAGAGTTTGTAAGAACTTTTCAGATTATCGATCCTGCAAATAAATTGCTGCCAATCAGAGGAAGAATCACCATCAAATGTTGGATATTGGTCAAATTTTGGCCAATTATTTTCATTTGAAGTAGTCTACTTATTAAAAGCTTGTTTCTCAGTGAGAAGGAGCTGTAAATTCCTCAATTGGGAAGTAATTTCATTGTTTAATCCTCCTGTGTATGATCCAGGTACATCATCAAGTTTTGATGGAAACTCAGTGATATCAACAGGCATTTCTGGCACTAATTTTAATTTGGATGAACTAGGAACAGGTAAAATTGGGGTGTGCTGAACCACATGTTCTTTCAAATAAATGTCAGAAAACTCTTGATCATGTAACAATTAATTCAATTTCTCTTCAATGGTTGTTATCCTTGTCTTCACTCTTGGAATACTAGATAAACTCTCATTTATGGTTGCAAAAGATAACTGGTTCTTCTTTTGTAAAAATGAATAATGGTCACTCAATCTTTTTAAGTTCATCTTATGTCTCTCTAGCTCTTGGAAATAGATGGACACAGTATCTTGTAATTTAGACAAATCATTCTTGATATTTTGCCATAAAGCAACAATTGGGCAGTAATCTCATTGATTAACCTCTCTGTAGATGAAAAAGGTACATCATCAATTTTTTATGGAAAATCAGTAATATCTACAAGCATTTCTGGCATTTCTGGAACTAATTTTACTTTAGATGAACTAGGAACAGGTACAATTAGAGTATCCTGTGTAACAGGTTCTTTCAAGGAAATGTCAGGAAACTTTTGGTCATGTAACAATGAAATCAATTTCTCTTCAATAGTTGTTATCCTAGTCTTCACTCTTGGAATCCTAGATAAACTTTCATTGATGGTTGCAAAAGATAACTGGTTCTTATTTTGCAAAGATGAATAATGGTTAATCTCTTAAGTTCAACTTATGTCTCTCTAGCTCCTTAAAACAGATAAACACAGTGTCCTGTAATTTAGACAAATCATTCTTGATATTTTGCCACAAAGCAACTTTCTTCTCATGAGTTACTTTGTACTTAAACAAATCATCAGAAACTCTCTGTAATTCACTTCTTACTGATTGATAACCCTTTTCAGTTAACAAACTATTAAATTTTTTAGTCAATTGCATATTGTTCATTTTATGATTTTGTTTAGAAATAATATCTATCAAATATTCATTGTTAATTGAAGCTACATCTGGATTATTTCTTAATAAGGAAACAGAATCCATTTCCAGATTCTCATAAAATTCAGGATCAAGTGTTTCATCAATAATATCCATATCAGGATTTATCAGAGTAGCTCTCAGGCCCAACCAAAGCCTAAGGCTTCTAAGGCAGATCCTAATCTGGGTGGAGCTAGGAGGAAGTACAGCAAGGAAGAGCTGTAAAAGATGCAGAAGGGGATGGCTGATATGGGCCCCCCTAGCTTTGGTGCATTGGACATGAATGGAGAGCCAATGCCTATGGATGTGGATTCTGACTCTGAGGAGGATGTTCCTTTGGCTTCATTGCCAAGTCCTGCTGGAGTTAGAGGTTCTAGTGAGGGATATGGCTTGATTCCTGTTGATGGAAAATCTGTTGGTGGTTCAGGTCCTCAGGAAGCTTCTAGGACCAAGGTAGTGAAGCCAAGGGCTCACTTTGAGAAGCCAGTAGTTTCTGGCCAATATAATGTTATGGACTCTGTTCTGGAAAGGATGAACCAGGGTCATATTTCCCTTACTTATGGGGAATTGTATGCTATCAGTCCTGGGTTGGCTGATGAACAAAAAAAGTTTTTGGCCAGAAGAAGAGTGTCTTATGGGGAGGTAGAATACATATTTGATTCTGCTGAAAAGTTTAGAGAGGGGTTGTAAACTCATTTTTCTGCTCCTCTGGGATATTTCAATGTCTCTCTGAATGGCAAGGAGGATAGGGAATTGGTGGATTCAGTCTCTCAGATCAACCTGATTTCCTTGTGAGAGGCTTCTCATTTGTGCCTCCCCTTCAAAACTGGTATTTGCAGGAATTTGAGAGGTATAGGTGGTCATGTCACTGAAATGATGGGAACCTCCAAATTTTTGAAGCTGGATGTTGGTGGAGCCTTGGGAAAAGCTCATTTTTACCTTGCTAAAGGTAACTTCAAAGCTGTTTTGGGTGGGCCATTCCTGATGGATTTTCAAGCAAGAATTGGTTACCATTTTGACATGGTAATCAGTTTGGAGTTGACTGGTAAATATGAAAGAAGGTTTCACATGAGGTTTTCATCTTCTGGAGATGATGGTTGGGACACCAGGCCTGGTTTGTTGTCCATGTGTCAATGCATGGATTGTTGCAGGAGAAGAAAAGAAATGGGTTCTGCCTCTGTATTTTTGGAGTGTGGCTCAGGCTCTAGTGAGAGTCTTTCTTTTTTAGAGTGATGAGGGCTGAATGTCCTAGTGCTACAACCTCTCCCCAAGATGAGGAAATTCCAGGTTGTAGTAGGTCAGCTCCCTTGGAGATATACCAAGTGGATTTTCAAACTTGTTTTTTTAATGTTTCTCTTCTCTGCAAGTATTCTTCAAGTTTTTTATCAAGTCTCTGTTCTCTCTCAAGATTCTCAAATAAATTTAATTCATGTTCAAAAAAGAAGATTGGTTATATATCTTTATTGAAAGATATACGGAAAAGTTTTGGAGTGGTGAGATTGGGGTCTAAAAGTAAGTCCTCCCAATTGTGCACCGCTAGGGTTTCTTCTACACCTTTTAAAAACATTACGTTGGCCATGTCCTTGAGCATTGTGGAAACCCATGGTTATTTTTGTAGGCAAGAAGAAAACCCAATAAAATAAAATAAAAATTTCAAGATAATTCAAGAAAATCAAGAAAAAAATCTGAAGATAATAAAGAAAGAAGATTCAAAATATTTTTGTGAAGATCATGAAGATCAATTTTTGGGCCTCCAGAAAGAGGTTAAACTGCCCAAATTTTTGAAGAATGAAGATCAGCAAGATCTAGTTTTGGGCCTCCTGCATGAGGATTAACTGCACAGTTTTATAAGATGTGATTCAGAAGATGAATCAATTTTTTAAGATTTGGTAGATGGAAATGAAGATAAGGATGTGGGATTAGGGAAAAGATTTAGAGTGGTGAGGTTGGGGAGTAAAATTAAGTCCTCCCAATTGTTCACCGCTAGGTTTTTTTCTACTCCTATCAAAAACATTACCTTGGCAACACATGTGAGAAAAGAGGAAACCCTTGGTTTTTGTTCTAGGTCTGGTGGAGAAGACATCATGAAGATCCCTCAACTTGACGGTGCAGCCACAAAGTACAAGAAGGTAGCGCAGAACATTAGGTCTGCCAATGAGCATATGCCTGTAGGTTTGAATCCTCCATTGTCAAGAGATCTGTATTGTACTCCTCTGGTGAAGAATCCTACTGATTTTGAGGAAAGGGCTAGAGTGACGATGGAAAGGTTGATGGTTGTTAATTTTGGTCGTGATGGTTGGTTGTCTGAGGAGGAAAAGAAGTTGTTGTTGCATGTAATTTTGCTGAGGGAGAAGGCGGTGGAATTTGTTGAAGAGGAAAGGGGTGTATTGAAACACTCTTATGGGGAACCTTACTTGATTCTTGTGCTTTTTGATGAACCTTGGAAAATGAAACCTATTTTAATTCCTGTTGCTATCAAGGATGATTTTGTGGAGATTGTTAGTGAAAGTGTCAGGACTGTATTTTATGAACAATCAACTTCTAGTTACTTAAGTCCAGTTTTCTGTGTTAAAAAGCTGAATTGAAATCCCATGGTGGTAAATGATCTTAGAGCCCTGAATAGAGTTACTATCAAGGATGCAGGGATGCCGCCAAGTGTAGAAGACTTTGTGGAAGCCTTTGCTGAAAGGTTGTGTTATGGTTTGGGGGATATTATGGGTTGTTATGATGAAAGGGAACTTCACACTGATTTAAATCCACTCATGACATTTCAGACTCCTCTGGGTGGATTTCAGCTCACTAAATTGCCTCAAGGAGCAACTAATTAAGTAGCAGTTTATCAAGCACAAATGGCTTGTATTTTACAGGATGAGGTGCCTACTCATGCTGGTTTTTTTATTAATGACAGTGGAATTAAAGGACCCTCCACTGATTTTGGAAATGAGGTACTGAAGGAGAACCCAGGTATAAGTAGATTTGTTTGGGAATATGCAATTACTCTAGAGAGAGTATTGTTTAGAATTGAGGAGGCTGGTTTGACTATTTTTGGGTCAAAATTTTGTTGTTGTTTTCCGGCTTTGGAAATTCTTGGTCATGTGGTATGTAAAGAAGGGAAAATTATGGCAAAGAAGAAGGTTAATAAAATTCAGTCATGGCCAAGGCCTAAAAACACTACTGAAGTCAGAGGATTTTTGGGAGTTTGTGTGTATGTCAGAATTTTTATTAAAGATTTTTATTTGTTGGCATCACCTTTAAGGAGGTTGACCAGGAAAGATACCAAGTGGGAATGGACTGAAGAGTGTGAAGAGGCTTTTCAGAATTTGAAGAAGGTGGTGGGTGAAGATATTATTCTTCACAAGTTGGATTATGGTAGAGAAGCTTAAAAAATGTATCTGGCACTGGACTCAACTTATATTACTGCTGGTGCTTTTTTGTCTCAGGAAGATAGGGCTGGGAAGGTCAGGCCAGTAATATATGAGTTGGTAGTTTTTAATGAAGTGGAATCTAGGTACTCTCAGCCAAATTTGGAGTTGTGTGGTGTATCAAAAATCTTAAAGAAGCTACAAACTGTTTTGTGGGGGCAGCATTTTGATCTGCAGGTGGACTCTAAATCTCTGGTTCAAATGATCAACACACCTTGTCTTCCAAATGCTCTAATGACAAGGTGGTTGGCATTTATTCAACATTTTTCTTTTGACCTGGTGCACAAGCCAGGAAAACTATTATGATGCCAGATGGATTATCTAGTAGGCTGCCCACAGATGAAGATTTTGATCCTGAAGAGTTTGAAAAAGATTTCCCAGTTGTTAGTGCCAGCACAAAGGGTGCTGAAGATTTTCTCTCCTCCCCCATGAGGCTAAACTGGAAGATTGTTTTCACCTCCCCTATGAGGCTAAACAGGATGATTGTTCTCGCCTCCCCCAAGCGGTTAAACTGGATGGTTCTTATCTTGATTCTTGTGATCTCGATGTTTATGTTGATGAAGATGGGTCTGTTGTTTGGGATTTCTCAAATTTGAAAAATGGTGTTTTTGTCGGTGAACTCGATTCTCATAAGATTCAGTGGAAGGGAAGGGATTTACCAAAGTTTAGGGATTGGTGTTCAGGATGGGCCAGTCATGTTGCTCATGTGCACACTGGTGATTTTATGATAGGGTTGTACCCTTGGATGTTGTTCTGTTGGATTTTGAAGATGAGACCTGGGGTCAAACTGCGTTTTATTGTATTTTGGTTGAATATCTGTTGACCTTGGAGAGGCCATATATTTGTGATGATGATACTTGGCTGGAAATTAAGAAGAAATGTCCTGGATTCTATGTGTCAGGAAGAAGGTTGATGAGGAGGAGACATCCGAATACTCAAGTTGTGGTGACTCAGAATAAGGGTCAAGAGTTGGTGTTGAAGGCTTCACATGAAGGCCTTGGTCATAGAGGCTTTGGGGAGACTTATAGAAGAGTAGCAGACAGATTTTGGTGGCCAGGTATGAATTTGGTGGTGCAGGGTTGGGTTCAATCCTGTGAAGAATTTTAAAGAAGAAGTCACTTGAAACCTAAAGAGGTTGGCTGTGCTACTGGTGAATCAACTGTGTTTGGAAGAGTCATTTTGGATGCTTTCCATATTAAAGAGGGCAGGTATAAATACTTGATTGTTTCCAGGGATGATTTATCTGGTTGGGTAGAGGCTGTGCCTCTGGTTAATTTGACTGCTAAAAAGAGTTTTTAAAAAGGAATGGTTATTTAGATATGGGTTGATGGAATTGGTGACTGTTGATGGTGGGACAGAATTTGGAGCTGAATTCAAAGAAGCTGTGGCAAGTATTATTTCTAAAGTCAGGGTGGCTACACCTTATTATGCTGAAGCTTAAGGCATGGTTGAAAGAGGCCTTCAAGTTATCAAGAATGCTTTGGTCCAGATGTGTGGAGATAGTGCTGAAAAATGGTGGCATTATTTACCCTTGGTGTTATTTTCTGATAGGTTTACTGTGAAAAAGACAACTGGCTATTCTCTTTATGAATTAATTTTTGGTCAGAAAACGTTTCTACCAGTGGATTTGGAAGCTGTCTCCTATCTTAAAATGTATTTTTATTATGTGTGCTCAACAGAAGATTTGCTCTGTGCCAGGATGCAACAGTTATAATGTAAAGAGGAATTTCAAGAGAAGGCATACTCTAGAATGATGAAGATAAGAAATCAATCAGTCAGATACTGTGACAAGAAGTTAACTTATAGACTCAGGAATCCCTTGAAACCTGGTTGTTTAGTTTTGGTGTATAATAGAAGTTTGTAGAGTCAGTGAGGAAAGATGTTTACTGAAAGATGGAATGGACCTTATAGAGTCAGATCTCAGGTGTCTGGAGGTTCTTATGTTTCTGAAGAGTTGGAAGGTACAGTCTTAAAGAAGAGAGTGGCTGCTGATCAGTTGAAGAGATTTTACCCTTGAGGCACAAGAAGTGAAGAAGATTGAATTTGCAATGACGATTAACTATGGACCATCATTTAATTTTGTATTTTTTATGGTGATTCTGTGCATCTGTTTTGTTGGAAACTTTTGTTAGAAGGTACCCATAGGTGACGCTTCTAGATTTTGCCTTGGCAAGTGTGGGGGTGACTGATGAGCTGGCTGCTCTATCAACAGCTACCCCAGACTGTCTTTTTACAACCCCTTCTCTTTATTTGGTTGAACCCTAGTATTGGTTTTTCTTCATAGGTTTTAGTCCTCTATAACTTTAAAATGGAAATTCTTTTAGTCTTCAAGTGCCAGACTCTTCATGTTTGTTGTTTTGTTATTTTACTGTGTTGAATGCTGTGTTTGTTAGACTGTACCCAGGGGGGTCTTCTAGATTTTATATTGGCAAGTGTGGAGGTAACTGATGAGCTGGCTGCTCTGTAGATCAGTTACCCCATAATGTCTGTTTCAAGCATTTTGTTTGTCCTAGTTGAATCCTAATTCTGGTTTTGTTATTCAGGTTTTAGTCTGCTATGACTTTAAACTGGGTTTTGACTGGCTTCTTTGTTTCCTTGGAGTGGAGGCGGATCACTGTTGGTCTCTCATCATTTTTACTTATTGGAGGAAGCCCACCTAGTGATCATATCTTTGGATTTGACTTTCTATGGAGCCGTACTTTTTCTTTTTCTTATTTTGTGTTTATGGTTGTGTTAGATAGTAGTTTTAAATTATTTTCCATTATTTTTTTTTCTTTTCATTTTCTTATTGGGGTTATTAGAATTTAAAGCCGGAAAAATCACAAAATTATAGTGTTACAACATCAGGGTCACCTGGATGTGGGAAAGAACTTGTGGAAAAAGGTTCATTAGTTGGCCAGGCAATGCTATTTTCTTTTTTATTTATTTCATTTATTTCTGACTTTTATTTTTTTTCTATTATTTTCTTTAATCAATGATTTTTCATCTAAAATCATTTAAATTATTTAATTGTGTATCCACATTAAGGTGCACTTGGATTTGGATAAGGTATCAGGAGATCAGCTCATCAATTGGCTGGGGGATACTAATTGTATTAATTATTTAGATCATATTATTTTATTTATTTCATTTTAATTTCATTTTCAAATTTTTTTATGTTAGTAGTTTAGTAGTTGAAAAATAAATAAAAAATAAAAATATAAATAAAAATAAAAATAAAAATAAAAATAAAAATAAAAATAAAAATAAAAATAAAAATAAAAATAAAAATAAAAATAAAAATAAAAATAAAAATAAAAATAAAAATAAAAATAAAAATAAAAATAAAAATAAAAATAAAAATAAAAATAAAAATAAAAATAAAAATAAAAATAAAAATAAAAATAAAAATAAAAATAAAAATAAAAATAAAAATAAAAATAAAAATAAAAATAAAAATAAAAATAAAAATAAAAATAAAAATAAAATTAAAATTAAAATTAAAATTAAAATTAAAAATAAAAATAAAAATAAAAATAAAAATAAAAATAAAAATAAAAATAAAAATAAAAATAAAAATAAAAATAAAAATAAAAATAAAAATAAAAATAAAAATAAAAATAAAAATAAAAATAAAAATAAAAATAAAAATAAAAATAAAAATAAAAATAAAAATAAAAATAAAAATAAAAATAAAAATAAAAATAAAAATAAAAATAAAAATAAAAATAAAAATAAAAATAAAAATAAAAATAAAAATAAAAATAAAAATAAAAATAAAAATAAAAATAAAAATAAAAATAAAAATAAAAATAAAAATAAAAATAAAAATAAAAATAAAAATGAAAAAAAAATAAAAATAAAAATAAAAATAAAAATAAAAATAAAAATAAAAATAAAAATAAAAATAAAAATAAAAATAAAAATAAAAATAAAAATAAAAATAAAAATAAAAATAAAAATAAAAATAAAAATAAAAATAAAAATAAAAATAAAAATAAAAATAAAAATAAAAATAAAAATAAAAATAAAAATAAAAATAAAAATAAAAATAAAAATAAAAATAAAAATAAAAATAAAAATAAAAATAAAAATAAAAATAAAAATAAAAATAAAAATAAAAATAAAAATAAAAATAAAAATAAAAATAAAAATAAAAATAAAAATAAAAATAAAAATAAAAATAAAAATAAAAATAAAAATAAAAATAAAAATAAAAATAAAAATAAAAATAAAACAAATTCTCTATGTATCTTTTAGCTGTTATTATTTATTTTCTATTTAGTAAATTTTTTTTTAAAATTCTTTTTTATAATGAGGGGATGAAGAAGCCTCTGATGGTTGGTCCGGAAGGTGTAAGTGTTTTTTTTTTTTGGTTTGGATTAGAGGAAGAACTGTGTTCTTTGTAATGTAGGCGGCTGGAGAAAGTATACGGGTTATAGTGGTCAGGAACTGGGTCAGAAGGTAAACTGTAGGAATAAGAAGAAGAAGCAGGAATGGAGTGCTGAAAAGTGTGTTTGATAATTTGAGACATTTTCCAGTGGTCATCAAGGAATTGCTTTCTCAGATTATTCTCAAAACCATTCAACTGACAATGGAGAGCAAAGGCCTTAAGTATGTTTGAACACATCATGCTAGGGTTTTGCTTCACATCAGTGTAATACTGTGTCAAATTAGTTTCTAGGGGTTGGCCAGTCCCAAATGCAGTTGCAGGAGGCAGGGTTCCAACTAAAAACTAAAGAATGTTCAATAATTATTCTCTGTTGAAGAAATTGAATTTTGTTATTTTTTTTGGTACTTACAGATTGGGAGATCCTCAAATTTGTATGCAGCCGGTGTAGACAATCCTATAGTACTAGCTGTAGACCTTGACCGAGGGAGTTGGAGAAAAACCAGAAAGAAAATCCCCTGTCCCTTTAGAAAGATAAGTGAGATTTACCTGCTACAGTAAATTTGTTCCTGTTTACCAAAAGCACCTTTTCCAATACACTTGACTTCTTGATCAGCCAAGAAAGTAGTCCCCAGAAAGACTACCAGACCAAAGAACTGAAATGTAGACCTATTTCCACACCAGAGACAGCAAAGATACTTGATGTAGGCTGCATATCCACACCAGAGACAGCAATAATACTTGGTATAGCTTGTAACACTATAACAGAGAAAACAGTTGCAAAAGTTAAGTTAAATGAAGAACTCACATGCAACAAACACAGCCAAATTGTGGCCAGAAAACAGTGAGAACTGAGTGAGGAACAATGATATGACCTTCGGATGGTTGTATTATGATTAAGGTTGCCCTAAACTGTCTTATTCACTATCTACACACAGACCACTATCTAAGAGCCCATGCACACCCACCAATTTGGCGTCTGTACCCGCCAAAAAAACCCTCCAGAAGTGCTCCCCAACCTTCTAAAACAGAGGTGTGCGGGAAGCCCGACATTGCAGGTTCCGCCTGAAGAGGCACGGCCTCCCTGAAGCCAGAATACCAATAAAAACACCCAATCTACTTAGAAAAAATAACTACAATTGCTAAAACCTTTAAAACACGGAATTTCACTATAACAACATTGAGACATGAAATATAGAGAAAAATTAGCTCTATCCAATGGTACTAAGCACTTAACCCATTAAAAACAAAAAACAAAATTAAACAACTATCTTTTATAAATGAAAAATGAGGAAACGACCCCTTAAAACTTTGAATATGAAAAATGTCTACAAGACATAAAATATAGAGAAAAACTGGGGCTATCCAATGATAGTACCCACATACCCGCATACCCAATATCCACTCAATAAAACCTGAAAAATACCTAATTCCTTAACAGATGTCAATTAAGACATGCACAAACAATACCAAATCACACAACAAAGGCCCCTGCCAATGTTGGAAGACCACATCCTCCCTCCAATTAAGAATGTCCACATTCTTTCTTCATCAAACCACCATGTTCAACCTTCTTTCTAAACATGCCTCTGAAATGGGTCCTTGCCAATACTTCATTGACAATAATCTAATCTTCGCCATGACACCACCTGTCCATCCATACAGAACGTCCTGTGATGTCTGCCAATCTAGAAAGAAGCCCTGCTACAGACCTGGTCCATTATCTTCTGAAACAGATTCACCTCCACCTCAACCTGGTCCATCTTCTACCAGCACCAAATGATCTAGGCCATCCATCCTGATACCCAGATTAATCAAAAAGCTTTATCCTTCCCAGAAGAGTGCCACAAACCATAAAACAACAAGTTCCACCATCCCTGGTCCATCTGATGGTAAAGAACTTTCATTTCTTCCTTCAACTTAAAACTGATGACTTTTCAGTTCCTCCATCTTCTGATAGTGATGATAAAATGTAGGATCCATTGCACCACAAACACCAAACCACTTGCCCACTATCAAGACCAAGTTCCAACAACACACATCTCAACAGAAACAACTTCTGCTTCACTACTTCCAATCCACTCCTGCTAGAGATCCACAGGACATTGAGAACAGAAGACACCTCATTCACCAGTTCAAGGCTAATTCTGAACACTTCATTTCATCTCTTGATTCCCTCTGTAATTCCACTAGTACTTGAGTTTGATTTAGAAAAGAAAAATTGGCCACACCCTCTATAGGATGTAACCACAAAACAACCCTCAGTTTTAAGTCTTGGGGGACCATCCTCATTTTATAGTCTTGGGGGACTCAAAAACCCTCAGTTTAAAGTCTTGGAGGACTCAAAAACCTAAATCATAAACCCAGAACCAGAGATCAACCACATTAAGACATAGAGAAAAAACTAATATTCTGGGGTAATTGTGCATAGAGCTGCCAGCCCATAAATTACCTCCACACTTGCCTTTGCTAAATTGGGAGGCTCCCCCTGTGGATACCCTCCACCAATCTTTCAAAACCAACTCCAGCAACAAAACCCATTCCTCAGTTTATAGTCTTGGGGGACTAACACAGTGTTCAGTTTAAAGTCTTGACGGACTACTTCTTGACAAAATATTGAACACAGCCAGTTTAAAGTCTTGGAGGACTAACAGAATTTTCAGTTTAAAGTCTTGATGGACTAACAGAAATTCCAGTTTAGAGTCACAGAGGACTGAAATAAAATTCGCATTAAAAAAACCCCCAGCCAATTTCATGCAATACACCCACAGCCAACCTTCGGAACTTCTGTTTTCACTTCATCATCTACCCATCACTGACAAAATCTCATTCTTATCTCTTTCCACCATCTTTTCTCACCAAAGGTCATGGCTGGATCCCCTGATGTTGAACCCTCTACTCTTCCTTGCTTCACTGATCCCAAGCACTATGCCTTCAAACAGTGCATCCACACATGCAGACCTTGCACATTCACTCTTCCAACTCCTGAAGCCAAATTCTACAACAGGTCTTGTGATTCTTGCTACTCCAAAAAGAAAATTGTGACAGAGATGCCAACTACCCACTTCCTCCTCCTTCACCTTCTCATAAATACATCTCCAGATCCCCTACCAGATCCCCAGAGCTTGGTCCTTCCTCTTCCTCTTTATCTTCAGCACCTTCCAGAAGATCCAGAAGCTCAGCTCCCAGAACTCTTCCCAAAAGACCAGCCTTAGATTCACAAGAAACTGCTTTTATCTCTACTAAATTAGCTCCAAAAGCTTCAAAATAAGCTCCTAGGATTCTAGACTGCGTCCAGGCGGCACGGCCGACGTTGGGGTCCTGCCCGCCTCACTAGACAGTGAAAATCAGGCTCAAAACCTCCAAAAACCACCAGAAAACAGCCAAATTCAACCAAACAACAAAAAAAACTCGACACAATTACCTCCCACTGCTCCCAGAGCAATTCAGCCAACCCTTCCAAGTTCCAAAAACTCCAAATTTTCCCAAACTTCTAGGAGACCTTCCAGAGGACCCCAGGAAAATCCCAGAGCACCCAACACTGCACCAAGGCAACAACTTTGCCCCCAGTTAAGACAAAAAAACTACACCTCTCCTCTTTCAGCCAACTATTCTTCTGACAGTTCTATTCCCTAAAAAGCTCCATCCAGAAGAGATCAATCTTCTTCCAAATCACCCTCTCCTGCTCCATCATTTTAACAACCCTGGTACTCCATCACCAGCACCTCCTTCAACTGAATCAAACAGAAATATCAACCACAACAACAAAAACAGTACCGCTGCTCCAACTAGGCCCCAGGAAAATCAGCCTCCTAGTTCACCTTCTCAAATTTTTTCAGAGGAAGACCAAGAGAATCCATATCTTTCCCTGATTGATCCACCTACTATGACCATTCCAAAATCTCTAGAAATCCAAATTCCGGCTGCTTACAAATTTGATGAGCTTCCAATCTGTAAGTACCAAATTAAATCATCCCATTTCTTCAACAAAAAATAATTACTGATCCAATTCTACTTGTCTAGTTGGCACCCCTCCTCCTGAATCTACTATTGGAGTTGGCAAACCTCTAGAAACTTCTTTGACCCTGGATTATGGAGACATGAAACAACACCTAAGCACCATGTGTTCCAACATGCTGAAAGCCTTCGCCCCCCATGGACCTTTGAATGAATTTGAAAAATCCCTGAGAAAGCGCCTGTTGGATGACCACTGGAAGATGTCTAGGATCATTAAGAACACCTTCCAGCACTCCATTCCTGCCTCTTCATGTTCCTCCTCTGAACTTCCATCCAAACCTATTCCTGACCATTATAACCCACATAATCTCTCCAGCAGGATGCACTTCAAATAACACAGTGCTTCTCACAACCCTAACAAAAAAAAACAACATAAAAATCGGGACCAGCCTCCAAAAGCTTCATCATCCAGACAATGAGCTCCTGCAAAAAGATTAGAAACATAAAACAATTAATAAAAAATAATTTCAGAATTATTTTATTTTATTATATTTTTTTATTTTTAAACAGTACCTTATCCTACTAAACTACTAATCATTAGAAATTTTGAAAATAAAATGTAAATGAACTAACTAAAATAATATGAAATAAATAATTATATATAAAAAAATTGTATCCCCCAGCCAATTGATGAGCTGATCCCCTGATACCTTAACCACATCCAAGTGCACCTTGATGTGGATACACAATTAAATATTTTAAATGGTTAACAATAAAGAATTTAGAAATTAAAAAAAAATAAAAAAAATAATGAAATAAAATAAAAAAAATAAAATAGCATTGCCTGGCCAATTGATGAGCCTTTCCCCACCAATGCTTTCCCACATCCAGGTGGCCCTGATGTGGTAACACCCTATATTTTGATTTTTTAATTTTAAACACCTCCATAAAAAATTAAAAGAAAAAAAGAGAAAAAAGAAAATAATCTGAAACTACTATCTAGCAAAAACATAACAACAAAATCAAAGACAGTCCAGCTCCATAGATGGTACAGTAAGAGAAATTCTGGTCCATAGAAATGATCACTGGGTGGGCTCCCTCCAATAAGTAAAAAAGATGGGAGACCACCAGTGATCCACCGCCCTCCGAAAAAACCAAAGATAAAGAGGCCAGTCCCAAACCAGTTTAAATTCATAGTAGACTTAAAACCTAAATAATAACAACAGAACTAGAATTCAACTGAGACAAACAAAAGACTTGAGACAGACATTCTGGTATAACTGTTCTACAGAGCAGCCAGCTCATCAGTTACCCCCACACTTGCCAAAATAAAATCTAGAAGCCCCCCCTGGGTACCTTCTAGCCAACAAAACCCAACATCCAACACAATAAACCAAAACCAATAAAAGTGGAAAGTCCGGCACTTGAAAACCAAAGGAATTTCCAGTTTAAAGTCATAGTGGAATAAAACCTGTGAAAAGAAACCAATACTAGGGTTCAACCAAATTAAGAGAAATGGTTGGAAACAGACAATCTAAGGTAACTGTTGATAGAGCAGCCAGCCCATCAGTCACCCCCACACTTGCCAAGGCAAAATCTAGAAGCCTCACCTATGGGTACCCTCTAACAAAAGTTTCCAACAAACAGATGCATAGCATCACCACAAAAAACCAAAATTAAATAATGGTCCGTAGTTTATCCTCATTGCGGAGTCAATCTTCTTCATGTCTAGTGCCTCTGGGATAGAACCTCTTCACCTGGTCTGCAGACACTCTCTTTTTCAAGACTGCACCATCCAACTCTTACAAAAAATAAAAACCTCCAGACACCTGAGATCTGACTCTGTACGGTCCATTCCATCTGTCAGCAAACATTTTTCCCCACTGACTCTCCAAACTTCTATTATACACCAAAACCAAACAACCAGGTTTCAAGGGATTTCTGAGTCTATGAGCCAACTTCTTGTTGCAGTACCTGAATGAATAATTCCTAATCTTCATCATTCTAGAGTATGCCCTCTCTTGACATTCCTCTTTACATTCCAACTGTTGCATCATGGCACAGAGCAAATCTTCTGTTGAGTGCACGTCATCGCAATCAATTCAAAGATAAGAGACAGCTTCCAAGTCCACTGGTAGAAAAGCTTTCTGACCAAACATTAACTCGTAAGGAGACTAGCCAGTTGTCCTCTTCACAGTGACCCTATCAGCAAATAAAACCAAGGGTAAATAATGCCTCCACTTTTCAGCACTATCCCCACACATCTTTACCAAAGCATTCTTGATAACTTGATGGCCTCTTTCAACCATGCCTTAAGCCTCAAGATAATAGGGTGTAGCCACTCTATCTTTAGAACCAACACAAGCCACAGCTTCTTTAAATTGAGCACCAAACTCTGGCCCGCCATCAACAGTCACAAACTTCATCAACCCATACCTATAAATCCACTCCTTCTTCAAGAACTCTGCCACATTCTTGGCAGTCAAATTAACCAGAGGCACTGCCTCAACCCAAGCAGACAAATCATCCCTAGCAACAATCAAGTATTTATACCTGCCTTCTTTAATATGGACAGCATCCAGACTGACTCTTCCAAAAACAGTTGTTTCACCAGTAGCACGGCCGACCTCTTTATGTTTCAAGTGACTTCTTCTTTGACATTCTTCACAAGATTGAACCCAACCCTGCACAGCCAACTTCATACCTGGCCACTAAAATCTGTCATCTAATCTTCTATAAGTCTCCCAAAAGCCTCTATGACCCAGTTCTTCATGCAAAGACTTCAACACAACTTCTTGACCCTTCTTCTGAGTCACCACAACTTGAGGATCAGGATGTCTCCTCCTCATCAGCCTTCTTCCTGACACTTAGAATCCAGGACTCTTCTTCTTTATTGCCAACCAAGTATCATCATCACAACTATCTGGCCTCTCCAAGGTCAACAGATATTCCACCATAATAAAATAAAACCCAGACTGACCCCAGGTCTCATCTTCAAAATCCAACAAAACAACATCCAAGGGTACAACTCTGTCATCAAAATCACCCGTGTGGACATGAGCCAATTGACCAGCCCAGCCAGGACACCAATGCTTAAGTTTTGGCACCTCCTTCTCTTTCCACTGAACCTTGTGAGACTCCAGTTCACTAACAAAAACACCCTTTTCCAATTTTGAGCTGTCCCAAACAACAACTCCATCTTCATCAACAAAAACATCCTGATTACAAGAATCAAGATCTGATCCAGCCAGTTTAGCCTCTTGGGGGAGGTCAGAACAATCATCCAGTTTAGCCTTATGGGGGAGGAGAGAAAAATTTTCAGCACCCTTTGTGCTGGCCCTAACCACTGGAACATCTTCATCAAACTCTTCAGAATCAGAATCCTCATCTGTAGGTGGCCTCCTTGATAATCCATCAGGCATCGTAAAAGTTTTTCACAGTTTGTGTACCAGGTCAAAAGAAAAATGTTGAATAAATGCCAATAAAGTGGAGTAAAATTAAATTAAATTCAAATACAATAATATAATATAATATAATATAACACATAATCAAAAAATATAAAGTAATACAATAAAGTATAATTGAATATAATTGAATATATATTAATGTGATGAAGTATATAAAATAACTGTAATAAAATATGATAAAATTAATAAAAATACAATATAATATAATACAATGCAGAGAACTAAAGAAAAATAAAACAACTCAAATCAAATCAAAAAAATTTCATAATATAACATCAAAAAAATAATATTTAAATATTATTTCAATAATTTTATTCAATAACAATTTAAATCTGCATCTTCAAGACAAATATTGAGATGTATATGAGATATGATACTTCGTATGTGCATCCCAAAAAAAATTTTTATGAATGTGTAGCACAATTTTTCATATGGATATTTAAAATGATTTTGTATATTAATATGTAACATGACTTTGCAAGTAAAAATTTTCATAAGCATATTAAATATTAATTTGAATTTGAATAATCTTTTTTTTGTATGGATATTCCATATTGCTTTCAATATATAAATATAAACTATTTAATGACCTTTACATACTAATTACCACCTTGTAAGTGAATATTCAATTAAAAAGTCACTAAATCAAAATCATTGTGAATAATTGTAAAATATTGAAATTTTTATTTAAAAGCCCCTCAATTTATCTAATTTTCTAACAATAATTAACTTCAAAAATTGAGTAAAATCCTTGATTCAATTTCAAAAAATTAATTATGGCTTCTAATGTGGGTTAATTAATTATACAAGAATAACAACTTTAAATAAAATAAATACTTGAAAAATAGACAATGTCAAATGGCTTTTTAACCCCATCTTGAATGGTAGTTTAAAAACAAAGTAAAATATATGGCCTCAAAATGTAAAGTATTTGGAATAATTTCTAAAATTCATCTAATTCAAATGTTAGAATGAGTTAATTTCACATTCAGTATGATACCAAAAAATATTCAATTATACTTCCACAAGATTTCAAGTTGGTTTTCATTCACAGTTCAGTCTGAGTTCCATCTGATTTCAATCCGAATTCAATCTGACTTCAAGTTGAGGACTTGATAGCAATACCCCCCCCCCCAAATATTGTGTGGTGATATCTCTTCTGGAACTTTCTTGAGAAATATACCCAGACAAGTACTGACCCCCTCCAGAACAGGTATAAGTACAAGATTGTCAGCCAGTCTATACCAGGAGCCCAATAAATGATATTTTGACTTATTGGACCTGAGAGAGGGCGTAAAAAATTGCATTTGATGTATATAAATTAATATTTTATTTCATAATAAAATTATATAAGTATTTAATTAAATATAAGTGTTATATTAATTTTATTGTTATATAAATTATTTATAAATTTAAATTAAGCATAATATATTTTATATTCTACAAATAATGGCGCATTCTTATGTATTTAATAATTATAAATTAATATTTAATTAATTACAAACATATATTATAATTATATGTGTAAAGTTGACTTATAATGTAATTAAATTAATTATTTAAATTTATATATTAAAAAAAACTTTTCACATATTATTAAACAATAATATTGCGCACTTTTTGACCCTTAATTGTGTCAGTAAAATTATTAAATAAATTATAACACTTATTTAATAAGATGGTATTAAAATTCTCACTTTAAGTTGGAGATAGCATTAAATTAATTATTTGTTTCATTTAAAATAGTTATTGGATTAATTACATAGATAAAACAATTAATTAAAATTGCTTTATACTAGATTGAATTAATTACATGAATTTTTGCATGAAAATAATTCTATTTGTTTTAATAAAGCCCTATACATCTCACTGTCGTATCTGTTTTGGGTTATTTTACTCACTGTTCTTATGTTTCAGACTTACTTAGTTACTTATTATTTTAACTAATTGTTTTGGGAACTTATGGTGGGAAAATTGGTTACTTATTCACGGGTTAAGTTTATTTTTTCATGTTTTTCTCTCAATCTCTGTGTTTTAGTTCTATTCTTTTCTATTCTTGTTTCATTTTATTACTATTTTGTAATTACTCATTTGTGGCACTTCAGAGGGTCCTTTTCCTATAAAATGCTTTGGATAATCCCCTGTAGCTGCATCATTACTTACACTCAACAAAAATATAAATTTTACTCTATTACATTTATTTTATTTTTTATTAACATTTTTAAAAGTAAATAAATATTCTACGGTTACTCTAAGTCTAATAGTAAATATAAGTGTTTCTGCGCATTGATTTTCATTTAAGATAGACTGAAAAACCTTAACCTTAAACTTAATTTTTTTTCCTTAAAATTTTATACATTCTCTTTTTCTCCCTTAAATCAAAATTTAAATTTTCATAAATTTTTATCTTTTTTTTCTCATTTCCTTGTCTTTTTAAAATCCTAAAATAATTTAAAATCAAGATAAATCAGAATTTAAATCAATATATTAAAATAAAATAAATAAATAAAATAATAATTAAATTTTATTTTTCTCTTAAAATTTATTACATCAAATTATGTTTTTTATTTTTTCCAATTTTTCTTTTTTCTGTCTACAAACTTCAACTCAACCTCTAATTTTTATTTTTTCTTCTATTTTTTTCTTTTATCTAAAGACTTCTCAAACCATCAAAATGACCACAAAACTACTCAACACATATCTTATATCCTGATTCTCTTCAAAACTGAATTTCTTTCTTTTCTAAATCATTTCTTTTATACTATAAAGTTTTACTTCTAAAAAATTATTTCTCTATTTAAAACTTTCTCTAAAACAACATTTCTTCCTTTATGTCTCTTCTTCTTTATGTAAACTACTAAAATTAAAATATAACCTCAAAATAAAATATAATAAAATAAAACTAGAATTTCTTTTTTCTTTCTCAATATCATTACCAATTTTCTTGTTTTTCTTTTTAATAAATAAAGTTTTAATCAGATAAAAAGAAAATAAATTCAACAATATATTAAAGATAAAACTATATACAATCTTTAGGTTTTTTTCTTTCTTTTTCACTTTAACATCCTCTCTTCTATCTTCCATCAAATCAAATCCTTAATTTTTTCCACCATTTTAAAAATCTCTTTTCTACTTTTTTCAAACACCTCCTCTTCTCCAATATCCAGAAAATCTTTGGCTACACTATATGACACTGCATCAATCATTTCATCAGCTTCATTTCATAAATTTTTTACTAAGACTGTCCTGCAAGCTTGACCAGGCTTCCTTGACCACACCTGATCCAATTCACCCTCCCTGGTCAAATCAACTACAATGTGTTTTGGAATCTTGACCCTCAAAGGACCAGCTTCAATGGGTTGCTTGATCTCTGGTTAAGGTTTGAAAATGGGGTCATTTTCTGGTTTGACAGGAAATTCTTCATTTATTTCTGCCTTTTAAAACAAAAAGAATCAAGTAGGATTGGTATTCCCAACTATCTCCACTGTCTCATCATACTCATCCTCAGTAATTAATTGAAGTTACTTCAAGGTTGGAGCTACCTTTACTGCCTGCTCTGATCCATCTTTGACAAGTTCCTCAACTTTTTCTTGCTGAGTCATTGGCTGATTTCCAAAATTAAGGGCGGCCATTCACCCAGAGATCTCCTTTCTCTCCTCCTGATTTAGCCCATCATCTATGCAATCCACTAATGACTCATTATTGATGGGAACTCCCCATATTTCTTCAAAAAATGCTTGATCTTTAGTGATTGACCAAATCTTAGTTAAAGTAAAGCACTCTTCAGTGACTGCACTCTTCTCCAATGCATCACAAGTGAATCAACACCACAAAAAAATCTTGCACATCTTGAAAGGATCTTAAGAAGAAGTGCTCTTGATGCAGAATAAATCTATGGCTACACAAGCTGTTCAGGATGATTTGAATTGTTGTGTGGGGATGAGGTGAAGTAGGAGTAGGGTCTTAATGTTCAGGCATGAACATTTTAAATCATAATTTTTTTCTGCAAAAAAATTTTTTAATTTAAGAAGTATAAAGAGATAAGGTTAATGAATAGTTCTAATTCTTAACACATCTTTCACCTTATACCCACAAATATGTCATTAACCATTTAGAACTCAAAGTAAAAGTCAACCTTTTTAGCCCATAATCCAGTACACAAATCTACACATGAAGTGCAGAAGTAAAATCTACATATCAAATGCATTACCCTTTTTGTTCCTTGATTCAACCATGCTAGTAAATGCTATATCTAATCATTAGAGTCTAAATTATTTAATCATATTCTGATAATCTGAAACCCTAAGCAAATGTGTGGCATAATAGTGCTGTGGTCAATGGTATATTCTAAATGTGAGTATTGTGTGTCACAAGGTAATTAAGGGTCTGTGAGTAGTGTTAGTAATATGGTTAAAGAATCTATGGTTTATATTGGAGGTTCTGTGATAAATTAATGATGGTTTAATAAATAGGTCAATGGGAGGTGGAGTTATCTATATAATTGGTTGTATGGGTTTATCATTCATTAGAATTAAATTATAATATTGTTGTAAATTTGGTTGAAATTATATAAGAATATTATTGTTTACTACCTTTCTTAATGAAAAAGTTTACTCAATCTTAAATTCCTAAATCTTTCTTTGATTATTAAGCTCCAAAACTTTATGTGATTATTTTGAATAATTATTGTCACTTTAAATTTACATTAGTATTCATCTTGAACCTATCTCCAAGAAGTATTAGTTTCTCTTTGACTATTCTTTGAATCACTTCCTCAAAGTATCCCTCTGTGCTTCAAAGTAGTCCTCAATACATTTCACACTCTCACTTACTCAGGAACAACCTCAAACTTGTGCACAGGCCATCAGGTGACGGAGATTTAAGGACTTATTGTCAAGAAGGGATGAAGAGAATACTTACCATCATCAGGTTTAGAGGTCTGAAGAGGATTTTTGAGAGAATATTTTATTCTTTTGATGAATTTAGCAACAACCACAGAAGGAGTGGTTTTAGGAGACCCTAAAGACTTAGAAAGAGGGCTGGGGGCTCTGGCAGGTGTTTCTTTGGCTGAGTAGATTCCAGCAGGTAAAGATTTAGTGGTTGAAGGATTAACTGAATGGATGCATGGTCTTTTGCTGATGAAGCGGAAATCACAATAGTGGTGGTAAGGCATCTGAGGATTTGTCATCTTGCATTTGTAGTTGTTTTGGATGCAGTAGCTGCTAGGATACATGACTTCAGGAGAGTTGATTGTGATAGGTGATTCAGGAGGATCACAAGATGAGTTGTATTTAGAGGGGGGAGTGAAAGTTCTATATAGGCACTCAGCTTCTTTAGAAGTTATGAAATATAGTTGAGGAGAAATGGGGCTAGAACTCATTGTGGAGATAAAGAGATGGTGGTTGTATGGATATTGGTTGAATGAGGAAGTTCAATATTGAAGGGGGGATTTGGCATACCTGCAGGCTGGAGCAGCATGCATATTGAAAATAGCAGTCATTTGACTTATTTCATAATTTAATTTTCTGAAAAGAGCAGCAAGGATTTCTATGTAAATTATGTGGATGGGATTACCAAATAGCTGAGGATTTTCCATTAATTTTATGATGATTGTTTAGTGATTATAGTGTTTAATGACAGCTATTTGGTTGTTTGGATTCTTTTTTCTTTTGGTTCTTGGTTTCTTTTATTTCAAGAAAAATTTTTACTTTGAAGTGTTCTCAGTGTTATCAGTGGATAGCTCAAAATTTTCTCTTATTTTTATGTCCAGATGATATTTTTGGGTTTGATAGCATTTAGATAAAATATTTGTGATTTTCAGTTTTATTAGTTTACTTAGTTTTTTTTTATTGTGGGAGGGTGTTATGTACATAGTTATGTCTTAACTAGTTTCCATATACAAAACTGTGAGAATTGCATCTGTACCTTTTTCTCCAGTTCCACTTGGAGTAGAGTTACTGACACAGTTCTTATAGGTAAGCAATGAATTTATTGGTTCCACTTGGAGTAGAGTTACTGATTCAGTTCTTATAGGTTATGGGATATCCTGCTTAAAGAACATGTCCTTTTCTGTACTGTACTTGTCATACACAAAATTATTGTATTGATTTTGTCTGAGAATAATATCTATGAACCCCGCTTTGATAGCATTACCATCTTTCCTCCTGAGCCTCATTGACATCCTTACTAACAGTTTTGGATGACCCCTCCTTGCATAAACACCTGTGATCCCTTCCAACCTAAACCAATAATCATTTGGGACTGTCCAATACTTCCTTGAGAAGCAAAAACTTTGACAACATTCCACCTTCATCCGTCTAACTCACCACCCACAATCTCTTCAAACCAACCGTACTCTTCATATATACCTTTCACAACACCAGAACCAACCCCAGAACCCCCCAAAACCTTTCCTGACATAGAGGTCAATTCTTTCTCATCATTTTTTGCCACACCACATGTTTCAAGTCCTATTCATACATCTGACTATTATCCTCTCACAAAAATGCCAGCTTCTGATCCCCTTTCTACTCCTCCTGATCAATACCAAGGCAAACTATCACAAATTTATCTTGGTAGGGTTTTTACTATGGCTTCCAAACTAGAAAAGCTTTATATTGAGGGCACCAACTGGCCTGAATGGCGTAAAATGACCTTAATCATGATGAAACAGTGGATTCGTACCACTTCTTACACAACCACCAAAATTTTTTTGTCCAGCCCCTTGACAGAATTTGAAGATTTTCTTGGATGGAACATCATTTTCAACTCCATACCTGGCAAACTTCAAAAATCAATTGATGAAGACGCATCATGCTATAATGCTTTTCAAACCTAAGCCAAAAAATTTGAAGCCTCTACCCATACTCTACAAGCTTTTCTTTTTCATGAACTTTTAGATATTTTTTCCTCTTCTTTCTCAGATATGACTTCTCATATCAGTAAATTCCAATCCCTTGTAGGTCATGTGAAAAGGTCAAACTTTGTATTCAATGAAGGTTTCATCACTTTGTTATTGGCACAAACCTATTACCCTCCAATGCCAATGATATTTATCACTCTGTTAACCAAAATTTTGGAGCACAGTGTGTTACGTCCCAACCTTCTCTCAGTGCAATGGTTTGAGCACTCAAAAATTCTGCCTCAGCTTCAACTTTAACCACTACCTCCACAGCATTAGTCCTTAATACTCCAGTAGATACACTTACTTTCCAAAGAAGCAAAATGGACTCATATTTTTCACCTTACGCAAAACCAAAGAAAATGTGTGTTTTTTTTGTGGAAGTAGAAATCATATACAACCCAACTTCCCATAAAACCCAGATGGTAAATCTTTCAATGTTGAAGTCTGGGCCACATGCAAGGCAAAATTAAAATTGGCTCATCCTATACTTGATTGTATTTGTTGTCAAATCAAATCTGTCTCTAATGCTCCCAAACCATTGTCATCATCTGCTTGATTTACTGAATTGAATCAATCTGATATTGTGGCTCTTGTCACTACTCTTTATGGTGTTGATTTGGGAAAAAAAGAGTGATTAGCATATCATCTATTATCCATTGATGATGCCCTTCTTTACTCAGGAGCCATACATCATGTCACAGGAAATGTAAATTTATTATTCAATTTTAAATCTATAAAACCTGCTAAATTCAATGTGGAAACTGATGCAATTCCTGCTTTTATCACTGGTTTCAGTGATATGTTAATTGCTTGTGTAGATGGTCAAACAGTAGTATTACATGATATTTTTTACTGTAATATGGCAAAACAAACTTTAATATCTCTTTTCAATCTCCTTGACAAAGTGATAAATATTTCTTTTGATTCTAATATTAATATTGTTTTCTCTAGTTTTTCTGGTCCTCTATTCACTTAAACTATTATTAAAGAAAAAGAAAATTGATATTAAAAATAAAAAAACCTGTAGATAAAACCATACAAAAAAAAGAGTTTTTTACAAGCAATATAGACTGTTTAATTGCATCTCCTTTGTCTCATGTTCCCCTTTCCCTTTTTGTTCCACCACTTCCATCTTCATCTTCTATCCCTTATCCCTATGCTCCAGTGAATTTGTTACTATACTGGCACCAATGTCTTGGTCATGCAAGCATTTGGGTTTTAAAGAAAATTTTTAAATTCCAATGCTGCGGCAACTTTCCAACTGACATACCTAACAGAAAATTTTTATGTGATGTATGTAAAGTGGCAAAGGGATAAAGAGATCAAACTGCAATCATTTCTAATAGAGATTTTAAACTCATGGAATTAGTTGTTTCTGATGTAGTAGGCCCTTTACCAGATTTTTCTTCTGGGGTTAAAGTGTAAGCTGTTCTATTTTGTGAAACCTTTTCTACATACAGTGAAGTGCATGTTATTAAATCTAAAACTGAAGTTTTAAACACTTTCATCAATTTCAAGAACAGACTTAAAAACTTAACAAGTTTAAAAATTAAATTCCTACAAACAGATAATTGGAGTGAATACTACAATCGCAAATTTAGCTCTTTCCTTGCAGACGCTGTTATTTTCCATGAACATTCAATGCCATATCACCAGGGGCAAAATGGAAGTTCTGAACGTTTCAATAGAACAATTGGTGACATGCTGAAAACCATCCTTTTTTTGTAGTGGTTTTGATATGAACATGTGGAGCTTTGCGTATCTTTGGGCTTCATAAGTTCATAAAAGACTTCCAAATGTCAACACTGAAAAAAGAACACTATGTGAAATTATATTCAACAAAAAACCAACCATAGGTAGTTTTCTTTTTTTTGGAGAGTGGGATTACGTCCACATTCCTTCAGAAAAATGAAAAAACCTCAACATAGAAGTTTATGCTTCAGAGTTTTAGCATATGCAAACAGAGCGAATGGATTGATTTTTCTACATCCTGAAACTGGAAAATTAGTAGTGTTGTAGAGAGTTCTAAAGTACTAAGCAGTGGACACAATGCAAGATGAGTTGGTTCTTTTTTTCAATTTCTAAAAAGAAGTGCCTGCCACTTTTATTTTTTAAAGAAAGTGCAATAATGTGTAACACTAATATTTGATTTGAAAGTTTATAAGTTGAGAGATGAGTTTTAAAAGATCGGAAAAAAAAAGTATTACTATCTGGAAATTTCTATTCTTAACAAGTGCTTATATCCACAGCTACTCCCTCTTGAAGTGCTCTCTTTGAATATGCCTTATTATAGCAATAAAATAACTCTAATAATAGTCAATCCTACTGAGTCTATATATTCTCTCTATGTTGCAATCTTTCACTATACTATATGAAATACACACACAGATGCACAAATGACAAAAGACTCAGAAATATCTCTAATATATTCTAAACTAATGATTGCAGAAAAATCTAATATCTTATACTTGACTCCACAATTATTAACTACTCGTATGTTAACTAATTATTTGTCAATTTTTATCTCTCCCTTTTTATTACTAGATGTGATACCCTTTTTATATTTTTCCAGCACTCAAAACACATTTCCCTAGTGGATCTCCAGCACTGACTCTAGTGCGACATTAGTAAAACAATAACTAATCTATTAGTAAACAACTACAGCGCCTAAAACATACCCTATTCTTACTAACACTAGTATTAACTTGTTTCAATCATACTCCACATGCGCACTCCTGACTGTACCTTTGTTCTGTTTCAGAACTACTTCCAGGTTTGACTCCTTCTAATGCTGATCCTAGTTGCCTTGAATCTTGAGTAGTTTTGTGATTGAGTCCCTGCTCTCCTTACTTCATTACTAAGTCAATAGTTCTGACAACTCACTTAACTAGTTAACCTTCTACATTACCTGTTTCAGTAAGTTACCACACTAGATGCAGTGCACTATACTTTGCACTTGAGTCCTTCCTTGAGCCATAATTCCTTCCTTAATGCATAACACACAATTATTGGAAAATCCAAATTCATATTGTTCAGTGCTTGAAGTCCAAAATTGATAACACACAATTCCCCATTGTGCGGCGTATCCTGCTGCTAAATCAGAGCACACAGACCCTGAATTCTCTTCTGCGCTTCAATTTCCCTTTGTTCTTTGAAACACACAAATACATATTATATTTTAGCACTACCTACTGTGCTATGAATCCCCTTTGTTATTCCTGGACTATGCAAGCTGATTGGTCCAAAATCAAGCTACCTGCAAGGCGCGTACCACAGTGTCTGCCATGGAAGTTTTCAGTGGTGATGTTAAACAAACAGATCCTGACATTCCACAAACAACAAATAAAGGCTTGTTATCACACATTCTAAATGCACTGATTCTGGGTGATTTCACAGCAGAAAAAATTATGGATGCGCAAGATCTATCAGTGAATCATATAGAACTTAACTCACATTCCATTTCTGAATGCCTACCTACGTCTTATAGTCAAGCCTGCAAAAGAAAAGATGCCACAAATTGGAAAACTGCATGTGAAGAAGAACTTAAAAATTTGTTCTCTATGGGGGTTTGGGATATAGTAGACTTGCCAAAGGGTGTAACTGTATTAGGTGCTAGGTGGGTTTTTTCAATTAAACGAACACCAGAGGGTATGATTTTGAGATACAAAGCGCAATACGTTTTGGTCTTCCAACATTGGCAGGGGCCTTTGTTGTGTGATTCGGCTTTGTTTATGCATGTCTTAATTGACATCTGTTAAGGAATTAGGTATTTTTCAGGTTTTATTCCGTGGATATTGGGTCTGCCAGTATGTGGGTACTATTATTGGATAGCCCCGGTTTTTCTCTATATTTTATGTCTTGAGGAAATTTTTCATATTCTAAGTTTTAAAGGGTCATTTACTAGTTTTTCATTTTAAAATATAGCTGTTTAATTTTGTTTTTTGTGTTTTACGGGCTAACCTTAAGTCTTAGGGTTAAGTGCTTAGTACTGTTGGATAGAGCTAATTTTTCTCTATATTTCATGTCTCAATGTTGTTATTGTGAAATTCCGTGTTTTAAAGGTTTTAGTAGTTGTAGTTAGTTTCTCTAAGTAGATTGGGTGTTTTTAGTGGTTCTCTGGCTTCAGGGAGGCCGTGCCGCTCAGGCGGCACCTCCGACGTTGGGCGGCCCGTCCGCCTCTGTTTTAGAAGGCTGGGGAGCGCTTCTGGAGGGTTTTTTATGCAATTTGGCAGGTACAGGCGCCAGATTGGTGAGTGCGCATGGGCTCTTAGATAGTGGTCTGTGTGTAGATAGTGAAAAGACAGTTTGGGGCAACCTTTATCATCATACAACCATCCGGAGGTGATATCATTGTTCCTCACTCAGTTTTCACTGTTTCTGGCCACAATTTGGCTGTGTTTGTTGCAAGTGAGTTCTTCATTTAACTTAACTTTGGCAACTGTTTTCTCTGTTATAGTCTTGCAAGCTATAGCAAGTATTATTGCTGTCTCTGGTGTGGATTTGCAGCCTACATCAAGTATCTTTTCTGTCTCTGGTGTGGACATTGGTCTACATTTCAATTCTTTGGTCTGGTAGTCTGTCTGGTGACTACTTTCTTGGCTCATCAAGCAGTCAAGTGTATTGGAAAAGGGTCTTTAGCAAAACAGGAACCAATTTACTGTAGCAAGTAAATCTCACTTATTTTTCTAAAGGGACAGGGGATTTTCTCTCTGGTTTTTCTCCAACTCCCTTGGTCAAGGCCTATAGCTAGTACTATAGGATTGTCTACATTTCTGGCGCGCAACGTGGGGAAGAACCTGCTAGTTCTTTGGAATCTCTGTTTTCTTTGGTTGGCTCTTTTTGGTGTTTTGGAATGGAAGAATGGCTTCTGGTTCTGCTATTCCTGTGGTTACTGTCAGTGGGGGGGATGGTCCTCCTGCTGTGATGGTTAGGGAATGTGTTAGGATTAAAACTTGGGATGGTACCAAGTTTAATGGGGAGGATGTCAAGTGGTTTCTAGAGAAGTATGAAACTGCTGCTGGAGTGGATGGTGCTTCCTACCTGGACATGGTGAAGCAGATTATCTTCTTCATTGGTGATAGGGCAGTGGAGAAGGAGATTGTGGCCGTGTCTGGCTACAAGAAGAGGGATTGGAAGCTGCTGTGTAGGGAGATGATTCATAGATGGGGTGTCAGGTTCACTATGGTGGATCTGAAAAAGGATGTCAGTGAATGGAAATCTTATGGTGGTGTTGGTAACTTACACAGTTACAGGAAGTTTCTGCTACAGTTTGATCCGGTGGTGGAATATTTGGTGGAAGTGGAGGAGCTGGCACATGAAAATGCTGCCAAGGATGTTTTTTGGTCTGCCCTGGCTAGAGATGTCAGGATGGATGTGTTGAAGGAGTTGTCAAGAAAGGAATTGATGAAAACTCTTTCTAATGGGGATCAGAAGTTGCCTGCCTTGGATAAGGTGAAGGAGGCTGTTGAGGCCCATTTGAAGTTATTGGCTGTGGACACCTATCAGGAGTGGTGTGCCAAGTATGTCAGTAAAGTCAGTGAGGCTTTGGCTGATGAGGAAGTTAAGGAGAAGAAGGAGGAGAAGAATTTGGTGAAGTTTCCAAAACAGGAGAGGGACCCAATGGTGGAACAGTTAGCTGATCTCACAAAGCAGCTGCACATTTTTGTTCAGGAGGCTAAGAAGGTTAATAAGGCACCTTCTTAGCCTAGAGATTTTGAAAGGAGGGCTGGTAGGAGTGATCCTTGGGTTTGTTCTTATTGCAGTAGGAGAGGTAACAGGTCCAATGATTGTTGGGCGTTGAACAGAGATGTGTCTGAAGGAAAAGTGGAGGTTGATGGCAGGGTTTATAAGTTCCCTGATGGTTCTTTTGTGAAGCCCAGTGAGGGGCAGGCTCCTGTGGATTTGGTCAGGAGGAGGGGAGGTCTCAATCAGAGGAGGCCGAGGTTTGAGGAGATTCCTGATCAGGGGAAATCTTCTGCTAAAGAGAATGAGGATGTCAAGGGCAAGGGGAAGGAGGTCAATAAGGTCTCTTTTTCTACTTCCTTTGATGGTTTGGAGTTGCACTCTTGTGGGGGACAGTCAAGTGGTGAACGCTTGGCTGGTGTTTATGATGTAGAGGCAGGTAAGGTGGGAAGGCCTAAGAGTAGCTCTCAGGCCCAACCAAAGCCTAAGGCATCTAAAGCGGATCCTAAGCTGGGTGCAGCTAGGAGGAAGTACAGCAAAGAGGAGCTGTACAAGATGCAGAAGGGGATTGCTAATATGGGCCCCCCTAGTTTTGGCGCATTGGACATGAATGGTGAGCCAATGCCCATGGATTTTGATTCTGACTCAGAGGAGGATGTCCCTTTGGCCTCATTGCCAAAGCCTGCTGGAGTTAGAGCGTCTGGTGAGGGATCTGGTTTGGTTCCTGTGGATGGTAAATCTGTTGGTGGTGCTGGTCCTCAGGAAAATTCTAGGACCAAGGTGGTGAAGCCAAGGGCTCACTTCAAGAGGTCAGTAGTTGCTGGTCAAGTGAATGTTATGGACTCTGTTCTGGAAAGAATGAATCAGGGTCAGGTTTCCCTATCTTATGGGGAGTTGTATGCTATCAGTCTGGGGTTGGCTGATAGGAAAAAGAAATTGTTGACCAGGAGAAGGGTGTCTTCTGGGGAGGTGGAATACATTTTTGATTCTGCTGAAAAGTTTGGTGAGGGGTTGGAAACTCATTTTTCTGCTCCTCTGGGATATGTCAATGTCACTCTGAATGGCAGGGGGGCAAGGGCATTGGTGTATTCAGGTTCACAGATAAACCTGATTTCCTTATTTGAGGCAACTCATTTGGGCCTCCCCATCAAAACTGGTATTGGTGGAAACTTGAGAGGAATTAGTGGCCATGTCACTGAATTGGTCGGAACTTCCTAATTTGTGAAGTTAGATGTTGGTGGAGCCTCAGGGAAGGTTCATTTTTACATTGCTAAAGGTAATGTAAAAGCAGTTTTGGGTGGGCCATTCTTGATTTATTTCCAGGCATGAATTGGCTATCAGTATGAACTGGGAATCAGTTTGGAGTTGACTGGTGAAGATGAAAGAAGACTTCACATGAGTTTATCATCCCCTGGAGAGGATGGTTGGGAGACCAGGCCTGGCTTATCTTCAATGTGCCAGTGTATGGACTGCTGCAGGAGAAGGAAGGAAGTGGGTGCTGCTTCCGGTTCTTTGGAGTGTGGCTAAGGCTCTATTGAGAGTCTGTCTTTTTTATAGTGATGAGGGCTGATAACCCAAGTTCTACAACCTCTCCCCAAGGTGAGGAAATCCCAGGTTGTAGTAGGTCAGCTCCCTTGGAGATATACCAAGTGGATTTTCAACTTTCTCTTTTTAATGTTTCTCTTCTCTGCAAGTATTCATCAAATTTTTTATCAAGTCTCTGTTCTCTTTCAAGATATTTAATTATTTTTAATTCAAGTTCAAAAAAGAAGATTGGTTATATATCTTTATTGAAAGATATGGGGAAAAGCTTTGGGGCGGTGAGATTGGTGTCTAAAAGTAAGTCCTCCCAATTTTGCACCGCTAGGGTTTCTTCTACACCTTTCAAAAACATTACCTGGGCCATACCTGTGAGCATTGGGGAAACCCCTGGTTATTTTTGTAGGTCAGAAGAAAACTCAAGAAAAGAAAAACAAAAATTTCAAAATAATTTGAGAAAATCAAGAAAAAAATCTGAAGATAATGAAGAAGGAAGATTTAAAATATTTTTGTGAAGATCGACAAGATCTATTTTTGGGCCTCCAGAATGAGGTTAAACTGCGGAAGATCATCAAGATCTATTTGTGGGCCTCCAGCAAGAGGATAAACTGCAATATTTAATAAGAGTTGATTCTGAAGATGAATAAAGATTTGAAGATTTAGAAGATGGAAGTGGAGATGAAGATTTGGGATTGCGGAAAAGCTGTGGAGTGGTGAGATTGGGGTCTAAAAGTAATTCCTCCCAATTGTGCACCGCTAGGGTTTCTTCTACACCTTTCAAAAACATTACCTTGGCCACACATGTGAGAAATGGGGAAACCCTTGGTTTTTGTTCCAGGTCTGGTGGTGAAGATGTCCTGAAGATCCCTCAAGTGGAAGGTGGAGCGGCAAAATATAAGAAGGTGGCGCAGAAGATTAGGACTGTCAATGAGCCTATGCCTGTGGATTTGAGCCCGCCTTTGAAGAGACCCCCTTTGTCAAGAGATACGTACTGTACTCCTTTGGTGAAGAATCCTCCCAAATTTGTAGAGACGGCTAGAGTGACTGCGGAGAGGTTGAAGGTTGTTAATTTTGGTCCTTATGGGTGGTTGTCAGAAGAAGAAAAGAATTTGTTGTTGCACGGTATTGTGCTGAGGGAAAGAGCTGTGGCATTTGTTGAAGAGGAAAGGGGTGAATTGAAACACTCTTATGGGGAACCTTACTTGATTCCTGTGGTCTGTCGTGAACCTTGGCAAATCAAACCTATACCAATTCCAGTTGCTATCAGAGAGGATTTTGTAGAGATTGTTAGGGAAAGAGTCAGGACTGGGTTGTATGAACAATCGACTTCTAGTTACTCAAGTCCGGTGTTCTGTGTAAAGAAGCAGAATGGAAAATTGTGGGTAGTCCATGATCTTAGAGCCTTGAATAGAGTCACTATCAGGGGCGCTGGTATTCCACCAAGTGCAGAGGACTTTGTTGAAGCTTTTGCTGGAAGGGTGTGTTATGGTTTGGGAGATATTATGGGTGGTTATGATTAGAGGGAACTCCACACGGATTCAAGGCCTCTCACAACATTTGAGACTCCTTTGGGAAGATTTCAGCTCACTAGGTTGCCTCAAGGAGCAACCAATTCAGTGGCAGTTTATCAAGCACAAATGGCTTGGATTTTGCAGGATGAGGTCCCTACTCATGCTGGTATTTTCATTGATGATGGTGGAATTAAAGGACCATCCACTGATTATAATAATGAGGTGTTAGTGGAGAACCCAGGTATAAGGATGTTTGTCTGGGAATATGCAATCACTCTAGAGAGAGTGTTGTTTAGGATTGAAGAGGCTGGTCTGAACATTTCAGGGTCAAAAAGTCTGCTGTTGTGTTCCTTCTTTGGAAATTCTGGGTCATGTGGTATGTAAAGAGGGAAGGATTATGGCAAAGAAAAAGGTTATTAAAATTCAGTCAAGGCCAAGGCCTAAAAATACCACTGAAGTCAGGGGGTTTTTGGGTGTGTGTGTTTATGTCAGGATTTTAATTAAAGATTTTTCTTTGTTGGCTTTACCTTTAAGGAGGCTAACCAGGAAAGATGCAGATTGGGAATGGACTGAAGAGTGTGAAGAGGCTTTTCAGAAGTTGAAGAAGGTGGTTGGTGAAGATATAATTCTTCACAAGTTGGATTATGGTGTTAATGCTGGAAAACTTCTTCTGGCAGTAGACTCAAGCTATATTGCTGCTGGTGCTGTTTTTTCTCAGGAAGATAAGACTGGGAGGGTCAGACCAGTAAGGTATGAGTCTGTGGTGTTTAATGAGGTGGAATCTAGGTATTCTCAGCCTAAGTTGGAGTTGTGTGGCATAGCAAAAATTTTGAAGAAGCTACAGACGGTTTTGTGGGGGCAGACTTTTGATCTGCAGGTGGATGCAAAATCTTTGGTTCAGATGATCAATACACCTAATCTTCCAAATGCGCCGATGACTAGGTGGGTGGCATTTATTCAGCATTTTTCTTTTGACCTGGTACACAAACTGTGAAAAACTTTTACAATGCCTGATGGATTATCAAGGAGGCCACCTACAGATGAGGATTCTGATTCTGAAGAGTTTGACGAAGATGTTCCAGTGGTTAGGGCCAGCACAAAGGGTGCTGAAGATTTTTCTTTCCTCCCCCATGAGGCTAAACTGGATGATTTTTCTGACCTCCCCCAAGAGGCTAAACTGGCTAGATCTAATCTTGTTTCTGGTGATCAGGATGTTTTTGTTGATGAAGAGGGAGATGTTGTTTGGGACAGCTCAAAATTGGAGAAGGGTGTTTTTGTTAGTGAACTGGATTCTCATAAGATTCAGTGGAAGGACGTGCCAAAATTTAAGGATTGGTGTCCTGGTTGGGCTGGTCAATTGGCTCATTTTCACGCTGGTGATTTTGATGACAGGGTTGTACCCTTGGATGTTGTTTTGTTGGATTTTGAAGATGAGACCTGGGGTCAGTCTGGGTTTTATTTTGTTTTGGTGGAATATCTGTTAACCTTGGAGAGGCCAGATAGTTGTGATGATGATACTTGGTTGGCAATCAAGATGAAGAGCCCTGGATTCTATGTGTCAGGAAGAAGGCTGATGAGAAGGAGACATCCTAATCCTCAAGTTGTGTTGACTCAAAAGAAGGGTCAACAAGTTGCGTTGAAGTCTTTGCATGAAGACCTTGGTCATAGAGGCTTTGGGGAGACTTATATAAGAGTAGCAGACAGATTTTGGTGGCCAGGTATGAAGTTGGCTGTGCAGGGTTGGGTTCAATCTTGTGAAGAATGTCAAAGAAGAAGTCACTTGAAACCAAAAGAGGTTGGCCGTGCTACTGGTGAAACAACTGTTTTTGGAAGAGTCAGTCTGGATGCTGTCCATATTAAAGAGGGCAGGTATAAATACTTAATTGTTGCCAGGGATGATTTGTCTGCTTGGGTTGAGGCAGTGACTCTGGTTAATTTGACTGCCAAGAATGTGGCACACTTTTTGAAGAAGGAGTGGATTTATAGGTATGGGTTGATGAAATTGGTGACTGTTGATGGCGGGCCAGAGTTTGGTGCCGAATTTAAAGAAGCTGTGGCAAGTGTTGGTTCTAAAGTTAGAGTGGCTACACCTTATTATCCTGAAGCTGTAGACATGGTTGAAAGAGGCCATCAAGTTATCAAGAATTCTTTGGTAAAGATGTGTGGGGATAGTGCTGAAAAGTGAAGGCATTATTTACCCTTGGTGTTATTTGCTGATAGGGTCACTGTGAAGAGGACAACTGGCTATTCTCCTTACGAGTTAATGTTTGGTCAGAAAGCTGTCCTAGAAGTGGACTTGGAAGCTTTCTCTTATCTTGGAATTGATTGGGATGACGTGCACTCAACAGAAGATTCGCTCTGTGCCAGGATGCAACAGTTGGAATGTAAAGAGGAATGTCAAGAGAGGGCATACTCTAGAATAATGAAAATTAGAAATCAATCAGTCAGGGATTGGTACAAGAAGTTGGCTCATAGACTCAGGAATCCTTTGAAACCTTGTTGTTTGGTTTTGGTGTATAATAGAAGTTTGGAGAGTCATTGGGGAAAAATTTTTGCTGACAGATGGAACGGACCTTACAGAGTCAGATCTCAGGTGTCTGGAGGTTCTTATGTTTTGGAAGAGTTGGATGGTGCAGTCTTGAAAAAGAGAGTGGCTGCAGACCAGGTGAAAAGATTTTATCCCAGAGGCACTAGACATGAAGAAGATTGACTCCGCAATGAGGATAAACTATGGACCATTCTTTAATTTTGGGTTTTTTTTGTGGTGATTCTATGCATCTGTTTGTTGGAAACTTTTATTAGAGGGTACCCATGGGTGGGGCCTCCATATTTTACCTTGGCAAGTGTGGGGGTAACTGATGGGCTGGCTGCTTTATCAACAGTTACCCCAGATTGTCTGTTTCCAACCCTTTCTCTTAATTTGGTTGAACCCTAGTATTGGTTTCTTTTCACAGGTTTTAATCCACCATGACTTTAAACTGGAAATTCCTTTGGTTTTCATGTGCTGGACTCTTCACTTTTATTGGTTTTGGTTTATTGTGTTGGATGTTGTGTTTTTTTGTTAGAAGGTACCCAGTGGGGGCTTCTAGATTTTATTGTGGCAAGTGTGGGGGTAACTGATGAGCTGGCTGCTCTGTAGAACAGTTACCCCAGAATGTCTGTCTCATGTGTTTTGTTTTTCCTAGTTGAATTCTAGTTCTGTTGTTAATTATTCAGGTATAAGTCCACTATGACTTTAAACTGGTTCGAGACTGGCTTCTTTATCTTTGGTTCTTATGTATTGGCGGTGGATCACTGGTTTTCTCCCATCATTTTTACTTATTGGAGGGAGCTCACCCAGTGATCATTTCTATGGACTGGACTTTCTCTTACTGGACCATCTATGGAGCTGGACTGTCTTTGATTTTGTAGTTATGTTTTTGCTAGATAGTGGTTTTAGATTATTTTCTCTTTTTTCTTTTTTCTTTTAAATTTTTTATGGAGGTGTTTAAAATTATAAAATCAAAATATAAGGTGTTACCACATCAGGGTCACCTGGATGTGGGCAAGCATTGGTGGGGAAAGGCTCATCAATTGGCCAGGCAATGCTACTTTTTTTTTTTATTTTATTTCATTTAATTCTGTGTTTCATTATTTTTATTATCTTCTTTAATTTCTAAGTTTTATTGTTAATCATTTAAAATATTTTATTGTGTATCCACATCAAGGTGCACTTGGATGTGGGTAAGGTATCAGGGGATCAGCTCATCAATTGGCTGGGGGATACCAGTTTTATTTTCTTATAATTATTTATTTCATATTATTTTACTTTATTTATTGTTCATTTACATTTTATTTTTGAATTTTCTTATGATTAGTAGTTTAGTAGAAATTATAAAAAAAAAAATCTGAATTTATTTTGTTGCGTTATTTTATTATTATGTTTCTAATCTTTTGCAGGAACTCATTGTCTGGATGATGAAGCTTCTGGAGGCTGGTCTGGATTATGATTTCGTTTTTGTTTTTTGTTGGGGTTGTGGAGAGCACGGTGTTCTTTGAAGTGCATCCTGCTAGAGAGATTATATGGGTTTGGATGGAAGTTCAGAGGAGGAAGAAGAAGAGGCAGGAATGGAGTTCTGGAAGGTGTGCATAATGATCCTAGACATCTTCCAGTGGTCGTCCAGTAGGCGCTTTCTCAGGGATTTTTCAAAGTCATTCAAAGGTCCATGGAGGGCGAAGGCTTTCAGCATGTTGGAAAACATGGTGCTTAGGTGTTGTTTCATGTCTCCATAATCCAGGGTCAAAGAAGTTTCTAGAGGTTGGCCAACTCCAATAATAGTTTCAGGAGGAGGGGTGCCAACTAGACAAGAAGAATCGGATCAGTAATTATTTTTGTTGAAGAAATTAGATGAATTAATGTGGTACTTACAGATTGGAAGCTCATCAAATCTGTAAGCAGCCAGAATTTAGACTTCTGAAGGGTTTGGCATAGTTATAGTAGGAGGATCAATCAAAGAAAGATACGGATTCTCTTGGTCTTCTTCTGAAGGATCCTGAGAAGGTGAACTGTGATTCTGATCTTCCTGGGGCCTAGTTATAGCAGCAGGGTTGTTTTTGTTGTTGCTGTTGTTGTTGTGGTTAATATTTCTGCTTGGTTCAGTTGGAGGAGGTACTGGTGATGGAGTACCAGGATGGTTGAAAGATGGAGCAGGATAGGGTGATTTGGAAGCAGATGGATCTCTTCTGGATGGAGGTTTTGAAGGAATGGAACTGTCAGAAAAATAGTTGGCTGACAGAGGAGAGGTGTAGATGTGTTGCCTTGATTGGGGACGAAGTTTTTGTCTTGGTGTAGTGCTGGGTGTTCTGTTTTCTTCCTGGGGTCCTTTGGCAGGTATCTTAGAAATTTAAGAAATTTGGCAATTTTGGACTTTGAAAGAGTTGATTGCATTGCTCTGGGAGAAGTAGGAGGTGATTGTGTAGAGTTTTTTTCATTGATTGATTGAATTTGGCTGTTTTCTGGCCGTTTTTGGAGGTTTTGGCCCTGATTTTCACTGTTTGGTGAGGCGGGCGGGCCGCCTGGATGCGGTCTAGAAGCCTAGGGGTTGATTTCGAAGCTTTTGGAGCTAATTTAGCTGTGATAAAAGCAGTTTCTTGAGAAGCTAAGGCTGGTCTTTTGGGAAGAGTGCGGGAAGCTGAACTTCTGGATCTTCTGGAAGGAGCTGACGATAGAGAGGAAGAGGATGGACCAAGTTCTGGAGATGTATTTGTCAGAAGGAGAAGGCGGATGAATAGGATAGTGGGCATCTCTGTCACATTTCTTTTTTTTGGAATAGCAAGAGTCACAGGCCCTGTTGTAGAATTTGGCTTCTGGATTTGGAAGAGTGAATGTGCAAGGTCTGCACATGTGGATGCATTGTTTGCAGGCATAGTCCCTGGGAGCAGTGAAGCAAGGAAGAGTAGAGGAGTCAACAGCAGGGGATCCAGAGATGGTCTGTGGTGTAAAAGGTGATGAAAAGGATAAGAGAAGATTTTGTCAGTGATGAGTAGAAGATGAAGTGAAGGCGGACACTCCGTGGGTTTAGCTGTGGGTGTATTGCATGAAATTGGCTGGGTCAGATTCATGCAAGATTCTTACAGTCCTCTATGACTCTAAACTGGAAATTTTAGTAGTCCATCAAGACTTTAAACTGAAAATTTATGTTTTCAAGGATAGTCCCCCAAGACTTTAAACTGAGGATTGTTGTTGGTTTAGTCCCCCAAGACTTTAAACTGAGGATTTTTATTGTGTTAGTCCCCCAAGACTATAAACTGAGTAATGTGTGTTGTTGTTGGTGTTGGGTTTGAAAGATTGGTGGAGGGTATCCACAGGGGGAGCCTCCGAATTTAGAAAAGGCAAGTTTGGGGTAATTGATGGGCTGGCAGCTCTATTCACAATTACCCCAGAATGTTAGTTTTCTCTCTGTGTCTTAATGTGGTTGATCTCTGGTTCTGGGTTTATGATTTAGGTTTTTGAGTCCTCCAAGACTTTAAACTGAGGGTTTTTGAGTCCCCCAAGACTATAAAATGAGGATGGTCCCCCAAGACTTAAAACTGAGGGTTTTTTGTGGTTACATCCTATAGAGGGTGTGGTCAATTTTTCTTTTCTGAATCAAACTCAAGTACTAGTGGAATTACAGAGGGAATCAAGAGATGAAATGTAGTGTTTAAAATTAGCCTTGAACTGGTGAATGAGGTGTCTTCTGTTCTCAATTTCCTGTGGATCTCTAGCAGGAGTGGATTGGAAGTAGTGAAGCAGAAGTTGTTTCTGTTGAGATGTGTGTTGTTGAAACTTGGCCTTGATGGTGGGCAAGTGGTTTAATGTTGGTGGTGCAATGGATCCTACATGTTATCATCACTATCAGAAGATGGAGGAACTGAGAAGTCATCAGTTTTAAAGTTGAAGGAAGAAATGAAAGTTCCTTAATATCAGATGGACCAGGGATGGTGGAACTTGTTGTTTTATGGGTTGTGGCACTCTTCTGCGAAGGGTGAAGCTTTTTGTTTAATCTGGGTATCAGGATGGATGGCCTGGATCTTTTGGTGCTGGTAGAAGATGGGCCAGGATGAGGTGGAGGTGAATCTGTTGTGGAAGATAGTGGACCAGGTCTGTGGCAGGTCTTCTTTCTAGATTGGCAGACATCGCAGGACGTTCTGTAGGGATGGACAGGTGGTTTCATGGTGCAGATTAGATTATTGTTGATGCAGTATTGGCAAGGACCCATTTCACAGGCAGATTTGGGAAGAAGGTTAAACATGGTGGTTAAATGAAGAAAGAATGTGGACATTCTTAATTGGAGGGAGGATGTGGTCTTCCAAAATTGGCAGGGGCCTTTGTTGTGTGATTTGGCGTTATGGTAAGGTAAACTCTTACAGTCGCCTTGCTGTAAGCAGAATCCGGAGGAGATATGTGGATTTAGCTGAAAACCCCGTCCTTCCAATAAAATAACAAAATGAGAATTCTAAATCACTAAGCTACCCAGTCTACTTGGATCTGATTGATAAAAATAATGAAACTCTAAAATATTTAACGCTTATTGAGATTTAAATAAAAGTGGCTGTTGATAAAGAAATACTGAATACAACAATTAAGGTGTACCAGTGAAAGATCTGAAAAGATTGACTTTTATGTTTTTATAATAATTTGAATTTTTATGAGACAGCAATAATCAAGTCCCAGTGAAGAAGACCTTTCTAAAGATACCTGTATGAAGTGCGATTTAAATTGTTGAGTAGTATTTCTAAAATTTTATTTATAAAATATAATGTTATAAGGGTATTACAAATTTATTTAATTTGTTGAGTAATAAAAAATGAGACCATGGTGGTTAAAGATTAAGCTGTATGATGTATTCCCCCCTCTCAATTTCGAGTTTGAGAAGCGCTTAAGTATTCCTAGTCACGTGCCTAAGTTTTCCCCTCCAGAGCTCTTCCTGAGTCAATCCGGAGTCCTTCTGGACTTCTGGACTCAATTAGAACCTTAAAACTATAATAAAACATCTAGAAAAATTACACATAATAGAGCTACTTCCCTTTTATATTCCAAACTAATTTTTGTAGTCTGCGTAGCTCTAATTATCCCGTAACAATTCATCAAAGTTAAGTAATTTTCTGAAAACGTAAATATTTCTATAAAACTTTAAAATTCATTTAAAAATATAAGAAAAATAGTAAAAATTCTGGAAAAATTTCCTAAGGTTCTTGAGTGACTTGACTTGATACTTATAATTTTTTAGACCATAAAAATAAGTTTTCTCCGTAAAATAAATTGTTTTTGTGTAGGTGTTCGCTCGTGACCAATTTCTTCATATTTAAAACCCAAATAAATTAAATAAAACCCTTTTATATATAAAAAAATAATAATGCCAATCTTGCACACCGTAATAACTCCATTTACGTACTTAGGTGCCATACTAAACTTTAGGCTACCACATCCTCCCTCCAATTGAGAATGTCCCCATTCTTAAAACTTTGCATAAGTGTTCAAACACAATATTCATCTTTAACCTTCAACCACCATCTTCTTTAATCAACTATAAAATTCATCTTCATCAATATGTCTTCCAAAGAACTTGTCGCTCCATGTGAACTCTGTGCTCAATACCAAGTACCTTGTTTAATGTCCAACCCTAATCTTTCTGGCAGGACAGCTTGCGACTTATGCCGTGTGAAAAAAGTCAAATGTAACTGGCCATCAGTTCCTTCTAAAACAAACATATCTTTAGGACCAGCAGCTCTCCCTGATCCCTCAACTTCTAAAAAGCGATCCAAAATTCCTGTCTTCTTAAAACAAATAAGATCAAAAACAGCTTCAAAAGTTCAATCTTCATCAGCGGATCCCGGCCTAATTTTGCCTTCACAAGATCCTAATCCTATAACGCCAGTACCCCCAACTAACTTTGCTGAGACTATATTTCCTGGCTCTAAATGTAAGACCCTATTTATCTTACTAAAAAAAACTTTTAATCAAAATTGACTAAACCTATGACTTAATAACATATTTGAACTTCTAGCTGTCGAAATAACCAACACTGATGATGTTGGTAGAGTGAAGACGGACAATATCAATCATTATCCAAATTTTCATCGCTATCTTTTTCTTGACTTTACTAATGAGTTGAAACGAAAAATGCTGGCCTATTTTAAAGAAACTCCAGCTAATAACCATGAAGACCTCATGGAAAGAAGAATTTTAATGCAAAGCTTTGACAATGATGTTGAACAATTTCAAAGAAATTATCTTTTCTAAAAGTATAACTTGATAAAATTTTGTTTTTGCTTGGTCTTCTTTAACTTTCAACATAAATGTTGTTTTCTTTCTTCTCTGGCTTGATATAACATAAAATAAAATAATATAAATCTTGTGATGATTCCACTACTGAGAGCAAGGTTTGAATCCCTTCAGACTCCCATATACCAGTCTTCCTTCTTGTCACAGCATTGAGAGAGTGGATCTTCCTATGAGCCGAATACTCCTGATTCCAACCTCATAGGGCCCCCCACTTAGCCGAATTCTATGATTCAAATCTCGCCATAAGGTCCTCCAAGCTTCACACCAAAAATGGCCTAACACTGAGGCACTAAAAAAATCATTCCCTAAAATCAAACTACCATCCTAACTTCTGATTCCTTCATCACAATTTTCAAACTTTGCTATGCAGCAAACCCATAAAATACTTTTGCCAGGCTTCCAATAATAATATTAACTTTAGACCATGTTAAAGCGCCACAAATTTCACCTAATTAACCATTATGCTTTCCTTAGCATCATTACCACCTAAAATTTTAACATCCTAAAGCTTATCAGCACCCAATTCCTGAAATAATTGAATAACCAGTTTAGAGTCTTAGTGGACAGTGATAAATTAAATGATTGAATTGAGTTATCCAAACAAGATTGACATTCCAATTTAAAGTCTTGGTAGACCAAACATATAATCAATTGCCAGTTTATGGTCTTGGTGGACCAAAGATCGTTTAGGTGCATAAATAACTTGATATATTCCTAAGTAAGGCCTAGGCTTGACCAAAGATTGAATAAATTTGATAATCCAGTTTAATGTCATAGTGGACCAAACATTTGATCGACAAGTAATCCAGTATAAGGCCATAGTGGTCCAATGAATGTTGAATTATCCTGCAGATATTAATTTTCCAGTTTAAATTCATAGTGGACTAAACAATGAATGAACTACCAGTTTAAAGTCATGGTGGACCAAACATTTAATCGATAAGAAATCCAGTTTAAGGTCATGGTGGATCCAACAGCTTGATAATAGTCCAGTTTAGGGTCTTGTTGGACCTAATCATTTGATAACACTCCAGTTTAAGGTCTTGGTGGACCTAACATTTGATTGATAAAATTAAAAATAAAAAAAATCTGTCTCCCAAAAATAACCATAAAATCTTGAACATTCTTGAAATTCAGTTTAAAGTCTTGAAGGACTAATAGCTCCAATATAAAATCTTTAATGACAGTCTTGAAAATTAGCCAGTTTAAAGTCTTGGAGGACTAACAGCTCCAAAATTCGTATAAAACCTTAAGGAAAGTCTTGAACAGTAGCCAGTTTAAAGTCTTGGAGGACTAACAGATCCAAAATATGTATAAAAAACCTTAAAGAACTTCTTGAACAGTAGCCAGTTTAAAGTCTTGGAGGACTAACAGATGTCTTGAAGTAAAATCCCATTGGTATTGAGTTCACCTAGACCCTGTTTCCTGTCTAAACTAAATGAATAAAACTAAAAAGAATGAAGACTGAAAAATAAAACTAAGAATTATAATAATAATTTTGATTTAATTAATTGTTTTTTTTTTTTTCTTTTTTGATTTTTTTATTATTTTATTTTTATTTATTTATTTTTATTTTTAATTTTATTTATTTTATTTTATTTTATTTATAAATTTAAAATAAAAGATTTTAGAAAAGATAGTTTTGAAATAAAAGTTAAAATTTAATTTTTAAAGAAAGATAAACGAGTGTGAAAAGAAAGATAAAAAAATTAATAAAAAAAATGTTCAAAATAAAATTTTAAAAGATGCCCCCCGGCCATTTGATGAGCCGTACCCTTGACATCATACCCACATCCAAGTGCAACTTGATGTGGTTACACAATTTTGAGAAATTGAAAAGAAAAGAAATTAAATGAAAGTTTTTAGAAGATAAAATTTATAATGATGATCACTGGGTGGGCTCCCTCCAATTTATAAAATTGATTAGAGACCACCAGTGGGAATCACCTTTACAATAATTCATAATATATATTAAAGAAAAGAAATCACAATCTAACATAAAAAAAATCAAAAACAAAATAAAATAAAAAGAATCTTGAATCCGGCGTTGAGAGCAGTGTCTCTTGATTCATTCCAGTTTATAGTCTTAGTGGACTTCCTAAAATTAAAAGACAAAGCCAGGGTTCAACTAGAAACAGGGAAAATTTTGGAAACGAACATTATGGGGTAATTGTGTATAGAGCAGCCAGCCCATCAATTACCCCCACACTTGCCAATATTAAATTAAGAAGGTTCCCCTGTGAACACTTCTTCCAATAAATTTTTAAAAAAAAATTCCAACACTATCTTCACCCATATTTAAAGAATTTTATGTTTTTTGAAAATTTCAAAGAAGGTCTTCTTGAATTTCGTTAAGTTTCATCATAGTTTTGTCGACCATATACAATGTAACAATAGTAAAGTATTTTGATAAAAAAAGAAGATAGTTTATCCTCGTTGCAGAGGTCGATAAGATTTTTATAAACATCATAGTTTATCCTCATTGCGGAGGAATCCATATAATTTCATAAATGTCATAGTTTATCCTCATTGCGGAGGTATTCATTAAATTTTGTCGATATCATAGTTTATCCTCATTACGGAGGAAGACTTCGGCACTACTGGTGCCTCTAGGATAGAACCGTTTCACTTGATCGGCCGCTACCCTCTTCTTCAATACTACTCCATCCAAATCTTCTAACACATATGAACCGCCAGAAACTTGCTCCTTGATTTTTTACGGTCCATTCCACCTATCTGAAAACATCTTGCCCCACTGACTTTCCAAACTCCTATTATACACCAGGACCATATCACCTGGGTTCAAAGGTTTCCTTAATCGATGTGCCAACTGCTCATCCCAATATCTAACTGATTGGTTTCTGATCTTCATCATCCGCGAATATGCCTTTTCTAAATATTCTTCTTTCTTTTCTAGCTGCATCATTCTCGCACACAATAATTCTTCAGTAGTTTTGACCGTGTCCCAGTCAACTCCGAGATATGATTCAGCTTCTAAATCAACCGGTAAAACTGCTTTCTGTCCAAAAACAAGTTCATAAGGTGAAAATCCGGTCGTCCTTTTGGCAGTGATTCGATCAGCAAATAAAACTAAAGGTAAATAGTGCCTCCACTTTTCAGCACTTGTCCCACACATTTTAACTAAAGCATCCTTAATAACTTGATGCCCTCTTTCAACCATGCCTTCAGCTTCAGTATAATATGGGGTTGCTACCCTTAATTTTGATCCAACTTTCAATACGGCCTCTTTAAACTCTGTCCCAAATTCAGGACCTCCATATACCGTCACCAACATCATCACCCCATACCTATATACCCAATTATTCAAAAAAAATTCTGCCACTTGTTTGGAAGTTAAATTAATAAGAGGCGCTGCCTCTACCCAACCAGATAAATCATCTCTGGCCACAATTAAATATTTATACCGTCCCTCTTTTACATGAACAGCATCTAAACTAACTCTCCCAAAGAGCGTATATTCACCGGTCGCGCGTCCAGGTTCTTTTGGCCTTAAATAACTTTGTCTTTGACATTCTTCGCATGACTGAACCCACTGTTTAACAGCCATCTTCATGCCAGGCCACCAAAATCTATCAGAAATTCTTCTAAACGTTTCTCCAACGCCTCTATGCCCGAGATCTTCGTGCAGTGATTTCAAAACTAATTCTTGCCCCTTCTCTTGAGTTATAACTACTTGAGGATTTGGATACCTTCTCCTCATTAAGCGTCTACCAGATAGGTAAAACGTAGATGACTTCCTCTTGATAGCCACCCATTCATCATCTTCACAATCTTCTGGTCTCTCTAAAGTCAACAAATATTTGACTAACAAAAAATAAAAACCAGTCTGACCCCAGAATTCATCTTGAAAATCGATTAATATAACATCAATAGGGACTTCTCTATCACCAATATCACCTGCACATGAATGAGCCAATAATCGTTGACCCCTAAATAAATTTTTAACCGAGCTATGTCGTTGTTTTTCTTCTGAACCTTTGGATCCTTCGTAAACCGTATTTGTAAATACCTCTTTCTCTTTATCCACCCTTTTATTTAAATTCTCTAATTCTCCAACATATACACCATTCCTTAATTTACTACTATCCCACACTACCAATCCATCTTCCTCTACATACACTACATCTTCTTCTACCTCCTCTCTGCCGAATTTATCTACACCTATTCCAACACCTTTATTAACATAAAAACTATTTTCCAGTTTATCCTCTTGGTGGAGGTCATCAACACCATAATCTAAATACAATAGTATTTCCAGTTTAACCTCATGGGGGAGGTATGGAAAGTCTTCAGCTCCTTTAGTGCTGGCTTTGATAATAGGTATATCTTCATCAAACTCTTCTGAGTCTGAATCTTCTTCAGTGGGTGGCCTCCTTGATAAACCATCTGGAATAGTAAAATTTGCCAGGCTTATGAACTAAATCAAATGAAAAATGTTGAATAAAAGATACCCATCTCGTCACGGGTGCGTTCGGTAAACTTGGGGAATTAATCATCTGGATTAACGATTTTGCATCCACTTGCAACTCAAAATGTTGCCCCCACAAGATATGCTGAAGTTTCTTCAGTATTTTCGCCACACCACATAATTCCAATTTTGGTTGAGAATATCTTGATTCGACCTCAGTAAATACTACAGATTCATACCTAACTGGCCTGATGTAACCAGCTTTATCCATCTGAGACAAAACCGCCCCTGCTGCAACCTGACTTGAATCAACTGCTAAATAAATTCTGCCAGCATCTTTTCCATAATCAAACTTGTGCAGGACTAAATCCTTCCCCACAACCTCCTTCAACTTCACAAACGCCTTCTCACACTCTTCATCCCACTCCCAGTCTGCATCCTTTCTCGTTAACCGTCTCAATGGAGCTGCCAATGAAGAAAAGTCCTTGATAAACATTCTAACATATACACAAACGCCTAAAAACCCTCTAACTTCGGTCGTATTCTTGGGTCTTGGCCAGGACTGAATTTTGTTAACTTTCTTCTTGGACATAATCCTACCCTCTCTACATACCACATGGCCTAATATTTCTAAGGCTGGCACACAACATGAAAATTTTGAACCTGAAATAGTTAAACCAGCCTCTTCAATTCGAAACAAGATTCTTTCTAATGTAATTGCAAACTCCCAAATGAATTTGCGTATCCCGGGATTCTCTTCCAACACCTGGTTATCATAGTCGGTTGTTGGTCCCTTAATTCCTCCATCATCTATAAAGATTCCAGCATATTGTGGAATTTCGTCTTGAAGCATCCAAGCCATCTGAGCTTGATAAACTGCAACCGAATTTGTTGCTCCTTGAGGTAATCTTGTTAACTGTAAACATCCAAGTGGCGTATCAAATGTAGTGAGAGGCCTTGAGTCCGGATGTAACTCTCTCTCATCATATCCACCCATAATATCTCCCAAACCATAACACACTATCCCTGCAAACGCTTCAACAAACTCCTCAGCACTAGGCGGTATCCCAGCATCCTTTATTGTAACCCTATTTAATTCCCTAAGATCATGAACAACTCTAAGCTTGCCATTCGGTTTCTTGATACAAAATACCGGACTAGAATAACTTGACGTTGATTGCTCATACAGTCCAGTGCGTATCCGTTCTCTGACAACTTCAATATAGGCTTCTTTTAATGCAGCTGGTATAGGAATCGGTTTCTGCTGCCACGGTTCATGACATACCACAGGAATCTTGTAAGGCTCCCCATAGGAATGCTTCAACACACCCCTCTCCTCTTCTACAAAAGCAATGGCCTTCTCTCGCTTGACCATCACATCCAACAACAACTTCTTCTCTTCTCCAGACAACCAACCATCAGGTCCAAAATTAACAACACCCAGTCTCTCAAAAGTGATTCTTGACGTCTCAGAAAATTCAGGCGGATTCTTTACCAAGGGACTTTCATAAGGATCTCTTGATAACCTTGGTCTTCTCAAAGGTGGATTTAATTCAGCAGGTAGCGGTTCATTAATAGGTCGAACTTTATTTGCTACTTTCTTATATTTGGCTGCGTCCACATCTAAATAAACTTGAGGTAAAACATTTTCTTTTGTATTGCCATTAAAACTTTCATCAAATGAATCTTCTTCATCGCCAGAATCGGAATAAGAAAAATTAGAAAAATATTTTATTTCATTTTTAAATTTTACCCTTTTTTCCTTTCCCTCGTCTAATTTATAAACAGATTTTCCAACACCTTTGCTTCCCTTATACAACAGTAAATCACCCGTAAAGAAAGTTGGCAGTTTAACCTCTTGCTGGAGGACCGGAATTGAATTTTCACAAAAATTATTTTTTTGTGTTTTAATTATACTGAGATTTTTTATTGGATTTTGATGTGATTTTTGCAGTTTACCCTCTTGCTGGAGGTCCAAAATAGAAGGATATACTTGCAGTTTAACCTCTTGCTGGAGGTCCGGAATAACATTTTCACATAAGTTATTTTTTTGTGTTTTACTTATACTGAGATTTTTAATTTGGTTTTGATAAGTTTTTCGCAGTTCACCCTCTTGCTGGAGGTCCGGAATAGAAGGAGATAATTGCAGTTTATCCTCTTGCTGGAGGTCCGGAATAACATTTTCACATAAGTTATTTTTTTGTGTCTTACTTATACTGAGATTTTTAATTGGATTTTGATAAGATTTTCGCAGTTTACCCTCTTGCTGGAGGTCCAAAATAGAAGGAGATAATTTCAGTTTAACCTCTTGCTGGAGGTCATAAAACATACCCTTCCAATTTTGATCCAACCTAATTTGGCCCATTTTGCCTTTTTCACCGTTTTTAAATTTAATAGAAAAACCGGGTAAATCCAATAAACATATAGAAAAGTCCAAAACGTATTTGCACTCCAAAGTAATATTAACAGAAAATAATTGAGAATCCACTTGAATTATCTCCAAGTGAGCTGACCTATTGCAATCCGGGATCTCATCCTGAGGAGAGATTACAACATTAGAGTGATCAGCCCCTGCTACCCCAAAAAATGAGGGCATCCATCCCTTTCCAACAAACATAATTCACCAGAAGCTGTCCGTTTAATATGCCGCTTCTTGGTGCATACACAACTCTGGCACAGAGTAGTAATCCCTGGCCGTGTTTCCCAACCTTCATCTCCAGGAGGCGCTAACCGCATATGTAACCTCCGCATATCGTCACCAGTGATTTCCAAACTAATCCCCATGCCAGCTTGATACCCTATCCTGGCCTCAAAATCCATCAAAAAAGGACCACCAAGAAAAGTTTTGACTGCTCCTCTGGCCACATAAAAGTGAACCTTACCAACAGATCCACCAATTCCTAACCTGACATGCTCAGCTGTACCCATCAGCTCTGTTGCATGCCCTCCAATGCCTCTGAGGTTTCCCCCAGTTCCACTTTTAATTGGCAAGCCTATACTCGTCTCTTGCTCCAATGAAATTAAATTAATTTGAGACCCTGAATCGACCAAGGCCTTGACTTCTTTACCGTTAAGAGTTACCACCAGGTAACCCAGGGGAGCGGAAAAATGCGTATCTACATCTTCCCCAATCTTTTCAGCATTTTCACAAATATATTCCACCTCTCCAGTGGAAACCCGACGCCTTGTCAAATGCTTCTTTTGCTTTTCAGAAAGCGCCGGACTAATTGTAAATAGCTCCCCCAAAGATAAGGGAATCTGCAGTTGATTCACCCTATTCAAAACTGCGTCCATCGCATTAGCTTGACCAGAAACTACTGGCCGCTCATACTGGACCTTTGATTTAACAACCTTGGCCCTGGGTACCTCTTGAGGTCCAACCGAGCCATCTTCACCCCCCATTATAACATCTTCACTTTCTATAACCCTAACTCCGTCACCAGCTTCTTGCACTAATCCTGATCCATCGCCAGTCTTTCTTACACCCTCCATTGGGATGGGACCACTAAAACTTGGTCTGGGTAGAGACGCCAACGGTACGTCCTCCTCAGAATCCGAATCATTCTCTGGCATAGGCTCACCATTTAAATCAAACTTGCCATAACTAGGGGGCCCCATATCAGCAATCCCCTTCTGAATTTTATATAATTCGTCCTTAGAGTAAGGGTTCAATTTGTTGGCGGCAGTTTGAGCACTAGAATTCTTGTCCTTAGAGTAAGGGTTCACTTTGTTATTAGCCTTGCCAGGATTTGCCCTCAATTGGCTCTGAATGCTACTTTTCGCCTTAGTAGCAGCTGCTCTTCTAGCAGCATTAACATCGTATTCGCCAGCCATACAGCTACCCTCCACCTGGGCAACCATCGCCAGCTCTAAACCACCAAAAGAAGTAGAAAATGTGGCTTTACTGACCTCTTTCTCTTTACCTTTGTCTGCTTTTCCACCATTACCATTACCATTTTTGCCACCCTTGGCATTAACATCTTCATCCGTCATCTCTTCAAATCTGGCTCTCCTTTCAGCCGTTAAATTTCTTCTGACCAAATCAGAAGGAGACTGTCCATCACTTGTCTTGATGAACGAACCATCAGGAAATTTATAAACTTTACCATCAAATAAAACTCTCCCAGCATCCATATCCTTAATAAGAGCAAAACAAACTGTTGCTCTGTGCCCTCTCCTATTACAATAGGAGCACACCTTTGGCTCATTGTAGCCACCTCTATATCCATTACTACCACCATTCCCACCATTTCTCCCATTGCCTGGGAAGCGGTTACCGTTGTTATTGCCATTATAATTTCGATGCTCATAACCTCTGGATTGATAAGAAGTCAACGTCGATGAAGAAGCGATTGGGGCCTTGTTAGCCTTCTGGGTTTCTTGAACAAATATTTTTAACTGTTTAGTTAAATCGGCCAAGTGATCGACCACCTTATTATCTACATTGCCCTCAACTTTAGCAGCAGGTAATCCCATTTGTGCCTTCTTGGCCTCCTGGGCTTTGACCATAATATCGTTGTTTTCGGCCAAAACTTCACTAACCTTGCTAACATATTGAGTGCAGGACTCTTGATATTTGTCAAATGCTAACAACTTGAGATGGGCTTGAATGTTGTCCTTGATAACCTCCAGAGCCGGCAGTTTCTGCTCACCATTAGGCAGTTCCTTCATCAAATCTTTTCTTGAAAGATCCTTCAAGACGTCCATACAAATATCCCTGCTGCATGCTGTCCAAAACAAATCTTTTGCTTGGTTCTCATGCACTAACTCATCCACCAATATGAGATATTCCACCACTTCATCAAACTGAACACAGAGCTTTTTGAAGTCCGCCATAGAAGAAACTCCACCTTTTGCTTGCCAGTCTCCAACAATTTTATTGAGGTCCATCATAGTAAACCTAACACACCATCTATCAACCATAGCTTTAGAAAGCTTAACCCAATCCTTGTCCTTAAATGCCTGCATAGCAATAACCTCTTTTTTCACCTCCCTATCAGCAATAAAAAACCTAACTTGCTTCACCATATCCACATGAGAAGCACTATCAACAGCAGCAGCAGCTTCATACCTGCTAATGAACCATTTAACCTCCTCCCCATCAAACTTTGGGCCATCCCAAGAAACAATTCTAACTGAGGGAGTAAGAGGGTTAGAAGATCCAGAAGCAAAAGCAGAAGAAGACATCCCAATAAGTAATGAAAAGCGTTAACAATCGATTAAATAACAAGCCTCTTGCAGGCCAATAACAAAAATCCAATTAGAGTTCCAGAAAATAAGCCTCTTGCAGGCTAATAACGTTCTTGATCCAAGTAAGTCTTTAAAGAAAGCTAGAGAAATCGAACCTCACGTTGGGCTCCAACTATGGTAAGGTAAACTCTTACACTCGCCTTGCTGTAAGCAGAATCCGGAGGAGATGTGTGGATTTAGCTGAAAACCCTGTCCTTCCAATAAAATAACAAAATGAGAATTCTAAATCACTAAGCTACCCAGTCTACTTGGATCTGATTGATAAAAATAATGAGACTTTAAAATATTTAACGCTTATTGAGATTTAAATAAAAGCGGCTGTTGATAAAGAAATACTGAATACAACAATTAAGGTGTACCAGTGAAAGATCTGAAAAGATTGACTTTTATGTTTTTATAATAATTTGAATTTTTATGAGACAGCAATAATCAAGTCCCAGTGAAGAAGACCTTTCTAAAGATACCTGTATGAAGTGCGATTTAAATTGTTGAGTAGTATTTCTAAAATGTTATTTATAAAATATAATGTTATAAGGGTATTACAAATTTATTTAATTTGTTGAGTAATAAAAAATGAGACCGTGGTGGTTAAAGATTAAGCTGTATGATGTATTCCCCCCTCTCAATTTCGAGTTTGAGAAGCGCTTAAGTATTCCTAGTCACGTGCCTAAGTTTTCCCCTCCAGAGCTCTTCCTGAGTCAATCCGGAGCCCGTACGGAGTCGGAACGGAGTCCGTCCGGACTTCTGGACTCAATTAGAACCTTAAAAATTTAATAAAAAATCTAGAAACATTACACATAATAGAGCTACTTCCCCTTTACATACCAAACTAATTTTCGTAGTCTGCGCATCTCTAATTACCCCGTGAAAATTCATCAAAGTTAAGTTATTTCTGAAAACGTAAATATTTCTATAAAACTTTAAAATTCATTTAAAAATATAAGAAAAATAGTAAAAATTCTGGGAGAAATTTCCCAAGGCTCTTGAGTGACTCGACTTGATACTTATAAATTTTTCAGACCGTAAAAATAAGTTTTCTCCGTAAAATAAATTGTTTTTGTGTAGGCATTTGCTCATGACCAATTTCTTCATATTTAAAACTCAAATAAATTAAATAAAACCCTTTTATATATAAAAAAATAATAAAGCCAATCTTGCACGCCTTAATAACTCCATTTACGTACTTAGGTTCCATACTAAACTTTAGGCTACCACAGCGTTGTTTATGCATGTCTTAATTGACATCTGTTAAGGAATTAGGTATTTTTCAGGTTTTATTGCGTGGATATTTGGTCTGCCGGTATGTGGGTACTATCATTGGATAGCCCCGGTTTTTCTCTATATTTTATGCCTGAGGAAATTTTTCATATTCTAAGTTTTAAAGGGTCATTTACTAGTTTTTCATTTTAAAATATAGCTGTTTAATTTTGGTTTTTGTGTTTTACGGGCTAACCTTAAGTCTTAGGGTTAAGTGCTTAGTACAATTGGATAGAGCTAATTTTTCTCTATATTTCACGTCACAATGTTGTTATTGTGAAATTCCCTGTTTTAAAGGTTTTAGTAGTTGTAGTTAGTTTTTCTAAGTAGATTGGGTGTTTTTAGTGGTTCTCTGGCTTCAGGGAGGCCTTGCCGCTTCAGGCGGGACCTCCGACATTGGGCGGGCCCCCCGCCTCTGTTTTAGAAGGCTGGGGAGCGCTTCTGGAGGGTTTTTTATGCAATTTGGCAGGTACAGGCGCCAGATTGGTGGGTGCGCATGGGCTCTTAGATAGTGGTCTGTGTGTAGATAGTGAAAAGACAGTTTGGGGCAACCTTAATCATCATACAACCATCCGGAGGTGATATCATTGTTCCTCACTCAGTTTTCACTGTTTCTGGCCACAATTTGGCTGTGTTTGTTTCAAGTGAGTTCTTCATTTAACTTAACTTTGGCAACTGTTTTCACTGTTATAGTCTTGCAAGCTATAGCAAGTATTATTGCTGTCTCTGGTGTGGATTTGCAGCCTACATCAAGTATCTTTGCTGTCTCTGGTGTGGACATTGGTCTCTATTTCAGTTCTTTGGTCTGGTAGTCTGTCTGGTGACTACTTTCTTGGCTCATCAAGCAGTCAAGTGTATTGGAAAAGGGTCTTTAGCAAAACAGGAACCAATTTACTGTAGCAGGTAAATCTCAATTATTTTTCTAAAGGGACAGGGGATTTTCTCTCTGGTTATTCTCCAACTTCCTTGGTCAAGGCCTATAGCTAGTACTATAGGATTGTCTACAACGTAGCACAAGGCTTCAAACAAGTAGCGGGAGTTGATTTTTCTGATACTTTTTCCCAGACTTACCACACAATATGGGGGGCGGACTTGCTAGCAAGTCCGCAACCTTGGACCCAAACTCACCATAGATTGAACACACATTGAGCTATTGATAAAGGAACCATACAATCAGGGATGAACACCACTCAGCAGAACAGTTTTAGGTGGGTGTTCAAGTAGAGTTCAGTATGGGTTCAGTATGAGTTCAGTCTGAGTTCCATCTGAGTTCCATCTGAGTTCAGGTTGAGGACTTGCTAGCAAGTCCACCCCCTATATTGCGTAGTGACTGCTACATTTTTTTTCTTATGTGTTCTACTGACCTTAGAAGCCATAAAAAATTGTGTGGTAAAATCTTTTGATATTACAGCAGCTTATCTACATAGTGGTCTAACCAAAACAATATACATAAAACAGCCTGAAGGTTTCACCAATGGAAATCCCTAACAAGTGTGTTGTTTGAAGAAAACTCTATACAGCACCAAACAGGCAGCAAGATTTTGGTGGTTTCATTTAGGGAAAATTCAGGAAAGTTTAGGCAACATAGCCAGCTTCTACATTTTCAAAAGAAATAAGGAGACTGGAATAATATGGGTTCATGTCAATGATGGTGTTGTTACATGTAACAATGAGGTAAAAATGAAAAAAACTCAAAAATGAACTTAATGGAAAAGTCAAAATTAAATGGAATGACAGTCTAGATTCAGTAGTGGGTTTGAAAGTTGAATGTGATGATCTCAGTTTTTCTTTATTACAACCAGCGTTGACTAACAGAGTTCTAAAAGATTTCAATGAAACTGGAATGACGGCATCTTCACCTCTTCCAACCAACATGAACATTTAATTTCTAAAAACATCAGGGGCCTATGACTCTACCAAATTTCATTCCATCATTGGTGCTTTCATTTATCTTGTGGCAGGGTCTTGACCAGATTTAGCTTTTCCAGTAAATTTCCTAGCAAGAATTGCATCTGCTCCTGGAAAAGAAGAATGGAAGGCTCTTAAACACCTTCTACAATACCTAGAATTCACCAAAGATCTAAAGTTAAATCTCTTTCCCAAAAAGGGCCCCATTAAAACTGTAGCATATTCTGATGCAACTTCGGGTGGTGAATTTCAGTGGTCAACAAACGGCCACATTTTATTTCTCAGCAACTGCCCCATTCTTTGGCAGTGAAAGCATCAAACAACTGTTGAGTTAGCTTCCTTAGATTTAGAATATATTTCTCTAGCAAATGCAACTAGACAGGTACTGTGTCTCCAAAATTTACTGTTAGATTTATTCGATACTTTATTTCCTACTCTTATGTTTTGTGACTGCTACAGACAATCCTAGTGACAAACATTCTAGACACATAGAGCAATCTTTCTATTTTGTTAACAAACAACTCAAAGAAAATAAAATCACAATCAAATGGATTCTTTCAGCATCTCGAATTGCTTCCCTCTTGAAAAAATCACTTGGCCCTAATATTTGGCTTGAAAAGAGACATACTCTATGCATTTTCTAGTTGCTACTATTTTTTTATTTTATTTTTATTTATTTATTTTTTTCTCTTCTTTCTTCATTCAAGTATATAAAATTTGGGATACAGAAACTTGAAAAGGGAGGGGGTGTTATGTACATGGTTATGTCTTAGCTAGTTTCCATATATAAACCTGTGAGAATCACGTCTGAACCTTTTTCTCCAGTTCCACTTGGAGTAGAGTTACTGAAGCAGTTCTTATAGAGGTTCAGACACTTACCCACAGCACTTCACAGAATTCTTCCACATTCCCATGACACATCAATGCACACAAAGGCATGTCCATGGAATTTTTGTTCACAGAATGCTATGGAACACCCATGAAACGCTCATGGTATGCCCACAGCACATTACCTATGAGAAATAAGGCTGTCAGTGAGATTATTAGTTATTTTTTCAGGATGAAATCAGAGAGAGACTCAAGGGAGGATCTTCTTGATCTTTTACTTATTAGAAGTATATACATTAGGATGGATTCTTCAACAATTCATCAAATTTTATTCTATTATTATTAATCATTTTATTAGAATGATTCACCCGACAATATTTGGGGGGAGGTTCTAGCAAGTCCTCAACTTGAAGTCAGATGGAACTCAGACTGAACTCAGACTAAGCTTTAATTTGAAATCATTATGAAATATTGACCAAGGATGGATGAGTCTTTATTGAAAGCATTATGAAAGTGTATTCAAAGCTCAATTTGAATCAGAATAAGGAAATAATAACAATATTCTCAATCAACAATACCTTTTTGATAAAATTTATTTAGATCATATTTTAGAATTATAGTTGAAGAATAAGAAGACGTAAAAATACTTTATATCTTTCATGAGCTTTACTTTTAAAATTTTTAATAAATTTAATAAATATTACTGAGAATATTAAAACACCAGTGACTTCTTGATTAATAATCCATTTTTTCAGAATCCAAATCTTCAATCATGTTGATGATATCATACAAAATGAAGTCTTCTTAGATGTATTACAGGAATTTTTAGCTGATGCATGAATTAATTTTCTATTTAAATGGATCATATTTCTAAAACAATAGATATACTTCCTCTCAATAATTTTACTTTAGCATACTGTATTAAATACACAAATCGATAAAAATAAAACATAGCAATGTTTTTTTTATAAAAATAATTGACTCAATGAGGCATTTTCACTTCTCCTTTTCTAAAATAAATAAAAATTAACAGAATGTGATTATGTATCTTAAATAAAGGGTAATTCTTCCAGTATCAGGGACCAATCTTCCTTATAAATGTTATAAATGCATTAAAATGATTCAAGCAGTGAAAAAATGAATATCTATACTTTTAAGATTAATATAAGTACTCAAATACATAATCATTTTATCATATATATTTTAGAAGTTAAATACTTACTTGAAATTCTGAAGCACTATTCATTCAATCAGGCAGTATTCAGTAAGCCTATTTTAGTTTGGTTCAGAGATTTAAAAAATTCATTAAAATTCAATGCTACTCAGTGAATTTGTGTTTTGAAATAAAAATGATTGAAAAAAAACTGAAATTTAAAAGGTAAAAATAATATAAATGACAAAATATTGTTTAAAATTTTAACTGAATCACCACAGAAAAAATGGGGGGGTATTGCTAGCAATACCCCTTGCTTGATCTCCGTTGAGCCACAAATCTATGCTTGAATTATGCACACATCATCACCATGTAGGAAATTGTTTGGCCTTACATTTAGTCAGAGATTTGTCACAGATTGAGCTCAAGATGAACCTACATTGATCACCGTTTGATCTTGTAAAATCCTAATTTGATCATCAGTTAAGCTCCCTTTGATCTCACTTTGATCTAACATAAGCTTTTGCATATCCAATATGTCAACTATTCACTTTCAAAAAGATTCATAATGAATTTCACATGGAATATTAGAAACGAAACCAGTAATTTTGAGTAAATGTCTCATCAAAATGATTAATCTACAACAAAATACCATCAAAATTCAATCTGATTACTGAAAACTTTTGTTAAAATGACTAATAGATATTTAAATTGGAAAATAATATTCCATTTCTCGATTTCAAATTCAAAATATAAATCCTCGTTTGAAATGTGAATTTTGTAGATTCCTTGCCTTCCTATATTATGAGTAATATTTGAGGTATTTTACACCTTTGTAAATATGGTGTTGTGCTGCTAGAAATTATCTCTGTTTCAATTCAACTTTATTGAAGCTTGAGTCCAGAATGATAAATATTTTATAACTATTTTGAGAAAAAAGTCACTAGTAATGAATTTAGCCTTTTATCTGTCCTTTATTAAACCTCACTTAATCCTACTTAAATCCAAATTGACCCACAAAAACCTTATTTGGGATATTTTTTAGCCCAGGATGATTCAAGATTGGAGCAAAATATTATTTTAAATATCAAATATGCCTAGTGATTAAATTTCTTCAAGCTTACTTTAAATTCACATTAACATTAACTTTCACAGGAAATATTAAACACAAATCTTGAAAATATAGTATTTAAAATCATAATAAATATAATATAATATGCTTACAACAAAATTTTCTTTCTGGATTAATTGAAACAAAAAATTGTTCATTTGTGAAAATAGAAAAAATACTATCCATCCTGAATTTAGAATTCATTTTTAAAAATTTAATGCCCCCTCACTTTCAAGTTTATCATGTATTTCGAAAATTATATTTTTAATAATTTTGTGAATATTACACCTGAGATATAAACTTGGGGATATCAAAAACTAAAACATCAGCAAATTGAAATGTTTTTTATTCTTATGAATGGAAATAATGATTGAAAAACACCATTAGAGCATGTTTGATTTTGAATAATAGGCATACTTTCTCATGTAAATTTCAATAAAAATAATTTTTATTCTTACTTAAGTTGCGGTGGATATTATTATATAGATTAATAGTCATAAACAGTTGACATAGATGTTAAATTTATATAAGCAATCTTTAATTCATAAAATGATAAAACTATCTTTTATGTAAAAAGTGATGAAGGAAAAAAATATTATTAAATTTTTGATGCACTATCAATAAAATTGAAGATAGAGCATATCAAAAGTTTAAACTTAATTTCAATTTTGATATCATCATTTTATTTTATTTTACTTGAGTAGAAAACAGATTTTAAATCTCAATATAATTTTAAATCCCATTAGTTTGTAGATTTCAACATTTGAAACTATGAAATAAATATTTATGAAAGAATTTTACAATATTTGCCCTTCTAAAAACTCATAAATCCAACTTCAAATCTTCTAACCTTCACAAGTAACCACAATGCATTCTGAAAATACTCTATATTTAAATAATTAAAGGTAAATAAAATTATGTTTTTATTCTTTATTTCAATTTTTGATAAATAATATATATATATACATATATATATATATATAATTTCTTAAAAAGTCTAAGAGGGAACTTAATAGTGGTTTTGGCATTAGATATATAGATTCAACTTTCAAAAAATTTGTTTGGAATAAATTACAAAGACAAAAAGGATATATTTTGATGAAAGAATACTGATTTAGGTTCTCTTAAAATATTATTAACCATTTTTATGGAATATTAATCCATGGTTATCATTCTTTATGATATTATCATAGAATTTTTTCCTTTTTTAATATAATGATTTTCTATTGTGTGGTATGTAGGCTAAGATAAGTTTAAAAGATTTATTGAAGATATATATACCAGAAACAGTATAATCTGTAGATTTATAACTATAACTTTTTTTTCTGATGTTTTACATCATTGATAAGTAGCTCACGCATTACACAAGTAAATAATTATAGTCTCTGGAAATAATTCCTTGTGAATTTCAAATTTTTTGTTATTCTTAAAATCATTACTCAAATAAACTAAAATTTCTTCAAATATTGATTGAAAGAAGGAGTTACAAAATCTTATTTTGTAGTTATAAAAGTTTGAGTTATTTTTCATATTATCAAGTATAATGAACATTTGTAAATTTTAACTTGAAAACTAGTGATCATAGCAAAGTAATACTGGAAGAATCAGATAAAAAGGGTGGAATAAAGTCATAGCACAACAGGAAATGATACAAAATTGTTGATTTTTATCTCATAAAATTCAACTTATTTTTAACATATTTTACCACCTTTAGATAATGTTTAGTGGATTTTAACATTATTATAACAAGCAAACTTAACAATGTTTTGATTTTTTTAACAAAAATAAATATTGTTAGATCATTTTTTTAAAAAATATGACTTATTTTTATGCTTTATCTACAATAGTTAGTAGTTTTTTTTGAAGAAATTACTTGTTTTGATATTCTATTTTTGAATTTTTTAAGAGACTTAATTGCATTAAAGTTTTGTAATAATTTTTCATTAAAGCATCATATTTTAAATCTAGAGAATTGGTTTTGAAATAATATATATTTTCATGTTAATTGACTCATTATTTTTGGATTGATAAATTATGTTAAAATTGGGATTGCTTATTTCTAGTGAGTGTACATCATAGTTTGTTTTCAAATCAAAGATTAATAAATGGTGAAATTTGGTAAAATTCTAAATATCTTTTAAACCTTTTTGATTTAAATAATGTTTAATGTTATGTAATCATTCTATAAGTAGAACACAGTTAAAATCTGATAATGGTACATTGCTTTCAATTTCTAATACTAAAATTCTATTCTACTTGAAACAATGTAAACTAAAGCTTGGTATCTCATAAGAAACTCACAATTTTCAAAAATCATATTTCCAACTTTTTAAACATGATACACATTAAAATATATTTTTAGAATAATTTCCTAATTAGTTTCAAATACTAGAAAATAATGACCTCAATTTATTTTAATACTTAAACCATTCTGATGAGTGAATTTCACAATCCTCTAAGTAACATATGGTTACCATTTATACACATATGCATGATTTCTCCTTTTGTTTAATTTTAGCTGAATCTAAAAAGTAAAATCACATGTTGAATATCATCTATAGATAAACTTCTTATATTAGAAGCTAATATTTCATATGAGAAATTTGTTATTGAGTTTGGGAAACATTAATAAGTGTTGGGTATTATAATTGAGCCATTTATTCAAGTAAATAAAAAAGGATGACGTTCTAAATATTTCATATATATATATATATATATATATATATATATATAATAAAAATTAATTATATAGTAGCATTTAACCATGTTTTTATACTAATGTCATATAAAAAAAGGGATTGAACTAAAACTTTCAGTAAAGAAAATAAAAATAAGATAAGTTAATATTCTTGTTTATATTCTCATATTTTTGAAATGGCTTACTTAAGGGAGAAAATTATTTGGTTTTAGAGTACAAGAATTTCTAGATAAAAATCTTCACAATATAGTTTGACCCTCTCAAAAAGAAAATTCCTCAAATTTTACTATCACATTTTATATATTTGTTAAGTAATAGAAAATGGAGTTGTGTCTTTGACAATGAAGCTTTAGAAAATGAAATAAATGATTTAAATTTATAATATAATTTTTGAAACAATAAATCATGTATTCAAAAAAAATTATATATCTTACAATCAAGATAACAGTATTAATTAAGCAACTCTAACAACTTTGGAAAGAAACAAGAAAAAAATAATTAGTAAAATGCATAAGTTATTTTTGGAATTTAAGGAAACTTAATAGCTCTACCTGTAAACTAGCCTTAAAGCAGGTTTGGATTTAACATGTGGAAATTCATACATAGTACCCTTCCATCATTAGAGCAGAATAAAATTTATGTAGTTTTATTTTTTTAATTTATAATAGTATTTTTATTTTTGGCTTTTTCATTAGTATAACTATATATTTTTTAACTTTTTTGTTTTTCATAACATAACACCACGCAATAAGGGGGGCGGACTTGCTAGCAAGTCCGCAACCTTGAACCCTAATTCATATCTTTTTGAGCACACATTGAGGAAGTGATGAAACCATCATGAAGAAGTATTGAATTTACTTTGAACACAAATGGGGCTACAAGGGCTGGAAAGGCTGGAGAGAGGGGTGAGGAAGGGTGTATGGGGTAGCGAAAAGGTTGGGAAAGAGTTGGAAGGGAAGATTAAGGGTTCCGAGGCATTTTAAATGAAGAAAAGGGTCTGGGAGAGGTTGAGAGGGGTGAAATGGGGATCAAAAGAGGATGGCATACAATGGGGCTGGGAGGATAGCGAAAGGCATGGGAAGGGAAGACAAGCATGTGTTGATAGAATTGAAAGGGATGGAGATTGGTGCAAACAGAGTGTGAAAATAGGAGGATGAACTCTGTTCTTCGGGCGAAGAACAGAGTTCACTTCCATAAAATATTAGCTGAAACAAAACAGAGTGTGAAAATAGGAGGATGAACTCTGTTCTTTGGGCGAAGAACAGAGTTCACTTCCATAAAATATTAGCTGAAACATAGTTTTCAATTCTGTAAAAACAGTTGTAGGTAATAGAAAAAGTCACTGATCTTCAAAAAATACTTTGCATTGAGTAGACTCATGGAATGATTTTTTCTGGCTTCCATTCAGTTATCCTCACACTTTCACTATGTTTTCAATATAGATCCATTGTTATTTGTGTGATACTTCAAGTGAAAGTTCAGTATTACTTCAGTCTGAGTTCCATCTGATTTCCATCTGACTTCAAGTTGCGGACTTGCTAGCAAGTCCTCCCCCTATATTGCGTGGTGTAAGTTCAAAGCTGCACATCACTACTTCAAGATGAAACTCCATATAATGTAATCAATGAATGATATATTATAATGAATTTTACTAGAGACTTTTCAAAAATGGTGATTAAGAATACTTATTATAATTTTTTAAATTTTTATTATTATTCTATCTCTTGAAAGGAGATGGCCATATCTCAATTTAATTAGTTTTTCCTCAGAAAAATTTATTCTTGATCTAAATAAAATTGCATCACTATTAACTAGATGTTATTATACAATTTTAACAATTTTTTTATTTGAACATAGTTGAAAGTATGTATAAATTAAAGTGTTTCCACATAGTCTTACTATTATCCCACCATTATTTTCACATTTAGATTTCATTATAACTGTAAAATAAGTTTTTCAATAATTTTAATAATACCTTAATATTTAATAATTTAGTTACATAGTAGATTTTTTATCCTTTTTTTTATGAGGCTTATTATATAAACACTACTTTTAGATTTTATCCATTTTGATGTCTGATAATTTAAATTTTCATTTAACTACCCAAATTATATCAAAAAAAATTCAAAAGTATATTTTTTTAATGTACTCTTTTTGATAAACTTATCATTTCTTATAGGTTATTCTTCAACTATTTATTGTAATTAACTACCCAGTCATTTATGGTCTGTTATTGTTGTTCATTACATACAGACAAAATAAGGATACTCTCATATTATATTGGAGTTTTAAATTAAAAAGTAAATACTAGTGGCTGGTATTAAATATGAAGTTGTTATAACTAAGTTGAACATTAATTAATTATTAAATGGCATTTTATATTACAAATTTTATTGAATGTATATAAAAATAACACTCAAGAAATATATATAAGATATATATATAACCATTGTATATCAAAAATGAAGTACTTATCAACATGGTCTTTTTAAATGATTTTCAAATTTACTTAAAGAGACATTAATATTACCAATTCAAATTTTATATCAAATACAACAATATTATTATTTCATTTTTAATTATTTTACAAAAAATTTGAGTTTCAAAGTAATTTAATTCAGTATTTAATGAATGTTTTTGAAAAATATTTTTAAAAATAGAAATAACCCCTCGCAAAAAAAATATAATTTTTTTTACTTACAATTCGCACCATATTTCTACCCTTAAAATATTTGTATTCTTCTAACAAAAATATTTTTTAAATAAATTTAAAAATTTTTTCATTATTCAATTACAAAATGTCAAATTTATAATTTATTTTACCTTACTGAAAAATTTAGTTGAAAATTTAATTTTGTATTTCCAAAAAATAAACTTAAATGTCAAAAATTAAAAAAACAAAATTATAAATATAATTATGAGAAAGAGGTAGATTAAATTTATAATATTCATATAAAAAAAATTCATATATTTTATGGTGTTTGAATTTTAAATTTAATGTATTAAAAATTAATTATTAAATAACCAAGCCAAATGAAATTGGCTTGGATTTTTGGTATCACTAGAACTTTTTTTTTTTCTTATACTCACATTTTAATTTTTAATTTTTTTTTTTTCTACATTTCTCATTTTTTTTTTTATGATTTTTAATGTTTTTAAGACCGAAGTTGCTTTCAAACAACTTCGGTCTAACGTTTCTCTCACTTTCCCACCAGATTGCACCTGGTAGGGAAAGTCGCTTCCATTTTAGAGACCAAAGTCCCTTGCAGGGACTTTGGTTTCTCTGTGTGCATTGCACAGCCAGAAAAAAACTGGCTGTGCAATGCACTGCATGCAGCACATGCAACACGCATTGCTGCTGCAAGTAATGCGCATTGCATGCAGCAGAAATGCGTGTTGCATGCAGCAGCAATGCAGGCTGCATGTGCTGCATGCAGTGCATTGCACAGCCAGAAAAAAACTGGCTGTGAAATGCACTGCATGCAGCACATGCAACACGTATCGCTGCTGCAAGTAATGCGCATTGCATGCAGCAGAAATGCAGGCTGCATGTGCTGCATGCAGGCTGCATTGCTGCTGCATGCAACGCGCGTTTCTGCTGCATGCAGCGCGCATTGCACATGCTGCGCATATCTCATGCAGCTGACTTGATATCAGCTGCATGAAATATGGTAGCGATTGTGCAACGCGCGTTGCACACTGCTTTGGCCACCTCCCAGCCTAGTAAATTAGCTGGGAGGGTGGCAAACATTACAGCAAGCAATCGAAGTCGCTTTTAGCGACTTCGATTGCTTGAAAGAGACACTTCCAGCCAGGGGAAACCTGGCTGGAAGTACTAAATTGCAATGTAAGGGACCCAAGCCAATTTCAAAGGCTTGGGTCATAAATTAAGGTTTCTAAAAAGCAGCCAGTATAAATCTGGCTGCAATAAAAAGTAAATTTTTTAAATAAAATACATAAAAAAATAAAAATTTGTTCAAATAAAATATACAACACTCTTTCGCCAGTAAGAAACAGCCTTCCATTGTTACACATAGAAACAAATTTAATATTACTAGTGTATTGGAGTTATACTTTCATTATATTATTAATATTAAGTGTAGAGCCAAATCTCGTACTTGCTGAATGCATACAGGAGAAAGCTATACTCTTTATATGTATAATTTAATAAAGTATACCTTTGAAATGCTTTCTTAATATTTGAAATAAAGAAAAAGTATATAAATTTACTAATATGTAGATATGCTAACTTTTGTATTTCTAATATTGAAGATATGATAAAGTTAAAGGTATCATTGACTGATAATTGAAATTATGTTACTATTTTCTAATTTTTGATTTTTTTCTATTTTAAATCAAAATTGAATTCTCTTAGGATTGAACCATCAATGAGTAACGATTTGAAAAAAAAAACGGCCAGGGAAGAACTCTAACAATAGGTGGGCGAAAGACATTGCTACTGGAATGAAACTTGTAAACGCTCTTGGAATGGATACAAACGGGAAGAAGCCACATTTCTATGCACAATCTTATGCAAATAATATGACAGATTGCAATAATTATTACAATTTTTTTCCTGGATGTAGTATTTATAAACCAAAAGGTGTCTTAATACCTAATGTTCTTGTGCAGACTTTTGAAATTCATGAGCTCAAAGAACTAGATATGTTAGAAGCTATGGTGCGATGCATTAAGGATCTTTCTTACTGCGAACATGAAATTAAAAATAATGGTTATCATCAAAGAGCTGGTGGTTTTGGAAAAATGTTTGGTGGTGGCTTTATTTTAGATAGAAAGAAATCTTTACATATTCGTAAGTATCACTTTTTTTAATTTAAATACTGAATTTTTGAATGCTTTTCCTTGCAGATGAATACACTGATGATATTGTAAAAACGGATGAATATAAAAAACGAATGAAGAGGATTGCAATGTACTTTGAATATTTTTTTAAAAAAATATCATATGTAAAGTACAATGAGGCAACTAATCTTTGCGCAAAACTTGGTATTCCTGGATTTTCAAAAGTTTCTAGTGAAGAAGAGGGTGTACCGTTTGCTAGTAATTTAACTTGGACATCTGGAGGGAATGGTAATGGGTTCTCTAATGAGGTTCATCTCGATAAGGATGCAAGTGAGTATACTTTAGGAATATTTTTTCCTAAAGATACAGAAAAAAACACCATTCATATGAAGTATGATAAGACCCAACCACGACAAATAGGTGGAGAACTTATGTTTCCCGAAATTCGAAGTAAAATCAACTTTGAAGCAACTAATGGAATAACAGTGACATTATGGCCTGCCAATCAACTAAGGTATTTTACCTCAAGATGTCATGAAATTCCTGGCTTCACTAGGATAGGTTCTTCTATTCAAATCAGCACTAGACTTTTTCATGCTATAGAAAAGCTTAATGTTTTTGATATTGATATTTCAGAATACTTAGAAATTAAAAAAGAAAAATTTAGGTTAGAATATTTGATTAGTGCTTTGAGAGTTTTTTTGAAAAGAGATGACTTAATAGAGGAAGAAATAGAATCAGCAAAGTATTATTTATCTAATGTTAAGACAAATCTAAAAAATCTAGATATATAAATATTAAAAATTTATATTATATATACACAACTTAATGCAAATTTAAACATGATAAATACTGGGAGTAGCTGTAACATTTTCAGTTTTGATAATTATAGTATTATCTATTTTTTTTATTTGTGAAATAAAATAATTTTTTTTCATAATATTATAAGAAAATTTGATTTACTTTTGAGGAAATATATAAGTTGTGAAATCTTTAAATGTCATTTTTATTAAATTGGTAGCAAAGGTTCTAAAATAAAAAAAACTATAATAAAGAATTTGAAATATATTAGCCATAAAAATGTGCTTTTAATGCTACCAAATTAACTGTATAGTATTTTAGGTCAAACAGGCTTATTAATAAAAAAGGTAATAATAAAGAGTTGAAGAAAGAATTTTGAATCAATAATAGATTAAATTGTATTCTTTTAAGAATGTACTCATTTAATTATTTAAATTGTTCTACTTCTGATTAAAAATGTTACAATCAACGAAAATATTTGTAATAAATAATAGATTATATAATATTAAAGGTAAAGTAACAAAACTAGAGCAGTTATCATATTTTTATATAAACAATAAAATATTTAAGAATTTAATACAAGTATTTGAAATCATATAAGTAGATTTTAAAATCTTTGTTATTGCTGGACTTACAATAATTTTTTTTAATAATTAATTTAGAAAATCATGTCAAAGGTTACTTAATAAATTTCAAAGATGGTCACATTTTTGACGTATTTGAAGGAAAATAACTTGAATTATACAAGATATATCATATAGACAGAACTTTATCTATTTACATGTTGGAATATTAATTTATTGAAAGGCTATGTTTAGCAAAAAAAGGTGATACTGGCTGAATGGAGCTCCAGTGATTAAGAAAATCTGCAGAAATAGCCCTAGCAATTCCCAGAGGACTTGGGGTATCAAATTTTAAAGGAAATGGATCACACTTGCCTATAAAAGGTTTTATTAATGTTAAAATATAGTTATTTAAATTTTTCCAAATTATTTCTTCCATCAAATGATTTTTTTTTCATGTAAATTAAGAAACTTAACTTCTGATATTACCTCCAAGAAATCAGCTGCTGAAGCCAATCTATGATCTTGAGAGCTCAGAAATAAACCACGGACACCATCAATTATATAGAATGTGAAAGATTGATATCGGTGGTGGGAGTATTCAGAATTTATTTTGTTTAGTGCAGCCTTTTGTTTCTCTCTCATTATAGTCAGTTCAGTATTTTCGTTTTTCTCACTTGATTGTTGAGCTTCACTAGTCTTGCCACTTGATATTGTTGCAGCACAATATTTTGATTTAAGAATGATAATTGACATAATTATATCAATGATAATATTGCTGATTTGAAGAAGAGTTGACATTGATATATCACGGGTTTGAAGTGCAGTGGGACCAACTTCTAAGCCATCAGAAATCGAACTCTTCAGATTTGAAAGGTGAGCTAGAAGCTGAAGACCACGTTCAATTGGACAATCTGAGTTAATGTTTTGATGTGATGGAAGCTGGCTGAATTCATGTGCGGTCAGATAAAGTGAAGATGATATAAGAGATACCCATGAAGAACGGCAGTGGTCACTTGGGATCATTAATCTCATGAGCATTCGGATAAGATTGGATTCAGGGTGATCCGTTTTCTTTGTTGAGGAAAGAATTTCAGTATTTAAACCATCAGGATCACATAAATCTTCCATTTTTTTGAAATCAATATTATCGAGTACCCATAGCTGTGAGCTATCAATCTCTAAAAAAATATTTGCTACAAAAGGAAAAAAAAATAAGTAAAAGAACAAAAGTCAAGACTAAAAATTATGTTAACTTACATAACTCAGTAAGTTTTGAAAGCCAATCTTCTCCACAAGATTTTTCCCAATGAAAAGTAAACATTGGAATATTTGACATGGGTTCTTGGGAATAAGTAGAAGAGCGTAATTCGAGGAGAGCAACAATTTCCAACCACGACCTGAGGACCTTTGCCGTGCTGATTCTACCTTTATAAAAATTATGAATTTTACAGAATTCCTCCTGCAAATCAGATTCTTTTAGAACTGAGGGTGAATTAGTTAGAGGTTTTTTTGATATCTTGATTGGAGTTGATTTCATTGGTAGAGAAGCTTTCAGAATGGTCAAAGTAGGTAATTTAGGAGGTGATGGGTATTGCTTCTTAGAAATGAAGGAATTTGGTGATGAGCTGTTTGAATCATCATCTTTATCAAACATATCAACATGTCTTGAAGAAGATTTTAAACTTTGCTTTTTTTGATGAACAAGCATAGCTTCATATTCTGATAGTTGATCATCGCTATTTTCATTGCTCTTTTCATCATCTTCATCAGGGAGAGGGCGTTTATGGATGGAACAATCTACAGCAGGTGAGTTTCTGGTACAAAATATCAAAAGAAAGATAAAAAGTACAATATGTAAGCAATAAAAGAGATATATGATTGAATTTTAAAGATAAAAGAATAACAATAAAAAAAAAGGAAACAAGAATATACTCATTATCAAAACCTTTGCTTTTTTTTTGAGATTTATTATTTGATACATCAGAAAATTCATTAGCAGAAGCCGGTTTAATACGTCGAACAAAAGAGGAGCCTTGGGATAATCTCTTTTTCTTGGAGCGGATAACAGGTGTTTCAAGATTTTCCTTAGAAGTTGAAGCATGAGTTGAAGCTGATGGTTCATCTGTCTCATCATCATCCCTAATGACAATGACTTCATCAGGAGGAATCATACCCTCCTCATAAGCTACAAATATATATGAAGAAAAAAAATATTAATAATCTTATCTACTAATTTAAAAGGAGACAAAAAAGGTGATGAACATACATTTTTCAAGGCTTTTCACATATTGGAGTAATTCATTACAAGGGTTAGATAAATATGAAGGAGAAGGATTATTGTTAAGGATCTTGACAAGCTCTTCTGTTTTATCTCTAGCCAATTCAAGTAAATTGCGATACTGAACTCTTGTTATTTCCTGCCTCTCATTGCTAAGTACAGGAGGGTTAGGTGCCATGCCATGTGGCAGACATGGTGCAAGCTCAAAAGCTTCAAAGCGAGTATCAATCAGAGAGTGGGATGAAACACATTTGGGTGCTGGAAAATCAAATTTTTGAAAAAAAAAAGATATAGAACATAAGTGAAATATATAAATTAAGAGAGAGGAACATGATATACATACAAAGTGGAGGTGTAGGATTTTGTATACTAGACATATTGATTAATGAATATTAAAAAAAAGTATTCGATATCAAAAAATTATGATGTAATATGATGAATAATTATAAGAAACTCTATTCTAGAAAATTGAAGTTGATATTTTAATAGGATAAAAAATTGAATAAGATTAAAATTAAAGTGAGGATGAAAGAAACAGAAAACATAAAGAGGGGGATTTTATATTATTTGAGCTTTTTTTAACATGTATTATTCATAGTGGGGTAAACTGAGTAACATGCTAAATCACAATCTGTTTATATTGAAGCGAAATTTGATGTAGCTAACAGAAAATACTAGTAATTCTTTGGGGACTTTTAGTGTGAAAAACAAATAATAACAAATTTATATCCCATATTCAAATTGCCATGGGTAAATACAAAATTTTTTAAATTAGAATTTACTCCTAAACAATGGAGATACACTTAATTAGTATATTATATGAAAAAAAAGGATAATCCTTTATGAATATTTGTTAAATTTAATTTCAGATGACAATGCGAGATTCACATATATACTGATATGCCTCATCAAACAAGAAATGAATTATAAATATAAAATTGGTAACATTAGAATTTAAGATAAGAATTTGTTTTTTAAGTGACAGGAGGAGTGTCAGGCTAGGGTGTGGGCACCGTGACCAAACCTTTGATAAACTTGGATACAACTAAGGGAAAAAAAAAATTGAATAGTTTTATTTTGCAATATATCTTAGTCTGCACAAGATATTGCATTGTTGTCCCTAACTATACCAAAATTGTTACTTTTCAAAAGTTATAGGACTACTAAGTTGATAAAATATTATTATGAATCACCCAATGAAATACCTTAAGCAACATTCAAAATTATTAAAATATTAATATTCAATTTGAGATTTGGATTAGCTAATTTTTCACAACTTACCACAGTTTTGATTAATATAATAAAACTTGAAAAAAATTGTTGAGATAACCTAGAAATGGGTGCAAGAAAATGATGAAACATATGACTTGAAACTTAACTCATACACTATTGATAAACTTCATGGATCCTGATTAATTTCTATCGAAATTAATTTTGAGACTAGCATATTGAATTTTAGCTATGACCAAGTACTGTAAGTGCCATGGTTTGTATTCAATATATTGGTGTTGAAATTAATTTTGATAGGAATCAACAAGTATCAGATGGCACCATACATGAAACACTGACAGAAACCATCAAATTTATGAGGCAATGAACCTCATAATTTCGATCGAAATTAATATAGACCCCTGCATATTGAATACAAGCCATTTCACATGGACTACACAGACATAGATAAAATTCAACATGCATGGCTTAATATTAATTTTGATCGAAATTAACCAAGGCATTAAAACATCAATTTTTATATGGTGTACTTGATCAAACCAGTTTATCTAACTGCTTAGCTTACCTATACTTATAGGAATTTTATGCATAGTCCATGTCCATATTAATTTCAATCGAAATTAATGTTGACTAATACATAATGAATACATGCTATGCCACTTACACTTTCCAGGCATAGCTACCATTAAATATGCCAGTATCAAAAATTAATTTCGATCGAAATTAATGAGCATGATAATCATGAATTTCTGGAGTCAACTGCTTATTTTTATGCATGGTGCCTTGCCAACATTAATTTCGATCGAAATTACTTTTGATACTGGCATATTGCATGTATATATGCCTGGAAAGTGTAAGTGGCATAGTGTGTATTCATTATGTATTGGTCAACATTAATTTTGATCGAATTCAATGTTGACATTTGCATATTGAACCCAAGCCAGAAAACAACCCAGAAGATTCTTCATAAAACTTCCCATTAATTTCAATCGAAATTAAGGCTGACCATATACATATTGAATGGTAGTTATATCTGTTCTGAGTAAGTGGAGATTACTTATATTCAATATGTATTGGTCAACATTAATTTTGATCAAAATTAATGAGCATTTTGATCATGAACTTTTTCAGTCAGTTAGTTGTTTCAATGCATAATGGCATTCCAACATTAATTTTGATCAAAATTAATGTTGAAATGATATAATGCTTTTTTGCATGACATGTAAAGGACGGCAAGTATTTTTAAGTATTGAAATTAACTATACATGTTGAGGGTAAATATAAAATTTACATATCCATATTAATTTCTATAAAAATTAATGTTGACCAATACATAATAAATAGTAAATATGCCTGGCTAGTGTAAGTGGCATAGCTTTTTTTCAATCTGCACTTGGCAACATTAATTTCGATCGAAATTAAGGTTCATGATTATCATCAATTTATTCAGTCAGTTGCTTACTGTTATGCATGGTAACATGTCAACATTAATTTTAATAAAAATTGAATTTGACATGCTACCAAGCATTTTTATGTAAGATGAAAAGTAGGGCACTCTATTGTTAAGTAAACACATTACAATGCATATTGAGCATGTAAATATCATTTACACATTAATATTAATTTCAATCAAAATTAATGTTGACCAATAAACATTGAACACAAGCTTTACAACTTACACACACCAGATATAACTACCATTCAATATGTATATGGTGCTCACTAATTTCGATCGAAATTAATGAGCAGTTTTATGAAGAATTTTTTGGGTCGTTTGCTGGTTTGGGTTCAATATGAAAATGTCAATATTAAATTCTATTGAAATTAATGTTGACCAATACGTAATGAATACACACTATGCCACTTACACTTTCCAGGAATAGACACCATGCAATATGCCAGTATCAAAAGTAATTTTGATCGAAATTAATGTTGGCAAGGCACCATGCATAAAAATAAGCAGTTGACTCCAGAAATTCATGATTATCATGCTCATTAATTTCGATCGAAATTAATTTTTGATACTGGCATATTTAATGGTAGCAATGCCTGGCAAGTATAAGTGGCATAGCGTGTATTCACTATGTATTGGTCAACATTAAATTCGATTGAAATTAATATGGATACATAAATGTGACATAAAGAGGTATGGACCATCAATTTGTTGAAAATACATTTTTATATCTCATACACACCACGCAATATGGGGGGCGGACTTGCTAGCAAGTCCGCAACCTTGAACCCTAATTCATATCTTTTTGAGCACACATTGAGGAAGTGATGAAACCATCATGAAGAAGTATTGAATTTACTTTGAACACAAATGGGGCTACAAGGGCTGGAAAGGCTGGAGAGAGGGGTGAGGAAGGGTGTATGGGGTAGCGAAAAGGTTGGGAAAGAGTTGGAAGGGAAGATTAAGGGTTCCGAGGCATTTTAAATGAAGAAAAGGGTCTGGGAGAGGTTGAGAGGGGTGAAATGGGGATCAAAAGAGGATGGCATACAATGGGGCTGGGAGGATAGCGAAAGGCATGGGAAGGGAAGACAAGCATGTGTTGATAGAATTGAAAGGGATGGAGATTGGTGCAAACAGAGTGTGAAAATAGGAGGATGAACTCTGTTCTTCGGGCGAAGAACAGAGTTCACTTCCATAAAATATTAGCTGAAACAAAACAGAGTGTGAAAATAGGAGGATGAACTCTGTTCTTCGGGCGAAGAACAGAGTTCACTTCCATAAAATAGTAGCTGAAACATAGTTTTCAATTCTGTAAAAACAGTTGTAGGTAATAGAAAAAGTCACTGATCTTCAAAAAATACTTTGCATTGAGTAGACTCATGGAATGATTTTTTCTGGCTTCCATTCAGTTATCCTCACACTTTCACTATGTTTTCAATATAGATCCATTGTTATTTGTGTGATACTTCAAGTGAAAGTTCAGTATTACTTCAGTCTGAGTTCCATCTGATTTCCATCTGACTTCAAGTTGCGGACTTGCTAGCAAGTCCTCCCCCTATATTGCGTGGTGACATTATTTGTTTTTCTTAAATAAAATGTTACTCTCTCTCATATCACTTTATAACATTTACCAAGCTGCTTTGAAAAAAAACAGAATACATAAAATTCAATATAAGATAGCTATATTACACAGAAGATCACCGTTATACCTAAGTTATGATGATGTCGATGCTCTATTAATTGATTCCCGAATCTTTACCAGATCAATATCAGCTCCAACCCCAAGTGACTCACGTTCATTCACAGATAATCCTTGCAAAAATGTTGCTGAATAGCAATTCTTGGGGAGGTATTTGGGAACATTGAATATACCATTTTGTGCAACTGTCCTTTCTGATGACTGTGAATATGTTTTTAATGCTGATTTTTTTTGAGCTGGTGTATGGGCTAAGTCCTTTGTCATCTTATCCATTTTTTTAAACAAATCATTGAGTTCAGGATTTCGCCATCCAGGAATAGCTCGGATAGGTGCAGTTGGGGCTGGTGCTGGGCCTTCCTCGATATCAGAGATGCACCTAGTATCATGAAAAATCACAACAAAACCTGGCACATCACTGCAGAGATCTCTTGCTAACTTGTAGCGTGCACTAGCAATCTGAATTCCAACTAAATCAGCTTCATAATAACAAAAAGCAAAGTAAAATTAAAAACTTACCTTGGTTCGATAACGTTTTACTTGTGCCCTTGCCCTCTTTTCAATCTTTTCTCTTGCTACCCTTTCCTCTTCTTGCCCAAACAACCTTATCATCTCCTTCCCCTTATTAACTACCCATTTCTCAATAACACATTGAGTGAACTGAAGCTTTGACTGATCGATTGTATTCAAGGTGGTGAGCCATCTGGTACAGTGGTCGCATACTATGCTTCCCATGACTTGATTCCAAGTTGATTCTGAAAAATCACGGCAAGTCCAATCGAACGCGAATTTCCGAAAACCTTTTTCTTGCAATTCACGCTCTAAGTTTCTTTTGACAGAAAGTGGGATCGGTGCTCCTCCTTTTAGTCCTCAAGGCTCAGGTGCTGGAAAAAATTTGGGTAGTCGAATTTTGGATCGCAAGAAGGCTATAGAATTGGTTATCAGAAATTGTCGATCAGCTGCAGAATTGGCACGGTTAGAAGATTGGACTTGGGTTAGGACAGTTTGAATGGTTTTTAGTTTGAATTGGCTCCAATCTTTCCAATTTTCAATCTCCAAAGGTGTTGGGCTCGCAGGATATTTTGATATTTGTGTTGGTCCCCCAAGACAATACTTCAGAAAGTGGTAAATATTTCTATTTAGACTGTCCGAGCTCCTGGGAACATCATTCCTTCTAACTAAGCCTCTTAAAGCCCTTAACCCCCGTTCTCGCTCATGAGACTCTGCTGAATTGAGTCTGTGGTAATCACTGATACCCATAATGATTGAGGGATTCACTAACAATTCAAATAAGTTAATTAAATTGGTTATTTTTCAATAAAAGAATACACTACAAATTTTACTTACCTGCTCCACTTGTGCTTGCTCCTTGGTTAGGCTGAGCAGATGATGATTGGTCTCTGAAAAATTCCCTCAATACTTCACTAGCCCAATCTCTTCCTAGCTGATCAGCTTGCTGATCAGCACTTTCAGAAGCAGAAGGATGATTGGGATTAAAATTTCTCGGTTCTGAATGAGACTCTTGGCCTGGATTGGGATTAGGTGGTGGGTTAGGATTAGGTGGTACAGATTGAGATGCATCTGGAGGTGGATCAGCAGAGGTTGGTGGAGGAGTATTTCCAGTATTAGTATGTTGAGGTGGAAAACAATCAGAATCGGTTGGGTCAACAGACATCCCTTCAAAATTATCATCCATAATGAACTGTAATAAAATAAAATAAAATAAAAATAATCAGTTGTTAAAATTTATACCTATCAAAGCTAAAGTAAAAAAAGATACTATGTATATAGTCTTGTAAACGTGTATGTTCTCTTGTCAAAAAATAAAGTGAATAATATATAGCTATCAGCTAAAGTTGGAAGGTCAAACTATTTATAGTAGATGAATGAGCAAGAAGATCATTCATTAAGTAAAAATTTTATCATATTTCTCATTATCATGATTTTATTTCTTTCATTCTTACATTTAAGATAAAAATGACTCATTGAAAGCATGGGTTCTCTTGCAATAAAAGCAACCAAAGTAATTGTTCACTGGTTTATGATAAGGTAAGTTGGATGCATTGCATTTTTTAATCGAGCATTGAATTATTTCTTTCACCATTTACAAATATCACCAATCCTACAAATTTCCCCAATCCCAAATTAACACAAAGATGTTAGTCAACAGAAAATAAATTTGATTAATTTTTTCACTCACTACTGTCTGCAGTCCAATGGCAGTGACAACCTCGTCTTTGATTCCAAACATTCCTTTTTTGTGCTTGACAGTAGCTGCATGTCCAATTATTGCATCTTTCTTAATCACAATTTGAGTTGCTTTGGCTACTCTTACTAACCGACAATGCACTTGTGGGAAAAGCTCATAGGGATCCTTTGATGTTTCTTCTGGACGGAGCTCTTTGAAAGGACTTACTATTAAATATATTTGATCAATCTCTTCCTTTGATCTGAAAAGATCATCAATTTGCCCAAACTGGCTATCTTTTCCATAGTAGAATTCAATTGTTGAATTAGCAATGTGTCGATGGTAACTAGTAAACCTCTTTCCATGTATCAATATGCTTGCTACATTTTCAACTACCCGATCCCCACTTTTCTCCGATGGTGTCAAAGCCCGTCTTGAAGTTTCTTTTCCCATTCGTGCCCTTACCCATTTAGTAAATAATGCCATACTTAGATGGATCCATTTGTTTTGTTTATCGAGATCAATATGGATTTTTTTAGTCTCACATTGATTATTATCTTCAGCTTCACCAAGATCTAATACCCTAGACTTCCAATACCAATGTTTGAGCATTGTTAGCGGTATCTCTCCTGTGGTAAATATTAATAAATTAGCACAGCTGAGTTTTTAAATAATTTCTTACAAACATTACATATGTGGATGGTGATTGTTTGGAATTTCAGATAATATATGATTCACCCGCTCTCCAGACCAAGTAGCTGTACCTGATGGTGGACCAAGACGCTTTATCATTTCAGGATAATGTTGAGTGATATGCAGATTTGGCTTTGCATTAATATTCTTCCAACCCTCTTCAAGGCACTCACGATACTCTAACAGAAATTGATCTAGATCTTTAAGCTCATTAGTCTGTATATTTTTTAATGTCGAAAAATTGGTGATCGAGCATAATGTTACAAGTGACTTGAGAAGATAATATTCTCTTGGTTTATCAGCTGAGGAAGCTGAAGATTCAGATTCTTTAAATTTTTCAAACCAAAGGGGTATAAGTGACAAAGGGAAGTAGAGAGTATACAGCATGTGCCATTCTGCTGCCTTGAGGGATCCTGCCTTTTTAGATCCTACTGATTTTGGGACTCGTGTTAGCCAGGAAGGTCTTCTTACTTGATCAATCATCTTCCATACAACCTGTAGCTCTGCTTCTGTGATTCGTGGATTACTACTACCTTCATTTTCTTTCTCCTTACCTTTCCTTTTATTTTCTTCATCTCTAGCTGTCTCATTTGATGAGTGAGATCCTTCACTCTGTGATATGCTAATGCTTCTTTGCCTTAAGTTATACAATGAATTCCTACTGTCACTGCTTTGAGACTGTACTGAGGCCACATCGCTATATGGAGGAATAAATTTGGAGCTGGATGACCTACTCTGGCTTCTTGATCGATTTGTTCCCAATCCTTCATTATCTAGTCCATGATGACTTGATGACTGTCTTGAACTCGTACGTCTTTGCCGCTTGTGCTGTCTCGTGTGTCCTGTATCATCATCATCATTATTTGTGGTGCTTAAGCTACTTCTACATTTTTTCGAATGTTTGTGCAGTGAAGTATCAGAAAATAAATCATCATCTTCTTCTCTTACATGCCAATTTTTATCCTTTTCCAGCTTTTTTCTAGATCTTTTGCTGCATTTTGGATTTGAAAATAGCTTAGACTGTGATCTTTTAGGTTGCCAAGCATATGTGAATGCATAACATCAATTGAGCAATATTCAGTTGGACGCCAATATTCAAGGTTATTCAGCTCACTCCATCGTACCCCATGATTTTGAACAATTGATACACGCTCCCAATGTGACTTAGAATTTTTCCACTTTGTTGCCCAGCACATATGATCCTCATGATTCCGTAATGAAAAATTTCCCACATTCTTTTCACTAATTTCATCTTTAGAGATATTACAGAAAGAGCAGAACATTTTTGCAGAGTGACTCGAAAAGCCAGCCAATTTTCGTATTGCAGGAATGTCACCTATCAAAGAGAACAATGCAACTCTTAATTTCCGGCCTCGTGGATAAAGATGTGTCTTTTCAATCAATATACCATCCCATAGAGTTTGTAGATCATTAACCAGTGGTTTTAGAAGGTGATTAAGCTGTTCACTTGTGGGTTCTGTTGGTCCGGGTATAATAGAATACAAAAAAAGATTTTCCATTTTGTATCTATCTTCTTGAGGTAGGTTCATACACACCATCATAATATTGCCTACAGACTTCTGATGACCTCCAATCCTATTGCCACCAGGCCTAAACCAGTCGACATATAAAGTAAACATTAAGTTGCCTGAAGTTATCGTATATTCATCATCATTGCTATCCAGAGCTGGAGTGGTTATGGGAAAGTTTTTCCAAATTGAACCATCACAAACATCCTTCATCAAATCACACTCTACACGTTCTGCCACAGGGGTTTTCTTCTCAATCAGAAGCTCAAATTTGAACAGTTTTATCTTTTCCTTAAGCCAGTCGATAAAAGAATGGTGATGAAATGTTTTAAGAGATAAGTATTTTACATGTTCTTGATGTTCCTCCATCAAATACAGCCTTTCATCACATTTAACTGCAATTTGTCCTGCTCCAAACATTTTTAAATAGCACTTTGATGATGAAAGAAACGGTTGATTGCAACATAGTATAGATGGTTGAGATTCAGAGTTATACTCATAAAGAGCAAAGCATTTAGGACAGCATGTTTTAGTGAAAAATGATTGATTGAGCTTTAATCGACTAAAAACTGTATCTATTGAGCGTGGGACCAGGCGGACAATGCTATCAGAATCCAGTATTCCACTATCACCTAGAAGTTTGAGCTTCTTAATTTCTTCATCCAAAAATTGAGTACAACCTTCTTTGCTCAAATGATGAATCAGAGAAAGCTTTGCTGCCTGCCACATAATTATTTGGCTATACCGTTCCCCAAGATTTGAGTTTCTAGAGACTGTTGAAGATACTTCTGCCCCCAATAGCAACTGCCCCTATGTAATAAATCATTGAAACATCATAAAGACTTTAATTCTCACATTGAACTATAGATATACAGCTTACTGTTTCTGTGGAGCGGGAACTTCCAATGTTAAGTGGATTGTTGGAAGAAATAATCATCTGGGCCTTCCTATTTCTTTCCTCTTGATGTTTTGCATAAGAATTAGAGCTTTTGAAAGCCATACCAACTTCAAAGGACCCAGAAGAAGTTTGATACTTTCTATTGACACATCCAAGATCTTGACATTGACATACATGAAAAAATGGAGGCATTGTAATTGTGATAATTGTAGGAATAAGTTAGCTATTCGAAGTTACCGATTGAAGGTATTCCTTTTTTTGAAAGGCACTAGCTAATATAAGCTACATTTTTTTATCAAAAGAATATGATGGAATATGTGTTGAAATTATTTAAGTTTAAATGTTTAATTTTTAATCGGATAAATTATATATTAATTTAAAGTTATGCAGTCTACTTTATTTGTATTCTGTATACTCTCTGCATTTGTACAACAATGCATGCATGTTTATCAGAATATTTTCTATCATAGAAAAAATTCTGTTGTACGCACAAGCATCTTAATTATTTTTCTATCAAATGCCTTCTGAGTTATATCTAACTACCCTATAATTATTTGATTTTGATAAAAATTCTTAGTTATGGACTATAAGAAAAGTAATCCATATTTTTAACATAATTATTTAAAAAATTACCCCAAAAATCAAAGTTAAACCCAAAAATAAGTTTAATATTTTGTAAAAAACAATCACAAACATATTTCTTTCAACTTGAAAATTGGTCTGTACTAGGTAGAATTTTCTATAAAGAAAAAATCAAAAATACTCAAATAATAGATGCTACAAAAGTGTAAACCTTAAAGAATTACATAAAAGCTGAAACCTTGTATAACTTTTCATACATAAATGCGATGAAGTGACACTCTAGTCTATTTATTCAGGTTGAAAAAAATTACTCAAAAGAATATGTATTACTATCATATTGGACCAAAAATAATTTTTTGGTAATCAAAAAATGAACATAGCCTCACATTTAACAAATTATTTTTGTGGAAGAATTTTTTGAAAAGAAAAAAAAATCCGTTTCTTAAATGAGTCTGCTTTTATCACATAATCATTCTCTTTATTTTATACCATTCCTTTTGAGTTCAAGTTGCATATAAAAATATAATTTATGCATATTATAATTCCATAAAGTCGAAATATTTCTTATTCTTAATTTTTGTGATATTTCTCCTTAAATCAACTTTGATCATAAAGTTTTGGAGCTCAACAATTTATCCTTCCTCTTTGTTTAATTTAATTGAACACTTTCTTAATCTAATTATTTATGAACCCTAGTAGCTCTTACTTTCCTCATGGAAACCTGCCCACAAACACAAGAACACTTAATAGAATTTTTAATGAGACTTTGCCTCCATTCAATTCTCACTTTTGTAGATCTATACACAATTTTTGTCGTTCACTTTTGGATATGTCACCAGAATCAAATGGATGGAAACAAAACCCTACTGAAGAGCAATTAGACAGATTTTCATCATTCGACATGAATTCTTGCAACATTGCCTTTGAACTACCTCATCCAGAATCAAATTCAGCGGTTTCAGAAAAGTTTCCACCAATTTTCCGTGAATCTTTTATTGAGCACCTTCGCATGTGTGGTTTCCCAGGATCAACTTTCGCTTGGAACCTAGATTGGTTTGACAAATGGAACCAGGTCTTGGCAAATATTCTCATTAAACACTGGGACAATGCCTTAAAAACCAATAATTTGATTGCATATCCAATTGACTCAACTCAAATTAGCTTCTCAAATCAAATAGGAGTTCTTCACCGTTGGTTTTTAGGTCATGCTGATAGATTAAGACTTGGGAAGGATTCTCATAGCTCTCAAGAAATAATCAAAGTGAGAAAGCATAAATATAGAATAAAAAAAAAGTATGAAAATCCCTTTTTTTCAACCGTTTTTATTTATGACCTTTATTTCAAATAACAAAGATTCTTAGAATTCAGTTAACCGAACTAAACTTCTTAAACAACTTCCACATTGTGAAACTTATCACAACCTTTTAACAAACATCAAATGTTGTTCAGACACCGAAATTGATAATGATGGATCGTTAAGACGTATCTTAATGCAATGGAGGTCTGAAGATTTTTCTAAAGTTGCACAATATCTTGACCAACAACACTTTGATATTTGAGATAATTCAACCTACTCTGGCAGTGTGCTAAAGGACTTGGCCTTGTACAAAAGAATCAGTTTGGTTTCAACATTATCCCCTAACCTTAATCCTTCTCATGTCCCCCGGGGTTTGCCGAATGACTGTTATTCTCCCTTATATCTTGCATCTCTAAATCCTCAACAACTCAGACTTTTAAATCCTCAAAATCCCATAAATTTACCTGCTCTCCTTGAAATTCTTTGTTCCTCTAATGTGAGTGATTGACAAACTCCCTTAATAATAGGTTTGCACACTCATACTCCTCATTTCCACTGTTTGGGACACTTAGCCTTGAAAACAAAAACATAATTTTAATGATTACTATTATCATTAAAATTTATAGAAATGAAATTTGGCTTACATTGTTAGCTCCATTTTTTTCCTTTGAATCTTATACATGCTGAATTCTATACTTCCTTGTACAAAATAATTCAAAACATTTACTTCATTTTGCTGCCCCATTCTATACAGCCGATCAACAGCCTGTTGCTCAACTGCTGGATTCCAATTTGGCTCCTATTTCAACATTGAACATATAAAAAATTTAATATTTTTGTTCTTAATATGAAATAAAAGACGTTGAGCTCACCATTATATATACATTTTGAGCACACCTGAGATCTATACCCACTCCTGCAGCCTGAATCGTTCCAACCAAAACTTGGCAATTTTTATTAAAATGGAATTCATGCATATTTTTGTCTCGCTTTGTCCGGCTGAGTTCACCCGTAAGCTGGGTATACCTAATATTGTGGTCATCTAAAGCCATTTTTATTCTATTTTGAAATATTAGAGAATTGTTTTTAATAAACCAACACAATTTTGTAAAAAAATTCATTATAGAATCACTTACATCTGCAAAAAGTCTGCAAAGTTGGAGAATATAACAGCTTTTGGAAAATTTATATCCCTTTCACCAGACAAAAAGTTTTTTAAGTGGCCTATAAGATGACAAATCTTTGCGGAATGCTGCCAGGTGAAATCAAAAGTTGGAGTTTCATCCAGATTTTCGTAGATTGGATGGTTGCAGAATTTTCTTAAAATCATCAGCTCTCTTAGAAACTCAGATGAGTCCCAAGGGAAGTCAGTGCTTCTGGAGGGCCCATATCGCTCAGTGAATCCTTCTTGAAGCACATCAAGTTTAGACCTCCATGGATCTGCTAATTGAACCGATATCCCCCTTTGAATCTTTTTTGGAAGAGACAAAATTGCATCCTTTGTTCTACGTAGGCTTATGACTTTCATTAAGTGATTGATTGATTTAATAGAATTAGCCTTTCCTTTTTGCAAACCTGGAAAAAGGAAATTCTTCCATAACCAGTCTTCTTGCCACTTTTCGATTCTAAGAAAAAATATGAGACTTTGAAGGTCAGTGGGCCTGTTCTGAAGTGGAGTTCCAGTCAAGCATAGTCGGTGTTGGGATTCCAAGTCAAATATTGTTTGATCCCTCTGCGAGTAAGGATTTTTAATGTAACTAAAAGAATATTTATAAAAATTGATAATAAAAATTAAGTTTTAAGTTTTAGATATAGAAATGGGCACTAACTGAGCTTCATCTAAAACAACTCTATACCAAAAGAGCATTTGAGTCACCGGTATCTTTTTTTGGCTTTGATTTTTTGACATCGTTGGGCTAGCTATTTCATAGGTCGTTAAAACAATAGCAGTGTCCTGTAGCTCATTGACATTAGTATTTTGACAATCCTTCCCATAAAGAACCTTGAAAGGAAGTGCATTATCTTCAAAGTGCACACTTATTTCATTGATCCAATTCGATAGTGTTGCCAGGGGGCATATAATCAGTGTGGCTGAACTCCGATTAATACCTTCTTGATTTTCTGATACCTGGAATTGTCTTGCTTCACCTTGAGTTGCACTTATAAGAGAAAGAGTTGAAAGTGTCTTTCCCAAACCCATATCATCAGCAAGTATTGACCCGTTTCCTTCAGGCGGCAATTGATTGTTAGGAAACTGATCTTTATAGTCATCGAATCCAGTTCTAAGCCAATGGTTGTCCTGGTGCCTCCACATGATATCCAACTTTTCCTTTAACATTCGTTCATTGTCAATCATAAAATTTATTGCTTGAAGTTGATGTGTTTTGAGAACTGTTTTGATTCCTCGGATAAGTTGATCAGCTTTCCAATCTTGAGTACTCTGAGATATTTGGAAAGAGCCTTCAAAAATTACATGCGGGATATTAAAAAAGATAGTGGAGTCGTAGTTCAGGATTGGACATAAATCGATTTGTGAAGAAGAAAATGCTTCTTTAGCAAGACTGATTAGTGTACTTGAAGAAAAGAGGCATCCCCAAAGTTGATACTGATTACCAAAAACTGGAACCAAGTAAGCATGAAAATAGAAAGGCTTCATAGGATTCAAGGCACTTCTTTGGTTTAAATGGTGAGATCCAGAGCCAATGTCACCCAATAGTGGTCCAATGTGCTGACTCTGCACTTGAGAAAGATTACCAACAAGGGTTGGTTTTCTTTCTTCAAATAGTCCAAAAATATGAACATTCGAATGGCCTCGCTGTAAAATCATGGGGGTCGGTGAGTTTTGAAATCTTGAAATTACATTCATATAAATTTGATCGATTGTTATTGAGAACTGTCCAACACATCTGAGACTTGACATATTAAGTAAGAATAGTATCTGAAGATAGTGGTTGTTAAAAGATGAATTGAAGCAAAAAATGAAGAATCAGTTTTGAATAAAACGACAAAATAACTTTTTAGCATATGCTATGCTAAGCTCATAATTCTTTCACATGTATTATTATTATCTTTTTAATAAATATTGGAAGTAAATCAATGATAACTGAAATGAATAATATGTCTTAAAAATAAATCTTGAGCCTATAGAGTAAATTTTGGTTTGTGGAGGAAGAAAAATTTTCTCAATAAAAATGTGCATTATTGTTACATTATAATCACAAAATAGAATAATTTCACTCTTATTACACTTATTTATGTTTCTGTCTAATAGTAAAATGCTTTAGATGTCAGTTCAAAATCCAAATTGAAACTACTACCTAGAACGATATCTTGATACTAACATACTTTTTGTAAGTCTTTGGAAAGACACTTATGGTGATCTCAATAATATTAAAATTGATTTGAATTGTATGTTTTATCAAATATCTATGTAGTCTAGTGTAATAATTGAGATACTACAGTTTAACCTTCTGTTACCAACTTGGCAAGAAAATATATGTAGATATTCTTAGAACGAATATCAAATTTTGCTTTCCACAAGATGGGAAAGTGAATATTATGATATGTTAAGTGATATGTTCAAGCTTTGCTCAATCTGTGCTCAGCTCAAAATCAAAGTAATCACCAAGCTCCAAGAAACCTGTGATTGAGTTTGGTTGAACCTAGGTCTAACTGATTACCAAATCTTTGTCCAATTAATTTAAATCTGGTTTCACAATGAACTCCCAACAGCCTTCCAACAGCTTTCCAACCACTTCCCAACATTTTTAAATGAGGGGTATTGCTAGCAATACCCCCCCAAATTTTCTGTGGTGAATGCTTTATTTTTCATGAATTAAATAATTAAGGATAACAAAATTGCTTACCTGAGGGTACCCTTCAAAATTTTACAAATTATTATTATTATTATTATCTTTTGAAGTTTTAATTTTGTTATTTTTGAGGGACTTTAATGATAGACTAGTGTGGACTTTTATCTATCATCCTATTATTATGTTCATAGAGATTTTTGTGTGAGGGATTTTATTCTGAAGTACGATACAATGGATATTTTTAATTATATCTATTAAACAAGCTAATATTGTAATAATTTAATTTTAATTAATACAAAATTACAAAAATATTATAAATAGAAAGAAAAAATATTTCAATCTCTTAGTCTTGACAAGTAAATTACATAAAACAGTGCAGGTGCCAAATCTGTTTTTCCAGAACAAGTGTAATGACCAATTTTACTGGCAACTCAAAATGCACACATTATTCTAAAGTGAAAAAACACATATTAATTATTTATTGATTCCATATTATCATTCTAATTCTTTTCTCAATTGTAAATATATATATATATATAATGTGTCATTTAATTATTAAACCTACAACAGAAAATTATTTTTTTATTATGTGAAATAATAAGGCTAAGTAGATCTTTTTAGCTCCTTTGAAAAAAAATTATGCTTTAATGAGTTTATCTTCTTAAAATTTCAATTCAAAAGAGTACATTTTAACTTCACAGAAAATATTAAAAAGAAATATTAAGTTTGTAGGTTTTAATTCTATTAAAATTTGAATTGATAGTTACTTTTAAATTTTTAAATTATCTAAATTAGGTACTTAAGGCTTTGTATAAACTTGTAAATGAAAATATAAAAAAAGAATGTGATACTTTGAAGGTGCTAGATAATTTTTATTAAAATCAAAAAATTATTCTTTTAAAGTATATTAAATATAACGTAAAAATCAAATGTCTTTTTTTTGTATGTATTAGGTTGAAAAAAATTAGATTAGAACAGTAGCTTCTACACCATATGTAAAAAATAAACATAAAAATATGATAAAATAAAATTGAAGATTTTTGTATTTAAAATTAATTTAAAACAATCCTTAAATTTCATTTATTTTCAGAATTTTGTATTACTCACCACACAATATGGGAGGTGGACTTGCTAGCAAGTCCGCAACCTTGTACCCAAACTCACCACAGATTGAAAACACATTGAGCTATTGATAAAGGAACCATACAATCAGGGATGAACAGCACTCAGAAGAACAGTTTTAGGTGGGTGTTCAAGTAGGGTTCAGTATGAGTTCAGTCTGTGTTCTATCTGAGTTCCATCTGAGTTCTATCTGAGTTCAGGTTGAGGACATGCTAGCAAGTCAACCCCCTATATTGCATAGTGACTTGTCATACATCTGTTCAATAAAAGAATATAACTGTACATGTACTGAAAAATCCAATATTAAAATTCAAAAAAAAACAATTCTCATGGATTAAGTCATCTTGAGCTACAGTCAGGACAGGATGTCAGTAGAAGTTTAATCTAAGTTCCTTTCAAAGCTAAGATATATAATTTTTATTAAAACATTATATTCATTGGTGTAAAATATTATGACAAATGAAAGGACAGAAGCATTCTTCTTTTACTGAATATACTACAGTACATATATTATGACAGATATCTTGTTTAATCTTCCAAAAATTTTATTTATTAAAAGTGACTATTCAGTTATGTATAGCTATTATAGAACAAAAAATAAAGAAATAATTTTAAATATAATAATTTATTTTTTTTTAAGCTCCATCAGTTTTATAACCCAAAACAAAGGAAGAAATAAAAAAAACCTTACATTTAGCATGGGAGTATCTTCCTGGAAACATGCTGGATAATTTGAATTAGTCTATGCCACAAATGATTCTGGGAGTAGTAGACACCTCTGGGGGGCCTACTTGTTGGTGAACAGGGAAAGATTTTTTTGATTTAATAATTAGATATTTATAATCTAGATATGCTTTTTAGATATGATACATGCTTTTAATGAAAACTTAGTGGTAGTGTGAAAGAAATAAGAGTAAAAAAATATCATGGGTTGAAAAACATGTTGCTGCTCACTGTACCTAATTCTGCCTAATCAAGTTAAGAGGAAGAAGTGCTTGAAAGGCTTGGATGTACCCAACAGATGGAGTGTTAAGGGACAAACACACTTCTGAAGTATACCCCTTATTCACTGGTGTAGTTCAAATAAAAATGATTTATTTGGTACCTTATTCTGGACATGATTGAATGGTATTTATGTTAATCACTACACTATATAAGAGGTGGACTTGCTAGAAAATCCCCAACCTGAACTCAGAAAGAACTCAGATAAAACTCAAACTAAACTCACACTGAACTCTACTTGAACACTCACCTAATACATTTCTGCTGAGTAGTGGTCATCCCTGATTTTTTGGCTCCTTTTTCAATAGCTCAATGTGTGTTTAATCTGTTGTGAATTTGGGTCCAAGGTTTCAGACTTGCTAGCAAGTCCACCCCCCCATATTGCATGGTGAATGTTTGAAACCCCCTATTATAATTAAATTACTTCTATGTTTAATTATTTATTATTATTAATATTTTAATCTGCGTATCAATAGGGGGTGTCAGTTCTGGCAAATCTGCACTTACAAATCCGCACTTAAATAAGTGCGGATTTCCAAAACACACTAGCCCCAATACTGGTGGATTTCAAAATGAAATAAGTCACTTATTTCACTCAAATCCGCACTTTCTCAACCAAAAGTGTTGATTTCACCATCAAGTCCCATTTCACTGATTTGTCAGCATCATCCCATTCATACGCAGCACTCCGCAGCATAACACTTCATAACTCAAAACATCGTACATCACTTACATCTTCATATCATATCATATAAGAGTTATGTCTTCCTCACTTTCAAATCGTGATAAATTACATAAAGCAATGACTTTCATGGCTCTTGAACTGCTCTTGGACTCTGATTGTGATTCTGATTCTGATCTAGAAGAAGATTTTTTTTTTTATCAAAAATGGCCACAAAACGTTACCTTCTTCCCAGAAAGCCTCAAGTACTTCATACCCCCAAGTACACCATCCAAACACTTCTTAAACTATCTACACCCAGTTTTAGACAGCTGTTCAGGACTTCTCAGGAATGCTTCCTTAAATTTCTTGAGCTTATTCAGGATCATTCCACATTTCACAATAATTCTCAAAAAGAACAACGACATCCTTCAATTCAATTGGCCATCACACTATGTCGTTTGGGTTCAAATGGTAATGGAGCCGCTTTGAAACGTTTAGAAAATGTCTTTGATTTAAGGTATTGTTCAGTTAACACTTATACAAAACAATGTATCACTGCCATCAACTCCTTGTAATCTCAACTTCTGACCTGGCCAACAAAAGAAGAGCGACTTGAATCATCTCAGGTTATGCAAGCAGAGGGCTTCCCAGGATGTATTGGTTTTGTTGATGGTACTGCTATTCCTTTGAGCCAGAAACCTGCTCAAGGTTGAAACAATTACTTTCACATTCTCGTTATGGTAAGGTAAACTCTTACAGTCACCTTGCTGTAAGCAGAATCCGGAGGAGATGTGTGGATTTAGCTGAAAACCCTGTCCTTCCAATAAAAATAACAAAATGGGAAGTCTAAATCACTAAGCTAACCAGTCTACTTGGATCTGATTGATAAAAATAATGAAACTCTAAAATATTTAACGCTTATTGAGATTTAAATAAAAGTGGCTGTTGAGAAAAGAAATACTGATAACAACAATTAAGGTGTACCAGTGAAAGATCTGAAAAGATTGACTTTTATGTTTTTATAATAATTTGAATTTTTATGAGACAGCAATAATCAAGTCCCAGCGATGAAGACCTTTCTAAAGATACCCTGTTTGAAGTCTGATTTAAATTGTTGAATAGTATTTCTAAAATGTTATATATAAAATATAAAGTTATAAGGGTATTAAAATTTATTTAATTTGTTGAGTAATAAAAAATGAGACCGTGGTGGTTAATGATTAAGCTGTATGATGTGTCCCCCCTCTCAATTTCGAGTTTGAGAAGCGCTTAAGTATTCCTAGTCACGTGCCTAAGTTTTCCCCTCCAGAGCTCTCCCAGAGTCAATCCGGAGCCCGTACGGAGTTCGCACGGAGTTGGAACGGAGTCAAAGCGGAGTCCGTACGGAGTCCGTCCGGACTTCCGGACTCAATTTGAACCTTAAAAACTATTATAAAAAATCTAGAAAAATTACACATGATAGAGCTACTTCCTTTTTATATTACAAACCAATTTTCGTAGTCTGCGCAGCTCTAATTACCCCGTGAAAATTTATCAAAGTTAATTAATTTTCTGAAAACGTAAATATTTCTATAAAACTTTAAAATTCATTTAAAAATATAAGAAAAATAGTAAAAATTCTGGAAAAATTTCCCAAGGTTCTTGAGTGACTCGACTTGATACTTATAAACTTTTCAGACCGTAAAAATAAGTTTTCTCCATAAAATAAATTGTTTTTGTGTAGGCATTCGCTCGTGACCAATTTCTTCATATTTAAAACCCAAATAAATTAAATAAAACCCTTTTATATATAAAAAAATAATAACACCAATCTTGCACACCATAATAACTCTATTTACGTACTTAGGTTCCATACTAAACTTTAGGCTACCACATCCTCCCTCCAATCGAGAATGTCCCCATTCTTATAACTTTGCATAAGTGGTTGAGAAATTCCAAAAGAATTATCTTTTCTAATAAAATAATTTGATAAATTTGTTTTAGCTGGTCTTCTTTTAATTCTTTATAATAAAAACGTTGTTTCTTCTTCTCTGGCTTGATAAAACATAAAATAAAATAATATAAAACTTGTGATGATTCCACTACTGAGAGCAAGGTTTGAATCCCTTCAGACTCCCATATACCAGTCTTCCTTCTTGTCACAGCATTGAGAGAGTGGATCTTCCTATGAGCCGAATACTCCTGATTCCAACCTCATAGGGCCCCCCACTGAGCTGAATTCTATGATTCCAATCTCGCCATAAGGTCCTCCAAGCTTCACACCAAAAAAAAATGGCCTAACTATGAGGCACTAAAAAAAATCATTCCCTAAAATCCAACTACCATCCTAACTTCTGATTCCTTCATCACAATTTTCAAACTTTGCTATACAGCAAACCCATAAAACACTTTTGCCAGGCTTCCAATAATAATTTCAACTTTAGACTATGTTAAAGCGCCACAAATTTCACCTAATTAACCATTATGCTTTCCTTGGCATCATCACCACCTAAAATTTTAACCTCCTAAAGCTTATCAGCACCCAATTCCAGAAATAATTGAATAACCAGTTTAGAGTCATAGTGGACAGTGATAAATTAAAAGATTGAATTGAGTTATCCAAACATGATTGACATTCCAGTTTATAGTCTTGGTGGACCAAACACATAATCGATTGCCAGTTTATGGTCTTGGTGGACCAAAGATTGTTTAGGTGCATAAATAACTTGATATATTCCTAAGTAAGGCCTAGGCTTGACCAAAGATTGAATAAATTTGATAATCCAGTTTAATGTCATAGTGGACCAAACATTTGATCGACAAGTAATCCAGTATAAGGCCATAGTGGTCCAATGAATGTTGAATTATCCTGCAGATATTAACTTTCCAGTTTAAAGTCATAGTGGACTAAACAATGAATGAACTACCAGTTTAAAGTCATGGTGGACCAAACATTTAATCGATAAGAAATCCAGTTTAAGGTCATGGTGGATCCAACAGCTTGATAATAGTCCAGTTTAGGTTCTTGGTGGACCTAACATTTGATAACACTCCAGTTTAAGGTCTTGGTGGACCTAACATTTGATTGATAAAATTAAAAATAAAAAAAATCCGTCTCCCAAAAATATCCATAAAATCTTGAGCATTCTTGAAATTCAGTTTAAAGTCTTGAAGGACTAATAGCTCCAATATAAAATCTTTAATGAAAGTCTTGAAAATTAGCCAGTTTAAAGTCTTGGAGGACTAACAGCTCTGAAATTCGTATAAAAAACCTTAAAGAACGTCTTGAACAGTAGCCAGTTTAAAGTCTTGGAGGACTAACAGCTCCAAAATAGGTATAAAAAACCTTAAAGAAAGTCTTGAAAAGTAGCCAGTTTAAAGTCTTGGAGGACTAACAGATCCATAATACGTATATAAAAAACCTTAAAGAACGTCTTGAAAAGTAGCCAGTTTAAAGTCTTGGAGGACTAACAGCTGTCTTGAAGTAAAATCCCATAGGTATTGAGTTCCCCTAGACCCTGTTTCCTGTCTAAACTATATGAGTAAACTAAAAAGAATGATGACTGAAAAATAAAACTAAGAAATATAATAATAATTTTGATTTAATTAATTAATTTTTTATTTTTTATTTTATTTTTTATTTTATTTTATTTTATTTTATTTTATTTTTTTATTTTTTTATTTTTATTTTATTTTTATTTATTTTTTAATTTTTTAATTTTTTTTTTTTTAATTTAAAATAAAAGATTTTAGAAAAGATAGTTTTGAAATAAAAGTTAAAATTTAATTTTTAAAGAAAGATAAACGAGTGTGAAAAGAAAGATAAAAAAAAAAGTAATAAAAAATTTTTTAATATATAATTTTAAAAGATGCCCCCCGGCCATTTGATGAGCCGTACCCTTGACATCATACCCACATCCAAGTGCAACTTGATGTGGTTACACAATTTTGAGAAATTGAAAAGAAAAGAAAATAAATGAAAGTTTTTAGAAGATAATTTTTATAATGATGATCACTGGGTGGGCTCCCTCCAATTTATAAAAATGATTAGAGACCACCAGTGAGCATCACCTTTACAATAATTCATAATATATATTAAAGAAAAGAAATCACAATCTAACATAAAAAAAAATCAAAAACAAAATAAAATAAAAAGAATCTTGAATCCGGCGTTGAGAGCGGTGTCTCTTGATTCGTTCCAGCTTATAGTCTTAGTGGACTTCCTAAAATTAAAAGACAAAGCCAGGGTTCAACTAGAAACAGGGAAAATTTTGGAAACGAACATTATGGGGTAATTGTGTATAGAGCAGCCAGCCCATCAATTACCCCCACACTTGCCAATATTAAATTAAGAAGGTTCCCCTGTGAACACTTCTTCCAATAAATTTTAAAAATTTTCCAACACTATCTTCACCCATATTTTAAGAATTTTAAGTTTTTTGAAAATTTCAAAGAAGGTCTTCTTGAATTTCGTTAAGTTTCATCATAGTTTTGTCGCCCATATACAGTGTAACGATAGTAAAGTATTTTTGATAAAAAAGAAGATAGTTTATCCTCGTTGCGGAGGTATTCATAAAATTTTGTCGATATCATAGTTTATCCTCATTGCGGAGGAATCCATAAAATTTCATAAATGTTATAGTTTATCCTCATTGCGGAGGAAGACTTCAGCACTCCTGGTGCCTCTAGGATAGAACCGTTTCACTTGATCGGCCGCTACCCTCTTCTTCAATACTACTCCATCCAACTCTTCTAACACATATGAACTGCTGGAAACTTGCTCCTTGATTTTATACGGTCCATTCCACCTATCTGAAAACATCTTTCCCCACTGACTTTCCAAACTCCTATTATACATCAAGACCATATCTCCTGGATTCAAAGGTTTCCTTAATCGATGTGCCAACCGCTCATCCCAATATCTAACTGATTGGTTTCTGATCTTCATCATCCGCGAATATGCCTTTTCTAAATATTCTTCTTTCTTTTCTAGCTGCATCATTCTCGCACACAATAATTCTTCAGTAGTTTTGACCATGTCCCAGTCAACTCCGAGATATGATTCAGCTTCTAAATCAACCGGTAAAACTGCTTTCTGTCCAAAAACAAGTTCATAAGGTGAAAATCCGGTCGTCCTTTTGGCAGTGATTCGATCAGCAAATAAAACTAAAGGTAAATAGTGCCTCCACTTTTCAGCACTTGTCCCACACATTTTAACTAAAGCATCCTTAATAACTTGATGCCCTCTTTCAACCATGCCTTCAGCTTCAGTATAATATGGGGTTGCTACCCTTACCTTTAATCCAACTTTCAATACGGCCTCTTTAAACTCTGTCCCAAATTCAGGACCTCCATCTACCATTACCAACTTCATCACCCCATACCTATATACCCAATTATTCAAAAAAAATTCTGCCACATTTTTGGCAGTTAAATTAATAAGAGGCGCTGCCTCTACCCAACCAGATAAATCATCTCTGGCCACAATTAAATATTTATACCGTCCCTCTTTTATATGAACGGCATCTAAACTAACTCTCCCAAAGAGCGTATATTCACTGGTCGCACGTCCAGGTTCTTTTGGCCTTAAATAACTTCGTCTTTGACATTCTTCGCATGACTGAACCCACTGTTTAACAGCCATCTTCATGCCAGGCCACCAAAATCTATCAGAAATTCTTCTAAACGTTTCTCCAATGCCTCTATGCCCGAGATCTTCATGCAGTGATTTCAAAACTAATTCTTGCCCCTTCTCTTGAGTTATAACTACTTGAGGATTTGGATACCTTCTCCTCATTAAACGTCGACCAGATAAATAAAACGTAGATGACTTCCTCTTGATAGCCACCCATTCATCATCTTCACAGTCTTCTGGCCTCTCTAAAGTCAACAAATATTTGACTAACAAAAAATAAAAACCAGTCTGACCCCAGACTTCATCTTGAAAATCGATTAATATAACATCAATAGGGACTTCTCTATCACCAATATCACCTGCACATGAATGAGCCAATAATTGTTGACCCCTAAATAAATCTTTAATTGAGCTATGTCGACGTTTTTCTTCTGAACCTTTGGATCCTTCGTAAACCGTATTCGAAAATACCTCTTTCTCTTTATCCACCTTTTTATTTAAATTCTCTAATTCTCCAACATATACACCATTCCTTAAATTACTACTATCCCACACTACCAATCCATCTTCCTCTACATACACCACATCTTCTTCTACCTCCTTTCTACCGAATTTATCTACACCTTTTCCAACATCTTTATTAACATAAAAACTATTTTCCAGTTTATCCTCTTGGTGGAGGTCATCATCACCATAATCTAAACACAATAGTCCTGCCAGTTTAACCTCATGGGGGAGGTATGGAAAGTCTTCAGCTCCTTTAGTGCTGGCTTTGATAATAGGTATATCTTCATCAAACTCTTCTGAGTCTGAATCTTCTTCAGTGGGTGGTCTCCTCAATAAACCATCTGGCATAGTAAAAGTCTTGCCAGGCTTATGAACTAAATCAAATGAAAAATGTTGAATAAAAGCTACCCATCTCGTCATGGGTGCTTCAGTAAACTTGGGGAATTAATCATCTGGATTAACGATTTTGCATCCACTTGCAACTCAAAATTTTGCCCCCACAAAATATGCTGAAGTTTCTTCAGTATTTTCGCCACACCACATAATTCCAATTTTGGTTGAGAATATCTTGATTTGACCTCAGTAAATACTACAGATTCATACCTAACTGGCCTGATGTAACCAGCTTTATCCATCTGAGATAAAACCGCCCTAGTTGCAATCTGACTTGAATCAACTGCTAAATAAATTCTGCCAGCATTTTTTCCATAATCCAACTTGTGCAGGACTAAATCTTTCCCCACAAACTCCTTCAACTTCACAAACGCCTTCTCACACTCTTCATCCCACTCCCAGTCTGCATCCTTTCTCGTTAACCATCTCAATGGATCTGCCAATGAAGAAAAGTTCTTAATAAACATTCTAACATATACGCAAACGCCTAAAAACCCTCTAACTTTGGTCGTATTCTTGGGTCTTGGCCAGGACTGAATTTTGTTAACTTTCATCTTGGACATAATCCTACCCTCTCTACATACCACATGGCCTAATATTTCTAAGGCTGGCACACAACATGAAAATTTTGAACCTGAAATAGTTAAACCAGCCTCTTCAATGCGAAACAAGATTCTTTCTAAAGTAATTGCAAACTCCCAAATGAATTTGCGTATCCCGGGATTCTCTTCCAACACCTGGTTATCATAGTCGGTTGTTGGTCCCTTAATTCCTCCATCATCTATAAAGATCTGAGAATATTGTGGAATTTCGTCTTGAAGGATCCAAGCCATCTGAGCTTGATAAACTGCAACCAAATTTGTTGCTCCTTGAGGTAATCTTGTTAACTGTAAACGTCCTAGTGGCGTATCAGATGTAGTGAGAGGCCTTGAGTCTGGATGTAACTCTCTCTCATCATATCCACCCATAATATCTCCCAAACCATAACACACTATCCCTGCAAACGCTTCAACAAACTCCTCAGCACTAGGCAGTATCCCAGCATCCTTTATTGTAACCATATTTAATTCCCTAAGATCATGAACAACTCTAAGCTTGCCATTCGGTTTCTTGATACAAAATACCGGACTAGAATAACTTGATTTTGATTGCTCATACAGTCCAGTGCGTATCTGTTCTCTGACAACTTCAATATAGGCTTCTTGTAATGCAGCCGGAATAGGAATCGGTTTCTGCTGCCACGGTTCATGACATACCACAGGAATCTTGTAAGGCTCCCTATAGGAATGCTTCAACACACCCCTCTCCTCTTCTACAAAAGCAATGGCCTTCTCTCGCTTGACCATCACATCCAACAATAACTTCTTCTCTTCTCCAGACAACCAACCATCAGGTCCAAAATTAACAACACCCAGTCTCTCAAAAGTGATTCTTGACGTCTCAGAAAATTCAGGCGGATTCTTTACCAAGGGACTTTCATAAGGATCTCTTGATAACCTTGGTCTTCTCAAAGGTGGATTTAATTCAGCAGGTAGCGGTTCATTAATAGGTCGAACTTTATTTGCTACTTTCTTATATTTGGCTGCGTCCACATCTAAATAAACTTGAGGTAAAACATTTTCTTTTGTATCGCCATTAAAACTTTCATCAAATGAATCTTCTTCATCACCAGAATCGGAATAAGAAAAATTAGAAAAATATTTTATTTCATTTTTAAATTTTACCCTTTTCTCCTTTCCCCCTCTAATTTATAAACAGATTTTCCAACACCTTTGCTTCCCTTATCCAACGGTAAATTGCCCGTAAAGAAAGTTGGCAGTTTAACCTCTTGCTGGAGGACCGGAATTGAATTTTCACAAAAATTATTTTTTTGTGTTTTAATTATACTGAGATTTTTAATTTGGTTTTGATGTGATTTTTGAAGTTTACCCTCTTGCTGGAGGTCCATAATAGAAGGAGATAATTGCAGTTTAACCTCTTGCTGGAGGTCCGGAATTGAATTTTCACATAAATTATTTTTTTGAGTTTTACTTATACTGAGATTTTTAATTTGGTTTTGATGAGTTTTTTGCAGTTTACCCTCTTGCTGGAGGTCCAAAATAGAAGGAGATAATTGCAGTTTAACCTCTTGCTGGAGGTCATAAAACATACCCTTCCAATCTTTATCCAACCTAATTTGGCCCATTTTGCCTTTTTCACCATTTTTAAATTTAATAGAAAAACAGGGTAAATCCAATAAACATATAGAAAAGTCCAAAACGTATTTGCACTCCAAAGTAATATTAATAGAAAATAATTGAGAATCCACTTGAATTATCTCCAAGTGAGCTGACCTATTGCAATCCGGGATCTCATCCTGAGGAGACATTACAACATTAGAGTGATCAGCCCCTGCTACCCCAAAAAATGAGGGCATTCATCCCTTTCCAACAAACATAATTCACCAGGAGCCGTCCGTTTTATATGCCGCTTCTTGGTGCAAACACAACACTGGCACAGAGTAGTAATCCCTGGCCATGTTTCCCAACCTTCATCTCCAGGAGGCGCTAACCGCATATGTAACCTCCGCATATCTTCACCAGTGATATCCAAACTAATCCCCATGCCAGCTTGATACCCTATCCTGGCCTCAAAATCCATCAAAAAAGGACCACCAAGAACAGTTTTGACTGCTCCTCTGGCCACATAAAAGTGAACCTTACCAACAGATCCACCAATGCCTAACCTGACATGCTCAGCTGTACCCATCAGCTCTGTTGCATGCCCTCCAATACCTCTGAGGTTTCCCCCAGTGCCACTTTTAATTGGAAAGCCTATACTCCTCGCTTGCTCCAATGAAATTAAATTAATTTGAGACCCTGAATCGACCAAGGCCTTTACTTCTTTACCATTAAGAGTTACCACCAGGTAACCCAGGGGAGCGGAAAAATGTGTATCTACATCTTCCCCAAACTTTTCAGCATTTTCACAAATATATTCCACCTCTCCAGTGGAAACCCGACGCCTCGTCAAATGCTTCTTTTGCTTTTCAGCAAGCGCCGGACTAATCGTAAATAACTCCCCCAAAGATAAGGGAATCTGCAGTTGATTCACCCTACTCAAAACTGCGTCCATTGCATTAGCTTGACCAGAAACTACTGGCCACTCATACTGGACCTTTGATTTAACAATCTTGGCCCTTGGTACCTGTTGAGGTCCAACCGAGCCATCTTCACCCCCCATTATAACATCTTCACTTTCTATAACCCTAACTCCGTCACCAGCTTCTTGCACTAATCCTGATCCATCGCTAGTCTTTCTTACACCCTCCATTGGGATGGGACCGCTAAAACTTGGTCTGGGTAGAGACGCCAACGGTACGTCCTCCTCAGAATCTGAATCATCCTCTGGCATAGGCTCACCATTTAAATTAAACTTGCCATAACTAGGGGGCCCCATATCAGCAATCCCCTTCTGCATTTTATATAATTCGTCCTTAGAGTAAGGGTTCAATTTGTTGGCGGCAGTTTGAGCACTAGAATTCTTGTCCTTAGAGTAAGGGTTCTATTTGTTATTGGCCTTGCCAGAATAAGCCCTCAATTGGCTCTGGATGCTACTCTTCGCCTTAGTAGCAGCTGCTCTTCTAGCAGCATTAACATTGTATTCGCCAGCCATACAGCTACCCTCCACCTGGGCAACCGTCGCCAGCTCTAAACCACCAAAAGAATTAGAGAATGTGGCTTTACTGACCTCTTTCTCCTTGCCCTTGTAAGCTTTACCACCATTACCATTACCATTTTTGCCACCCTTTGCATTAACATCTTCATCCGTCACCTCTTCAAATCTGGCTCTCCTTTCAGCCGTTAAACTTCTTCTGACCAAATCAGAAGGAGACTGTCCATCACTGGGCTTGATGAACGGACCATCAGGAAATTTATAAACTTTACCATCAAATAAAACTCGCCCAGAATCCATATCCTTATCAAGAGCAAAACAAACTGTTGCTCTGTGCCCCCTCCTATTACAATAGGAGCACACCTTTGGCTCATCATAGCCACCTCTATATCCATTACTACCACCATTCCCACCATTTCTCCCATTGCCTGGGAAGCGGTTACCATTATTATTGCCATTATAATTTCGACGTTCATAGCCTCTAGATTGATAAGAAGTCGACGTCGACGAAGAAGCGATTGGGGCCTTGTTAGCCTTCTGTGTCTCTTGAACAAATATTTTTAACTGTTTAGTTAAATCATCCAAATGATCGACCATCTTATTATCCACATTACCCTCAACTTTAGCAGCAGGTAATCCCATTTGTGCCTTCTTGGCCTCCTGGGCTTTGACCATAATATCATTGTTTTCGGCCAAAACTTCGCTAACCTTGCTAACATATTGAGTGAAGGACTCTTGATATTTTTCCAATTCTAACAACTTTAGATGGGCTTGAATGTTCTCTTTAATAACCTCCAGAGCCGGCAGTTTCTGCTCACCATTAGGCAGTTCCTTCATCAAATCTTTTCTTGAAAGATCCTTCAAGACGTCCATTCAAATATCCCTGCTGCATGCTGTCCAAAACAAATCTTTTGCTTGATTCTCATGCACTAACTCGTCCACCAGTATGAGATATTCCACCACTTCATCAAACTGAACACAGAGCTTTTTGAAGTCCGCCATAGAAGAAACTCCACCTTTTGCTTGCCAGTCTCCAACAATTTTATTGAGGTCCATCATAGTAAACCTAACACCCCATCTATCAACCATAGCTTTAGAAAGCTTAACCCAATCCTTGTCCTTAAATGCCTGCATAGCAATAACCTCTTTTTTCACCTCCCTATCAGCAATAAAAAACCTAACTTGCTTCACCATATCCACATGAGAAGCACCATCAACAGCAGCAGCAGCTTCATACCTGCTAATGAACCATTTAACCTCCTCCCCATCAAACTTTGGGCCATCCCAAGAAACAATTCTAACTGAGGGAGTAAGAGGGTTAGAAGATCCAGAAGCAACAGCAGAAGAAGACATCCCAATAATTAATGAAAAGTGTTAACAATCGATAAAATAACAAGCCTCTTGCAGGCCAATAACAAAAATCCAATTAGAGTTCCAGAAAATAAGCCTCTTGCAGGCTAATAACGTTCTTGATCCAAGTAAGTCTTTAAAGAAAGCTAGAGAAATCAAACCCCACGTTGGGCGCCAACTATGGTAAGGTAAACTCTTACAGTCACCTTGCTGTAAGCAGAATCCGGAGGAGATGTGTGGATTTAGCTGAAAACCCTGTCCTTCCAATAAAAATAACAAAATGGGAAGTCTAAATCACTAAGCTAACCAGTCTACTTGGATCTGATTGATAAAAATAATGAAACTCTAAAATATTTAACGCTTATTGAGATTTAAATAAAAGTGGCTGTTGAGAAAAGAAATACTGATAACAACAATTAAGGTGTACCAGTGAAAGATCTGAAAAGATTGACTTTTATGTTTTTATAATAATTTGAATTTTTATGAGACAGCAATAATCAAGTCCCAGCGATGAAGACCTTTCTAAAGATACCCTGTTTGAAGTCTGATTTAAATTGTTGAATAGTATTTCTAAAATGTTATATATAAAATATAAAGTTATAAGGGTATTAAAATTTATTTAATTTGTTGAGTAATAAAAAATGAGACCGTGGTGGTTAATGATTAAGCTGTATGATGTGTCCCCCCTCTCAATTTCGAGTTTGAGAAGCGCTTAAGTATTCCTAGTCACGTGCCTAAGTTTTCCCCTCCAGAGCTCTCCCAGAGTCAATCCGGAGCCCGTACGGAGTTCGCACGGAGTTGGAACGGAGTCAAAGCGGAGTCCGTACGGAGTCGAAGCGGAGTCCGTACGGAGTCCGTCCGGACTTCCGGACTCAATTTGAACCTTAAAAACTATTATAAAAAATCTAGAAAAATTACACATGATAGAGCTACTTCCTTTTTATATTCCAAACCAATTTTCGTAGTCTGCGCAGCTCTAATTACCCCGTGAAAATTCATCAAAGTTAATTAATTTTCTGAAAACGTAAATATTTCTATAAAACTTTAAAATTCATTTAAAAATATAAGAAAAATAGTAAAAATTCTGGAAAAATTTCCCAAGGTTCTTGAGTGACTCGACTTGATACTTATAAACTTTTCAGACCGTAAAAATAAGTTTTCTCCATAAAATAAATTGTTTTTGTGTAGGCATTTGCTCGTGACCAATTTCTTCATATTTTAAACTCCAATAAATTAAATAAAACCCTTTTATAAAAAATAATAACGCCAATCTTGCATGCTTTAATAACTCCATTTACGTACTTAGGTGCCATACTAAACTTTAGGCTACCACATCGTCAAAAATTTTCACCAAAATATTTACAAGTCAAAAAAATTCCATATCTGTTTTAAAAAATTTGATATACTCTCCCCTGCATTTTATTGAAGCAAGGGGTGGATATCATCAAAATTTTTCTAAGTCATCAATTTCACATGTCAGATTTGAAAATTTGGCAATACCCCCCCCCTGCATTTTATTGAAGTAAGTGGTGGAAGTCATCTAAATTTAATATAATTATGTAAATTATTAAATAAATATCTAATATATATCACTTTCCCTAGTTTAAAGTAATGACAATCCCTCAAGCCAAAATGCAGATCAAATCTAGAAACAAAAGTTTGGGACTTTCCACAGGTATAGGCTAGAGGAACCCCATGAAACAAATAAATGTTATCATGATTACCATTTATACAACACAAGGTCGTGGGCCCATTACTTTAGTTGAGGAAATTGATACATAAAAAATATTTATTAAAAATTTACAAAAAATATAAAATTTTTGATGACAACTCAAATCCCCATACTTTTTGGATCTAAATAAAGTTTTTTTAAATCGATTAACTTCACCTTCTTTCATTACCTTATTGATTCTTTGAATCAACTTATGACTGATTTGAAATGAGCAACCAAAATGTGTTAAATCTTGACAGGATTCAAAACCAGGAGGAGCTTTGGTCGTTTGATGATTATCCTTAGAAGAATTCCAAATAGTTTCGATGATACCATTTCCCAAACCAAAATCAATGATGCACCGGTGGTCTGTAAAATATAAACCATGTCATTTGATTCTAGCTGGAGATGGTATTGGTTGGCCAGTAATTGGTTTGATATATGAGAATATACCAAAAGTAAGAAAATTGGTGTCCTTGGTATCGGTGTGAATTTTATTGTGAAATACAGAATGAGTGATAATAACATTAGAAAATAAAAGATATTTGTGGCTGATATCTTCCCATTCGAAGTCACACCAATTTGGTATTCCAACTTTGGTTGCAAGTTCATGATTTTTTTCAAATGCTTTATTACAGTGCTTTTTGAGTCGAAGAGCAAGAAAAGAGTTAAAGGAAGGTAGAGTGTCCCATAAGCAAAAATCTTCATCTTTTTGAGCTTTAGTGATATTCTTGAGCAACAAATATATGCCTATATAATTGAAATGCCTAGATAATAATCATATAAGAGTTTCAGAATCCTTATCCTCTAAATATGCGATATAAAAATGTGAAATAAGACAAGTGAAATTTGGAAAAAAGGCTCAACTTCAAAGGTCAAAATCTCAGAAACCACTGAACCTAATTCAAACCTGTTTGTGGGAAATGATAGATATGCTTTAGTAGAATCTTCAGTTAAAGGACATGTGATTTAAATAAACCTAACCCTAATTTGTTACATAAAAAAATGAAATAAAAATTTAAATTGGGAAAAAAAAGGCTCAACTTTAACGGTCAATATCTCAGCAACCACTGAATCAAATTCAAATCTGTTTGTGGGAAATGAAAGGTAGCCTTCAGGAGAATCTTCAGTAAAAAGAACATTAGATTTGAATAAACCTAACCCTAATTTCGAGTCTGATTTTCAAAATTTTACAAAAACTTGAAAAGTGGTAATGAAGATGAGATCAAAAGGAGTTTTATAAGTTCACTGTTATCCAGATAAGAGTCATACATATATTTAAGTATGAAATTTTCATAAAAGGAATGAGATATCATATAGGCATGAAAAAAAGGAGATGAAACTTAACTTGATTGAAAAGTAGGAAAAATAGAGTGAGAAAGATTGATGTTGGAATTGTGGGGAAATTGAATATGGGGTAAGTGAAATGCATAAAGAATGTGCAATGTATGTGTTTAAATGAAATGGAGCCAAAAAAAAGTGAAATAAGGGAAAGGGGGATAATGACCATGCCAAGGAGGGATGAAGAGTAGGGTGATGGAGCTAAAAAAGAAAGTAAAGAGGGAGAGAAAAAAAAGGTTAACTATACCATTGAAATCCAAAATAACCACTTACAAAAAAAATTTAGATAAATAAAATAAAATAAACAGAAAAAAACAAAAAAAATTATAATTAGTAATTAAAAAATCAAAAAAAAAAGAATAAAGTGACTTACCTGGAGAGATGAGATGACAAAATGAATGAAACCAAATTGTTTGAGGGATGTTGGAGGAGAATAGGAAAAGGATATGAGGGATGAATGAAAAAAAAATCACTGACAAAATATGCGATTTCAGAAAATATGCGATTTCATGTTGAGCTGGTGAAAGAAAACCAATGAGCCATCCAAAAAAAAAAATTCACTGTAAATTCCAAAAAAAATGAATATGCAACAAACCAAAATACCAACCCAAGTGAATATAGTACACAAAGAGGACATTTGGAGAGTACAAAATGGTATAGGAAAGAAAGGCATGATGTGGCCAACATGTGGTTTTGAAAAAAAAAATCACAAAAAAAGTGCTGATTTGAGGTCAGAACTGACACCCATAGAAAAAAGATTAAGAAGTAGAAGAAATAAGTAAAAAAGAATGTAAACATGCCTGGTCAAAATATTGAAAATTTCAGGAAGGGGTGTGTGCCAAGGATTGATGGGTAGGTAGCGAGGAAGGTCAGTGTGTCACATGTGACAGGGATGGGGTAAGAAAGGAAGGGATGTTTTGTGGCCAAAATGTGGTTGTGAAAAAAAACGGGAAAAAAGTGCTGATTTGAGGTCATAACTGACACCCTTTTTTGAAATAAGTGACTTTTTTGCAAAATTTAAGTGCTGATTTGGTTTGAAATCCGCACTCAAGTTATGTGCGGATTTGCCAGAACTGACACCCCCTAATATATTTGTCTTCTGGTAGCTTTAAAACTTTTTCCAGATGACACTTATAATTTTCTAGATTTGATGAGCCTTGGGTCTTCTTGATACATAAGAAGTAAATTAGCAATAAAAATAAAAAAGTTGTAAAAAAAGTTGTTTTTGCCTACTACCATGGGCTAATTAAGATCAATTCCAGAATATAAAGTGGGTTCTTCAAATTCAAGAAATTTGAGTAAATTATCTAAAGAAATGCTTGATTATTGGTATGAGAATAAGAATTTTTTTAACCTTTATTCATGTGTTAGAGGTTGAGATCAGGTCTTTGTCCAAAGAGATCATCAAGTTTATGGCAAAGAGGATACATATCAACAGAAAAAAAATGTTGGAAACTTCTAGCAGGTGCTTCCCCCTCAATTGAATTACTATAGTTCAGTTAGAGATAAGCACCTGCTAGCGGGTGCCAGCTTTTTTTTTCTGGTGTATAGTTAATTTTTATAGAAAAAGTGGTGATTCCATGTTTCTCATCATATTTGGTAGCTCCAAACCTAGTTGAAGAAGAATTCATCTTTTCCTAGCCATTAAATCACAAACTTAAGATCAGAAGGTTTTAATTGTGTACTTTTTGGGTGTTTCATGATAAAAAAGATGGTGTTGAATAAAATTAAGAAGTTGTGAGGATAAAAATTTGAGTAGTAAGTGTTGATTAAAAAAGGAAGGAAAAGGTAATAAACTTACTGTGGTGAGAAGAAAAACATTTTGATTCAGAAAAGTGGGAGGGAGAAAAGAGTTATGATGTCACAACAATAAATTTTTGTTTTGTCTTGAGGTGCAACAATTACGCAACAGTTAAGTAAAAATAATTTTTGGCGCTTAAAGGTCTTTGGTGGGTCTTAAGTGCAAAGAACATTTGTTTCGTAAGAGCATCCACACTCATTTGGTTGTGTAACTCTTGCTTACATGCATATTACTTCTGAGTTGCACAAATTTATGATATCATTCCACACTTATTTTTTAAAAAATTCACTATTTGCAAGTTACACAAAATATTCATCACTTGTGTTTCTTGTTTTATTCAATAAAATCACTTCTTCCATGGCACTAATGTCTTCTATCCCTCCTTCTACCTAACTCATTTTTCTTCACTCAACTGTTACATTTCCCATGCCTTTAAAATTCCTTGATGATTTATTAGACATGGAACAAGAAGATCTCCTTCTTACATATTTGTTAACTACCTATTGCAACAATCAATCATCTAATTCAAATACACCAAGACCAAAGAAAAAAATGATACAACAAGATTGTTACACTGGTAATGCATGCTTAATGAAAGACTTTTTTGGGCAAAACTCCATTTACAACAATATTATTTTTGAGTTCCAATTTAGAATAAGCAAAGATCTATTTAAAAAAATTGTTGAGGATCAACAGATGCGCAATAAATATTGGGTTGTAAAATCTGTAAGTATAGTATTTTTTTAATAATATTAATCACACTTTTTTTCAATTTTTTACCAACTACATTACTACATGATTGCTTTTGGAAACTTGGATTGAAACCTCACCAAAAGCTAACTAGTGTACTTTGCCAGCTTACCTATGGAATTTTGGCCGACTCAACTGATGAGTATGTTCACATAGCTGAAACCACTTCACTAAAGGCATTGAAAACTTTTGTTAAAGACATCATATCTTTATACAAAAGTGACTATTTACAAGAACCAAATGCTGTGGAGAAAACCAAGATTTTGAAGGAGTACAAAGACAGGGGATTTCCTGGATGTCTTGGCAGTATTGATGAGATGCACTGTGAGTAGAAAAATTGCCCCACAGCCTGGGCTGGTCAGTTCCAGGGGAAGGAAAAAACTCCAACAATGATATTGGAGGTTGTAGCAAGCAAAAACTTACAAATTTGGTTTGCTTTCTTTGGATCACCTGGAGCTTTAAACGACATCAATGTTCTTCATCGCAGCAACTTGTTTGATAAAATTTTGGCCAGGAGTCAAGCTGGTGTAACATATAAAGTAAATAATAGAATTTATAAAAATGGTTACTACCTTGCTGATGGTATTTACCCACCATGGTCAATACTGGTCAAAAAAATTTCTTATCTGCATGATGAGGAAAGCCGATATTACTCTAAATAAGACATAGAACGTGCTTTTGGGGTGTTGCAAAGTAGGTGGGGCATTCTAACCCAGCCATGTCGTCTATGGCATATCAAAGAAGTGAAGGAGACAATGACCTGTTGTATGATCTTACACAACATGATAGTGGAAGCAAAATTAGAATCAGATCCTTACCTAAATCAACAGTCCATTCAATTTCAACATTTGACAAACCACCGAGATCCTACTTTGACAAACAGCTTAGTAAATTTTATTCAGAACAGCCAGGAGCTTCACAATTCAAATTCACATTTTGAATTGCAAGAGAATCAGAAGAAAAATATTTGGAAAAATAGAGGAAGATTTGAATATATACAAAGGGAATAATTTATGATTACTAAATGTTTATAACTATTGAGAAGTGCAACTAACCTAGAAATAGTATCAGGCCTCCCGTAAGCAACATATATTTCAGAATGAGATAAGTAGTAATACAAATGTATCTATACTTTTTATTATATAAAATAGTCTTGGGATAAGTTTCCCAAGCCTTAACTATTGAGCAGCGCAACTAACCTATCACATGCGTACCCAATAGAATAACATGAGAATGTAACGGTGTAGTACAAAAAAATTATAAAAACTTGAGATAAATTTATATTATATAGAAAAAGCTTGTTAGCAAGTGCCAGCCTTTTTTGTGGTTGGTGATAGCTTTGATGCAGACTTTATATATTTCTTGGCTTCCTTGAACAAGAATATCTTGCCCAGGGAATCCTATATGTCTGAACAGCCTTTACCCAAGATTTTACCACACCTGGGAGGGAGTCGCAAATGCCCAGGGAATCCTATATGTCCAAACAGCCTTTACCCAAGATGTTTACCACACCTGGAAGGGAGTGGCAAAAGATATTCGGTGCACCTCCAAACTTTTTTATGCATCATTGATGATTAGCAGTTATTTCTGAAACTTGTATTTTATCTTTTACAAAGTCTCTTTTTTATTCCAAAATTCCCTGATTGTTTTATTTACAAGAACATAGTGAATTGAAAGCAACTTCAAAGCCAAATCAATATATTGTTCTTCTTGATGAGGGAAATTACAATATTATTATTTTATAATAATATATAAAAATAAAATGAAGTGTGAGTTGAAAATAAAACTAAATATATGTAATACTTGTAAGACATTATGTAAATAATAATTAAAAAGAAGAAAATTGAGTCAAAAGGGATGGAACAGACCAGTATATATATTATTTCTGGGATTCCTAGCAAGCTTAAAGTATAGTCGGAAGAGCCATTTGCTGCTTGCCTGCAAGAATGAAAAAAAAAGAAAAAAAAGGCAAGAGGAGAGGGGAGAGAAATATCTTACCAGTAAATAATCAGAAGAGCCATTCGGTGCTTGCCTGCAAGAAAGAAAAAAGTAAGAGGAAAAAAAAAATAGTAAGTAATTTATCTCCTCTTGCCTATTTTGTTGTTCTTTTTCTTTTTTTCTTTCTTGTAGGCATGCATTAAATGGCTCATCCCATTGATTTACTGGTAAGTTATTTCCCTCCTCTCTCCTATTGCCCTTTTTTTTTCTTTTTTTTTCTTTCTTGCAGGCGAGCAGCAAATGGCTCTTTTGACTGCATTTTTGCCTCACATACTCCACACGGTAACCCAAAAGCCCTTGCAGAAAATGGCACTTCCAACTAATTACTGGTAAGTAATTTTACTCCTCTCCATACAAGTAATAAATATATTTAGTTTTATTTTTGAATCACACTTCTATTTTAATTATTACTGCTTGTCAGTGTATCTAGTATTTAAGTATGATATAATAGTATTTATTTATGGTCCTACTACTTATTGATAAATGATTTAGTGATTAAACCACAGGGGAAGCCTAATAAAATAGTTATACTCAAATAAAACTCACAATACTTGGATTTAAATGCATGCTAGAGGTGGAAAATAGATGAATAAAATATAGTTATAGCTTATATAAAGATAATATCAATTTATAATGGCTTTATAACATATTTCTGAATCCTAATAATTGTATTGTAGTGTTTGTTTGAATTGTAGTGAGTGAATGATGATAAATAACCATAAAAATCCCTCCTTACTTATACCCAAATCCCCTGGAGTGCACAGACCTTCAATCCAGATGATGTCACTGCTCTCCCCCGAAATTACAGCACTGTGAGGGCCCATCACCTCCTCATGGTGTCCACATAAAGCAGATTCAACACCCAGACATCTAGTAAGGACACTCCATCACAATTAATGATAACACAGACCCAAAACATAATTAGAAAATCCAGATAAAAGCGGATACCATAAAGAAACAGTTAAAATAAGCAATCAAAAAGAGATAAATTGAAACCCAAAGCATATAAAGGAAACAAATGAAGTGTCCAAGCCCCCAATAACATCCCCAAGCATCCATATTAACCCAGCAATGACCTCCCAACCCACAAATCCATGAATATCCATCCAAGGAAGCAGATTAAGTTGTCCAAAATGAGTGTATGCGCCTGATATAGATGTCTATGCTTCTGTTGGCATTTTGAATCCACTGATTTTGTCCATATGACCTAAAATAAGCAGAAAAACAAAGTTTATAGGATATTAGGAGGCTAAAACCCACTTATAGACCTAAATATACATAATATACTGCATATTTCACTGAATATGAGCGTTATGTATACATTTAAGCTTATGTATGTGAATAATTACTTAATATCACTTAAGATAAGTATATTATGACTCCATTAACACCTTAATAAGTATTATTAGGCTATGGATAAGCTATTTAAACTACTATAAGTTACATAATAGTGTAATAATTATAAATATATGTATTATAATCATATATATAATTCTTTTAACCTTATTTTTAAGATATAAGCTTAATGTACTTAAGGTTTTCTTATTTTAAGCATAAGAAATACACAGTACTAGGGATATCTAGGCTGACACTCCCTCACCCAAAAAAACAATAAAAAAATTTTAAGACATTTTATTTAAAAGTAAGGAGTGAAATAGAAAAAAAAATTAATTTTCTATAATACATATACTGAATAAACAGTATTATTTTAATTTAAATTTTTTCAAGAGATTTTTAAGATCAGAGATTTCATTTTCTGGAATCCACTGGTCATATTCACTTGATTTATTTTTAAATCTTAATAGATACTCAACTCCCTTTTCTTTTGTAAGGTGTCTCTTTTTAAGTATCTTTTCAATTTCTTCTTTTTCAACTATTTCTTCAGGTTTCTGTTTATGCCTTCCTGATCTTCTTGGAAATAGAGCAGTATCATTAGAATGGTATGGTTTTATAAGAGATATAGGAAATACTGGATGTTTTCTATCATATGGTGCATATAGAATAACCTCAACAGCATTGTTACCAACCATCTTTTTCACTACAAATGGTCCAATGAATGGATCTTTCAATTTAACATTACCATTCAAATTGAAGTGTAGTGTATAAATAAGGACTTCATCACCTTCTTTGAACATTTGTTCTTTATGGGCTTTATCCCATCTTTTCTTCTCATACTCAAATGCCTTTTTTATAAATTCTTGAGCATGTTTTCTGCATAATTCTTGCATTTGAAGAAAAGACTTAGTACCTGGATGGATATCCAATCTAGGTAATTTATTAAGAGTTTTAGCAGAAGTATTAGGTACATAACCCAACCATAACTCAAATGGCTTTTTGCCAGTGACAGAATGTATTTTACTATTGTATGCAAATTCTAAACCTGGGATAAGGGTTACCCAATCATGTGTGAATTTGTAATTGTCTTTAAAGTTAAGACCAAAAGTACAATATCTTCTTATCATATCTTCTAAAGTTTGTATCATTCTTTCTGCTAGCCCATCAGTTTGTGGATGGTGTGCTGTAGAAAGTTTTAATTGACACCCTGAAACATCCATAAGTGATGTCCAGAACTCAGAAGTAAATTTAGGATCTCTGTCAGAAACTATTGCTTTGGGGAAACCTGCTATATTTAACATTTGTGTCCACCATAAAAAAGCTAAGTCCTTTGCAGAAACCTCTTTATGAGTAGGAATAAATTTACACATTTTTGTAAATCTATCAACAACTACCCAGCAGGATTTATAACTCAGATTCATTTGAGTCCATATTTAATATTGACTTTTCAAAGATGGACAAATCATCTTCCAACATACAGACTTCATTTTCATCACTATATGAGATATTGCCGTCATAATCACTTGATTCTTTACTTTTTTGAGTTTAAGTTTCAGATTCACGTTGATTTTCAACAATATTTATGTTTTTCTCACATTTGTGACCTTTTACCCAAGGTTTGTTAAACTTATAACAAGTATTTGTTTCATACTTTTTAGGGACTACAGGTTCAGTAGGTTTTTTCTGCTTCACCTGAAGTGTTTTTGAATTCTGATTTTTCAGAGGTTCAACATTTTGTTTATAAGTGGAATACCTTGATTCATACTTATGATTTAATGATATTTCATTGCAAATATTAATATAGTCAGAATATTCAGTAACATTTAATGTTCTAGCTACAACAATGTCTCTGACTGATATAGGTAATTTTTATATTATCTTATCTTTCCATAATTTAAAATCCATATTAGGCTCAATGGCTTTTAATATTTTTTCTTTAAATTCATTAAAAATACCATAGGTTTGTCACCATTCAATGGATTATACCTAGTTTTCTCATAAAGTCTCTGCTGAGTAAGCCTGAATTTAAAACCTTCAAATTGTTTTTCAATAAGTTGTTTCCATTCAGCCCAAGAGTAATCTTTACCCTCACTCAATACAGCTTCAAACCATAATAAAGCAACATCCTTAAATAAAGAAATTAATTTTGATGTTATTTCTTCATCTGGTAACTTATATGAGAATTTCAAGGTGTCAATTCTTTGAATAAAATGTTGCCAGTCAGAGCTGGCTTCCCCATCATAAGTTGGATACTGATCTATCTTAGGCCAGTTCTTCTGATTGGATTTTATCTCACTAATCTTAGGTAAATTCAACAACTCATTCACTTTTGATAAATGGTCTTGTATTTCCTCCTGTACGGATTTGTGACTTACATTTTCAGATTTGACACTACCACCAGATGGTTTAAGTTGTGGTGGTGCAGGGAAGGAATGAGATTCACTTTTGCCAATGAAATGATTATTATTATATTGACTATACTTATGATTATCCTGGTTCATTAGTAGATTGGCAGTTTCAATCTCAACTTTAGTTAATCTTTGTAGTAGCTCAGAGACACTTTGATTTGTCTGGGCAAAAGATAACTTAGTTCTTGATTCAGTTTTTAACAAGTGTGCTTCATACAATTTTTCTAACTCACAGAATTTGTTTGATAGTTCACTATATTTGTTACTCAATGAATCATATTAAAGAGTTAGAGACAAATGTTCTTTCCCTAATTCTTTATTACATTTTTCCAGTTGAGAAATATTTAATTTCAAGGTTGAAATTGTATCACTAGTGAGCTTAACTGTCTGTTCCTCACGATCAGTCATTCTATTCCACAAATCTGAAACGATTCTATGGACGGTTGGATTATTGTTAAAATACTCCATGTCTTCCTTTTCAATTCTCTCACTCTCTTGTGAACTTCTCATCTCACTAGTAAGTAGTGGCAACTGAGGATTAACTGTATTATCATTATGAATAGTACTGTTATTGTGGACAAAAGACAAGTCAGGTGTATCTACATCAAAACCTAAATTTCTTAAATCCTCCTCTATTTTCTGCACAGATTTAACATCAATAGGATTACCTATATTGTAATTGTAAGTATTGTGTTCAATCTGAGAGGGTAATCTACTTACCATGGGATAGATGCCAGTCCTGATTTTTGGCGCTTTTTTCCTTTGTAGGGGTGAGCTGTGGAAGTCTGATGAGGTGGTGGATCCCTGTTGCAGCTGTGGCTGGTCCATTGTTGATAGAACCAGTCCCATTTCCATTTGTCTACCAGGATTTTATCCTGGGAGTGAGTTGACACGCCTGGGATAGGGGGTTTCTGACTTGGTTGACTTGGCTGGCCTCCCTTTAGCTCTGCCAGTGCCTGATTCATTTGCTGAAACCCTACCTTGCAATTGTTCTTTAATTGCTCTACGTTTTTGAACATGAGTGACTTGGATTCTTCCAACTTCAGAACCTGTTTGGCCAAGTGGGATAGTTGATCCTGAAGAGGAGGAGACGTCTTTTTTATGGTTATCTTTCTTAGAAGGGCGTTTTTTTCCTCTATTCTCATGTTCTCTGCCTGGGGGTATTGTTGACCCTCCATGGTTATGTCCTGGATAGTTTTTGTTAGCTTTAGACCTGGTATTTTAAGCAGGCTTTTCACTTTCACTGTCCTGAGGAGCACTCATATTGTTAATAATGACAATATATCACGTCTACAGAAAGGAAAAACTCTATGGAATTAGTAGACAAACATTATTAGCAATTTTATTACTAATAAAAAAGCAATGGATCTTACCCTGAATTTATATCTTTATTTATTTAAATAAAATATAAGAAAAATTTGAAAAAATCTGTTAAAATTATAATAATAAGATTAACTAGACCTTTATAAGGGTGAATTATTAGCTTACCAAGCTTTAACCAAATACCCATTTAATTGGGTGTTATATTGGTGTCCAAACACCAAGTGAAATTGGGTTTATATTGGGTACAGTTACTACTGTAAATGCCTAATTTTTATTATAAAAAGTTAATACAATTATTATAAGGATTCTTTTCCGCAATCACTGAGTAATGATGAACCACTAATATGCAGCAGACTCAAATATTTGATTGTTTTTGAGCTATACTAAGTAAAAATCATGTCCTAAGGCTTATACTAAATAATCAATAATAATCAAGGTAAGACACCCAATTGTCAGTGTATCTAGTATTTAAGTATGATATAATAGTATTTATTTATGGTCCTACTAATTATTGATAAATGATTTAGTGATTAAACGTCAGCCTAGATATCCCTAGGACTGAGTATTTCTTATGCTGAAAATAAGATAACCTTAAGTACATTAAGCTTATATCTTAAAAATAAGCTTAAACCAATTATATATATGATTATTATACATACATATATAATTATTACACTATTATATAACTTATAGTAGTTTAAATAGCTTATCCATAGCCTAAAAATACTTATTAAGGTGTTAATGGAGTCATAATATACTTATCCTAAGTGATATTAAGTAATTATTGACATACATAAGCTTAAATGTATACATAAATCTCATATTCAGTGAAATATGCAGTATATTATGTATATATAGGTCTATAAGTGGGTTTTAGCCTCTTAATAGCCTATAACCTTTGTTTTTCTACTTATTTTAGGTCATATGGACGAAATCACTGGACTCAAAACGCCTACAGAAGCATAGACACCTATATCAGGCGCATACACTCAATTTGGAAAACTTAATTTACTTCCTTGGATGGTTATTCACGGATTTATGGGTTGGAAGGACATTTCTGGGTTAATGTGGATGCTTGGGGATGTTATTGGGGGCTTGTAAATTTTATTTTTTTCCTTTATATGCTTTTGGTTTCATTAAATCTCTTTTTGATTGTTTATTTTACCTGTTTCATTATGGTATCTGCTTTCATCTGGATTTTCTATTTATGGTATAGGTCTGTGCTATCTTTAATTGTGATGGAGGGTCCTTACTGGAGGTCTGGGTGTTGAATCTGCTTGAAGTGGACGCCATGGGGAAGTGATGGGCTTTCACAGTGCTGTAATTGCGGGGGATAGCAGTGACATCATCTGGATTGAAGGTCTGTGCACTCCAGTGGAGTTGGGTATAAGTACGGAGGGATTTTGACGGTTATCTATCATCATTCAATTACTAGAATTAAAACAAACACTACTATACAATTATTAGCATTCAGAAATATATTATAAAAGCCTTTATAAATTGATATTATCTTTATATAAGCTATAACTATATTTTATTCACCTTTTTTCCACCACTTGCACGCATTTAAATCCAAGTATTGTGAGTTTTATTTGAGTATAACTATTTTATTAGTCTTCCCCTGAGGTTTAATAACTAAATCATTTATCAATAAGTAGTAGGACCTTAAATAAACACTATTATATCATACTTATATACTAGACTATACTGACAATTGGGGGTCTTTCCTTATATTTTACTTATTATTTAGTATAAGCCTTGGGACGTGATTTTTACTTAGTATAGCTCAAATACAACCAAATATTTGGGTCTTCTGCATATTAGTGGGTCATCATATCTCAGTGATTGGTTAAAAGAATCCTTATATTAATTGTTCTAATTTTTGTAATAAAAATTAGGTATTTACAGTAGTAACTGTACCCAATATAAATTCAATTTCACTTGGTATTTGGACACCAATATAACACCCAATTAAATTAGTATTTGGTTAAAGCTTGGTAAGCTACTTATTCACCCGTACATAGGTCTAATTGAACTTATTATTATATTTTTAACAGATTTTTTCGAATTTTTCTTATAATTTATTTAAATAAATAAAGATATAAATTCAGTGTAAGCTCCATTGCTTTTTTATTAGTAATAACATTGCTAATATCTTTTGTCTACTAATTCCATAGAGTTTTTCCTTTCTGTAGACATTAAATATTGTCATTCTTAACAATATGAGTGCTCCTCAGGACAGTGTAAGTGAAAAGCCTGCTTATAATACCAGGTCTAAAGCTAACAAAAACTTTCCAGGACATCACCATGGAGGGTCAACAATACCCCCAAGCAGAAAGCATGAGTATAGAGAAAAGGATGCCCTCTTAAAAAATATAACTATAAAAAAGACGTCTCCTCCTCTTCAGGATCAACTATCCCACTTGGCCAAACAGGTTCTGAAGTTGGAAGAATCCAAATCACTCATGTTCAAAGAGGTAGAGCAATTGCAAAACAATTGCAAGGTAGGGTTTCAGCAGATGAATCAGGCATTGGCAGAGTTAAAGGGAGGCCAACCCAGTCAGCCAAATCAGCAACCCCCTACCCCAGGCGGGTCAACTCACTTCCAGGAGAAAATCCTGGTAGACAAATGGAAATGGGACTGGTTCCATCAACAATGGACCAGCCACAGTTGCAACAGGGATCCACCACCTCATCTGACTTCCTCAGCTCACCCTTACAAAGAAAAAAGCACCAAAAATCAGGACTGGAATCTATCCCATGGTAAGTAGACTACCCTCTCAGATTGAACATAATACTGATAATTAAAATATAGGTAATTCTATTGATGTTAAATCTGTACAAAAAATAGAGGAGGATTTAAGAAATTTAGGTTTTAGAGTAGATACACCTGACTTGTCTTTTGTCCACAATAACAGTACTATTTATAATGATAATACAGTTAACCCTCAGTTGCCACCACCTACTAGTAAGATGAGAAGTTCACAGGAGAGTGAGAGAATTGAAAAGGAAGACATGGAATATTTTAACAATAATCCAACTGTCCATAGAATTGTTTCAGCATTGTGGAATAGAATGACTGATTGTGAGGAACAGACAGTTAAGCTCACTAGTGATACAATTTCATCCTTGACATTAAACATTTCTCAATTAGAAACATGTAACAAAGAATTAGAGAAAGAACATTTGTCTCTAACTCTTTAATATGATTCATTGAGTAATAAATATAATGAACTTTCAAACAAATTCTGTGAGTTAGAAAAATTATATGAAACACATTTATTGAAAACTGAATCAAGAACTAAGTTATCTTTTTCCCAGACAAATACAAGTGTCTCTGAGTTGCTGCAAAGATTAACAAAAGTTGAGATTGAAACTGCCAATCTACTAATGAACAAGGATAATCATAAGTATAATCAATATAATAATAATCCTTTCATTGGCAAAAGTGAATCTCATTCCTTCCCTATACCACCACAATTAAAACCATCTGGTGGTAGTGTCAAATCTGAAAATGTAAGTCACAAATCCATACAGGAGGAAATACAAGACCATTTATCAAAAGTGAATGAGTTGTTGAATTCACCCAAGATTAGTGAGATAAAATCCAATCAGAAAAACTGGCCTAAGATAGATCAGTACCCAACTTATGATGGGGATGCCAGCTCTGATTGACAATATTTTATTCAAAGAATTGACAACTTGAAATTCTCATATAAGTTACCAGATGAAGAAATAACATCAAAATTAATTTCTTTATTTAAGTATGTTGCTTTATTATGGTTTGAAGCTGTATTAAGTGAGGGTAAAGATTACTCTTGGGCTGAATGGAAACAACTTATTGAAAGACAATTTGGAGGCTCTAAATTCAGGCTTACTCAGCAGAGACTTTATGAGAAGACTAGGTACAATCCGTTGAATGGTGACAAACCTATGGTATTTTTAATGTATTTAAATAAAATATTGAAAGCCATTGAGCCTAATATGGATTTTAACTTATGGAAAGATAAGATAATATATAAATTACCTATATCAGTCAGAGACATTGTTGTAGCTAGAACATTGAATGTTACTGAATATTCTGACTTTATTAATATTTGCAATGAAATATCATTAAATCATAAGTATGAATCAAGGTATTCCACTTATAAACAAAATGTTGAACCTCTGAAAAATTAGAATTCAAAAACACTTCAGGAGAAGCAGAAAGAACCTACTGCACCTGTAGTCCCTAAAAAGTATGAAACAAATACTTGTTATAAGTTTAACAAACCTTGGGTAAAAGGTCACAAATGTGAGAAAAACATAAATATTGTTGAAAATCAACGTGAATTTGAAACTGAAACTCAAAAAAGTAAAGAATCAAGTGATTATGATGGCAATATCTCATATAGTGATGAAAATGAAGTCTGTATGTTGGAAGATGATTTGTCCATCTTTGAAAAGTCAATATTAAATATGGACTCAAATGTATTTGAGTTATAAATCCTGCTGGGTAGTTGTTGATAGATTTACAAAAATGTGTAAATTTATTCCTACTCATAAAGAAGTTTCTGAAAAGGACTTAGCTTTTTTATGGTGGACACAAATGTTAAATATAGCAGGTTTCCCCAAAGCAATAGTTTCTTACAGAGATCCTTAATTTACTTCTGAGTTCTGGACATCACTTATCGATGTTTCAGGGTGTCAATTAAAACTTTCTACAGCACACCATCCACAAACTGATGGGCTAGCAGAAAGAATGATACAAACTTTAGAAGATATGATAAGAAGATACTGTGCTTTTGGTCTTAATTTTAAAGAAAATGACAAATTCACGCATGATTGGGTAACCCTTATCCCAGGTTTAGAATTTGCATACAATAGTACAGTACATTTTGTCACTGGCAAAAAGCCATTTGAGTTATGGTTGGGTTATGTACCTAATACCCCTGCTAAAACTCTTAATAAGTTACCTAGATTGGATATCCATCCAGGTACTAAATCTTTTCTTCAGATGCAAGAATTATGCAGAAAACATGCTCAAGAATGTATAAATAAGGTGTTTGAGTATGAAAAGAAAAGATGGGATAAAGCCCATCAAGAACAAATGTTTAAAAAGGGTGATGAATTCCTTATTTCTACACTACATTTCAATTTAAATGGTAATGTTAAATTGAAGGATCCATTTATTGGACCATTTTTAGTGAAAAAGATGGTTGGTAAAAATGCTGTTGAGGTTATTCTATATGCACCATATGATAGAAAACATCCAGTATTTCCTATTTCTCTTATAAAACCATACCATTCTAATGATACTGCTCTATTTCCAAGAAGATCAGGAAGGCATAAACAGCAACCTGAAGAAATAGTTGAAAAAGCAGAAATTGAAAAGATACTTAAAAAGAGACACCTTACTAAAGAAAAGGGAGTTGAGTATCTATTAAGATTTAAAAATAAATCATTTGAATATGACCAGTGGATTCCAGAAAATGAAATCTCTGCTCTTAAAAATCTCTTGAAAAAATTTAAATCTAAATAATACTGTTTATTCAGTATATGTATTATAAAAAATATTTTTATTTTTTCTATTTTTACTCATTACTTTTAATTAAAATGTCTTAACATTTTTTTTATTGTTTTTTTTGGAGTGAGGGAGTGTCAGCCTAGGTATCCCTAGGACTGAGTATTTCTTATGCTTAAAATAAGATAACCTTAAGCACATTAAGCTTATCTCTTAAAAATAAGCTTAAACCAATTATATATATGATTATTATACATATATATAATTATTACACTATTATATAACTTATAGTAGTTTAAATAGCTTATCCATAGCCTAATAATACTTATTTGGGGGTGTCAGTTCTGGCAAATCCGCACTTAACTTAAGTGCAGATTTCAAACCAAATCAGCACTTAAATTTTGCAAAAAAGTCACTTATTTCAAAAATGGGTGTCAGTTCTGACCTCAAATCAGCACTTTTTTCGTGATTTTTTTTTCAAAACCACATGTTGGCCACATCATCCCTTTCTTTCCCATACCATTTTGTACTCTCCAAATGTCCTCTTTGTGTACTATATTCACTTGGGTTGGTATTTTGGTTTGTTGCATATTCATTTTTTTTTGGAATTTACGGTGAAAATCTTTTTTTTGGATGGCTCATTGGTTTTCTTTCACCAGCTCAACATGAAATCACATATTTTCTGAAATCGCATATTTTCTGAAATCACATATTTTGTCAGTGATTTTTTTTTTTCATTCATCCCTCATATCCTTTTCCTATTCTCCTCCAACATCCCTCAAAAAATTTGGTTTCATTCATTTTGTCATCTCATCTCTCCAGGTAAGTCACTTTATTCTTTTTTTTGATTTTTTGATTACTAATTATAATTTTTTTGTTTTTTTCAGTTTATTTTATTTTTTTTATCTAAATTTTTTTTGTAAGTGGTTATTTTGGATTTCAATGGCATAATTAACCTTTTTTTTCTCACCCTCTTTACTTTCTTTTTTAGCTCCATCACCCTACTCTTCATCCCTCCTTGGCATGGTCATTATCCCCCCTTTCCCTTATTTCACTTTTTTTTTGGCTCCATTTCATTTAAACACATACATTGCACATTCTTTATGCATTTCACTTACTCCATATTCAATTTCCCCACAATTCCAACATCAATCTTTCTCACTCTATTTTTCCTACTTTTCAATCAAGTTAAGTTTCATCTCCTTTTTTTCATGCCTATATGATATCTCATTCCTTTTATGAAAATTTAATACTTAAATATATGTATGACTCTTATCTGGATAACAGTGAACTTATAAAACTCCTTTTGATCTCATCTTCATTACCACTTTTCAAGTTTTTGTAAAATTTTGAAAATCAGACTCGAAATTAGGGTTAGGTTTATTCAAATCTAATGTTCTTTTTACTGAAGATTATCCTGAAGGCAACCTTTGATTTCCTACAAACAGATTTGAATTTGATTCAGTGGTTGCTGAGATATTGACCGTTAAAGTTGAGCCTTTTTTTTCCCAATTTAAATTTTTATTTTATTTTTTTATGTAACAAATTAGGGTTAGGTTTATTTAAATCACATGTCCTTTAACTGAAGATTCTACTAAAGCATATCTTTCATTTCCCTCAAACAGGTTTGAATTAGGTTCAGTGGTTGCTGAGATTTTGACCTTTGAAGTTGAGCCTTTTTTCAGAATTTCACTTGTCTTATTTCACATTTTTATATTGCATATTTAGAGGATAAGGATTCTGAGACTCTTATATGATTATTATCTAGGCATTTCAATTATATAGGCATATATTTGTTGCTCAAGAATATCACTAAAGCTCAAAAAGATGAAGATTTTTGCTTATGGGACACTCTACCTTCCTTTAACTCTTTTCTTGCTCTTCGACTCAAAAAGCACTGTAATAAAGCATTTGAAAAAAATCATGAACTTGCAACCAAAGTTGGAATACCAAATTGGTGTGACTCCAAATGGGAAGATATCAGCCACAAATATCTTTTATTTTCTAATGTTATTATCACTCATTCTGGATTTCACAATAAAATTCACACCGATACCAAGGACACCAATTTTCTTACTTTTGGTATATTCTCATATATCAAACCAATTACTGGCCAACCAATACCATCTCCAGCTAAAATAAAATTACATGGCTTATATTTTCCAGACCACCGGTGCATCATTGATTTTGGTTTGCGAAATGGTATCATTGAAACTATTTGGAATTCTTCTAAGGATAATCATCAAACGACCAAAGCTCCTCCTGGTTTGAAATCCTGTCAAGATTTAACACATTTTGGTTGCTCATTTCAAATCAGTCATAAGTTGATTCAAAGAATCAATAAGGTAATGAAAGATGGTAAATTTAATCAATTTAAATAAACTTTATTTAGATCCAAAAAGTATGGGGATTAGAGTTGTCATCAAAAATTTTATATTTTTTTGTAAATTTTTAATAAATATTTTTTATGTATCAATTTCCTCAACTAAAGTAATGGGCCCACGACCTTGTGTTGTATAAATGGTAATCATGATAACATTTATTTGTTTCATGGGGTTCCTCTAGCCTATACCTGTGGAAAGTCCCAAACTTTTGTTTCTAGATTTGATCTGCATTTTGGCTTGAGGGATTGTCATTACTTTAAACTAGGGAAAGTGATATATATTAGATATTTATTTAATAATTTACGTAATTATATTAAATTTAGATGACTTCCACCACTTACTTCAATAAAATGCAGGGGGGGTATTGCCAAATTTTCAAATCTGACATGTGAAATTGATGACTTAGAAAAATTTTGGTGATATAATAAATTGCAGGGGAGAGTATTGCCAATTTTTTAAAACAGATATATAATTTTTTTGACTTGTAAATATTTTGGTGAAAATTTTTGACTAGAATGTGAAAGTAGTTGCTTCCACCTTGAGCAGGTTTCTGGCTCAAAGGAATAGCAGTACCATCAACAAAACCAATACATCCTGGAAAGCCCTCTGCTTGCATAACCTGAGATGATTCAAGTCGCTCTTCTTTTGTTGGCCAGGTGAGAAGTTGAGATTCCAAGGAGTTGATGGCAGTGATACATCGTTTGGTATAAGTGTTAACTGAACCATACCCTAAATCAAAGACATTTCCTAAACGTTTCAAAGCGGCTCCATTACCATTTGAACCCAAATGACATAGTGTGATGGCCAATTGAGTTGAAGGATGTTGTTGTTCTTTTTGAGAATTATTGTGAAATATGGGATGATCCTGAATAAGCTCAAGCAATTTAAGGAATCATTCCTGAGAAGTACTGAACAGTTGTCTAAAACTGGGTGTAGATAGTTTAAGAAGTGTTTGGATGGTGTACTTGGGGGTATGAAGTACTTGAGGCTTTCTGGGAAGAAGGTAACGTTTTGTGGCCATTTTTGATAAAAAGACAAAATCTTCTTCTAGATCAGAATCAGAATCGCAATCAGAGTCCAAGAGCAGTTCAAGAGCCATGAAAGTCATTGCTTTATGTAATTTATCACAATTTGAAAGTGAGGAAGGCATAACTCTTATATGATATGATATGAATATGTAAGTGATGTACGATGTTTTGAGTTATGAAGTGTTATGCTGCGCAGTGCTGCGTATGAATGGGATGATGCTGACAAATCAGTGAAATGGGACTTGATGGTGAAATCAGCACTTTTGGTTGAGAAAGTGCGGATTTGAGTGAAATAAGTGACTTATTTCATTTTGAAATCCACCAGTATTGGGGCTAGTGTGTTTTGGAAATCTGCACTTATTTAAGTGCAGATTTTTAAGTGCGGATTTGCCAGAGGTCTATAAGTGGGTTTTAGCCTCTTAATAGCCTATAACCTTTGTTTTTCTGCTTATTTTAGGTCATATGGACGAAATCAGTGGACTCACGACGCTTACAGAAGCATAGACACCTATATCAGGCCCATACACTCAGTTTGGACAACTTAATTTACTTCCTTGGATGGTTATTCACGGATTTATGGGTTGGAAGGACATTTTTGGGTTAGTGTGGATGCTTGGGGATGTTATTGGGGGCTTGGAAATTTTATTTGTTTCCTTTATATGCTTTTGGTTTCATTAAATCTCTTTTTGATTGTTTATTTTACTTGTTTCTTTATGGTATCTGCTTTCATCTGGATTTTCTATTTATGGTATAGGTCTGTGCTTTCTTTAATTGTGATGGAGGGTCCTTACTGGAGGTCTGGGTGTTGAATCTGCTTGAAGTGGACGCCATGGGGAGGTGATGGGTTCTCACAGTGCTGTAATTGCCGGGGATAGAAGTGACATCATCTGGATTGAAGGTCTGTGCACTACAGTGGATTTGGGTATAAGTAAGGAGGGATTTTGACGGTTATTTATCATCATTCAATTACTAAAATTCAAACAAACACTACTATACAATTATTAGCATTCAGAAATATATTATAAAAGCCTTTATAAATTGATATTATCTTTATATAATCTATAACTATATTTTATTCACCTATTTTCCACCACTAGCACGCATTTAAATCCAAGTATTGTGAGTTTTATTTGAGTATAACTGTTTTATTAGTCTTCCCCTGAGGTTTAATCACTAAATCATTTATCAATAAGCAGTAGGACAATAAATAAACACTATTATATCATACTTATATACTAGACTATACTGACATTAAACCTCAGGGGAAGACTAATAAAATAGTTATACTCATATAAAACTCACAATACTTGGATTTAAATGCGTGCTAGTGGTGGAAAATAGATGAATAAAATATAGTTATAGCTTATATAAAGATAATATCAATTTATAATGGCTTTATAATATATCTATGAATGCTAATAATTGTATTGTAGTGTTTGTTTGAATTTTAGTGAGTGAATGATGATAAACAACCGTCAAAATCCCTCCTTACTTATACCCTAATCCCCTGGAGTGCACAGACCTTCAATCCAGATGATGTCACTGCTCTCCCCGGAAATTACAGCACTGTGAGGGCCCATCACCTCCTGATGGCGTCCACTTTAAGCAGATTCAACATCCAGACCTCCAGTAAGGACCCTCCATCACAATTAATGATAACACAGACCCAAAACATAATTAGAAAATCCAGATAAAAGTGGATACCATAAAGAAACAGGTAAAATAAGCAATCAAAAAGAGATTTAATGAAGCCCAAAGCATATAAAGGAAACAAATGAAGTTTCCAAGCCCCCAATAATATCCCCAAGCATCCATATTAACCCAGAAATGACCTCCCAACCCATAAATCTGTGAATATCCATTCAAGGAAGCAGATTAAGTTGTCCAAACTGAGTGTATGCTCCTGATATAGATGTCTATGCTTCTGTAGGCGTTGTGAATCCACTGATTTCATCCATATGACCTAAAATAAGCAGAAAAACAAAGGTTATAGGCTATTAAGATGCTAAAACCCACTTATAGACCTAAATATACATAATATACTGCATATTTCACTGAATATGAGCTTTATGTATACATTTAAGCTTATGTATGTCAATAATTACTTAATATCACTTAAGATAAGTATATTATGACTCCATTAACACCTTAATAAGTATTATTAGGCTATTGATAAGCTATTTAAACTACTATAAATTATATAATAGTGTAATAATTATATATATATGTATTATAATCATATATATAATTGTTTTAACCTTATTTTTAAGATATAAGCTGAAATACTTAAGGTTATCTTATTTTAAGCATAAGAAATACTCAGTCCTAGGGATATCTAGGCTGACACTTCTCTTTAATATTCATTTTGACGCACTTTTATTTTTCTTAAAATCATTATGTATATTTTAAAATTCACAAATAAAACAATAATTAACAAAATAAATCAAGAGTTACTCTTTTCAATCCACCTCCTTTTCATGTCCTCCTTCATTTTTTGTAACAGCTCCAAGTCTCCATCAGTACAACAATTATTTTCTTTAAGTAGTAGAAGTTGTTTCATATCATTACCTCTCATTTCACATAGATTTTTCTCTTTGTCCAGTTGGAGGTGCTCTTTTTGAATTGAATGTTTCTCTTTTGTAAGTAGAATTTTCTGTTTGGTAATCTCATTTTGTTTTTCCATTAACTTCATTGTTGATAATCAATTTTCTGCCATTTTACCCATTTGCAAAGCCAGGTTAGTTTGTTCCTCAAGATTGCTTGCTTCACTAATACAAAGTCTTTTTAAAGATTTTAGACCCAGAGGATGTGGGGAAAAGGCTGATTGTGGTGTGCCACTACGTGTTTCCATTTTGATATCACTGCTTGCCTCTTCTACTTTATTGATATCACTTGAGTATGTGTTACTAGATTGAAGATCCTTACTTGTATTGAGTCTCCATTTATGAACATGCCTAAGTTTGTCCCATGCAGTCAAGCTTTTAAAAGATGATTTAGTTTGTTCTTGATAAAGAGATAGTTCAAGCCTCATCCAGTCACTGGGTGGGCTTCCACTAGGTGGGTCTCTTTCAATTGAGTTATAGATAGCGCTGAACTTCAAGGTGGACATGTTAAGGGCTTGCCATCTAAGGTTGATTATTGAAAAATAATAAATAAGTTTTAAAAAAAATGTAAGTCTACAAATTAAATAAAACTTACCGGATTTTAATCTGTTCATGATCTCTATATTTTGTCTTGCTATACTCATTAAAATGGCTTTCCATTTTCCTATAAAACGTCTCCCCAGATTGGTATGTAGAAAATTCTGGTTGCTTGCTAATAAAAATTCAAGATATAGCGAGTTGTTCCTCCTCATGTTGAGACCAATTTGGTGACCATTTTCACTTATTTTCAAATTTGCTGGAGCTTTGAGGTGTAGACACAGTTTAGAAAGTACTATAATAGGGGGTGTCAGTTCTGGCAAATCCGCACTTACAAATCCGCACTTAAATAAGTGCGGATTTCCAAAACACACTAGCCCCAATACTGGTGGATTTCAAAATGAAATAAGTCACTTATTTCACTCAAATCCGCACTTTCTCAACCAAAAGTGCTGATTTCACCATCAAGTCCCATTTCACTGATTTGTCAGCATCATCCCATTCATACGCAGCACTCCGCAGAATAACACTTCATAACTCAAAACATCGTACATCACTTACATCTTCATATCATATCATATAAGAGTTATGCCTTCCTCACTTTCAAATCGTGATAAATTACATAAAGCAATGACTTTCATGGCTCTTGAACTGCTCTTGGACTCTGATTGCGATTCTGATTCTGATCTAGAAGAAGATTTTGTCTTTTTATCAAAAATGGCCACGAAACATTACCTTCTTCCCAGAAAGCCTCAAGTACTTCATACCCCCAAGTACACCATCCAAACACTTCTTAACCTATCTACACCCAGTTTTAGACAGCTGTTCAGGACTTCTCAGGAATGTTTCCTTAAATTGCTTGAGCTTATTCAGGATCATCCCATATTTCACAATAATTCTCAAAAAGAACAACGACATTCTTCAATTCAATTGGCCATCACACTATGTCGTTTGGGTTCAAATGGTAATGGAGCCGCTTTGAAACGTTTAGAAAATGTCTTTGATTTAGGGTATGGTTCAGTTAACACTTATACCAAACGATGTATCACTGCCATCAACTTCTCACCTGGCCAACAAAAATGAAATCGCATATTTTCAGCAAACGCATATTTTTTCTGTCACTCTCTTTTTTTTCTTCACTCATATCCGTTTTCTCCTCTCTTCCTACATCACTCAATCAATTTCACTTATATTTCTTTTTTCTCAACTCATCTCTCCAGGTAAGTCATTTTATTCTTTTTAAACAGAGTGTGAAAATAGGAGGATGAACTCTGTTCTTCGGGCGAAGAACAGAGTTCACTTCCATTCACTTATATTTCTTTTTTCTCAACTCATCTCTCCAGGTAAGTCATTTTATTCTTTTTAAACAGAGTGTGAAAATAGGAGGATGAACTCTGTTCTTCGGACGAAGAACAGAGTTCACTTCCATTCACTTATATTTCTTTTTTCTCAACTCATCTCTCCAGGTAAGTCATTTTATTCTTTTTAAACAGAGTGTGAAAATAGGAGGATGAACTCTGTTCTTCGGGCGAAGAACAGAGTTCACTTCCATTCACTTATATTTCTTTTTTCTCAACTCATCTCTCCAGGTAAGTCATTTTATTCTTTTTAAACAGAGTGTGAAAATAGGAGGATGAACTCTGTTCTTCGGGCGAAGAACAGAGTTCACTTCCATAAAATATTAGCTGAAAATGTAAAATTATTGTTTTTCCATCAAACAAAATTCTTTAAAATTTTTTGTATTATTACATGATTGAGTTCTAATGCAGCGAGCATGTTGTTAGAGCATTATTGCCCCTCTTAGTAACTCAATCAAGTAATATATACAAAAAAATAACCAAATATTTAATATTCTTCCATAAATTTTTAATAAATAAATATGATATTTCAATTTATGAAATTAAAGTAATGGGCCCACGACCTTGTGTTGTATAAATGGTAATCATGATAACATTAATTTGTTTCATGGGGTTCCTCTAGCCTATACCTGTGGAAAGTCCCAAACCTAGTTTCTAGACTTGATCTGCATTTTGGCTTAAGGAATTGTCATTACTTTAAAAGTAGTATACTTGACATATCTTATTTATATATTAATTAATTTATGTAATTATATTAAATTTTGATGACTTTCACCCTTTACTTCAATAAAATGCAGGGGAGGGTATTGCCAATTTTTTAAATCTGACATGTGAAATTGATGACTTAGAAAAATTTGGTGGTACCCACCCCTTGTTTCAATAAAATGCAGGGGAGGGTATTGCCAATTTTTTAAATCTGACATGTGAAATTGATGACTTAGAAAAATTTGGTGGTACCCACCCCTTGTTTCAATAAAATGCAGGGGAGGGCATTGCCAATTTTTTAAATCTGACATGTGAAATTGATGACTTAGAAAAATTTAGATAAGCAAACTTATTGACTAGAAAGTAAAGATAGAAAATTTTTATTATACATTCAAATTTTTGTCAAAAATAACGTACTATATTCTTTTCCTTTTATAAGTCAGCATATAAGAAAATATTACCAAAATTAAATTAACTAGAAAAACAATTTATCAATTGAAAAGGTCAAGTAATTTTTTAATGTCCTCATAATATTGGCCATTTTTAACACATTCCATAATGAAATCTTTTTTTTAAAAACTCTCTTGTTTTTCCAATTCACAAGTAGCCATTTCTCTTTGAAATTGACGGTCATTTACTCTTTCCATCTGCTCTACCTCAAATTTTTTTTCTTCCAAATCTAAGGCTTGCTGATCTTTCCTTAGCATATGATCAAACTTCATCTTCTCAAAGTCAAGGGCATTATTTGCAATAGTTGATTTCGCTGAGAAAATTAAATTGAAATAAATAAATAAATGAGTTAATGATTAAGATATATAGTAAACAAAACTTACTTATATCTTTTTTTTCAAAATAATCCTCAAGGGAGCCAAATGAGCTTGTTGAAGTATTACCACGTTTTAATAGATGGTTCAAGTTCATTGAAGTTGAGGCTCGACGCTTTAGTTTGGAGTTTGAACAAGAGGCTTCAGGAAGTTCTTCTAAAGCAGCTTCTAAAGAGGTATTCACATTTCCAGAATTGAGATTATTTAATGGAGATTGAGTTTGAGTAGGAGGAGACTAGAAAGAAGGAGAAATTCAGAGAAGAATTGAAGAAAAAACAAAAAGTAAACATACATTTAAATTTTGGGCCTCTGAGGATTCAGATCTTCTGCGATATAATTGTTCTGCTTGATAGTTGGGATCATCTTCAGCTGAACTATGGTTAGAAGGTGGAGGGGATTGATCTTCTTCAAGTAAAGGTGTGTTGGGAGGATTATAGGAAGGTTTGGATCCAGAGGGTATATGCTTAGTAGTATCGTGTAGAAACCAAGGGTTTACATCAACTCGGGTGCCAAAAAGATTATCCATTTCCTCATAGAAAGGACACATGACATTGAGCTTTTCGGAAACAGTAGTAATTCCAATCTCCAAATCATCATCGTCAATACCAAAGCCAGTTTCATTTACAGCATGATGAGTCTTTTTATATTTTGAATGGTAACTCTTAAATCTCTCCTTCATTTGTTTAGGATTGATATCGATTCTCCCCCTTGTTTTCTTCCTTACTTCATTGGCCATCAACAAGTAGCCATTAACCTTTGAAGAAGGTGGACGTCCAATACGAGTGGACTTTTCACATCCAAAACATGCTTCAAAATTTGATTTTATTTTAAGGAAGTTGATTATGATGAGATAATCATCCTTTTTAAGCTGACCTGAACTTGCCTTTGATTTTTCAGGTGTAGGGCTTGCTTTACGAGGAGACTTTTGTGACAAAGCAGATTTTTGAGTTACCTTTTGAGATTTGGAATGTCTGGGAGGCATTATGAAACTGGCACATAACAAGAAAAAAGATTAAAAAGTAGAAGAAATAAGTAAAAAAGAATGTAAACATGCCTGGTCAAAATATTGAAAATGTCAGGAAGGGGTGTGTGCCGAGGATTGATGGGTAGGTAGCAAGGAAGGTCAGTGTGTCACATGTGACAGGGATGGGGTAAGAAAGGAAGGGATGTTTTGTGGCCAAAATGTGGTTGTGAAAAAAAACGGGAAAAAAGTGCTGATTTGAGGTCATAACTGACACCCTTTTTTGAAATAAGTGACTTTTTTGCAAAATTTAAGTGCTGATTTGTAACTGCTGATTTGGTTTGAAATCCGCACTTAATTTAAGTGCGGATTTGCCAGAACTGACACCCCCTAATATAAAAAAAGTGATAATTTTGGTGAGATGTGATGATGAGTAGTGAGAAAAGTTATGTTCAGTAAGAAAATAGCGAGTAATGAAGTGTTTGGTAAGAGTGAAGATTTAATGAATTGGAGGTAGTGAGGTGTTGCAAGGTTGACCAAGTGAGATGAATTACTGAAAAAATGGCGGGGCAGAAAATGAGTTCCAGTAATGATTCAATAATTTGTGGAAAGATCCACAATTTACTGAAAAAATTACAGATTTGACCCTTTACCAAAAGACTGAAAATAGATGAGTGTGGAATTTTAGGGGCTATTTTCTGTAAAATATGCATACCAAACGGGTTTGCCAAAACGAGTGGAGATGCTCTAACTGTTGCACAACTGTTGCGTAATTGTTGCGCCCCATGGCGAAACAAACATGTGCTGTAGTGTGTGCAGTTGATTGGGTGGATGTGGGTATTGCTGGACTGAGCTATGATTGAGAAAATGGCGCAAAAGTAGGAAGTATTTGATTCCAAATTTGAGACACCAAGTACCAAATCAGCCATGTTTCATGACATGTTTGTGTGGTGTTTTTCAAATGAAATCTGCTAGACATGTTTAGTAATGTTTGAGACCCTCTAATGCTAAAAATAGTTAACTGTTACAAGGTACCAACTTTTTTTTTATATTTATTTTTTTTTTTAGTGTAAAAACTCTTAAAACCAATATTTCAAAGGTTGTGATTTTTTTTTACACAAAAAAAAAATGTATTTTTCGTTGATTTTTTTTTTTTTTTTTTTTTTTTTTGTGCAAAATATTCTTACCCTATGATAGATTAGCTGCCTTTACTAAAACTCTTAATAAAACGTACATCCAAATGAAATTTTTCAGACTTGAGATAATTTATTTTACAAGGTTAGTTTCTTTTTTTTTTTCCAATAACATACTGTTACATTTTCTCTCAGGTAAACTCAACTGCAAGTGTTAAAAACATCACTCATGTAAGAGAGGCAAACGATGACTTAAAATCGTTCAATTTACCAACGCAAAATTTCATTTCCCTTCAAAATAAGCAATGAATCTCCTTGGAAAGATAAAGTAACGCATCGCCAATAATTCTAATGTCTTCAAAGTAGTACTAACCGCATAACATGAAGTAATTTGTCAAATAGTAGTTTCCTTCGATCATAATAGCACAATCAGCATCTAAATATTACTCAACTTCGAATGATATTTTTATAAAAAAAAGCTTACCTACTGTATCATAATGTACCAAAAGAAAAAACCAACACCTAAAAACCCCACTAATTACATTTTCCACCATTGCCTGGGTTTGACTTGGGATCATGAGCCGCACGACAAATGGCCAAACATCCACCTCTAGTCAGAGTGCCAATAGTGATTCCACCAGCTGAAGGAGGTGTGTTAAACCCAAACTTCTTCAAACATGATTCCATGCATTTCCTCTCAAGTTCGCGTTTAATTTCCTCGGGAGATTTATGATGATGATGATGACCGTGAGAATGACTATGAGGTTTATCAGCCCGTTTTTCCAATACAGAAACGTCAAGATCATCCTTATCTTCCACCAGTGAACGTTTCCATCTCTGACTATCAACGCATCCATCACGAAATTTTTTTTCACAACTGTTAGCAAGAAATTTAGTTCGAGAAAGTTCGTCACAACATTTCTTGACATCGCGGGGACAATGTTTTGTCTTCTCAGCACTCAGAATAGTGAAAATGAACGCAAAAGCGAAAAAAGCGCAAAAGTATATGTTTTTCATGATAAATGGTTTTGCTGAATCCTAATGGTTAAAGAAAATTATTATTATTATGTATAAAGAAATTTCACTCAAAATCAGTATGCTTAAATTCCAAAAGGCTTTAAAAACGTACTTTTATTGAGATTGATTTAAATATTGAACTCTTCCGATTGTATAATGAATGAAATAGTCAAAAGGGGGGACCATTATATATCTTTTTCCATGAGTAGGTCGTTCTCATTGGAGTTGATGATGTATCTTCCATTTTGCTACAAAAAACATTCTAGGCGATCTACTAGCCCAGCTTTTTCAAGAGTGATTAATCATCAACGTAATACCTATTAATGAACATCACAGCAGATGAGGTTAGCTGAAAAAACTGTTCGGAGTAATGGTGAAAGTTAACTCTTTACATACAAAATGTAGCAGCAGCTTGAAGACAAATTCAAAGTCTTGGCGGGCGTATTATATTTAAGTTTCAAGTACATACAATGCAACGTGCCTTTTAGAAACTTTAAATTTTATTGTGAGATTTCTTTGAGCATGGAAGTTAGCTGTGGTATAAGGTGCCAAATTTATATATCTCTGGACGAGCAAAACAATACAAACTATTAAACACCTAGTTAGGCAGTCACATGTTGTACGATATAAATCTTCACAGAAAATTTATTTTATCTATTATCTAAATTTTTCGGGGATAGAACTCATTCACCATCACGAGAAAAACATATGGTGCTCTCTCAATACATGACAAAATCTGCCACTTTAAATGAAAATAAACTATTATGTTTGTTTAGATACATACACCAGAAAAAAAAATGTGGCCACCTGATAACAGGTGCCAATCCCTATCTTTGATTTGATTCAACTCTAGCTCAGCTGTAATTCTTCCGGGAAGACCGCGCAGTGAACACTGAGCATGCAAGCTCGCGTGGCTTCAAATCTAAGTTATTATTGAGTCACAAATAGATTGAGAGATTGGCACCTGCTAGCAGATGCCAGGTGTTTTTTTGTGGTGATATACAACGAAGGAAAATCTTTATTCATTTACAGTAACATTAGCTAGTGTTCCCAGTAAGCCAAGAAAATTTTATAGTTCCCGTTTAAATCTGATTACGAAAAAAAGATGAAAATTTTCCAAGATGTATTTTATACCTTGCTGGGTAGCATGCGACAATGATCAATCCAGAAGTTTTTAGTCAATGGTATATATCTGAAGATTAAATGATAAAGTGTCATTGCTAAAAAAAACATGCATAGTGAAAAAGACGAGTACATACTTCATTCTTTTCATCTATAAGATCTCAAAAAAAAGTTATTTGTAATAAACCAATAAATCTTGTCAGTTCACCGGATTAGGATGTAGCCAGAATCAAGAAACAACTTCATAATCAATGTAAAATAAAAGAAAGGAAAAAAGAAAGAAGAAAATTTCAACGATTATAGTTAAGAAACCGGTAGCTCAATAAAGATGACGATCAAGAAATAATATGAATGAATGAATAAATGAGAAAGAAACATAAAGTTATTCATTTACTTTCAATTCATGAGCATTTCTAGCACATGTGTAGCAACACGTAGAAAATGAGTACAGCCAAGATATTCGGCCGCTCTCAATTTATGTATATTGAGAATTATAAAGTATGTATAAATACTGAATTGCGATAAATTCTACCTTACTTTTCACTCTCTAATAATACCTCGCCGTACTTTTCCAAAGAGGTAAGTGAAAGAAGAAGAGGGGAGGAAGTGAAAATCTTACCAAAAAATCCTTAAGTGTAGACAAACATTCAGTGTTGTACTTTTAAAAAAATGGTATCATTCTATTCTGGCTCTATAATAAATAAGGCCAATATATGAACATCAACAATAGGTACATGATAATTGAGTAAAATAATGAGCGCTATTGTAAAATGACAACGAAGGTACAGTGAATACATACACAGGAAATGCGCGAGTATAGGATAGAGAGATGTCCGAATAATAAAAAAGTACTTGACAGTTTACAGAATGCATTCACCTCAATGTATAATAATCGAGTATGTTTCAGAGTTTTTCTGGTAAATCAAAAGGGTTCCTTCCTATATGAAGAAAAACCCTAACAGCATAATTTTTTACTCAGTGACAAATGTAAATATTTTAATGAAAAAATACTAAAATTGTTTGATGATACAAAATTTTTTTTTTAAATAGCAGTATTAGTAAGACACCCCCCCAGCTATCTAAATATATATAAAATAAACTCTATTTATTATTGACCAGCGACACTCACAATCTTTCAGAGAGAGAAAAATCACGAGTTCAATACACTTTTATAATCCCAGCTACAGCCTTTTGATTTTCCTGAAGGATAATCATGCTTCCCAGCTGGGGTGTTACTCATTGTTCTAGGTGGAGGAAACTGAGAGGAAGCTGGAAACTGTCTATAGGGATTCGTTGAATACACATTGGGGGGACTAGGAGCTAAGATAATAAAATAAATGCCATTATAAATAGCAGATCTAGAAACATCAGTTTCTTGATAAGAAAAATTGAAGTTTGAGATTAGGTAAACATGACATACGGCGATGTTCAGTGGGTGACTTGATGGACATTGATAATCGATGTTGAGGAGATCCTGAACTAGGTGACCTCACACGTGGAGTTAACGGCGAGCTCATCACTCTTGCGCGAGCAGCAGGGGAGATACCAGTAGGTAGATTGGGAGAGGCTACGGGTGACGCAGAAGAGGGAGTGGGGGCAGTGGGAGGAGGAGGAGGAGGAGGAGGAGGAGGAGGAGGAGGAGGAGGGTGAGAGACTTTGGGAGGTGTACTTCCTGGTCTTGGAGGGGGAGGGGGCTGAGAACCCTTGGGAGGTGTGCTTCCTGGTCTCGGAGGAGGTGGGGGAGGGTTTGGAGGGACGAGCGCAGATCGAGGTCTACTAGGTGGAGGAGGTGGCTGAGTAGGAATGGCAAGGGGTTGGAGAGTTGAGCGAGGTGGTGGAGGAGGAGGAGGAGGAGGGACAGGGCGAGCAGAAGATTTACTACGAGCAGGAAGAGGAGGAGGGACGGGGGCAGCAGAAACAGGACGTGGAGGAGGAGGAGGAGGCTGACGGGGAGCAAATGCGGGAGGTGGGCGTGGAGCAGATGGTGGAGGTGGTGGGGCTGAAGATATGGATGAGGCGGAAGACGGAGGATGGACAGGACGAAGAGATGCCGCCGAAGGAAGAGGAGGAAGCTTGAACGGGGCCGCCGGACCGGGTGGACGGGGAGCGCCGGAGGGAATGCGGGGTGCCGAGGCCAGCGCTGGCGGCTTCCGGGCGGCTGGAGAGGAGTTGGAGCCGGCGGCATGGCCAATCTGAGGAGCCGAGCGGTCATTGACGATGCCGACGGATTTAAGTTTTTTGCCCGCTTGGATCTGAGCAGCGAGTGCGGCATCCATGACGACAGACGGAGAGATTGAGAGTGGGTGTGCTAAGACTTAAGAAACACTCCGCAGCTAGGGTGACTGCGGTAGGAAAAGACCGGTGGTGACAGTCGATATGCAATCCATATTGAATGCTGCCCCAATCTATTCTGGATCATGACCGACGCCCTGCCGAGGCAAGAAGTCTTTCTGTGCGCTCCAAAATGCAGGACGTCCTCATTCTACGCTCCCTTCACATCCCAATCATCCATCTTGTATCCCCTGCCAAAACTAAAAATAAAATGTTGGCGCCAAAATTCACTTTCGGGCATTGGTAGATACTTGATAGAATCACATAAATATTCATGGTATAGACAATACATCTTGCAGGATATCTGAATGTGCTTTTGTTATTTTCGGCTCTGTAGAAAATTATTTATTTCTTCAATTTTGGATTTTTTCTTTACAAAAATATACCAGTGATCCATACTACCTCCGATTTAGACCTCACGAGTTTTGCTTCGTACGATCATGTTTTGTGCTGATGTCAGGCTGAGCTCAAGTACAGACACTACAGCAGATGTTTGTTTCGCCACGGGGCGCAACAATTACGCAACAGTTGTGCAACAATTACAAAACAATTTTTTTTCACTTAAGACCCACCTAAGACCTTTAAGTGCCAAAAATAATTGTTACTTAACTGTTCCGTAATCGTTGCGCCATTGTTTCGCCCCAAGACGAAACGAACATTTACTGAAGTGAGAGACGTGAATTAGCTTGATTAGTCACACTTCGTGAGAACAGCCGACGATCCCACTGCAACGTCGCGCCAACGTTTCAGAGAAGTTCAAAAAATGAAATCCTGCAACGTCGGCTGATATTTTCCCATGGTAACTAGTGGTATTTTTTTCCATATTACAGACTGCATTTCAATTTCACCTACCCTGCATCTTAATGCATTTGACCCAGCATCTCCATACAGCTGTGATGGTAATGGTATAATCACAATATATTTCAATATGTTGTATATACTATATGTAAATATAAGCTCTTATGTAGTTGAGTACTTAAGCAATACATATTTCTATCTTATACACACACATACCCCTTATCATTCCTTACCACCTGTGACTAAGACCTCCCCACCGAGATGGACAAAATCAAACATGAACCTGATAACCTGCTGCTTTGTCAATGCTCACATTGTAGCAAATTCAAAACACTCGACACAGACGGTAATGAAGTCATAGGATGCTATGTACACCGCAAAACTAGAGCAAAACACTGTAAAAATGAGCACAATGTCATTGATTCTTTCCAACAGCTCACCTTATCGTCACCAAAAATGATAACAAACGCTGCCGAGAATTCTACTTCTTCAGGACATGAGAGTTTCTCTACATCCGAGAATACAAAAATTATTAACAACTCTTCTATCACCCTAAGTATTCACTTTTTAATTTAATTGGAACCTTTTAACTTTCACTTACAAAGGTAATATTGAAAAGTTTGTTGAAGTTAGTGTAGCTACTTTGGTTAAGGCGGTGGAAATATACAAATTGTTACCATGGAAAATATCAGCCGACGTTGCAGGATTTCATTTTTTGAACTTCTCTGAAATGTCAGCGCGACGTTGCAGTGGGATTGTTGGCTGTTCTCACGAAGTGTCAGTTGTCTAGAAGATTTAATTGGTCAAGTATGAATAGTGTTGTCCAAATCCAGTTATGTAATAAAATATAATTCAATGTAATGATCTCAGTAATTTAATCTCACTAATTATAAATGGTATGCAGCTTACAGTTGGTAGAAAAATAGAACCAATGCTTTAAAACAATATTTAAAAGACTTTAACAGTACTAATGAATATGTATTATAATGGTTTGGTTATATATTTGTAAAGTGATGTAGAAGAAAGTAGAATATAAGCCCAAAACCTCCTCTTTTTATACCCATGAATTCCCAAGTCACTGCGGGCAAAACTGTGTCACGTTTGCATTTTGGGTGGCAATGTCCCGCAATGAAATGTGGCATGTGCAGGACCCCATGTCACGCACATATTTTGTGACATGAAATCACGCAACTGTCCCGCAGTGAATACATCATGCACACACTGCCCAACTCAATTATGTTATGTCCTTAACCTTATGTACATAGTGTTTGGTGCTCATATATATACTATAGTCACTAAGTCTGTGAAACTCCGGTATCCTCGGACTGGTGTTTCACTCACTTACTGGTGATTATAGGTTATGGGCCGTCATCCCAATTAAGCAATAGAGGTATTGCTGTGTTATTTTACCGGTCCTACTGAGGTACCCCGTGAGAGCGATTTCATGTCCGGAGAGTCTAGATTACCATCTGAATCAGACAACCCTTTTGTTAGTCGACCAAGGCTGCAGCGAGAGCTTCGCAGCAACACTATCCTTCCCGATCAACTCCCCCCCTTACCTACTTCCCGACACCATTCTGAATCAGCAGAACCAATTTCTTCCTCCATTTCATCCCACCGCTCCGTGTCCAATTCACCAGATCCCTCCTCCAATTCACCACAACGGTCCTCCTCTGACTCACCGGACCTCAACGATTCATCTACCTCTACCTTCCACCCTGAAAATCTATTTAACATGCCTCCTCACATGTCTGCCACTTTTACTCGCGATGAAATGAATCGTACCTACCAAGGATAATCTCGTCGTAAAGTCATGAATCAGACAAAAGCTTCAATTTGTGATCTTCCTAAGCTAGAACTTGATGGAAGCAATTGGCGTGAATGGCGTCGTTCTGTCCTCCTTGGAATTGATGAGACTATTTTCAGGAAGGACTATCTTCTTCTTGATACGATTCAAGATTATGATTCTTTTGAAGATCGTCTTTTGTGGATGTTTGTTTACCACACAGTACACCCAAAACTCCAATCCCTTCTTTCAGATGATAACAAAGCACGCCCATCTTTTAAAATCCTATGTGACAAATTCGAAAAATCCTCCCATACCATACGCCTACGTATCAGTTGTGATCTCCGGTGTTTCACTCACTTACTGGTGATTATAAATTATGCCCCCATACAAGCAATGTGCTGACATGATGCTTGGCTTGTGCGCGACATGTTCGAGAACAGTTGTCATGTTTTCAAACCACACATGAAGTCACGTTTTGCATGCGGGACATTGACACCCAAAGTGCAAATGTGACAACATTTTGCTTGTGGTGAATGTTCCCCCTTTATTTACCAATCCTTTACACAGCCAATGACACCCCAAACTAACAGTTACACATGCCCATCAACCCAAGGATCAACCAACCAACATCAAAAGAAGAATCATATCACATGCCAAAATACAAAAATAACAGGGGTTAATCCATCAAAATAAAGTAATAACTAAAATGAGAGTATATGCATGAAATTCTTAAAATAAAAGACTAAATATGGAATGAAAGGACCAAAAAATAATGTCTAGTTAAGGGGGATTAACAGTAGAAATGAAGGTACTAATTATTATAAATTTACAAGCCTGCTACCTGCCTGCTGCACAGATGGACAGCAGGCTTGCACACACCTCACATGATAGATAAATCTTACAATCTCAGGTTTTTAGTGGAATGAGTGGTTGTGAAATGAGAACTGCTGGTGGGGCTGCTGCATCTAGCAATGCGCGGCCCCAAGTATTCAATAGGGGCCCCCCTATTAGAGAGTACCTTGACGTGGTGGGGGGCTAAGTAGTCATAACATCTTACAGTTTTCTGTCAAGTGTATATTCTCAACTGAATCTCTCTTAAAATACCCCAATGTGTAAACCCTGAAATATGGGTGGGGATCTTAGTTTAGTCTTTATTTTGATGTCTTTTTATGTTATGTTCACTTTTTCTTGTATATAGGATGGTCTAAGTATAATTGATTGCTATCTTATCCTAAAGAAATTCATATTTGTTTTTAACTATATCCTCTACTGACGTTTATTTGCACCTCCCTTACTTTTGTGAGTATTTCTTTTCTTCTCTTTACCTACCCTTATTTCTACCCTTGATGCCACTTCTACCTTTGCCACTGATTTTAATAATGAGAGTTTTTGCCCATTATCCTACCAGTAGCACAAAATAGCAAATTGGATCTGTACCCATACAGATTAGATTCTGCACCCAGTTAACTAAATATTCACAATCTTTCATATTATAACTACTTGAGTTTATGCTAAATACATATATGTAAATCATAGTATAACTTTACATATATCCTTGACACAATTGAGTAAACATGGCATAATTGACCTGAGAAATTACACAAAGTTAATGTCTGAAACTATAAAAATGACACTATGAAATTACTTAATAACCTATATCTCATCTTATAAACTATGTTCCTTCTACAAATGTGTCTATGTCATATTTAGAATTTATAATATACACCAGTTAAATATGCTTTCTTCTATTTAATTTTCTTTCTTTTCAAATATGATATTCAAGATTCATTTCAAATATTTCTGGCATATAAGTTTGTACATAGAAGTTTCTACAAAAGTAGAAACTCTGAGCCTATTCTAGTCCATATGACCCCTCTTTTACATAAACAGGACATACATAGAGTTGAAAATACAACAACTTTAAAAAAATTACCACCCGTTTCGGTGAGGAACCTCCGTAGCTTGTAAGCTAGAATGTGGAACACCTATAAGAACCATGACAGTACAACAGAATTCAGCCCAGATTTTTTTTCCTTAACATTTTCTAAAACGCTCAAACACTTACTGTGCCTCTCGATGTTGCTCATCATAATGAGTCCCACTGCTATGAGTCTTAGACATGAAAGTGCTCCTGTCTCCCTGTCAGCCTCAAATATACAAAAAGAGAATTTGTCTGACAAACAGGTCTCTCGAGCTACCCGCAAGAGAAAGAGTACTGATAACTCTACCCCTAGTCGCCAACCTTTGACCTCTTTTTCTAAGTCAAAAGGAAAAGTGGTTAGAAACTGTCAGCCTAGATATACCTAGGACTGAGTATTTCTTATGGTTAAAATAAGATAACCTTAAGTAAATTAATCTTATATCTTAAAAATAAGGTTAAAACTATTATATATATGATTATAATACATATATATATATAATTATTACACTATTATATAATTTATAGTAGTTTAAATAGCTTATCCATAGACTAATAATACTTATTAAGGTGTTAATGGAGTCATAATATACTTATCTTAAGTGATATTAAGTAATTATTGACATACATAAGCTTAAATGTATGCATAAAGCTCATATTCAGTGAAATATGCAGTATATTATGTATATTTAGGTCTATAAGTGGGTTTTAGCCTCTTAATAGCCTATAACCGTTGTTTTTCTGCTTATTTTAGGTCATATGGACGTAATAAGTGTATTCACAACGCCTACAGAAGCATAGAAATCTATATCAGGCGCATACACTCAGTTTGGACAACTTAATCTGCTTCCTTGGATGGATATTCACAGATTTATGGGCTGGGAGGTCATTTCTGGGTTAATATGGATGCTTGGGGATGTTATTGGGAGACTGGACATTTCATTTTTTTCCTTTATATGCTTTGGGTTTCATTTTATCTCTTTTGAATTACTTATTTTACCTGTTTCTTTATGGTATCCACTTTTATCTGGATTTTCTAATTATGTTTTGGGTCTGTGTTATCAGTAATTGTGATGGAGGGTCCTCAATAGAGGTCTGGGTTTTGAATCTTCTTGAAGTGGACGCCATGGGGAGGTTATGGGCCCTCACAGTGCTGTAAGTTCTGGGGATAGCAGTGACATCATCTGGATTGAAGGTCTGTGCACTCCAGGGGATTTGGGTATAAGTAAGGAGGGATTTTGACAGTTATTTATCATCAATTACTTACTAAAATTCAATAAAACACTTCAATACAATTATTAAAATTTAGAAATATATTATAAAGCCTTTTATAAGTTGATATTATCATTATATAAGCTATAACTATATTCTATTTAGCTATTTTCCACCACTAAGCACACATTTAAATCCAAGTATTGTGAGTTTTATTTGAGTATAACTATTTTATTAGTCTTCCCCTGAGGTTTAATCACTAAATCATTTATCAATAAGTAGTAGGACCATAAATAAATACTATTATATCATACTTATATACTAGATATACTGACAGAAACCTCCCTCAACCTAAAGGTAATAAACATACCTATTTTTTACCTTACATACTTGAACGACACCTCCTCTTATACTCCAAAACCTACCACTATATTGTGCAGCCCATAAAGTTCTGTGCCTCTCAGCCATCTGATCCTACCTGTGACCTCCCATGTAATAGTACTTGTTTTGTATGTGGTGGTTTGGTTGATGAAGATGATACCTACCCCAATTAATTACCAATTTACCTTATATATTTCTGCTCTATTCATAGGAAAAAACCATAACTAACCTATTTTGCATATTCTACTGCAGGTCCTCCCTCACCTTCTGGTAAGCAGGCTTCAACCAGTAAAACATCAAACAACATCAATTTCGTCCCCAAAATTCCGCCTTAATCGTGGGCCAATCAAGTTGAAGCTAAGGACACTCAAGTTTCCAACAGACGAGCAATGGGAGCTGCCAGAGCTGCCAAGATTGCGGCAGCAAAAGCAGCAGCCACCGAAAAGGCCTTGGAGGAAAAATCTACCAAAAAGCCCAAAAGTATTCCCCCTGCCTCAGATCCAGAACCTATTTTTCACGCCACTAAACGCATGAATAAGGGCGAGAATTCCTGCAATGCCTCCGACCGCAAGAAACTCTTCCTTAAATATCCTAGGGAACCCTTGGACCAAGTGTTTAAGGACCTCCCCAAATTGGCAACTGCTCTTTCTGAAGCTGGAATTACCGGAGATGACCAACTAGTCCCTCATGGCAATAGAGACTGGGTGGTAGAGATGCTATTGACAAAGGATGTCAACACTTGGTGCGATAAAAAAATCTGTGTCAACAAAAATATTAAAGTTGAGATTAAAAGATACTTCACTGAAGGTCCTACTGCATATGTTTGCAACAATATGGGCACGGGCTGCCCTGAAAAGAAACTCCTTGCTATTCTCTTGGCTTTTAAAGGTAAACAATTCTGGTTCAGCTATCAAATCCATTGAAATATAAAACTCGCTGGTGCTGTTGTTATTTTTGAAAATAGCCCCAAACTCATACAATTCTCCATTCCTGTTAAGATCCTAACAACGGTAAGAGAACATGACATATTTATGGAACACTTTTGGTCAGTCAAGAAGGGCGACATCTGTAGCTTATGCAAGTATCCTCCCAATCACCTTCCTATTCACTGTGGTACAATTATGGGTGCAGATAACACTCCATACCCTCAAAGGCTACTGGCGGCAAAGCCAGAAGTAACCTTATGAGTAGTCAAAGTGGATCAGATGGTAAGCTACAAATAATATCACTTAACGTAAGGAGAAGTTTAAATACTGACCGATTTAAATCCCTCACCTCTATCATGAAATTTAACTGTTTTGATGTCCTTCTCTTACAGGAATCTGGACTCTCGGACTTAGATGTATATAGGTACGAAAAAATATTCCTGGTTCTAATTATAAATGGATCTTATGTTGACAATAAGAGTCAAGTTTCTATCATTATCAATAAAAAAACTACTAAATTTCCTGATGGTAAGCCCCCCTTTTGATGGATCCAAAAGGCAGACTTCTATCAATACAATGTACTAAAAATCAAACTACTACCACAGTAACTAACCTTTATCTTCCTGCTAGATATGATCTATGCTTACTTTGGCTTGATACCTCAATCCAATGGTTGAATTCCACTAAACAAACTTCTCTGTCAGATATCGTAGGAGGTGACTGAAAAATGGTGTTTGATCCATTGGATTGACAATCACAACGTAAGACAAGTTGGCTAATGAAAAGTAAAGTGAGAGAACTTACCTCACTACTTTTTAAGACTAATACTTATATTTATGGGTGGCGCAAAGCTTATGGAGGTAAGCTTACTTTCACTCACAAAAATTCCTTTAAAGGCAAATCACGCATTGACCATATCCTATTACGCACAGACTGGATGCGCTTTGAAAAAAAATGGAAGATTGCGGAATCAGGAATGAGCATGGACCATAAGGCGGTCTCCTTATGTTTGAACTTTAACAAATCACTTGATAAAGGCCCAGGAAGGTGGCGTCTAAGTCCCCTCTTTATGCAATCTAAAAACTTCATTAATTTAAAAAAATACCACTAACATGTATTGAACATGATACAACTACTCCAATAAACAATTGGTTAGTATATAAGGATGAGATTTCCAAAGTAGAAAAGAATCAAATTAAAAAAGATAAATTGACTAACCAACATTCAAAAAATGCCCTAAACATAAAAATTAATAAAATAATGAGTTATAGATGTCCTGAAGTTGTTGATACCTTGCTTGAACAAAAGATTACAAGACTCAGTAGCATTTTGGCTAACAAAGAACAACAACATTAAAGTGAATTTACTTATAATAACATGGCTAAAAACCACTTGCTTGGCAAAAAACCAACTAAATGGTTCTTCAATAGGAATAAGAGTTTACAGCCATCCTTCATTAGTAGTCTAAAACCAGTGATGTTAAGTCCGTCTCCAATACAAATTAGCTTCTCCAAGTTGCAATCACCTTCTACTCTGACCTGTATAGAGTCAGATCAAGAAATAAGAGAGACTTCAAAAAGATATGTAATAATGATAATAGACATATTACAAAAGAATGTAACAACTCACTATTAGCACCCTTTACTGAAGATGATATTTGCCAGGCTATCAAATCTTTGAAAAATGGCACATCTCCTGGTCCTGACAGTTTACCTAGTGAGTTCTATAAATCAATGATTATGGGTTATGACAAAAACCCTACTCAGAAAGATAATTTAATTGAGTCTAAACCTAGAGACCTTATAGAGAGTTCTAAAGTACTAAGCAGTAGACACAATGTGAGATGGGTTGGTTCTTCTTTTTAATTTCTAAAAAGAAGCACCTGCCACTCTTATTTTTAAAGACAGCGCAATAATGTGTAACACTAATATGTGATTAGAAAGTTTATAAGTTGAGAACTGAGTTTAAAAGAGCAGAAAAACAAGTATTACTATCTGGATATTTCTATTCTTAACAAGCGCTAATATCCACAGCTACTCCCTCTTGAAGTGCTCTCTTTGAATATGCCTTATTATAGCAATAAAATAACTCTAATAATAGTCAATCCTCTGAATCTATATATTCTCAAACAATTTATCACAGAATATCTAATATCTTTGACTCCACAATTATTAACCACTCATATGTTAACTAACTATTTGTCAATCCATTCTCTTTTTTATTACTAGATGCAATACCCTTTTTATATTTTTCCAGCGCTCTAAACACAGCTCCCTAGTGGATCTCCAGTGCTGACTCTAGCGCTACATTATTAAAACAATAACTAATCTATTAGTAGACTATGTACACCACTTGTAATAACTACAGCACCTAAAACATACCCTATCCTTACTAACACTAGTATTAACTTGTTTCACTAATACTTGACATGCGCGCCCCTGACTGTACCTTTGTTTTGTTTCAGTGCTACTTCCAAGTTTGACTCCTTCTAACGCTGATCCTAGTTGCTTTGACATTTAACTAGTTAACCTCCTATATTACCTTCTTCAGTAAGTTACCAAACTAGCCGCAGAGCAGTATACTTAGCACTTGAGTCTTTCCTTAAGCCATAATTCCTTCCTTAGTACGTAACACACGATTATTGGAAAATACAAGTCCATATTTTTCAGCGCTTGCAGTCCTAAATTGATAAGACACAATTCCCCATTTTTCCACACTGTAGACAATCCTATAGTACTAGCTATAGGCCTTGACCAAGGGAGTTGGAGAAAAACCAGAGAGAAAATCCCTTGTCCCTTTAGAAAAATAAGTGAGATATACCTGCTACAGTAAATTGGTTCCTGTTTACCAAAAGCCCCTTTTCCAATACACTTGACTGCTTGATGAGTCAAGAAAGTAGTCCCCAGACAGACTACCAAACCAAAGAACTGAAATGTAGACCAATGTCACCACCAGAGAAAGAAAAGATACTTGATGTAGGCTGCAAATCCACACCAGAGACAGCAATAATACTTGCTATAACTTGCAAGACTATAACAGAGAAAACAGTTGCCAAAGTTGAGTTAAATGAAGAACTAACCTTGCAACAAACACAGCCAATTGTGGCCAGAAAACAGTGAAAACTGAGTGAGGAACAATGATATCACCTCCGGATGGTTGTATGATAATTAAGGTTGCCCCAAACTGTCTTACTCACTATGTACACACAGACCACTATCTAAGAGCCCATGCACACCCACCAATTTGGCGCCTGTACCCGCCAAATTGAATAAAAACCCTCCAGAAGCGCTCCCCAACCTTCTAAAACAGAGGCGGGTGGGCCTCCCGACGTCGGAGGCACCTCCTGAAGCGGCCCAGCCTCCCTGAAGCCAGAAAACCAATAAAAACACCTAATCTACTTAGAAAAAATAACTACAACTACTAAAACCTTTAAAACATGGAATTTCACTATAACAACATTGGGATATGAAATATAGAGCTAAATTAGCCCTATCCAATGGTACTAAGTACTTAAACCTAAGACTTAAGGTTAGCCTGTAAAACACGAAAAACAAAATTAAACAGCTATCTTTTTAAATGAAAAATGAGGAAATGACCCCTTAAAACTTAGAATATGAAAAATGTCTACAAGACATGAAATATAGAGAAAAACCGGATTCATCCAATGGTAGTACCCACATCCCTGCAGACCAAATATCCACAGAATAAAACCAGAAAAATACCCAATTCCTCAACAGATGTCAATTAAGACATGCACAAACAACGCCAAATCACACAACAAATGCCCCTGCCAATGTTGGAAGACCACAATGCATTATGCTGCTAACTCCAAGAGCACAGACCATGAATCCTCTTCCGCTCTTCTATTTCCCTTTGTCCTTGAAACACACAAACACGTATTATAGTTTAGCACTACCTACTGCCCTATGAATCCCCTTTGTTCTTCCTGGACTATGTGAGATGATTGGTCCAAAATAAAACTACCTGCGAGGCACATACCACATCCTCCATCTACTCACAACTGTCCCCAGGAGCCTATAAATATCCTGCGTCTTGCAGCTTTTTCTTCCTCCATCTTCTAACTTCTTCTCTTATTTTTTTACATAAACCCTCAATTTAATTTCATAAATTTATTTCCTTCAATGAATACTAGAAATACCACCACTAACACTGAAAATACCACCAACTTCCTGGACGCAATCTGGAAGTTTGTGCGCACCCAGCCTGCTGCTGCTCCACCTGCAACACCAGTTACTATGCTGATGGGTGGGACAAGATGCACCCGCTGCATTGAGAATGGAATAAATCCCTGCCATTTATCAAAGGCCCACCGTGGCAATACTTTCTTCACTGTAAGTTTTCTTAATTTCTCTTCCTTCCTTTCTTCTTATTACTAATCTTCTATTTTTTCTTCTTTAGTCATGCGATTACTGTAAACAACGCAAAAAGAAATGTAGTTACGATGGGCCGCCCACTGTTGCGTGCCTGGATCCCAACGCCTCTACCTCCACTATGATGAGTCAGTTGACCATCAAGCGCCCTGCGCCCACCTCTTTCACACCACCTGGAAACAAGCGAGTCAAGGTTAGTCACCGCTCACCTACACCTAGTAGTGTTGCTTCCATTCCAAACTCTCTCTTTTCAGAGGAGAGTACAGTAAGTTATTTTTATTTTTTTTTCTTCTTCTCTCTTTTTTAACACTAACATACTCTCCTTCTTCTCTTAGAATGTGCCAGGCACGCCTTATGCTGCATTTCCTCCACCTCCTAATGCTTCCCTTTTTCTTCCAGCCTTGGAAGAAGATCCCGTCTAGGATACCGATCCTATTCCGGAGTGCACTCCGTGCTCACCAATTCCTGACTGGACTGCTCTTCAGCCAGTCATCAATGCAATCATCCCAAATGGTTGGCCAGCCAACGTTCCCCCTAACAACGACGAGGAAGAGCCTGCCATGGCTCAAAACTGGGAATTTGCAGAGCACATTGCCTGCACACCATACAATGCAACTATGCATTGTATGAACAATATGATAGTCGCCGTCAAAGAATTTCTCGAGGCGGTCCCGGTGTGGTCTTCCAACATTGGCAGGGGCCTTTGTTGTGTGATTTAGCGTTGTTTATGCATGTCTTAAATGACATCTGTTAAGGAATTAAGTATTTTTCTGGTTTTATTCCGTGGATATTGGGTCTGCGGGTATGTGGGTACTATCATTGGATAGCCCCGGTTTTTCTCTATATTTTATGTCTTGTAGACATTTTTCATATTCTAAGTTTTAAGGGGTAATTTCTTCATTTTTCATTTAAAAAGATAGCTGTTTAATTTTGTTTTTCGTGTTTTACGGGCTAACCTTAAGTCTTAGAGTTAAGTGCTTAGTACCGTTGGATAGAGCTAATTTTTCTCTATATTTCATGTCTCAATGTTTTTATAGTGAAATTCCGTGTTTTAAAGGTTTTAGTAGTTGTAGTTAGTTTTCCTAAGTAGATTGGGTGTTTTTAGTGGTTCTCTGGCTTCAGGGAGGCCGTGCCGCTTCAGGAGGCACCTCCGACGTCGGGCGGCCCGCCCGCCTCTGTTTTAGAAGGTTGGGGAGCGCTTCTGGAGGGTTTTTTATGCAATTTGGCAGGTACAGGCTCCAAATTGGTGGGTGCGCATGGGCTTTTAGATAGTGGTCTGTGTGTACATAGTGAATAAGACAGTTTGGGGCAACCTTAATCATCATACAACCATCCAGAGGTGATATCATTGTTCCTCACTCAGTTTTCACTGTTTTCTGGCCACAATTGGATGCGTTTGTTGCAAGTGAGTTCTTCATTTAACTTAACTTTGGCAACTGTTTTCTCTGTTATAGTCTTGCAAGCTATAGCAAGTATTATTGCTGTCTCTGGTGTGGATTTGCAGCCTACATCAAGTATCTTTTCTGTCTCTGGTGTGGACATTGTTCTACATTTCAGTTCTTTGGTCTGGTAGTCTGTCTGGTGACTACTTTCTTGGCTCATCAAGCAGTCAAGTGTATTGGAAAAGGGTCTTTAGCAATACAGGAACCAATTTACTGTAGCAGGTATATCTCACTTATTTTTCTAAAGGGACAGGGGACTCTCTCTCTGGTTTTTCTCAAACTCCCTTGGTCAAGGCCTATAGCTAGTACTATAGAATTGTCTACATTTCTGGCGCCCAACGTGGGGTAGAACCTGCTAGTTCTTTGGAATCTCTGTTTTCTTTGGTTGGCTCTTTTTGGTGTTTTGGACTGGAGGAATGGCTTCTGGTTCTGCTATTCCTGCGGTAACTGTCAGTGGGGGAGATGATCCTCCTTCTGTGATGGTTAGGGAATGTGTTAGGATTAAAACTTGGGATGGTACCAAGTTTAATGGGGAGGATGTCAAGTGGTTTCTAGAGAAGTATGAAACTGCTGCTGGAGTGGATGGTGCTTGCTACCTGGACATGGTGAAGCAGATTATCTTCTTCATTGGTGATAGGGCAGTGGAGAAGGAGATTGTGGCCATGTCTGGCTACAAGAAGAGGGATTGGAAATGGTTGTGTAGGGAGATGGTGGATAGATGGGGTGTCAGGTTCACTATGGTGAATCTGAACAAGGTTGTCAGTGAATGGCAATCTTATGGTGGTGTTGGTAACTTACACAGTTACAGAAAATTTCTGTTGCAATTTGATCCTGTGGTGGAATACTTGGTGGAAGTGGAAGAGCTGGCAAATGATAATGCTTCCAAGGATGTTTTTTGGTCTGCCCTGGCTAGAGATGTCAGGATGGATGTGTTGAAGGAGTTGTCAAGAAAGTAATTGATGAAAACTCTTTCTAATGGGGATCAGAAGTTTCCTTCCTTGGATAAGGTGAAGGAGGCTGTTGAGGCCCATTTGAAGTTATTGGCTGTGGAGACCTATCAGGAGGGGTGTGCCAAGTATGTCAGCAAAGTCAGTGAGGCTTTGGCTGATGAGGAAGTTAGGGAGAAGAAGGAGGAGAAGAATTTAGTGAAGGTTCCAAAACAGGAGAGGGACCCAATGGTGGAGCAGTTGGCTGATCTCACAAAGCAGCTGCACATTTTTGTTCAGGAGGCTAAGAAGGTTAATAAGGCACCTTCTCAGCCTAGAGATTTTGAAAGGAGGGCTGGTAGGAGTGATCCTTGGGTTTGCTCTTATTGCAGTAGGAGGGGGCACAGGTCCAATGATTGTTGGGCACTGAACAGAGATGTGTCTGAAGGAAAAGTGGAGTTTGATGGCAGGGTTTTTAAGTTCCCTGATGGTTCTTTTGTGAAGCCCAGTGAGGGGCAGGCTCCTGTGGATTTGGTCAGGAGAAGGGGTGGTCTCAATCAAAGGATGCCAAGGTCTGAGGAGTTCCTGATCAGGGGAAGTCTTCTGTTAAGGTAGATGAGGACGTCAAGGGAAAGGGGAAGGAGGTCAATAAGGTCTCTTTTTCTACTTCCTTTGGTGGTTTGGAGTTGTACTCTTGTGGGGGACAGTCAAGTGGTGAATGCTTGGCTGGTGTTTATGATGTAGAGGCAGGTAAGGTGGGAAGGCCAAAGAGTAGCTCCCAGGCCCAACCAAAGCCTAAGGCATCTAAAGCGGATCCTAATCTGGGTTCAGCTACGAGGAAGTACAGCAAAGAGGAGCTGTACAAGATGCAGAAGGAGATTGCTAATATGGGCCCCCCTAGTTTTGGCGCATTGGACATGAATAGTGAGCCAATGCCTATGGATGTTGATTCTGACTCGGAGGAGGATGTCCCTTTGGCTTCATTGCCAAAGCCTGCTGGAGTTAGAGGGTCTGGTGAGGGATCAGGTTTGGTTCCTGTGGATGGTAAATCTGTCGGTGGTGCTGGTCCTCAGGAAAATTCTAGGACCAAGGTGGTGAAGCCAAGGGCTCACTTTGAGAGGCCAGTGGTTTCTGGTCAATCTAATGTGATGGACTCTGTCCTGGAAAGAATGAATCAGGGTCAGGTTTCCCTATCTTATGGGGAATTGTATGCTATCAGTCTGGGGTTGGCTGATAGGCAAAAGAAATTGTTGACCAGGATAAGGGTGTCTTCTGGGGAGGTGGAATACATCTGTGATTCTGCTGAAAAGTTTGGTGAGGGGTTGGAAACTCATTTTTCTGCTCCTCTGGGATATGTCAATGTCACTCTGAATGGGAGGGAGGCAAGGGCATTGGTGGATTCAGGTTCACAGATAAACCTGATTTCCTTGTTTGAGGCAACTCATTTGGGCCTCCCCATCAAAACTGGTATTGGTCGAAACTTGAGAGGGATGGGTGGCCATGTCACTTAATTGGTCGGAACTTCCGAATTTGTGAAGTTAGATGTTGGTGGAGCCTCATGGAAGGTTCATTTTTACATTGCTAAAGGTAATTTAAAAGCAGTTTTGGGTGGGCCATTCTTGATGGATTTCCAGGAAAGAATTGGCTATCAATATGAACTGGGAATCAGTTTGGAGTTGACTGGTGAAGATGACAGAAGACTTCACATGAGGTTACCATCCCCTGGAGAGGATGGTTGGGAGACCAGGCCTGTCTTATCTTCAATGTGCCAGTGTATGGATTGTTGCAGGAGACAGAGAGAAGTTGGTGCTGCCTCCGGTTTTTTGGAGTGTGGCTCAGGCTTTATTGAGAGTCTGTCTTTTTTAGAGTGATGAGGGCTGATCACCCAAGTGCTACAACCTCTCCCCAAGGTGAGGAAATCCCAGGTTTTAGTAGGTCAGCTCCCTTGGAGATATACCAAGTGGATTTTCAACTTTCTCTTTTTAATGTTTCTCTTCTCTGCAAGTATTTATCAAATTTTTTATCAAGTCTCTGTTCTCTCTCAAGATTTTTAATTATTTTTAATTCAAGTTCAAAAAAGAAGATTGGTTATATATCTTTATTGAAAGATATGCGGAAAAGGTGTGGAGTGGTGAGATTGGGGTCTAAAAGTAAGTCCTCCCAATTGTGCACCGCTAGGGTTTCTTCTACACCTTTCAAAAACATTACCTGGGCCACACCTGTTAGCATTGGGGAAATCCCTGGTTATTTTTGTAGGTCAGAAGAAAACTCAAGAAAAGAAGATAAAAATTTCAAAATAATTCAAGAAAATCAAGAAGAAAATCTGAAGATAATGAAGAAAGATGATTCAAAATATTTTTGTGAAGATTGAAAAGATCTGTTTTTGGGCCTCCAGCATGAGGTTAAACTGCAGAAAATAAAGAAGAAGATAGATCATCAAGATCTATTTTTGGGCCTCCAGCATGAGGATAAACTGCATTATTTAAGAAGAGTTGATTCTGACAATGAATCAAGATTTTAAGATTTAGAAGATGGAAGTGGAGATGAAAATTTGGGGTTGGGGAAAAGCTGTGGAGTGGTGAGATTGGGGTTTAAAAGTAAGCCCACCAATTGTGCACCGCTAGGGTTTCTTCTACACCTTTCAAAAACATTACCTTGGCCACACATGTGAGCAATAGGTAAACCCTTGGTTTTTGGTCCAGGTCTGGTGGTGAAGATGTCTTGAAGATCCCTCAATTTGAAGGTGGAGCGGCAAAATATAAGAAGGTGGCGCAGAATATTAGGCCTGTCAATGAGCCTATGCCTGTGGGTTTGAAACCGCCTTTGTCAAGAGATCCATACTGTACTCCTTTGGTGAAGAATCCTCCTGAATTAGTAGAGACAGCTAGAGTGACTGCAGAGAGGTTGAAGGTTGTGAATTTTGGTCCTGATGGGTGGTTGTCAGAAGAAGAAAAGAAGTTGTTGTTACACGTTATTGTGCTGAGGGAGAAAGCTGTGGCATTTGTTGAAGAGGAAAAGGGTGTATTGAAACACTCTTATGGGGAACCTTACTTGATTCCGGTGGTCTGTCATGAACCTTGGCAAATCAAACCTATTTCAATTCCATTTGCTATCAGAGAAGATTTTGTAGAGATTGTTAGGGACAGAGTCAGGACTGGGTTGTATGAACAATTGACTTCTAGTTACTCAAGTCCGGTGTTCTGTGTAAAGAAGCAGAATGGAAAGTTGCGGGTGGTTCATGATCTTAAAGCCTTGAATAGAGTCACTATCAAGGACGCTGGTATGCCACCAAGTGCAGAGGATTTTGTTGAAGCTTTTGCTGGAAGGGTGTGTTATGGTTTGGGAAATATTATGGGTGGTTATGATGAGACGGAACTTCACACGGATTCAAGGCCTCTCACAACATTTGAGACTCCTTTGGGAAGATTTCAGCTCACTAGGTTGCCTCAAGGAGCAGCTAATTCAGTGGCAGTTTATCAAGCACAAATGGCTTGGATTTTGCAGGATAGGGTCCCTACTCATGCTGGTATTTTCATTGATTATGGTGGAATTAAAGAACCATCCACTGATAATAATAATGAGGTGTTGCCTGAGAACACAGGTATAAGGAGGTTTGTCTCGGAATATGCAATAACTCTAGGGAGAGTGCTGTTTAGGATTGAAGAGGCTGGTCTGACCATTTCAGGGTCAAATTCTGCTGTTGCATTCCTGCTTTAAAAATTCTGGGTCATGTGGTATGTAAAGAGGGAAGGATTATGGCAAAGAAAAAGGTTAATAAAATTCAGTCATGGCCAAGGCCTAAAAATACTACTGAAGTCAGGGGGTTTTTGGGTGTGTGTGTTTATGTCAGGATTTTCATTAAGGATTTTTCTTTGTTGGCTTCACCTTTAAGGAGGCTGACCAGGAAAGATGCAGACTGGGAATGGACTGAAGAGTGTGAAGAGGCTTTTTAAAAGTTGAAGAAGGTGGTTGGTGAAGATATTATTCTTAACAAGTTGGATTATGGCGTTGATGCTGGAAAATATATCTGGCAGTGGACTCAAGCTATACTGCTGCTGGTGCTGTTTTGTCTCAGGAGGATAAGACTGGAAGGGTCAGACCAGTAAGGTATGAGTCTGTGGTGTTTAATGAGGTGGAATCTAGGTATTCTCAGCCTAAGTTGGAGTTGTATGGTGTAGCAAAAATTTTGAAGAAGCTACAGAAGGTTTTGTGGGGGCAGCATTTTGAGCTGCAGGTGGAGGCAAAATCTTTGGTTCAGATGATCAATACTCCTAGTCTTCCAAATGATCCAATGACTAGGTGGGTGGCATTCATTCAACATTTTTCCTATGACCTGGTACACAAACCAGGCAAAACTTTTACGATGCCTGATGGATTATCAAGAAGGCCACCTACAGACGAGGATTCTGATTCTGAAGAGTTTTACGAAGATGTTCCAGTGGTTAAGGCCAGCACAAAGGGTGCTGAAGATTTTTCTTTCCTCCCCCATGAGGCTAAACTGGATGATTGTTCTGACCTCCCCCAAGAGGCTAAACTGGCTGAACCTGATCTTGATTCTGGTGATCAAGATGTTTTTGTTGATGAAGATGGAGTGGTTGTTTGGGACGGCTCAAATTTGGAGAAGGGTGTTTTTGTTAGTGAACTGGATTCTCATAAGATTCAGTGGAAAGAGAAGGATGTGCCAAAATTCAAGGATTGGTGTCCTGGTTGGGCAGGTCAATTGGCTCATGTTCACACTGGTGATTTTGATGACAGAGTTGTACCCTTGGATGTTGTTTTGTTGGACTTTTAAGATAAGACCTGGGGTCAGTCTGGGTTTTATTTTATTTTGGTGGAATATCTGTTGACCTTGGAGAGGCCAGATAGTTGTGATGATGATACTTGGTTGGCAATCAAGAAGAAGAGTCCTGGCTTCTATGTGTTGGGAAGAAGGCTGATGAGAAGGAGACATCCTAATCCTCAAGTTGTGGTGACTCAGAAGAAGGGTCAAGAAGTTGTGTTGAAGTATTTGCATGAAGACCTTGGTCGTAGAGGCTTTGGGGAGACTTATAGAAGAGTAGCAGACAGATTTTGGTGGCCAGGGTTGGGTTCAATCTTGTGAAGAATGTCAAAGAAGAAGTCACTTGAAACCTAAAGAGATTGGCTGTGCTACTGGTGAAACAACTGTTTTTGGAAGAGTCAGTCTGGATGCTGTCCATATTAAAGAGGGCAGGTATAAATACTTGATTGTTGCCAGGGATGATTTGTCTGGTTGGGTTGAGGCGGTGCCTCTGGTTAATTTGACCACCAAGAATGTGGCGGAGTTTTTGAAGAAGGAGTGGATTTATAGGTATAGGTTAATGAAATTGGTGACTGTTGATGGCGGGCCAGAGTTTGGTGCTGAATTTAAAGAAGCTGTGGCAAGTGTTGGTTCTAAAGTTAGAGTGGCTACACCTTATTATCCTGAAGCTGAAGGCATGGTTGAAAGAGGCCATCAATTTATCAAGAATGCTTTGGTAAAGATGTGTGTGGATAGTGCTGAAAAGTGGAGGCATTATTTACCCTTGGTGTTATTTGCTAATAGGGTTACCGTGAAGAGGACAACTGGCTATTCTCCTTACAAGTTAATGTTTGGTCAGAAAGCTGTTCTGCTGGTGGACTTAGAAGCAGTCTCTTATCTTGGAATTGATTGGGATGAAGTGCACTCAACAGAAGATTTGCTCTGCGCCAGGATGAAACAGTTGGAATGTAAAGAGGAATGTCAAGAGAAGGAATACTCTAGAATGATGAAGATTAGGAATCAATCAGTCAGGTACTGGGAGAAGAAGTTGGCTCATAGGCTCAGGAATCCCTTGAAACCTGGTTTTTTGGTTTTGGTATATAATAGAAGTTTGGAGAGTCAGTGGGGAAAAATGTTTTCTGACAGATGGAACAGACCTTACAGAGTCAGATCTCAGGCGTCTGGAGGTTCTTATGTTTTGGAAGAGTTGGATGGTGCAGTCTTGAAAAAGAGAGTGACTGCAGACCAGGTGAAGAGGTTCTATCCCAGAGGCACTAGGCATGAAGAAGATTGACTCCGCAATGAGGATAAACTACAGACCATTCTTTAAATTTTTTTTTTGTGGTGATGCTATGCATCTGTTTGTTGAAAACTTTTGTTAGAGGGTACCCATGGGCGGGGCCTCTAGATTTTGCCTTGGAAAGTGTGGGGGTGACTGATGGGCTGGTTGCTCTATCAACAGTTACCCCAGATTTTCTGTTTCCAACCCTTTCTCTTAATTTGGTTGAACCCTAGTATTGGTTTCTTTTCACAGGTTTTAGTCCTCTATGACTGTAAACTGGAAATTCCTTTGGTTTTCATGTGCCGGACTCTTCATTTTTTTATTGGGTTTGGTTTATTGTGTTGGATGTGGTGTTTTGTTGGTTAGAAGGTACCCAGGGGGGGCTTCTAGATTTTATTTTGGCAAGTGTGGGGGTAACTGATGAGCTGGCTTCTCTGTAGAACAGTTACCCCAGAATGTCTGTCTCAAGTCTTTTGTTTGTTCCAGTTGAATTCTAGTTCTGTTGTTTATTATTCAGGTTTTAAGTCCGCTATAACTTTAAACTGGTTTGGGACTGGCTTCTTTATCTTTGGTTCTTTCATATCGGCGGTGGATCACTGGTGGTCTCCCATCATTTTTACTTAGTGGAGGGAGCTCACCCAGTGATCATTTCTATGGACCGGACTTTCTCTACCTGGACCATCTATGGAGCTGGACTGTTTTTGACTTTGTAGTTATGTTTTTGCTAGATAGTGGTTTAGATTATTTTCTTTTTTTCTCTTTTTTTTCTTTTAATTTTTTTATGGGGTGTTTAAAATATAAAATCAAAATATAGGGTGTTACCACATCAGGGTCACCTGGATGTGGGAAGCATTGGTGGGGAAAGGCTCATCAATTGGCCGGGCAATGCTATTTTCTTTTTTATTCATTTCATTTATTTCTGTGTTCATTATTTTTATTATCTTCTTTAATTTCTAAATTTTTATTGTTAATCATTTAAAATATTTAATTGTGTATCCACATCAAGGTGCACTTGGATGTGGGTAAGGTATCAGGGGATCAGCTCATCAATTGTCTGGGGGATACCAATTTTTTATATAATTATTTATTTCATATTATTTTATTTAGTCCATTTACATTTTATTTTCAAATTTTTTTTATAATTAGTAGTGTAGTATAATTCATTGTCAAAAAAAAATAAATAAATAAAAAATCTGAAATTATTTTGTTGTGTTATTTTATTATTATGTTTCTAATCTTTTTGCAGGAGCTCATTGTCTGGATGATGAAGCTTCTGGAGGCTGGTCTGGATTATGATGTTGCTTTTGTTTTTTGTTGGGGTTGTGGAGAGCACGGTGTTCTCTGAAGTGCGTCCTGCTGGAGAGATTATATGGGTTGTAATGGTCAGGAATGGGCTTGGATGGAAGTTCAGAGGAGGAGGAAGAAGAAGAGGCAGGAATGGAGTGCTGGAAGGTGTGCTTAATGATCCTAGACATCTTCCAGTGGTCGTCTAGTAGGCGCTTTCTCAGGGATTTTTCAAAGTCATTCAAAGGTCCATGGAGGGCGAAGGCTTTCAGCATGTTGGAACACATGGTGCTTAGGTGTTGTTTCATGTCTCCATAATCCAGGGTAAAAGAAGTTTCTAGAGCTTGGCCAACTCCAATAGTAGTTTCAGGAGGAGGGGTGACAACTAGACAAGAAGAATTGGATCAGTAATTATTTTTGTTGAAGAAATTAGATGAATTAATGTGTTACTTACAGATTGGAAGCTCATCAAACCTGTAAGCAGCTGGAATTTGGACTGCTGAAGAATTTGGCATGGTCATAGTAGGAGGATCAATCAAAGAAAGATACAGATTCTCTTGGTTTTCTTCTGAAGGATTCTGAGAAGGTGAACTGAGATGCTGATCTTCCGTTATAGCAGCAGAGTTGTTGTTGTTGTTGTTGTTGTTGTTGTTAATATTGTTGCTTGGTTCAGGTGAAGGAGGTACTGGTGATGGAGTACCAGGATGGTTGAAAGATGGAGCAGGAGAGGGTGATTTAGAAGAAGATTGATCTCTTCTGGATGGAGGGTTTGAAGGAATAGAACTGTCAGAAGAACAGTTGGCTGACAGAGGAGAGGTGTAGTTGCGTTGCCTTGACTGGGGTCCTTTGGCAGGTCTTTTAGAAAATTGCAAAATTCTGGCGCTTTTGGACTATGGAAGGGTTGATTGCATTGCTCTGGGAGCAATAGGAGGTGATTGTGTAGAGTTGTTTTTGTTGATTAATTGAATTTGGCTGTTTTCTGGCCATTTTTGGAGGTTTTGGCCCTGATTTTCACTGTTTGGTGAGGCGGGCGGGCCGCCTGGATGCGATCTAGAAGCCTAGGGGTTGATTTCAAAGCTTTTGGAGCTAATTTAGCAGTGATAAAAGCAGTTTCTTGAGAAGCTAAGGATGGTCTTTTTGGAAGAGTGCGGGAAGCTGAGCTTCTGGATCTTCTGGAAAGAGCTGAAGATAGAGAGGAAGAGGATGGACCAAGTTCTGGAGACCTGGTAAGGGATCTGGAGATGTATTTGTGAGAAGGAGAAGGCAGAGGAAAAGGATAGTGGGCATCTATGTCACATTTCTTCTTTTTGAAATAGCAAGAGTCACACCCCCTGTTGTAGAATTTGGCGTCAGGAGTTGGAAGAGTGAATGTGAAAGGTCTGCACATGTGGATGCACTGTTTGCAGGCAAAGTCCCTGGGAGCGGTGAAGCAAGGAAGAGTAGAAGAGTCAACAGCAGGGGATCCAGACATGATCTGTGGTGTGAAAGATGATGAAAATGATAAGAGAAGAATTTTGTCAGTGATGAGTAGAAGATAAAGTGAAGGCGGATGCTCCGCAGGTTAGCTGTGGGTGTATTGCATGAAATTAGCTGGGTCAAATTTATGCAAGATTCTGGCAGTCCTCTATGACTCTAAACTGGAATCTTTCTAGTCCATCAAGACTTTAAACTGAAAATTTATGGTTTCAAGGATAGTCCCCCAAGACTTTAAACTGAGGATTGTTGTTGGTTTAGTCCCCCAAGACTATAAACTGAGGAATGTGTGTTGTTGTTGGAGTGGGTTTGGAAGATTGGTGGAGGGTATCCACAGGGGGAGCCTCCGAATTTAGCAAAGGCAAGTTTGGGGGTAATTGATGGGCTGGAAGCTCTATTCACAATTACCCCAGAATGTTAGTTTTTTTTTCTGTGTCTTAATGTGGTTGATCTCTGGTTCTGGGTTTATGATTTAGGTTTTTGGAGTCCCCCAAAACTTTAAACTGAGGGTTTTGAGTCCACCAAGACTTTAAAATAAGGGTTTTTGAGTCCCCCAAGACTATAAAATGAGGATGGTCCCCCAAGACTTAAAACTGAGGGTTGTTTGTGGTTAAATTCTATAGAAGGTGTGGTCAATTTTTCTTTTCTAAATCAAACTCAAGTACTAGTGGAATTACAGAGGGAATCAAGAGATGAAATGAAGTGTTCAGAATTAGCCTTTAACTGGTGAATGAGGTGTCTTCTGTTCTCAATGTCCTGTGGATCTCTAGCAGGAGTGGACTGGAAGTAATGAAGCAGAAGTTGTTTCTGTTGAGATGTGTGTTGTTGAAACTTGACCTTGATGGTGGGCAAGTGGTTTGGTGTTGGTGGTGCAATGGATCCCACATTGTTATCATCACTATCAGAAGATAGAGGAACTGAGAAGTCATCAGTTTTAAAATTGAAGGAAGAAATGAAAGTTCTTTAACATCAGATGGACCAGGGATGGTGGAACTTGTTGTTTTATGGGTGGTGGCACTCTTCTGGGAAGGGTGAAGCTTTTTGATTAATCTGGGTATCAGGATGGATGTCCTGGATCATTTGGTGCTGGTAGAAGATGGACCAGGTTGAGGTGGAGGTGAATCTGTTGTGGAAGATAGTGGACCAGGTCTGTGGCAGGTCTTCTTTCTAGATTTGCAGACATCGCAGGACGTTCTGTATGGATGGACAGGTGGTGTCATGGTGCAGATTAGATTATTGTCAATGCAGTTTGGCAAGGACCCATTTCAGAGGCAGATTTGGGAAGAAGGTTGAACATGGTGGTTTAATGAAGAAAGAATGTGTACATTTTTAATTGGAGGAAGGATGTGGTCTTCCAACATTGGCAGGGGCCTTTGTTGTGTGATTTGGCGTTGTTTATGAATGTCTTAATTGACATCTGTTAAGGAATTAGGTATTTTTCTGGTTTTATTCCGTGGATATTGGGTCTGTGGGTATGTGGGTACTATCATTGGATATCCCCGGTTTTTATCTTTATTTTATGTCTTGTAGACAATTTTCATATTCTAAGTTTTAAGGGGTCATTTCCTCATTTTTCATTTAAAAAGATAGCTGTTTAATTTTGTTTTTTGTGTTTTAAGGGATAACCTTAAGTCTTAGGGTTAAGTGCTTAGTACCGTTGGATAGAGCTAATATTTCTCTATATTTCATGTCCCAAGGTTGTTATAGTGAAAGTCCGTGTTTTAAAGGTTTTAGTAGTTGTAGTTAGTTTTCCTAAGTAGATTGGGTGTTTTTAGTGGCTCTCTGGCTTCAGGGAGGCCGTGCCGCTTCAGGCTGCACCTCTGACGTTGGGTGGCCCGCCTGCCTCTGTTTTAGAAGGTTGGGGAGCGCTTCTGCAGGGTTTTTTATGCAATTTGGCAGGTACAGGCGCCAAATTGGTGGGTGCGCATGGGCTTTTAGATAGTGGTCTGTGTGTACATAGTGAATAAGACAGTTTGGGGCAACCTTAATCATCATACAACTATCCAGAGGTGATATCATTGTTCCTCACTCAGTTTTCACTGTTTTCTGGCCACAATTGGCTGTGTTTGTTGCAAGTGAGTTCTTATTTAACTTAACTTTGGCAACTGTTTTCTCCGTTATAGTCTTGAAAGCTATAGAAAGTATTATTGCTGTCTCTGGTGTGGATTTGCAGCCTACATCAAGTATCTTTTCTGTCTCTGGTGTGGACATTGGTCTACATTTCAGTTCTTTGGTCTGGTAGTCTGTCTGGTGACTACTTTCTTGGCTCATCAAGCAGTCAAGTGTATTGGAAAAGGGTCTTTAGCAAAATAGGAACCAATTTACTGTAGCAGGTAAATCTCACTTATTTTTCTAAAGGGACAGGGGATTTTCTCTCTGGTTTTTCTCCAACTCCCTTTGTCAAGGCCTTTAGCTAGTACTATAGGATTGTCTACACCGGATTATACTTGCTCCAAGTATAACAAACAAAAACAGCTAATGACCACCTTGCAACAAAACATGCAAGAGGCTGTTAACGACTGGGCCTTCTGCGTCCCAATCTATGATGACGCAGAATACTAAAAAATATTCTTTATATATTCTTAAAAAATTGTACATAGCTTTGTAAAAAAAATGTAATAATAATAGTTTTCTTTTTTTTTCTTAATTCTGCTTGACCCCAAGTCCCTTGTGAGAGCTCAACATCTGCAAGATGAGTTTCCCTCAAAAAAATATCATCCTTTTTCCAAACAGCGCACCTTACTACTAAGTGCCAATGAAAGGTGAAACAATAAACACAAAATAAATCTGAGATAGGCGCTACTCCCTATAGCAGAAAATACCTCCCCTGCGGCATATATGCATGCATTCCCTTGAAATCTTCAGATCTTCACAACGTATGACTTTCCCTTGACTGCAACGGATTCACCTTTCCTTAGGTCACTTATTTTTTTCTTCTTTGATGAAAATTCTTCACATCCTTCTTAGAAACCATTCAGCGCTTATGTCAGTTATTGCGCAGCTGATGTCTCTTCCATAATGCCATTATTAACCTATAAATAGCCCATCTAATAACCTGGATTATCTTTATCCAAACATCATGACTCAATATTGCACAGTTCCCAAAGATAAAGCGTGCTCATTGTGTAAATGCCGCAACTTTCATTGTACATTTTCTAGACCTCGGGGTTATGCCTCCTTTAGACCTGCCTGTGACAACTGCTTTAGATACCAAAAAACTTGCAATATCTCTCTGAACCATAATACTACTCAGACTACTGGCTATATTCACTTTCCTCCTAGTTCTACCAGTAGTGCCCCCATAATTACAACTACTAGTCCCGCTAGACCCAATTCTTCCACTAATAACAACATTCATTATGAGTTTCCATTGCTTCCTACTTTTCCCAGGAGCAAAATATCTATCCAGCCTAGCACTGTGCCTTCTTCCATTCCGAGATCTAATGCTTCCATGCACTCAGGCTCCACTACAGCTGCTCCTGACGCAATTACCATTTCTTCTCCATCAGCCAGCCCACAAAACTTATTAGCAAATAAGTACCCTTCATTATACTTGTGCTTCCCTTACCTGCTGACCCTTTTTCAGGCTTCAATGAATCCATCTCCCTGGGATGGGTTCCTATTCCTTTACCTTTTGTTCATTCCATGTGAATGTTTTCCAGACTTCGTCTTATACATGACACTATGTCTATATCTTATTATAACGCACTAGATTTTTCTGATGCTGAACTTGAAGCTTGCTACACCCATATAGAAATGATAGGTCAACTAATAAACAAAATCAACTCATCAACTATTCTTGGATTCCCCGCCGATCCTTGTCGTTTTGTCATGTCTGAAGACTGGAAAAGATATCCTAATAGCTTTCACCCTGATACTGAATATTCCACTAGCGCTCTCCATATGAGCCTTCTCTGACCATTATCACTGTACATAGTCTTCAACTTTTTTCTTGATATGCCTTTACATAACCATCTTAGACACGGCGCTATTCTTCTATACCTGTCTTCTAAATTTAGAGCACCTAACTTTGCTCCCTCTACTTTCTTAAAAAGACTGTAAAACCTTAAAAAATCATAAATAAAATTTTAAATCATAAAACCTTACCGCCTTTACTGCAATAAAAAATACACAATGTAAATAAGAATCAAACTTTAGAGCGCCCCATCTATAAATTGTTATTCCACTCCTGGTTAGTTAACTCATTAGCTAAATTCCCAGCATCTTTTGCGTTTACATGGTATGCGCCTCCTTTGATCCAATTGTCTATCTCGTCATGTCCCCTCAAACAATGAAAATATAAGATTTCGTTTTCCTCTACGCCCTCATCTGAGCGCTTATGCCAGTTGCCTGTTCAGCCATAGTGCACCTAACTTCCAGTTAGCGCCCTCTATCTGTCACAACTGTGTCAAAGCCTCCTGTGAGTCCTCTTAGAAAAACAAAGCTAAACCTCTTCCCGGAGGTTATTCTGGTAGTTTTTCCTCATTCCAGAGGTTATCTTGTATCACTGGAACACGCCTTGGGTAGAATCTTTTGATCTGATCTGCTGCCACATGCCACTTCCATTCAGTACCATCCAGTTCCTCCAGTAAGTAAGACCCCCCATTTATCTGCTTTCTTATCCTATAAGGACCATTCCATCTGTCAGCAAACATCTTCCCCCATTGGCTTTCTATACTTCTATTATAAACCAAAACTAAATCTCCTGGGTTCAATGGCTTCCTTAACCTATGCGCTAAATGCTCATCGCAATATTTGGCTGACTTGTCCCAGATTTGCATCATTCTATCATATGCCTTCTCCACAAACTGGTCTTTTCTTTCAAGCTGCGCTACCCTTGCTAGAATTAAATCTTCAGTCGAGCGCACTTGATCCCAGTCACATCCTAGAAAAGATCCAGCCTCTAGATCAATAGGTAATACCGCCCTTTGACCAAACATAAGTTCATATGGTGAAAGCCCTGTTGTCCTTTTAACTGAAATCCTGTCCGCAAACAAAACTAATGGCAAGTAGTTCTTCCACTTTGCCCCATTATTCCCACATAATTTAACTAGCATATCCTTTATAACTTTATGCCCTCTTTCTACCATCCCTTCCACTTCAGGATAATATTTTGTTGCAACTTGTAGCCTTGAATCAATACTTTTAGCTACTTCTTGGAATTCTCCAGAAAATTCAGCGCCACCATCTACAGTCACCATCTTCATTACCCCATACCTATAAACTCATTCTTTTTTCTAGAATTCAGCTACATTACTTGCCTTAAGATTTACCAACGGCGCTGCTTTGACCCATCCTGATAGATCATGCCTGGCTACTACCAAGTATTTAAAGCGTTGTTCTTTTATATGAACTGCATATAAACTGACCCTAACAAAAACAGTATCTATGCCTGTCGCTCTACCTTTCTCTTTTGGCTTTCTGTAACTCCTACAATGACATTCAGGACAAGATTTGACCCGATCTCTTACTTCATTCTTCATACTGGGCCACCAGAATCTTTCCCTAACTCTGTGATACAACTTTTCTTGTCCTAAATTCTCATGTAACTCCCTGAGCATCTTCTCTTTCCTTTTCCTAGTTTAAACAACTAACTGAGGAAACAAAGCTTGATCCTTCCATAAATTACCATCTTTAATAAAATATACTTTAGTGCACTTTTCAATATTGCACCGAAACTTTTTATCACAAAAATCTGGTCTACTACTGCCTTCCAGATATAACCTTAACAACTCTACTCCCTGATCAGTAGATGCATCCTCTTCAGAATACTCCCCCTCTTTGGGATGAGCACTACTATCTTGACTTCCCCTTGAATCATCTTTGTCATCTGACTCTTCCACTGCCTTGCCTAGCGCACTTCTTGTCGCTACGTTAGCTTCAGCTTTCCCCAACTCCAGTTGCATACTACCTTTACAAACATCCTGTGCATCATCAACATCAAGTTTTATGTCTTTACAGACATTCTGCGCTAATAGTTTATTGTCATTGCGGACGACCTTGCCTGCTAGTTTATCGCCATTGCGGAAAACCTTGCCAAATCTTTCATAAAAATAATTTATGCCATTTACCCATATCTTATCTTCAAATTCTTCAGCTTCTGAGTCTTCTTCACACGGCAGTCTTCTAGATAATGAATCTGGCATAGTGAACGTCTTTCCCGGCTTATGGACTAAATCAAAAGAAAATAAATTAATCTGTGCCACCCACGTTGTCATGGGCGCATCTGGTAAAATTGGGCTACTAATCATTTGCACCAACAATAGTGCATCAACCTGCAACTCAAAATATTGCCCCCAAAGCATCCATTGCAGCTTCTTAAGAATCTTTTCTAGTCTGCATAACTCCATCTTAGACTGAGAGTACCTAGACTCTACTCTAGTAAAAGTATTAGATTCATAAAGGACAGGTCTATAATTATCTTCCTAATCCTCATGCATCAAAACTGCGCCCACTGCGGACACACTAGAATCCACTGCTAGAGTAATTTTCCCAGCGCCTGGTCCATACTCCAATTCCTTCAAAAGAATATCTTTTCCTACAATCCTTTTCAGCAACTCAAATGAATCATTGCATTCCTCTGTCCAATCCCATACAAAATCTTTTCTCTTTAAGCGCCTTAAAGGTGAAGACAACAAAGCAAAATCTAAAATAAACATTCTTACATATGTACAAATGCCTAAAAATCCTCTAACTTCTGTAGTATTTCTTGGCCTCGGCCATATAAGCACCTTATTCTTCTATTTTTCCATGATGATCCTCCCTTCCTTGCATACCACATGTCCACTATATCTAGCACTGGAACAAAACAAGAAAACTTGGATCCAGAGATCATTAATCCTGCCTCCTCTATCCTTAATAGCACTCTTTCCAGGGTAATCACATATTCCCAAACAAACCTTCTAATATACGGATTCTCCTCTAACACCTCCCCATTGTAATTGCTGGCTGGTCCTTTTATACTGCCATCCTCAATGAAAATTCCTACATGTTCTGGAATTTCATCCTGCAATATCTACATCATCTGTGCTTGGTATACTACCACAGAATTTTTTGTGCCTTGCGGTAACCTTGTCAACCTGAAGCGCTCCAGTGGGATTTCAAACATTGTCATGGGTCTGGATGATTTTTCCAATTTGTGCTCATCATATCCTCCCATAATATCACCTAATCCATAACATGAACGTCCTGCAAAATAATCCACAAACTCCTCCGGCGTTGGCGGCATTCCTGCGTCCTTTACTGTAACCTTGTTTATTTCCCTAAGGTCATGAACAACCCTTAATTTACCATTAAGTTTAACAACACAAAACACTGGACTTGAATAACAAAACATAGACTGTTCATACAAGCCAGACCTTAACCTTCCCCTAATTAATTTCATATACTCTTCTCTTATAGCCGCTGGTATTGGAAAAGCCTTCTTTTCCCACGGCGCATGAGGTATAACTGGAACAATATAAGGTTTACCATAAGAGTGTTTCAACAAACCTCTTTCCTCTTCAGAAAACACAATAGCCTTTTCTCTGAGAACCATAAAATGTAACAACAACTTCTTTTCTTCCTGCGACAAACAATCCTCTGGTCCAAAATTAACCATATGAAGCCTCTCCATCGTGATTCTAGTAGGTGCAAATTCAGGTGGAAACATTGTTGAAGGATTATCATAAGGATTCCTAGAAAGCGCTGGCCTCTGAAAAGGAGGATTCAAATCCGGCATTGGTACATTTACTGATTTAACCTTGACAGCCACTGGTTTATACTTGGACGCTAAACAGTGCTTGCTGCTCCCTTCATTACTTAAAATCAAACCCTTTCTAATATAACTATGGGTTACACCTATATCCTGTTTTTGTATTTTCTTTTTAATATAAGTATAACAAAATCCATAATCAAAGAAATTAAAAAGCTTAGGTATAATACATTCTACTGTAGTATTCCCCAGACACCTATGAAGTACCTCTTTATGTATCCCTTCTTGTTGGACTGACTGGTCACTATCCGGGTTCCTCTCATCCTGGGAGATAGTAACACCCAAAATGCCAGTCCCTAATGAAAATGTTGGCGCCTTCCTGGAAGTCACCCTATCTCATCATCTGAGACTTCCTCATAAAACACTCTTTCTTTCTCTAATAGCGCAGCTCCAGAGTACTTAGTTTCCCAGCCACCATCCTTAGGCACTACTAATACTGCTGTTACTGGAATACCATCATCACTTATAATCCTTATTCAAATAGTCTTATTTAAACAATAATCTATTGTTGCAGAATAATCCATTAAAAATGGTGTGCCTAAAACTGGTTTAACTACACTCATTGGAACATAAAAATGTGTATCCCTCATTGCTCCCGCAACTCTAGTGCGTACATACTCCACTACAACTATAACAGGCAAACTACCTCCACCAATTACTGAGACAGTACCCTCACCATCTTTAACAGGAAGACCTAACTCCACAGCATCATCTACTGACACCACGTTGATTTGTGAACCTGTATCCACTAACGCTCTAATTTTTTTACCATTGAAAGTAATTGTTAAATACCCTAAGGGTCCTGCATAATGTGACGCCCTAGGTAATCCAACAACTGGCTGAAATAACTGCTCTCCAACATCAAACTCAGTGCAATAAGCAACCCTTTTCTTCCTGCACTTATCCACAATTCCATTCGCTACATCCAGCCCTACTGCTGTCAGAATCCCCAATGGAACAGAAACTGTAGTCTTCAAACATTATGCAACTAAATCCTCAGCTGCCTTAGGAAAATCAGAGTGAAACAGGCGCTGCATCCTCCATTTAGGCTGAGTTGCCTTCACACCAGCCTTTGCTCTTCCAGATGAATTCTTTGGAGTATTGCGCCTTGTTTCTGGAATTCCTTCAGAAGGTACCGCTCTTTGCTGCACTACCTCTGACTCCTCCATCATCATTGTTTGATCTTCTACCTGATGATCCACACCATAACCAACTGGTTCCATACCATCCATTTCAACATCCTCCATAGGTGCAGGTGTATTCTCTCTAGTAGTATACCCTACTTCCTCCATATCCTCTGGATTCGTGTACCTAGCGCAAGGTCTTCTCGGCCTACTAATTGTAGGTGGGGCCATTTTCTTGTGCTTTGCTGCAAAAATCTCTAAACGTGCTGCAGTAAGTGGCGCTGCAACTGCTCCTTCTTTTATTTTAAAATCCAACACTGCACAAGTAACTGAAAAATTGACTGACTTCGCATCCTTTCCTTTCTCTTTTGCTTCAGGCTCCTTGCGCTTGCTCGATCTGCCCTCCATAGACTTTTTATTAATATGATCGATGACCATGGCTTGCATCCCTTGCTCCTTGTCTTTGAAAAGCTTAGTCCCATCTTCCAACATTAGCATAGTTCCATCCTTGTAAACTACCCTTTCTTCTTTATCTTTTTGAAGCGCATTACACCTCATCCTAGTATGTCCCTCTTTATTACAATAGTAACATACAATAGTAGCAAAGCGCAATGGTTGAGGAGAACTCTTGGGCCTAAACAATTCTTTTGCTTTCTCCGCTTCATTTATTTTCTTTTCCAGCCCGTCAAACCTCACCATAACTGAATCTGGCACCTTAGTGAAACCTTTAGCTTTAGGAGACAACATCTGAGGAGGCAATTTCACACCAGACGCATCTTTGTCCATCTCCTTGCTATCTAAAGCAACTCTAGCTGTGCAATGCTCAACTCAGCGCAACTTCACTTCCGCTTCCACTTCCACTTCTACTTCTTCTAATCCAGGGTACTTATAAATACTGTCCCTCTCCTTGACTAGCTTTCCTTCATTATCCAAGCGCCTCTTTGTCCTGTCTTCAACTTCTGGAGCTAGCGCTTCACAAAACCAAGTTAAAGATGCATTAGCATCACTAAAATCTTCATTACTTACTAATTATTCCACTGTTCAATCAAAATCCTCTCTAAAACTTTTAAATTCCCTAGGGTCTCAAGCACCCCCTTTAGCTTTAACCCTTTTAACCAAGACATCCAGATTGTTTATCATATATTTAGTTTCCTCGGTAACTTTTGGACATCTCTTGAGCATTTTTTTTTTGGTGCTGACCACTTGCGCTCTTCATGCCCCTTTAAATACTCTAAATTGTCTTTGCACTCATTAGAGACAAAGAAGAGCACTTGAAACACCATATCACACTCGGTTGCTCCATGCACTTCCGCCGCTTGTTCAAACCTTCGTAAGAACTTCTTGGTATTAATTCCCGTAAAATGCAAACTTTCATCTTTACATCTAATTATTGTAGTTACCATCTGTGGCAATGACGCCATTGATTTAGGTGTTTTAACCTTTTCCTGACATCCCTTAGATGTAGTCGCAGTAGGATCCATTTCCGAAATATGAAATCAAAACAGAGATCACAAAAATAATAAACAAACACTTGGTAATTAAACCCGACTATATTCACAATACAGCCCTATGCTATCCTCTGATAATGGCTATTGATCCACTCATTGTAGACCCTAATACTCTTCTGCTGAAGCCCCAGCTTGATCACGTCATGTTGACAAAACCCTGAAAACCAAACAATCTAATCAAAACACTAGTTACAATTAGGCCACTGTTGGGACACCAATTGTAGAGAGTTCTAAAGTACTAAGCAGTAGACACAATGCAAGATGGGTTGGTTCTTCTTTTCAATTTCTAAAAAGAAGCACCCGCCACCCTTATTTTTAAAGACAGCACAATAATGTGTAACACTAATATGTGATTAGAAAGTTTATAAGTTGAGAACTGAGTTTAAAAGATCGGAAAAACAAGTATTACTATCTGGATATTTCTATTCTTAACAAGAGCTAATATCCACAGCTACTCCCTCTTGAAGCGCTCTCTTTAAATATGCCTTATTATAGCAATAAAATAACTCTAATAATAGTCAATCCTCTGAATCTATATATTCTCAAAAAATTGATCACAGAAAATATAATATCTTTGACTCCACAATATTAACTACTCGTATGTTAACTAACTATTGGTCAATTCATTCTCTTTTTTATTACTAGATGCAATACCTTTTTTATATTTTTCCAGCACTCTAAACACAGTTCCCTAGTGGATCTCCAGTGCTGACTCTAGCACTACATTATTAAAACAATAACTAATCTATTAGTAGACTACGTACACCGCTTGTAATAACTACAGCACCTGAAACATACCCTATCCTTACTAACACTAGTATTAACTTGTTTCACTCATACTTGACATGCGTGCCCCTGAATGTACCTTTGTTTTGTTTCAGTGCTACTTCTAAGTTTGACTCCTTCTAATGCTGATCCTAGTTGCTTTGACTTTTAACTAGTTAACCTCCTATATTACCTGCTTCAGTAAATTACTACACTAGCCGCGGTGCAGTATACTTTGCACTTGAGTCTTTCCTTAGTGTGTAACACATGATTATTGGAAAATCCAAGTCCATATTGTTCAGCGCTTGCAGTCCTAAATTGATAACACACAATTTCCCATTGTGCGGCACATCCTGCTGCAAAATCCAAGCGCACAGACCCTGAATCCTCTTCCGCACTTCTATTTCCCTTTGTCCTTGAAACACACAAACATGTATTATAGTTTAGCTCTACCTGCTGCACTATGAATCCCCTATGTTCTTCCTGGACTATGCGAGCTGATTGGTCCGAAATCAAACTACCTGTGAGGCACGTACAACAACGTGCTTGCCACCCTGATGTTAATTTTCAACTCATTATTACAGGGCCAACCACCGCCTCCTGATTTTACTGATGGTTTTCTTTCCCTTTTCTTCAAAAAGGGTGATAAGGAAGACCTCAAGAACTCCAGACCACTAACCGTGATGAATGTTGGCTAAAAACTCTTCACTTAATTATTAATGAAAAGATTAATATTAGCATTAAATCCGGTAATTAGTGACCACCAATCTGCTTTACTAACGGATAGATTAATAGATGATAATATAAGAAATGTTTAATTATCTATTGAATATTTCTCTAAGAGGGAAAATGAGAATGCTGGATGCCATTCACTTTTTGTTGACCAAGAAAAAGCTTATGACAGGGTAGGTCATACATTCCTTTGGAAAATAATGAGAAAAATGGGTTTCCACAAAAGGTTTGTAAAAATCTTGAAAAACCTATATAAAGGAGCTAAGGTAAAACTATTACTCAATGGCTATATTGATGGTAATATACCTATCAAATCTGGAGTATGTCAAGGTGACCCTATGAGTTTCCCCCTTTTCCTATTTTTCATTGAATCACTGGCTAAATTAATTAAAAAAAAGATGGAGGGAATGACGATAGATAACTCTATCACCCTTAAGAAACAAATGTATGCTGATGACATGGTAATATACCTAAAAAATCAATATGAAGCTAATATCTTCATGAAATGTTTCTCTACTTACTCCAAGGCCTCTGGAGCTAAGATAAATTGGGGGAAGATTGTTCTTATTCCACTTGGTAAAGCTCCCCCTCTAACCATCAACACATCCCTAAAACTCAAAATTTTTGAGAAAGGGGAATCCTATAGGCATCTGGGTATCCCAGTTGGTATTGATATTAATAAAGACATTGACCAGTTTTGGAATTCTATGGTAGACAAACTATCTAATATTGCTGAAATATGGCTATATTCACACCTCTCCAGTAAAGGGAGAGTTCCCATTTCAAATAACCTAATGTATTCCATCCCAAGATACTCTATAAATTTCCTCCCTATACCGAGGGAGAGCCTACTTTAAATTAGTATGGGAAGGTAAGAGTAAGGGACATGTTAATAGAAAACATGCTTGCCTACCTGTGTCCAAAGGAAGATTGGGGTGTATCTCTCTTTGCTGTGTGGTAGAGCCCACCTTCATTAGCACAGTTCAAAGAATTTTAAATAAAACAAACTTTTCTTGGGTAAAAATAACAAAATATCTCATGACTGAAACCAAGAGTAGGACAGCTAGTTTGAGTAGGGATCTCATCTATGCCCCTTGGCTTCAGAAGACCTCCTCCAGACCACCAAAAGCCCCTGCGCCACTGCATTATACCATGAGTCATTGGTGGAAATACTTTAATCCGCAGAAGGCTGATAGAATGATTGGTATCACCTCTCCCTCATCTATTGATGATATATTGGGTACTAACTTTTGGTACCACCCCCTATTGAGAATTTCAAAGGTTGTTGGTGCTAAAAGATTTGGTACAAAAGCAATGAAATGCATTGCACTTGATGGCTCCAAATATATTAAGGATATATGGAACTGGGAAGACAAGACACCCATTGTTCCATCTTCTGGTACTATCTCCCAGAAAAAGAACTCTAAAAAAGAAATAACTGACCTTATTGAAGCTCTGCCACAAAAATTGAAAGATCTCCTGTATCACAAAACACCTTGTGATACTATAGTGACTAATCATCTAACATGTACAATGTTGAACTGCAGGAATAAAACCAGAACTCTTCAAGAGCTTGCCTTCAACAACTTGTACCAGACCCTACTTGCCCACAAAGCAGATAAGGAGCCATTTAAAGACCAACTTGTTGGCCCTCTGAATAAATCACTTAAGCTTTGTGCGAAGACCATATCTTTCAAAAATCTCTGGTTGGGTATTAGGAATAAAAAATTCAAGCCTAAAGCTTGTGACCTTATATGGAGACTCCTTCACTGCAAAGTAAAAGTAGGCGGGGAACTCTCATGGATTGATGAACATAAAAAAACATCTCCCTTTGATGGGCAACCCCTTACCTCCCACCACATATGGTTGGAATTTAAAGCTGCCAAAAGAGTCTGGAACATTGTATCTGATATCTTCTCCCTCTTACAGTTTAAAAAGATTCCTCTGCCCAAAAGTATTGATGAATTAATCACCCTTCTAGCCAGAAGCCCCTTTACTGACAGATCTAAGGGTAGGACATGGGATATCATATGCTCCTCAGCAATCTGGGGAATGTGGAAATATTATCTTTCCTTCAGCTTTGATGAAAGAGGCGGTAAAGTAGTTTCTGAGGCTGATAGATGGTTTAGGTATGAACTCTCCAATTGCCTCTGGATGGACCAAGCTGCATGTATAAATAGTACATATGGCCATGAACATATGGATAAGTGTCTTTTCAAAGAGACTTGGAAAATAGATCTGAGGTCCTGCACCTCACTCTCCCATCTAATTCTCTACGGAAAACACCCCAGATCACCAATTTTCCTTACAGAAGATTAATATTTTATAGTGGTTTACGCTTACCACTACATAACTCCTTAAAAAAGGCGAATTTTAGTGGGACATTTATTTGGTGGGATAGGTATAACATGGGTTTGGGCTCAGACCTCACTGACTACATGTATTATGCCTGAAATATTGAAACCAAAGAGAGGAGTGCCTGGGGGTGTCATAAACATACACCTCCTGTGCAAGAGTGGCTTGGATGGTACTCCTCTTTAAAAAAAACTCAGTAGGTAGAGTCACAAACTACCTACAGTTCTCCAAGTATTCAATAGGGGGTATCAATGTTCAGGGATATGCAATTAAATTAATTGCAGATAAAAATCCTTACACCCCAATTATCTTCCACAATTATTTTTTCTAATAATTGGGTTATTAGACACTTTATGTGTCAATGTTCACATATTATTCAACATTTTTCTACTCAATTTTTCATAACAACATCTTGCACAACTTTCTGTCATAGACACATCTTGCATAGAGTAAAGAGAGACATAAGTATGGCATCCACAATTAACTATCATGTGACTTGCTGACAAATCAATCATGGATGTGATGAGTTTGGGATCAGGAATTAGGAATGAAAATTGAGGTATAAGAGGCCGGATCATGCATTATTGTGAATTCCTTATCCACTAGCCCCAGGGCTAGTGGATAAGAATATTCCGCAATTAATAATGTCTGTTCCCAGGAAAAAAGATTACTGATCCCTAATTGCAGATCCCTGAAAATTGATACCTCCTAATGTGGAATCAGTCAGGGTCAGTTAGGTGAACAGCCAAATATGCTAAGATTTAGGAAGTTAGGGTCCCAGTTCTTTTGTATATATAGATACATGAAATTACCATCTAAAAATGATCAATAATGCCTGAGAAACCATTGAGAAACCCAAAATAAGATGTGAAATGTGGGGTGACTGAATGCAGACTCTTGGCAAGCACTTGCTTGGGTAAATCCTTGACTAAAAAGGAAATTTTGTTATGGTTTTACCATACTATGTACTTAGCCAGTCTCTCATAAGTATATAGTGTAGCCTCCAATTACATTGGATACCTTTCCCTGGTTCTGCAAGGCATCATTCTCTACAGATTTAAAGTGTGGTGGTGAAATCTGTGTACCAATCTTGGGGTTATTAATAAAATTAGTGTATATAATGAGGTCAATGCACTAATAATAAAATTAGGGAACTAAATAAGGGGGAAAGCTAGTCAGACACACCATACACAACAGACATACTCTAAATCTGGAAAAAATGCATGATAATTTTTTTGAGTCAAATCATGTACTTATCATCTGAAATGTGGCTGAAAATTTCACACACATTGTATAGTTGCTGCACACAATGCATTAGTTGTGATACTATCTATATGAATATAGTGTTGCTTTTTTTTGTTTTCTCTTTTTTTTCAAGTTTTTATCTTTGTTTTGAAACTCCATACTTCAACTCCTATCCCAACTCCACCAATGATAATATTCACAGTGGCAGAGAGTCATCATATGTTTGCAATGGCAGTGAGTATTATATGACAAATGAATTTCCTAACTTATGCCTAGATGTCTCCCTGCCACTGCAAACATAAGATGTCACACTGCCACTGCAAACATATGATGTCTCACTGCCACTGAGAATATTATAATTTTTGGAGTTGGAGTTAAAGTTGAAGTATGGAGTTTTTCAACAAAGATAAAAACTAAAAAAAAGAGAGAAAACATAAAAAAAATCAACACTATATACATATAGATAGTATCACAACCAACATGTTGTGTGCAGCAACTATAAAATGTGTCTAACATTCTCAGCCACATGTCAGATGATAAGTACATTATTTGACTTGAAAAAAAGTATAATGCATTTTTTCTAAATTTAGAGTATGTCTATTGTATATGGTGTGTCCAACTAGCTTTTCCCATAAATAAGTGCCTCTTACTTCTTTTAGCATGTTTACACATATGGAGCATACAATGTGGGGTAATTTCAGTGTCTAATTACTAACTTTGTTAATAATGAAGCTATGCATATTGGATAAATGCAGGCATCATGAGGCAAAATACAGAAGCTATTTCTAGCATAAAAACATCAATTTCAAAAAGTGTTTTTTATAAATTTAAGCAGCCAAATAAATATTCCTAAGTAAGACAAATTGATCTGCCAATGTGCAATCTTAATATTATAAAATTTATAGTGCATATATTCAACTTTTAAGTGATTTAAAGTGGATTAATTCATTATTTCACTATAATAATGAAAATAACAGATTTAAGTCCACTTAAAAATTATGTAACCTTATTTCTAAGGTCCTTAAGACTAAATTAACTTATTTTAACCTAACATTAAGTACATAAGACATAAAAAAGGTGGATATATGCATGTATTTAAAGTATTATAATGGCATATATTGTTGTCACATTCCATGTGACACTCAAAGCAAAGGTTAATCTTTTAATCTGTAAATCAGCACACAAATACATACTCAAAGTTCAGAAAGCAACATCTACCTAGTAGTTTCTTTTTCCATTTGTTGTCTCAATTAAAATGTGCTAGCACCTGCACTATCTAAACCTTAAATCTAAATTAGTCAATCATCTGCTTATACTTTTCAACTTTAAGCAAATGTGCAATGTATTAGTCCTATGATTAATAGTATACATTCAATGTTGGTTTATTGTGTGTCTGACGGTGTAGACAATCCTATAGTACTAGCTATAGGCCTTGACCAAGGGAGTTGGAGAAAAACCAGAGAGAAAATTCCCTGTCCCTTTAGAAAAATAGAGTGAGATTTACTTACTAAAGTAAGTTGGTTCCTGTTTTTCTAAAGACCCCTTTTAAACACACTTGACTGCTTGATGAGCCAAGAAAGTAGTCCCCAGATAGACTACCAGACCAAAGAACTGAAATGTAGAACAATGTCCACACCAGAGACAGCAAAGATACTTGATTTAGGCTGCAAATCCACACCAGAGACAGCAATAATACTTGCTATAGCTTGCAAGACTATAAGAGAGAAAACAGTTGCCAAAGTTAAGTTAAATGAAGAACTTACTTGCAACAAACACAGCCAATTGTGGCCAGAAAACAGTGAAAACTGAGTGAGGAACAATGAGATCACCTCTGGATGGTTGTATGATGATTAAGGTTGCCCCAAACTGTCTTATTAACTATGTACACACAGACCACTAACTAAGAGCCCATGCTCACCCACCAATCTGGTGCCTGTACCTGCCAGATTGCATAAAAAACCCTCCTGGAGCGCTCCCCAACCTCCTAAAACAGAGGCGGGCGGGCCGCCCGACGTCAGAAATGCCGCCTGAAGCGGCCCGGCCTCCCTGAAGCCAGAAAACTAATAAAAACCACTAATCTACTTAGAAAAACTAGCTACAACTACTAAAACCTTTAAAACAAGGAATTTCACTATAACAACATTGAGACATGAAATATAGAGAAAAATAAGCTCTATCAAATGGTACTAAGCACTTAACCCTAAGACTTAAGGTTAGCCAGTAAAACACAAAAAACAAAATTAAACAGCAATCTCTTATAAATGAAAAATGAGGAAATGACCCCTTAAAACTCAGAATATGAAAAATGTCTTCAAGACATAAAATATAGAGAAAAACAAGGGCTATCCAATGATAGTACCCACATACCCGCAAACCAAATATCCACGGAATAAAACCAGAAAAATACCAAATTCCTTAACAGATGTCAATTAAGACATGCACAAACAACGCCAAATCACACAACAAAGGCCCCTTCCAATGTTGGAAGACCACATCCTCCCTCCAATTGAGAATGTCCGCATTCTTTCTTCATCCAACCACCATGTTTAACCTCCTTCCCAAATCTGCCTCTGAAATGGGCCCCTGCCAATACTGCATCAACAATAATTTAATCTGCGCCATAACACCACCTTTTCATCCATACAGAACGTCCTGCAATGTCTGCCACTCCAGGAAGAAAACCTACCACAGACCTGGTCCACTTTCTTCCACAACAGATTCACCTCCCCCTCAACCTGGTCCATCTTCTGCCAGCACCAAAAGATCTAGGCCATCCATCCTGATACCCAGATTAATCAAAAAGCTCCACCCTTCCCAGAAGAGTGCCACAACCCAAAAAACATCTAGTTCCCCCATCCCTGGTCCATCTGATGGTAAAGAACATTCATTCATTCCTTCAAATTTAAAACTGATAACTTCTCAGTTCCTTCCTCTTCTGATAGTGATGATAACAATGTAGGATCCATTGCACCACCAACACCAACGCACTTGCCCACTATCAAGGCCAAGTTCCAACAACACACATCTCAACAGAAACAACTTCTGCTTCACTATTTCCAATCCACTCCTGCTAGAGATCCACAGGACATTGAGAACAGAAGACACCTCATTCACCAGTTCAAGGCTAATTCTGAACACTTCATTTCATCTCTTGATTCCCTCTGTAATTCCACTAGTACTTGAGTTTGATTCAGAAAAGAAAAATTGACCACACCCTCTATAGGATGTAACCACAAACAACCCTCAGTTTTAAGTCTTGGGGGACCATCCTCATTTTATCGTCTTGGGGACTCAAAAATCCCCAGTTTAAAGTCTTGGGGGACTCAAAAAACCTAAATAATAAACCCAGAACCAGAGATTAACCACATTAAGACACAGAGAAAAACTAACATTCTGGGGTAATTGTGAATAGAGCAGCCAGCCCATCAATTACCCCCAAACTTGCATTTGCTAAATTCGGAGGCTCCCCCTGTGGATACCCTCCACCAATCTTTCAAACCAACTCCAACAACAAAAACTTTTCCCTCAGTTTATAGTCTTGGGGGACTTACAACCCTCAGTTTAAAGTCTTGGGGGACTAACACAGTGTTCAGTTTAAAGTCTTGACGGACTACTTCTTGACAAAATCTTGAAACCAGCCAGTTTAAAGTCTTGGAGAACTAACAGAAACCAGATTTCAGTTTAAAGTCTTGATGGACTGATAAAAATTCCAGTTTAGAGTCATAGAGGACTGTCAGAATCTTGCATGAATCTGACCCAGCCAATTTCATGCAATACACACACCTAGACCCACAGAGCGTCCACCTTCACTTCATCTTCTACTCATCACTGACAACATCTTCTCTTATCCCTTTCCTCACCTTACACACCACAAATCATTTCTGGATCCCCTGCTGTTGACTCCTCTACTCTTCCTTGCTTCACTGCTCCAAGGGACTATGCCTGCAAACAGTGCATCCACATGTGCAGACCTTGCACATTCACTCTTCCAAATCCAGAAGCCAAATTCTACAAAAGGGCTTGTGACTCTTGCTATTCCAAAAAAAAGAAATGTGACAGAGATGCCCACTATCCTATTCCTCCGCCTTCTCCTTCTCACAAGTACATCTCCAGATCCCCTACCAGGTCTCCAGAACTTGGTCCATCCTCTTCCTCTCTATCTTCAGCTCCTTCCAGAAGATCCAGAATCTCAGCTTCCCGCACTCTTCCCAAAAGACCAGCCTTAGCTTCTCAAGAAACTGATTTTATCACTGCTAAATTAGCTCCAAATGCTTCAAAATCAACCCCTAGGCTTCTAGACCGCGTCCAGGCGGCCCGCCCGCCTCACCAAACAGTGAAAATCAGGGCCAAAACTTCCAAAAACAGCCAGAAAATAGCCAAATTCATCCAGAAAACAATAAATACTCAACCCAACTTCATCCTACTGCTCCCAGAGTAATGAAATCCACCCTTCCAAAATCCAAAAACACCAAAATTTCCCAGATTTCTAAGAGAACTGCCAGAGAACCCCAAGAAGAAACCAGAACACCACACACTGCTCCTAACAAGAACTTCGTCCCCAACTAAGACAAAGAAACTACACCTCTCCTCTGTCAGCCAACTACTCTTCTGACAGTTCCATCACTTCAAATTCTCCATCCAGAAGAGAGAAGTCTGCTTCCAAACCCCCCTCTCCTGCTCCATCCTTTAACAACCCTGGTACTCCATCACCAGCACCTCCTCCAGCTGAATCCAACAGAAATAACAACCACCACAACAACAACAATCTCACTGCTCCAACTAGGCCCCAGGAACATCAGAATACCAGTTCACCTTTTCAGGATCCTTCAGAGGAAGACCATGAGAATCCATATCTTTCCCTAGTTGATCCACCCACTATGACCATAACAAAATCGTCTGATATCCAAATCCCAGCTGCTTACAGATTTGATGAGCTTCCAATATGTAAGTACCAAAGTAATTATTCCATTTCTTTAACAAAAATAATTACTGATCCAATTCTTCTTATCTAGTTGGCACCCCTCCTCCTGAATCTATTATTGGAGTTGGCCAAACTCTTGAAAATTCTTTGACCCTGGATTATGGAGACATGAAGAAACACCTAAGCACCATGTGTTTCAATATGCTAAAAGCCTTTGCCCTCCATGGACCCTTGAATGACTTTGAAAAATCCCTGAGAAAGCGCCTACTGGACGACCACTGGAAAATGTCTAGGATCATTAAACACACCCTCCAGCACTCCATTCCTGCCTCTTCTTCTTCCTCCTCTGAACTTCCCTCTCATCCAATCCCTATAATCTCTGCAGCAGGATGCACTTCAAAGAACACAGTGCTTCCCACAATCCCAACAAAAAACAAAAACGTCATCACAATCCGGACCAGCCTCCAGAAGCTTCATCATCCAGACAATGAGCGCCTGCAAAAAGATTAGAAACATAATAATAATATAAAACAATTAATAAAAATAATTTCAGATTTTTTTTTTTATCTACTAATATACTAAAATTAAAAATTAATAACTAAAATGAAATGAAATAAAATAAATGAAAAAAATAAAATATAAAAAAATAATACAAATGGTATCCCCCAGCCAATTGATGAGCTGATCCCCTGATACCTTACCCACATCCAAGTGCACCTTGATTTGGATACAGAATTAATTCTTTTAAATGGTTAACAGAAAACGAAATTCAAAAAATTTAGAAATTCAGAAAATAATAAAAAATAATGAAACACAGAAACACATGAAATAAATAATAATTAAAAATAAGAAAATAGCATTTCCCGGCCAATTTATGAGCCTTTCCCCACCAATGCTTGCCCACATCCAGGTGACCCTGATGTGAAAACACCCTATCTTTTTGATTTTATAATTTTAAACAACCCCCATAAAAAATTAAAAGAAAAAAAGAGAAAAAAGAAAATAATCTAAAACTTCTATCTAGCACAAACATAACTGCAAAATCAAAGAGAGTCCAGCTCCATAGATGGTCCAATAAGGGAAAGTCCGGTCCATAGAAATGGTCACTGGGTGGGCTCCCTCCAATAAGTAAAAATGATGGGAGACCACCAGTGATCCACCACCAATCTGAATAAACCAAAGATAAAGAAGCCAGTCCCAAACCAGTTTAAAGTCATAGTGGACTTAAAACCTGAATAATAAGCAACAGAACTAGAATTCAACTAGGAAAAAACAAAAGACTTGAGATAGACATTCTGGGGTAACTGTTCTACAGAGAAGCCAGCTCATCAGTTACCCCCACACTTGCCAAAATAAAATCTAGAAGCCCCCCCTGGGTACCTTCTAACAAAAACACAACATTCAACACAAAAAACCAAAACCAATAAGAGTGAAGAGTCCGGCACTTGAAAACCAAAGGAAATTCCAGTTTAAAGTCATAGAGGACTAAAACCTGTGAGAATAAACCAATACTAGGGTTCAACCAAATTAAGAGAAAGGGTGGGAAATAGACAATCTGGGGTAACTGTTGATAGAGCAGCCAGCCCATCAGTCACCCCCACACTTGCCAAGATCAAATCTAGAAGCCCCACCCATGGGTACCCTCTAACAAAAATTTCCAACAAACAGATGCATAGCATCACCACAAAAAAAACCAAAATTAAAGAATGGTCCGTAGTTTATCCTCATTGCAGAGTCAATCTTCTTCATGCCTAGTGCCTCTGGGATAAAACCTCTTCACTTGGTCTGCAGACACCCTCTTTTTCAAGACTGCAACATCCAACTCTTCCAAAACATAAGAACCCCCAGACGCCTGAGATCTGACTCTGTAAGGTCCATTCCATCCATCAGAAAACATTTTGCCCCACTGACTCTCCAAACTTCTATTATACACCAAAACCAAACAACCAGGTTTCAAGGGATTCCTGAGTCTATGAGACAACTTCTTGTCCCAGTACCTAACTGATTGATTCCTAATCTTCATCATTCTAGAGTATGCCTTCTCTTGACATGCCTCTCTACATTCCAACTGTTGCATCCTGGCACAGAGCAAATCTTCTGTTGAGTGCACCTCATCCCAATCAATTCCAAGATAAGAGACAGCTTCCAAGTCCACTGGTAGAACGGCTTTCTGACCAAACATTAACTCATAAGGAGAATAGCCAGTTGTCCTCTTCACAGTGACCCTATCCACAAATAAAACCAAGGGTAAATAATGCCTCCACTTTTTGGCACTATCTCCACACATCTTCACCAAAGCATTCTTGATAACTTGATGGCCTCTTTCAACCATGCCTTCAGCTTCAGGATAATACGGTATAGCCACTCTAACCCTAGAACCAACACTGGCCACAGCTTCTTTAAATTCGGCACCAAACTCTGGCCCACCATCAACAGTCACCAACTTCATCAACCCATACCTATAAATCCACTCCTTCTTCAAAAACTCTTCCACATTCATGGCAGTCAAATTAACCAGAGGCACTGCCTCAACCCAACCAGAAAAATCATCCCTAGCAACAATCAAGTACTTATACCTGCCCTCTTTAATATGGACAGCATCCAGACTGACCCTTCCAAAAACAGTTGATTCACCAGTAGCACAGCCCACCTCTTTAGGTTTCAAGTGACTTCTTCTTTGACATTCTTCACAAGATTGAACCCAACCCTGCACAGCCAACTTCATACCTGGCCACCAAAATCTGTCTGCTACTCTTCTATAAGTCTCCCCAAAGCCTCTATGACCAAGGTCTTCATGCAAAGACTTCAAAACCAATTCTTGACCCTTCTTCTGAGTCACCACCACTTGAGGATTAGGATGTCTCCTTCTCATCAAGCGCCTTCCTGACACATAAAATCCAGGACTCTTCTTCTTGATTGCCAACCAAGTATCATCATCACAAATATCTGGCTCTCCAAGGTCAACAGATATTCCACCAAAAAAAATAAAACCCAGATTGACCCCAGGTCTCATCTTCAAAATCCAAAAAAACAACATCCAAGGTTACAACTCTGTCATCAAAATCACCAGTGTGAACATGAGCCAATTGAGCAGCCCAACCAGGACACCAATCCTTAAATTTTGGCACATCCTTCTCTTTTCACTGAACCTTGTGAGAATCCAGTTCACTAACAAAAACACCCTTTTCCAATTTTGAGCTGTCCCAAACAGCAACTCCATCTTCATCAACAAAAACATCCTGATCACCAGAATCAAGATCAGATCCATCCAGTTTAGCCTCTTGGGGGAGGTCAGAACAATCATCCAGTTTAGCCTCATGGGGGAGGAAAGAAAAATCCTCAGCACCCTTTGTGCTGGCCCTAATCACTGGAACATCTTCGTCAAACTCTTCAGAATCAGAATCCTCATCTGTAGGTGGCCTCCTTGATAACCCATCAGAAATAGTAAAAGTTTTACCTGGTTTGTGTACCAGGTCAAAAGAAAAATTTTGAATAAATGCCACCCACCTAGTCATTGGAGCATTTGGAAGACTAGGTGTATTGATCATCTGAACCAAAGATTTTGCATCCACCTACAGCTCAAAATGCTGCCCCCACAGAACCGTTTGTAGCTTCTTTAAAATTTTAGCTATGCCACACAATTCCAACTTAGGTTGAGATTACCTAGATTCCACCTCATTAAACACCACAGACTCATACCTTACTGGCCTGACCCTCCCAGTCTTATCCTCCTGAGACAAAACAGCACCAGCAGCAATATAGCTTGAGTCCACTGCCAGATAAATCTTTCCAGCACCAACACCATAATCCAACTTGTGAAGAATTATATCTTCACCAACAACATTTTTCAGCTTCTGAAAAGCCTCTTCACAATCTTCCGTCCATTCCCAATCTGCGTCTTTTCTGGTCAACCTTCTTAAAGATGAAGCCAACAAAGAAAAATCCTTAATGAAAATCCTGACATATACACATACACCCAAAAATCCTCTCACTTCAGTAGTATTTTTGGGCCTTGGCCATTACTGAATTTATTAATCTTCTTCTTCGCCATAATCCTTCCCTCTTTACATACCACATGACCCAGAATTTCCAAAGCAGGAATGCAACAACAGAATTTTGACCCTGAAATGGTCAAACCAGCCTCTTCAATCCTGAACAACACTCTCTCTAGAGTTATTACATATTCCCACACAAACCTCCTTATTCCAGGTTTCCACGATAACACCTCATTACCATAATAAGTGGATGGTCCTTTAATTCCACCATCATCAATAAAAATACCAGCATGAGTAGGAACCTCATCCTGAAAAATCAAAGCCATCTGTGCTTGATAAACTGCCACCGAATTAGTTGCTCCTTGAGGCAACCTAGTGAGCTGAAATCTTCCCAAAGGAGTCTCAAAAGTTGTGAGAGGCCTTGAATCCGTATGGAGCTCCCTCTCATCATAACCACCCATAATATCACCCAAACCATAACACACACTTCCAACAAAAGCTTCAACAAAATCCTCTGCACTTGGCGGCATACCAGCGTCCTTGATAGTGACTCTATTCAAGGCTCTAAGATCATGAACCACCCTCAACTTTCCATTCTGCTTCTTTACACAGAACACCGGACTTGAGTAACTGGATGTTGATTGTTCATATAACCCAGTCCTGACTCTTTCCCTAACAATCTCTACAAAATCCTCTCAAATATCGGCTGGAATCAGAATAGGTTTGATTTGCCAAGGTTCATGACAAACAACAGGAATCAAGTAAGGTTCCCCATAAGAGTGTTTCAATACACCCCTTTCCTCCTCAACAAATGCCACCGCTTTTTCCCTTAGCACAATAACGTGCAATAAAAACTTCTTTTCTTCCTCAGACAAACACCCATCAGGACCAAAATTAACAACTTTCAATCTTTCCACGGTCACCCTTGCCGTCTCTAAAAATTCTGGAAGATTCTTCACCAAAGGAGTACAGTACAGATCTCTTGACAAAGGAGGTCTTTTCAAAGGCGGATTCAAGCCCACAGGCATAGGCTCATTGACAGGCCTAATCTTCTGCGCAACCTTCTTATACTTTTCCGCTCCACCTTCAACTTGAGGGATCTTCAGGAAATCTTCACCACCAGACCTGGAACAAAAACCAAGGGTTTCCCCATTGCTCACATGTGTGGCCAAGGTAATGTTTTTGAAAGGTTTAGAAGAAACCCTAGCGGTGCACAATTGGGAGGACTTACTTTTACACCCCAATCTCACCACTCCAAAACTTTTCCGCAATTCTACATCTTCATCCTCACTTCCAACTTCCAAATCTTCAAATCTTGATTCATCTTCTGAATCAAATCTTCTAAAATTGTGCAGTTTATCCTCATGCTGGAGGTCCAAAAATAGATCTTGATGATCTTCTTTCTTCAACATTTTCTGCAGTTTAACCTCATTCTGGAGGCCCAAAAATAGATCTTGACGATCTTCACAAAAATATTTTGCATCTTCTTTCTTTATTATCTTCAGATTTTTTTCTTAATTTTCTTGAATTATCTTGAAATTTTTATCTTCTTTTCTTGAGTTTTCTTCTGTCCTACAAAAATAACCAGGGGTTTCCCCAATGCTCACAGGTGTGGCCCAGGTAATGTTTTTGAAAGGTGTAGAAGAAACCCTAGTGGTGCACAATTGGGAGGACTTACTTTTAGACCCCGATCTCATCCTCCCAAAACTTTTCCGCATATCTTACAATAAAGATATATAACCAATCTTCTTCTTTGAACTTGAATTAAAAATAATTAAGAATCTTGAGAGAGAACAGAGACTTGATAAAAAACTTGATGAATACTTGCAGAGAAGAGAAAAATTAAAAAGAGAAAGTTGAAAATCCACTTGGTATATCTCCAAGGGAGCTGACCTACTACAACCTGGGATTTCCTCATCTCGGGGAGAGGTTGTAGCACTAGAGTGATTAGCCCTCATTACTCTAAAAAAGACAGACTCTCAATAGAGCCTGAGCCGCACTCCAAAAAACCAGAGGCAGCACCCACTTCCTTCCTTCTCCTGCAGCAGTCCATGCACTGGCACATTGAAGATAAACTAGGCCTAGTCTCCCAACCATCCTCTCCAGGGGATGACAACCTCATGTGAAGCCTCCTTTCGTCTTCACCGGTCAACTCCAAACTGATTCCCAAATCAAATTGATAACCTATTCTTGCCTGAAAATCCATCAAGAACGGCCCACCCAAAACTGCTTTTACGTTACCTTTAGCAATGTAAAAATGAACCTTCCCTGGGGCTCCTCCAACATCTAACTTCAAAAACTCTGAGGTTCCAACCAATTCAGTGACATGGCCACCGATCCCTCTCAAATTCCCACCAATACCAGTTTTGATGGGGAGGCCCATATGAGTTGCCTCAAACAAAGAAATCAGGTTTATCTGAGAACCTGAATCCACCAATGCCCTTGCCTCCCTGCCATTCAGAGTGACATTGACATATCCCAGAGGAGCAGAAAAATGAGTTTCCAACCCCTCACCAAACTTTTCAGCAGAATCACAAATGTATTCTACCTCACCAGAAGAAACCCTTCTCCTGGTCAACAATTTTTTCTACCTATCAGCCAACCCCTGACTGATAGCATACCATTCCCCATAAGATAGGGAAACCTGACCCTGGTTCATCCTTTCCAGGACAGAGTCCATAATATTAACTTGACCAGACACTACTGGCCTCTCAAAGTGAGCTCTTTGCTTCACCACCTTGGTCCTAGAATATTCTTGAGGACCAGCACCACCAACAGATTTACCATTAACAGGAACCAAACCAGATCCCTCACCAGAACCTCTGACTCCAACAGGCTTTGGCAATGAAGCCAAAGGGACATACTCCTCAGAGTCAGAATCCACCTCCATTGGCATTGGCTCACCATTCAGGTCCAATGCACCAAAACTAGGGGGGCCCATGTCAGCCATACCCTTCTGCATCTTGTACAGCTCCTCTTTGCTGTACCTTTCCTAGCTGCACTCAGCTTAGGATCACCCTTTGAAGCATTTGGCTTTGGTTGGGCCTGAGAATTGCTCTTAGGCCTACCCACCTTCCCTGCTTCCACATCATAAACACCAGCCAAGCATTCACCACTTGACTGTCCACCACAAGAATACAACTCCAAACCACCAAAGGAAGTAGAAAAAGAGACCTTATTGACCTCCTTCCCCTTTCACTTGACGTCCTCATCTACCTTAACAGAAGACTTCCCCTGATCAGGAATCTCCTCAAACCTTGGCCTCCTTTGATTGAGACCACCCCTTCTCCTGACCAAATCAACAGGAGCCTGTCCCTCACTGGGCTTCACAAAATAACCGTCAGGGAACTTAAAAACCCTGCCATCAAACTCCACTTTTCCTTCAGACACATCTCTGTTCAATGCCCAACAATCATTGGACCTGTGCCCCCTCCTACTGCAATAAGAGCAAACCCAAGGATCACTCCTACCAGCCCTCCTTTCAAAATCTCTTGTCTGAGAAGGTGCCTTCTTAACCTTCTTGGCCTCCTGGACAAAAATGTGCAGCTGTTTTGTCTGATCAGCCAGCTGCTCCACCATTGGGTCCCTCTCCTGTTTGGGAACCTGCACCAAATTCTTCTCCTTCTTCTCCCTAACTTCCTCTTCAGCCAAAGCCTCACTGACGTTGCTGACATACTTGGCACACCCCTCCTGATAGGTGTCCACAGCCAATAACTTCAAATGGGCCTCAACAGCCTCCTTCACCTTATCCAAGGCAGGCAACTTCTGATCCCCATTAGAAAGAGTTTTCATCAATTCCTTTCTTGAAAACTCCTTCAAAACATCCATCCTGACATCTCTAGCCAGGGCAGACCAAAAAACATCCTTGGCAGCATTTTCATGTGCCAGCTCCTCCACTTCCACCAAGTATTCCACCACAGGATCAAACTGTAGCAGAAACTTCCTGTAACTATGTAAGTTACCAACACCACCATAAGATTGCCATTCACTGACAACCTTGTTCAGATCCACCATAGTGAACCTGACACCCCATCTATCCACCATTTCCCTACACAACAATTTCCAATCCCTCTTTTTGTAGCCAGACATGGCCACAATCTCCTTCTCCACTGACCTATCACCAATGAAGAAGATAATCTGCTTCACCATGTCCAGGTAGGAAGCACCATCCACTCCAGCAGCAGTTTCATACTTCTCTAGAAACCACTTGACATTCTCCCCATTAAACTTGGTACCATCCCAAATTTTAATTCTCACACACTCCCTAACCATCACAGAAGGAGGACCATCCCCCCCACTGACAGTCACCACAGGAATAGAGGAACCAGAAGCCATTCCTCCAGTCCACAACACCAAAAAGAGCCAATCAAAGAAAACAGAGATTCCAAAGAACTAGCAAGTTCACCCTACGTTGGGCGCCAGAAATGTAGACAATCCTATAGTACTAGCTATAGGCCTTGACCAAGGGAGTTGGATTAAAACCAGAGAGAAAATCCCCAGTCCCTTTAGAAAAATAGAGTGAGATTTACTTGCTAAAGTAAGTTGGTTCCTGTTTTGCTAAAGACCCCTTTTAAACACACTTGACTGCTTGATGAGCCAAGAAAGTAGTCCCCAGATAGACTACCAGACCAAAGAACTGAAATGTAGAATAATGTCCACACCAGAGACAGCAAAGATACTTGATGTAGGCTTCAAATACACACCAGAGACAGCAATAATACTTGCTATAGCTTGAAAGACTATAACAGAGAAAACAGTTGCCAAAGTAAAGTTAAATGAAGAACTTACTTGCAACAAACACAGCCAATTGTGGCCAGAAAACAGTGAAAACTGAGTGAGGAACAATGAGATCACCTCCGGATGGTTGTATGGTGATTAAGGTTGCCCCAAACTGTCTTATTCACAATGTACACACAGACCACTAACTAAGAGCCCATGCGCACCCACCAATCTGGCACCTGTACCTGCCAGATTGCATAAAAAACCCTCCTGGAGCGCTCCCCAACCTCCTAAAACAGAGGCGGGCAGGCCGCCCAACGTCGGAGATTCCGCCTGAAGCGGCCAGGCCTCCCTGAAGCCAGAAAACCAATAAAACCCACTAATCTACTTAGAAAAACTAGCTACAACTACTCAAACCTTTAAAACACGGAATGTCACTATAACAACATTGAGACATGAAATATAGAGAAAAATAAGCTCTATCAAATGGTACTAAGCACTTAACCATAAGACTTAAGGTTAGCCCGTAAAACACAAAAAACAAAATTAAACAGCAATCTTTTATAAATGAAAAATGAGGAAATGACCCCTTAAAACTCAGAATATGAAAAATATCTTCAAGACATAAAATATAGAGAAAAACCAGAGCTATCTAATGATAGTACCCACATACCTGCAGACCCAATATCCACGGAATAAAACCAGAAAAATACCAAATTCCTTAACAGATGTCAACTAAGACATGCACAAACAGCGCCAAATCATACAACAAAGGCCCCTGCCAATGTTGGAAGACCACAACAGTAATTAAAGGTCAGTGAGTAGGGATAGTAGTAAGTTTAAAGGATCAGTTGGTTATATTGAAGGGTCAGTGATAAATTAAAGGCAGTTTATTAAAGGGGTCAATGCAAGATAGAGTTGGCTATATAATAGGGTGGATTTGGTTGTACATTCTTTAGTATTTTATTATAACCTGAATACTTAGTGTACTAAAAATAACATTATCATTCACCTCAAACTTATCTTGAAGCAATATTAATTTATGTTCAACTTATCTTCAAATCACTCCCTAAAAGTATTCCTCTGTGCTTCAAAGTAGTCTTCAATCATATTTTCCAATCTCACTTACCCAGGAGAACCTTTGACCTTGTGCATAGGCCATCTGCTGACAGTATAATTTAATTCTCTGTAGTTCTCTTTTTTTATTATTCCTACTACTATGTATTCAGAGGCTACTTATAAATGGCACCCATTAAATGCATTCCTCCTATGGGCACTACTACTAGAGCTTGCGCCCAAGATAGGCCACTATCTTTGGGACCTGTTTCCTGTACTCACTCTCTTGAACCTCTTAAATTAAGGGAAAGGGAATATTCAATTCAATTCATTGTGGACATCCCTCAGGATTTTGAAGATTTTAGTGAGGAAAAAGAAGGAGAGGATAAAATGCACAAGACACCATCAGTGCCAGCTATGAAACCTTTGTTCCAAGCTTCTGAACCTGGTCCAGCTCCTTCATTGGAAGACTTAATGAAATTATTAGTTAAATCAATTTCCAATCCTTCTCCCTTGGAGAAATCTAAATTTAAAACTCCCTTTATAAAATCCCCAGATAAATTCAATGGAGAAAATCCTGACAGATTGCAACCTTTTTTGAAAACCTGCAAATTATTTTTCCACAATGACTCTTGGACTATCAATGCAGATCACACCAAGGTAATTTATGCCTCTTCATTCTTATCTGAGAAAGCATCATGTGGTTGGAGCCATACTTGATTATTCTTTCTTCAACAGAAACCTATTTGCTAATCAAAAATTGGGAAAAATTTGAAGATCAACTGTATACATTACTTGGTGGCCCAAATGAAACCAATAACACAGAAATTGAATTAGATTTCCTTTGTATGAAAAATAATGGTAAAGCTTCTGAATATATCTCTAATTTCAGGTCTCTAAGAACATGAGTAGCTTGGAATGATGCAGACCTAAAGTATCATTTCAAAAAGAGACTTCCTTCAAGGATACACTACGCAATATAGGGGGTGGACTTGCTAGCAAGTCCCCAACCTGAACTCAGACAGAACTCATACTATACTCATATTGAACTCTACTTGAAGACCCACCTAAAACTGTTCTTTTGAGTGGTGTTCATCCCTGATTGTAGGGTTCCTTTTTCAATAGCTCAATGTGTGTTCAATCTGTGATGAATTTGAGTCCAAGGTTGCAGACTTGCTAACAAGTCTGCCTCCCGTTGTGGTCTTCCAACATTGGCAGGGGCCTTTGTTGTGTGATTTGGCGTTGTTTGTGCATGTCTTAATTGACATCTGTTAAGGAATTTGGTATTTTTCTGGTTTTATTCCGTGGATATTTGGCTTGCGGGTATGTGGGTACTATCATTGGATAGCCCTTGTTTTTCTCTATATTTTATGTCTTGTAGACATTTTTCATATTCTAGGTTTTAAGGGGTCATTGCCTCATTTTTCATTTAAAAAGATAGCTGTTTAATTTTGTTTTTTGTGTTTTACAGGCTAACCTTAAGTCTTAGGGTTAAGTGCTTAGTACCATTGGATAGAGCTAATTTTTCTCTATATTTCATGTCACAATGTTGTTATAGTGAAATTCCGTGTTTTAAATGTTTTAGTAGTTGTAGTTAGTTTTTCTAAGAAGATTGGGTGTTTTAGTGGTTCTTTGGCTTCAGGGAGGCCGTGTGGCTTCAGGCGGCACCTCTGACGTCAGGCGGCCCGCCCGCCTCTGTTTTAGAAGGTTGGGGAGCGCTTCTGGAGGGTTTTTTATGCAATTTGGTGGGTGCGCTATGGTAAGGTAAACTCTTACAGTTGCCTTGCTGTAAGCAGAATCCGGAGGAGATATGTGGATTTAGCTGAAAACCCCGTCCTTCCAACAAAAATAACAAAATGGGAATTCTAAATCACTAAGCTAACCAGTCTACTTGAATCTGATTGATAAAAATAATGAAACTCTAAAATATTTAACGCTTATTGAGATTTAATGAAAGTGGCTGTTGAGAAAGAAATACTGATAACAACAATTAAGGTGTACCAGTGAAAGATCTGAAAAGATTGACTTTTATGTTTTTATAATAATTTAAATTTTTATGAGACAGCAATAATCAAGTCCCAGTGATGAAGACCTTTCTAAAGATACCCTGTATGAAGTGTGATTTAAATTGTTGAGTAGTATTTCTAAAATGTTATATATAAAATATAAAGTTATAAGGGTATTACAATTTATTTAATTTGTTGAGTAATAAAAAATGAGACTGTGGTGGTTAAAGATTAAGCTGTATGTTTTATCCCCCCCTCTCAATTTCGAGTTTGAGAGGCGCTTAAGTATTCCTAGTCACGTGCCTAAGTTTTCCCCTCCAGAGCTCTCCCAGAGTCAATCCGGAGCCCGTAAGGAGTCGAAGCGGAGTCCGTACCGAGTCCGTCCGGACTTCTGGACTCAATTAGAACCTTAAAAACTGTAATAAAAAATCTAGAAAAATTACGCATGATAGAGCTACTTCCCCTTTATATTCCAAACTAATTTTCGTAGTCTGCGCAGCTCTAATGACCCCGTGAAAATTCATCAAAGTTAAGTAATTTCTGAAAACGTAAATATTTCTATAAAACTTTAAAATTCATTTAAAAATATAAGAAAAATAGTAAAAATTCTGGGAAAATTTTTCAAGGTTCTTGAGTGACTCGACTTGATACTTATAGACTTTTCAGACCGTGAAAATAAGTTTTCTCCATAAAATAAATTGTTTTGTGTAGGCATTCGCTTGTGACCAATTTCTTCATATTTAAAACTCAAATAAATTAAATAAAACTCTTTTATATATAAAAAAATAATAACGCCAATCTTGTACGCCATAATAATTCCATTTATGTACTTAGGTGCCATACTAAACTTTAGGCTACCACATCCTCCCTCCAATCGAGAATGTCCCCATTCTTAAAACTTTGCATAAGTGGTCAAACACAATATTCATCTTTAACCTTCAACCACCATCTTCTTTAATCAACTATAAAATTCATCTTCATCAATATGTCTTCCAAAGAAATTGTTGCTCCATGTGAACTCTGCGCTCAATACCAGGTACCTTGTTTAATGTCCAACCCTAATCTTCCTGGCAGGACAGCTTGTGACTTATGCCGTGTAAAAAAATCAAATGTAACCGGCCATTAGTTCCTTCTAAAACAAACGTATATTTAGGACCAGCAGCTCTCCCTGATCCCTCAACTTCTAAAAAGCGATCCAAAATTCCTGTCTTCTTAAAACGAATAAGATCAAAAACAGCTTCAAAAGTTCAATCTTCATCAGCGGATCCTGGCCTAATTTTGCCTTCACAAGATCCTAATCTTATAACGCCAGTGCCCCCAACTAACTTTGCTGAGACTATGTTTCCTGGCTCTAAATGTAAGACCCTATTTATCTTACTAAAAAAAACTTTTAATCAAAATTGACTAAACCTATGACTTAATAACATATTTGAAATTCTAGCTGTCGAAATAACCAACACTGATGATGTTGGTAAAGTGAAGACGGACTATATCAATCATTATCCAAATTTTCATCGCTATCTTTTTCTTGACTTTACTAATGAGTTGAAACGAAAAATGCTGGCCTATTTTCAAGAAACTCCAGCTAATAACCATGAAGACCTCATGAAAAGAAGAATTTTAATGCCAAGCTTTGATAATGATGTTGAACAATTTCAAAGAAATTATCTTTTCTAACAGTATAAATTGATAAAATTTTGTTTTTGCTTGGTCTTCTTTAACTTTCAACATAAATGTTGTTTTCTTTCTTCTCTGGCTTAACATAAAATAATAAATAATAAATCTTGTGATTATTCCACTACTGAGAGCAAGGATTGAATCCCTTCAGACTCCATATACCAGTCTTCCTTCTTGTCACAGCATTGATAGAGTGGATTTTCTTATGAGCCGAATACTCCTGATTCCAAACTCATAGGGCCCCCCACTGAGCCGAATTCTATGATTCCAATCTCGCCATAAGGTCCTCCAGGATTCACACCAAAAAAAATGGCCTAACTATGAGGCACTAAAAAAAATCATTCCCTAAAATCCAACTACCATCCTAACTTCTGATTCATTCATCACAATTTTAAAACTTTGCTATGCAGCAAACACATAAAATACTTTTGCCAGGCTTCCAATAATAATATTAACTTTAGACCATGTTAAAGCGCCACAAATTTCACCTAATTAACCATTATGCTTTCCTTAGCATCATCACCACCTAAACTTTTAACATCCTAAAGCTTATCAGCACCCAATTCCAGAAATAATTGAATAACCAGTTTAGAGTCTTAGTGGACAGTGATAAATTAAAAGATGAATTGAGTTATCCGAACAAGATTGACATTCCAGTTTAAAGTCTTGGTGGACCAAACATATAATCGATTGCCAGTTTTTGGTCTTGGTGGACCAAAGATCGTTTAGGTGCTTAAATAACTTGATAAATTCCTAAGTAAGGCCTAGGCTTGACCAAAGATTGAATAAATTTGATAATCCAGTTTAATGTCATAGTGGACCAAACATTTGATCGACAAGAAATCCAGTTTAAGGTCATGGTGGACCCAACATCTTGATAATAGTCCAGTTTAGGGTCTTGGTGGACCTAACATTTGATTTATATAAAAGAAATCCGTCTCCGAAAATATCCATAAAATCTTGATTATCCTTGAAATTCAGTTTAAAGTCTTGAAGGACTAACAGCTCCAATATAAAATCTTTAATGACAGTCTTGAAAATTAGCCAGTTTAAAGTCTTGGAGGACTAACAGATCCAAAATACATGTAAAAAACCTTAAAAAACGTCTTGAAGAGTAGCCATTTTAAAGTCTTGGAGGACTAAAAGATCCAAAATATGTATAAAAAACCTTAAAGAACGTCTTGAACAGTAGCCAGTTTAAAGTCTTGGAGGACTAACAGCTTTAAAATATGTATAAAAAACCTTAAAGAACGTCTTGAACAGTAGCCAGTTTAAAGTCTTGGAGGACTAACAGATATCTTGAAGTAAAATCCCATTGGTATTGAGTTCTCCTAGACCCTGTTTCCTGTCTAAACTAAATGAATAAAACTAAAAAGAATGAAGACTGAAAAATAAAACTAAGAATAATAATAATAATTTTGATTTAATTAATTGATTTTTTTTTTTTTTTTTTTTTTTTTGTGATTTTTTTATTATTTTATTTTTTATTATTTATTTTTAATTTTATTTATTTATTTATTTTTATTTTTATTTTTATTTTATTTTTTGATTTTTTTATTTTTAAATTTAAAATAAAAGATTTTAGAAAAGATAGTTTTGAAATAAAAGTTAAAATTTAATTTTTAAAGAAAGATAAACGAGTGTGAAAAGAAAGATAAAAAAAAAGTAATAAAAAAAATTTTTAAAATAGAATTTTAAAAAGATAAAAAAAGTAATAAAAAAGAATTATCAAAATTAAAATTTTAAAAGATGCCCCCTGGCCATTTGATGAGCCGTACCCTCGACATCATACCCACATCCAAGTGCAACTTGATGTGGTTACACAATTTTGAGAAATTGAAAAGAAAAGAAAATAAATGAAAGTTTTTAGAAGATGATTTTTATAATGATGATCACTGGGTGGGCTCCCTCCAATTTATAAAAATGATTAGAGACCACCAGTGAGCATCACCTTTACAATAATTCATAATATATATTAAAGAAAAGAAATCACAATCTAACATAAAAAATCAAAAACAAAATAAAATAAAAAAATCTTGAATCCGGCGTTGAGAGCGGTGTCTCTTGATTCGTTCCAGTTTATAGTCTTAGTGGACTTCCTAAAATTAAAAGACAAAGCCAGGATTCAACTAGAAACAGGGAAAATTTTGGAAATGAACATTATGGGGTAATTGTGTATAGAGCAGCCAGCCCATCAATTACCCCCACACTTGCCAATATTAAATTAAGAAGGTTCCCCTGTGAACACTTCTTCCAATAAATTTTTAAAATTTTACAACACTATCTTCACCCATATTTTAAGAATTTTAAGTTTTGAAAATTTTCAAAGAAGGTTTTCTCACATTTCGTTATGTTTCATCACAGTTTCGTCGCCTATATGCAGTGTAACAATAGTAAAGTATTTTTGATAAAAATAAGAAGATAGTTTATCCTTGTTGTGGAGGAATCCATAAAATTTCATAGACATCATAGTTTATCCTCGTTGCGGAGGTCAATAAGGTTTTTATAAACATCATAGTTTATCCTCATTGCGGAGGAATCCATAAAATTTCGTCGATATCATAGTTTATCCTCATTGCGGAGGTAGACTTCAGCACTCCTGGTGCCTCTAGGATAGAACCGTTTCACTTGATCGGCTGCTACCCTCTTCTTTAATACTACTCCATCCAACTCTTCTAGCACATATGAACCGCCGGAAACTTGCTCCTTGATTTTATACGGTCCATTCCACCTATCTGCAAACATCTTTCCCCACTGACTTTCCAAACTCCTATTATACACCAAGACCATATCACCTGGGTTCAAAGGTTTCCTTAATCGATGTGCCAACCGCTCATCCCAATATCTGACCTATTGATTTTGGATCTTCATCATCCGCGAATATGCCTTTTCTAAATATTCTTCTTTCTTTTCTAGCTGCATCATTCTTGCACACAATAATTCTTCAGTAGTTTTGACCGTGTCCCAGTCAACTCCAAGATATAATTCAGCTTCTAAATCAACCGGTAAAACTGCTTTCTGTCCAAAAACAAGTTCATAAGGTGAAAATCCGGTCATCCTTTTGGCAGTGATTCGATCAGCAAATAAAACTAAAGGTAAATAGTGCCTCCATTTTTCGGCACTTCTCCCACACATTTTAACTAAAGCATCCTTAATAACTTGATGCCCTCTTTCAACCATGCCTTCAGCTTCAGGATAATATGGGGTTGCTACCCTAACCTTTGATCCAACTTTCAATACGGCCTCTTTAAACTCTGTCCCAAATTCAGGACCTCCATCTACCGTTACCAACTTTATCACCCCATACCTATATACCCAATTATTCAAAATAAATTCTGCCACATTTTTGGCAGTTAAATTAATAAGAGGCGCTGCCTCTACCCAACCAGATAAATCATCTCTGGCCACAATTAAATATTTATACCGTCCCTCTTTTATATGAACGGCATCTAAACTAACTCTTCCAAAGAGCGTATATTCACCGGTCGAGCGTCCAGGTTCTTTTGGCCTTAAATAACTTCGTCTTTGACATTCTTCGCATGACTGAACCCACTGTTTAACAGCCATCTTCATGCCAGGCCACCAAAATCTATCAGAAATTCTTCTAAACGTTTCTCCAATGCCTCTATGCCCAAGATCTTCATGCAGTGATTTCAAAACTAATTCTTGCCCCTTCTCTTGAGTTAAATCTACTTGAGGATTTGGATACCTTCTCCTCATTAAGCGTTTACCAGATAGGTAAAACGTAGATGACTTCCTCTTGATAGCCACCCATTCATCGTCTTCACAATCTTCTGGCCTCTCTAAAGTCAACAAATATTTGACTAACAAAAAAATAAAAACCAGTCTGACCCCAGACTTCATCTTGAAAATTGATTAATATAACATCAATAGGGACTTCTCTAACATCAATATCACCTGCACATGAATGAGCCAATAATTGTTGACCCCTAAATAAATCTTTAATTGAGCTATGTCAACGTTTTTCATGCAATCCCACAATGGTAATGCAGTTCGACTTACACATCATCAATCCTTTGGGCGGCTTCACAGTTGCACTAGCCAACTGCCGTCGTATCACCAGTACACGAACACTAGCCCAAGCTAAGATGACAAATCCAAATCCAATAGGGATAAGCCAAAATAATGGAAGAAGTTTATGACTTGCGCCAAATACCGTTTGGAGTGGTGGGACGTAGATTATCTGTGTAATATGATTGAGTATAAGATTCATAGATTAATAAAAAAAACTTACAAATACAGCCAAAAGGGCTCCAGTTATCGCCCCAACAAAATTCCATTTGTTCGCTACAGCAGCCTTTCCAAAAGGGAACTTGAGCTTGGCCTTGACAGCAAACATGTTGAAACATTGCATTAAATAAATAGACATATAGAACATTCCTTGCGCTTGCGCTAATGCTTCGGCTTGTTCAACCCCCGTAATAACCCTCCCACTGCCATTGGTAAAATTAGGAGATTTATCTGTGAAATATATTCCTGCCTTTTGTGCTTGCTGTAGGTCCTTTGGGGTAAAATGGTTCCAATAAAATAATACAAAATATGTGACCATGCATCCTATAGTCTCAATTACTCCAATCTCTGCAAAAGAGAGGAAAAAATCAGTTTAAAAATGTTCCTGGAAGCCGAAGTTTCAAAACTTACGAAGATAAGAGTAGCTAAGCAGTGACAAATCAACTAAAGTTTCGCCATCTGATTTTTCAAACAATTCTGACCAGAAAAGCTTAGTAAATGGTTTTCTGATACTCTGAATGACATTATTAAAAGTTTGTCCTATCTTTGACTGCTTGTGAGAGTCTGCGGCTTCAAGATCTCGAGCTTGCATTTTGGTACGTCTGAGAGCTTTCTTCTTAAGAGCTAATACATTACGTTGGGTCACTGGCTTACGAGGCATTGTTGTCATTAAAGCATCTTCAGATTCCGGGAGATCCCAAGCAAATGATAAAGCAGCAAAGAGTTCGAAACCCTGCAATTCCAATAATTATTTTTATATCAGTGAGCATATGTTAATACATAATTGAAAGGTGGAATATACCAAATCAATAACCAAAATTAAAATAGCAGACAAAGGAAGAGGAATGGGCACAATAACGTATAGTAGCTGTGGAATAACTTCAGGAACGGAGTGGGTTACGGTGTATTGAATGCTACGTTTTAAGTTGGTGAAAATGAGTCTTCCCTCTCGCACCTATAAATTTTATACTACCAATTAGAAAAACAATGGTCATTTTTAAGTAAAACACACTTACGCCATCGACTACACTAGCAAAATTGTCGTCCAATAAAATCATATTTGCCGCTTCTTTTGATACATCACTTCCACTGATATTCATAGCAATACCTACAAATGGCGCGGACACCAGCAATTAGATCAGAGGGACAAAAAGTAAAAATAAATGCCATACCCAAGTCAGCTTTTTTCAAAGCAGGCGAATCATTAACGCCATCACCCGTAACACCACAAATATGACCCAAAGCTTGAGCTCGTTTGACAATTTCTAATTTGTGCTTAGGAGACTATAGCAATATATTAGCCTCAACCAAAATGGTCCATATGGTGACTATGACTAACAGTTCGAGCAAATACGATTTCATTTTTGTTCAAAATGTTATCCCATTCCCATCCTTGAAGATTGTCAATTGCATCACCATGAATCACAACAGCATCAACCTCATCTTCGTGTATGTCAGTAATCGGACGACCAGTTGCTTTGGAAAGAGACTCTTTAGTGTGACCAATCACTAGGTTAATTTTTCGGGCAATAGCCTAATAAAATTCTAACAAATCAGAGACATGTTACGCAATAGGACAATGGGAAATCTGACCTCAGCGGTTAACGGATGATCCCCAGTAACCTAAAGAGCATGCGCGTCAGCAGACGCAAAAAAAACAAACATAATTTTGAAAAAACTCACCATTACAACCTTTATTCCTGCTTGTCGTAATTTACCCACTGCTTCTCGAACACCGTGCTTGGGTGGATCTTCAAGAGATATGAGACCGACAAAACAAAGATCAGTGGTAGGGCAGTTATCATCCTTTTTACTAAATGGGAAATGCTTGGGATATTGAGTACTGGTCATAAGAAGTTGTGCACATGCAATGACTCTGTGACCACGAGAAGCCATATATTGGTATGCCTCATCATACTTTTGGCTAACCTCTTCGGTCAAAGGTTCGGGTTTTCCATCCTTAAGAATGTGAGAGCATCGAGCCAGTACACGCTCTGGAGCCCCCTTTAGATAAAGAGTCAAATCTCCAGTAGAATGTGGCTTGTCAACAACAACCAAAGCCCATTTAGCAGTGCTGTTGAAGGGTATTGAATAAACTTGAGGGTGCTTTTCCCTAACAGCATCATATGAAACATTGCGACCGGCAAACCGAGTTAAACCTGTTTCTGTTGCATCGCCCAAAATCTCCCGTTTGTCGAAAGGTACATCCATATTATCAAATTTTACTTTGGAGCACAACGTACAGATGTCCAACATCTCTTCAATACCTTGATCTGCTTTCGTGAAAGCCTTTACTTCGGCATCATCGTTATGACTCTCAAAAGCACTAAACATCGTCAGATTTGTCCACATTGCCTATTCACCATCACATGATTAAGTTTAGAAGGCATAATATCAGTGAAAAAAAAAACTTTTACTGACAGTTACAGTCATAGCATTTCTTGTCAAAGTTCCAGTTTTATCTGTGGCCAGCATTGTAAGTGCACCCAGAGTTTCAACGCCCTGAAGGTCTTTAACAAGCACATTTGCTTTAGCCATGCGTTTCGCAGCAATGGAAAGCAATAAAGTGACAGTAGCCGCTGATAGAAAGAAATCATTAACATGAGAAAAAAAATGACTTAAAACATGTTAACTTACGAAGACCTTCAGGAACCCATGCAACCAGTACTGAGACAGCAAAAGTGACAGTGGAAGCAATCTTTCCCTTATACGCTATAGAAAATGGTATTAGCAACAAAATTAACTTAGATTTTGGTGTATGAACTTACTTGTGCCGATTCCAACTCCAAAAAACAAAATAGCAGTAATAATCTAGTAAAAAATGTGTTATTTTAAGATCATCGACATAAAGAGCTTAAACTTACAGCAATCCCAGAAATAATCTTTACGAAATGGTCTATCTCCATTGCAAGAGGACTCCTACAAGACGGCAAGTCAACAAATTGATTGAAGGGATATCAAAAGAAATCGTACTTGTTATCAGTTTCACCACCAGTCAGCCCAGCAATTTGTCCAATGAAAGTTTGATTGCCAGTGCGAACAACAATTCTAAAAGCTTCTCCAGATACTACCAGAGTTGAGCTTGATTCATAATATTGTTAGTCAGAACAACAGAATCCCTAATTAAGTACGTAAAAACAATAAAAACTCACTTAAACAGCAAATTGCGAGCTTCAACAGCCCGGACTTTATCACCTTCAGGAACTGGTTGTCTTTCTTGAGGCTCAGACTTGCCTGTCAACTACACACAATAAATTGGTTAGCGCTGTGAAAGATTGACCATGCGACAAGCACTTACGCTTGAGTTATCTACTTTAAGATCAGTAGCTGAGAAAATTAACAAATCGGCTGGAACCTTGTCGCCCATCTTCACAAACACGACATCACCCTTCACTACATCTTTAGCTGGAATTGAGACAATTTCTCCATTACGAATCAGACGGCAAGAGGGAGGCATCATTGAAAGGAAGGAAGCCAAAATGGCATCCGCCTTCTGCCCCTGAAACCCTGTTAATGCAAGATTATTTGTTAAGCAGTCTTTATCCACCTTTTTATTTAAATTCTCTAATTCTCCAACATATACACCATTCCTTAGCTTACTACTATCCCACACTACCAATCCATCTTCCTCTACATACACCACATCTTCTTCTACCTCCTTTCTACCAAATTTATCTACACCTTTTCCAACATCTTTATTAACATAAAAATTATTTTCCAGTTTATCCTCCTGGTGGAGGTCATCATCACCATAATCTAAACACAATAGTCCTGCCAGTTTAACCTCATGGGGGAGGTATGGAAAGTCTTCAGCTCCTTTAGTGCTGGCTTTGATAATAGGTAAATCTTCATCGAACTCTTCTGAGTCTGAATCTTCTTCAGTGGGTGGTCTCCTTGATAAACCATCTGGCATAGTAAAAGTTTTGCCAGGCTTATGAACTAAATCAAATGAAAAATGTTGAATAAAAGCTACCCATCTCGTCATGGGTGCATTCGGTAAACTTGGGGAATTAATCATCTGGATTAACGATTTCGCATCCACTTGCAACTCAAAATGTTGCCCCCACAAAATATGCTGAAGTTTCTTCAATATTTTCGCCACACCACATAATTCCAATCTTGGTTGAGAATATCTTTATTTGACCTCAATAAATACTACAGATTCATACCTAACTGGCCTGATGTAAACAGCTTTATCCATCTGAGACAAAACCGCCCCAGCTGCAACCTGACTTGAATCAATTGCTAAATAAATTCTGCCAGCATCTTTTCCATAATCCAACTTGTGCAGGACTAAATCCTTCCCCACAACCTCCTTCAACTTCACAAATGCCTTCTCACACTCTTCTTCCCACTCCCAGTCTGCATCCTTTCTCGTTAACCGTCTCAATGGAGCTGCCAATGAAGAGAAGTCCTTGATAAGCATTCTAACATATACGCAAACTGTCACGCACCACGTGACACTCAAGGCGAAATCAACTCATTAAATCAATAATATCGAGTCCTAAATCTATACTCAAAGCGCAGAAAGCAATTCTCCATAGCAACTGCGATTTTCCTTTGTGTACTTACTATTTAACTGCGCTAGCCTAAACTCTAAATCTAAATTAGTCAAGCTCCCAATGGGGTACCTTAGTCCTTTTCAATAAGCGACGCACAGCGCTAGGTTCAACGAAATAGTACAGTAGTAGTTTTTTCATTAAAGTTTTGTTAATTAATTAAAAAGGGGTAAATTGAGCATGGACGGATATTTAGTGAAGAGGGTCTAAGTGTATGTTAGTAATGGTCAATGGAATGGGAATGGTGCAATGGAAGGGAGGTCAATGCGAGGAGGAACAAAGGATATAAAAGGAGTTGGGTATTTGGTTCGATATTCCTTAGAATTAAATTATAAAATCATCTTTACATTAATAGTGGTAAATCCTTAAAAGTTAAATCATTGTTATTGTATCTTTCTTTTATTTTCTCAATATTCATTTTTAAATCCTAAATCTTTGATTATTGAGTTTTCCAACCCTTCGTGAGATTTTAAGAATTACTATTGGAACTAGTTTATAATTCTTCTCGAACGAACCTCAAACCTATAGCTATTACTTCGAGTGACCTTCGAATCATTTCCTCGAATCATTCCTCTGTGCTTCAAAGAAGATTCTAAAACCCCTCATCTCACTTTCAGGAACATCCTCGACCTTGTGCGTAGGTCGTCCGGTGACAGTATAATTTAATTCTCAGTAGTTCTCATTCTTTGCACTACTAAGTCCTTTTAGGTGTTTCTAAATTTTTAAATGGCACCTGTTCAACGCACTCCTCCTACGGGCGCTACTACTAGAGCTCGCGCTAGAGGCAGGCCAACAGCTACAAGGTCTGTTTCTCGCACTCACTCTTTGGAACCACTCGACCTTAGGGAACGGCAACATTCAGTTCAATCTGTAGAAGACATTCCACAAGATTTTGATGATTCTAGTGATGAAGAAGAAGGAGAGGATACAATGCACAAGGCACCATCCGCCCCTGCCAATCACCCTTCTGGCCAATCCTCAGAACCGGGACCATCTAACTCTCTGGAAGATTTCATGAGACTTTTCATGAAAACCCTTTCAAATCCAACGTCTTCAGAGGGATCTAAGTTCAAAACTCCTTCTATGAAATCTCCTGACAAATTCGACGGAGATCACCCCAACAGATTGCGACCCTTCTTGCAAACCTGCAAGCTACTGTTCCATAATGACCCTCGAACCTTTAACAGCGACCGATCAAAGGTTGTTTACGCTTGTTCATTCCTAGCCAGGAAAGCAGCAAGATGGTTCGAACCTTATCTACTCATGCTTTCTTTGACAGAAACCCACTTACTTATCAATAATTGGGAAAAGTTCGAGGACCAACTTTTTACGTTGTTTGGGGACCCTAATGAAACGGAAAACACGGAAATTGAACTTGATTTTCTTTGAATGAGTGATAATGGTAAAGCTTCTGAATATATCTCGAACTTCAGAGCACTTCAAACTCGAGTAGGTTGGAATGATGCTGCCCTTAAGTATCATTTCAAGAAAGGACTTCCTTTGAATATTCTAGATCAATTAAATCTTCACGGTCAGAAGATGACTACTTTAACGGATTTAATGGATTGAACCCTTGAACTTGACGGCGTTTATCAAGGACGACTTCAACATTGTCGATATGCCAACAAATCTCAAGGCCTAAATTTTAAATCGGGATCTTCTTCAAACCCATGACCAAATCAATCCTCCTCGACTCAATCCAAACCCAATAAGGGAAAGGAAAAACCTCGACCAAAAGGCTCAACCCCAGGCGATATCAGCAAAGTACTGGATCCTAAAGGGGAACTTAAAGAAGCTGAGAGGAAGAGACGAGCAGATAATGGGTTATGTATGTATTGTGGGGGTAAGCACAAGTTGGAAGACTGTGTAAAGTTGAAGGAAAGAGAAGGTACTAGTTCGAAGTCAAAAAACTAGTAGATAGTTTACTTGTGTGCAAAGCAAACTATCTTATCTCTCCCAGTGCAAAGAACCTCCATGTCTTAAGGACTGGAGTTGCCTTAAACCACTTTAGATTCATTCTTTTTAAGGAGGATATCCCCTTCAGTTGTCTTATAGACTCTGGAGCTTCAATTTGTTTTATTAGTTTATCTTTTTCCGAGAAGCTTCAACTAACATTTACAGATATCGATCGAACTCCAATCTATTTGGTCGAATCAGAGGAACCCAAATATTGGGTAAGCAAGAAAGTTTTATGGGTTTTCAACTTTCCGAACTTTCCCCCCTTTGAGTGAAAATTATCAGTCTTGGACGCCCCAAGGATGGACGATACCATTCTTGGCCACAACTTTTTAACACATTGGAATCCCGAAATTGATTGGACTAGGGGTTTGATCACCCCACGCTCTAAGTATATTTCTGATTCTTCAATGCAGGTCAATAGGGCGTTAAACAACCTGCCTGACAACGTCCTGCTAGAGGACAAGTCTCTGCCAGATGACTTGCAAGCATCTGATCCTTCTTTAAATGAGCAATTGGCTAACCCTTCTAGCTTGATGACTTCACTCGAAGAGGATTTAAATTGCCTCGAAGTAATCAAATTCTGCTCTCTCAATACAGGTATCCCCTCGACAGATTCTCTCGAAGATGAAGAGGACGACCAAATCAACTTTGAAGCCATCAAATCAACTCTACCGGAAATCTACCATGATTTCCTCGATGTTTTCTTAATCCGCAAGGCCAATAAGTTACCACCTCATCGACCCTACGACCATCAAATAGAGTTAATAGGCCCAGTACCTCTGGCAGGTCCTGTCTATTCTTTATCAAAGGACGAATCTCAAGTTCTTTGAGACTACATTGCAGAGAATGTAGCCAAAGGTTTCATCAGAGCCAGTAAATCTCCAACCGGTTCACCTGTCCTCTTTGTAAAAAAGAAAGACGGTAGTCTTAGGTTGTGTGTTGACTATAGAAAGCTCAACACAGTCACTAAGAAGAATGTATATCCTGTTCCTCCTATGTCATTACTTCTTACCCTTTTCAATGGTGCTAATTTCTTTTCTAAAATTGATCTTAGAGGCGCTTACAATCTTATTTGCATTGCGGAAGGTCATGAACCACTGACTGCAATGCGCACTAGATTTGGTAGTTTTGAATATTTAGTTATGCCTTTTGGATTATGTAACGCACCTTCAACTTTTCAAACTTTTGTTAATGATATCTTTCAAGATGTTGTTGAACAATTTGTAGTCGTCTATTTAGATGATATTTTAATATTCTCGAAAACACTGGATGAACATATTTATCATGTTTGACAGGTCCTAAATCATCTTCGAGATCATGGTCTCTACACCAAGCATAATAAATGCGAATTCCACCTCAAATCAATTAATTTTTTGGGTTTTACGTTGTCCACTGACGGTTTAGTCATGGATGACAAAAAAGTCCAGAAAATCCTGGAATGGCCTGAGCCCAAAAACATTAAATCACTCCAAGGATTTTTGGGTTTTGCAAACTTCTATAGAAGATTTATCAAAGATTACTCTAAAACTATTTCCAATCTAACTTCTCTTCTTAGAAAAGATATTCCTTTTGTTTTTACTTCTACAGCACGAAAGGAATTCGAAGCACTAAAAACGGCGTTCACCACAGCCCCAATTCTTCGACATTTTGATCCTTCTGCCTTGACAATAGTTGAGACAGATGCGAGCAATTATGCTATTGCAGGGGTCATCTCCCAATTAAATCCTGAAACAAATTTGTTTCATCCTGTTGCTTTTGAGTCACACAAACTCATAGCTTCAGAATTAAATTATGAAATTCATGACAAAGAGCTTTTAGCTATTATCCATTGTCTTAAAAAATGGCGTTCTTTTCTTCTCAGCCTAGATAGTCCTTTTCAAATTTTAACAGATCATAATGCTTTGAAATACTTCATGTCTTCTAAAGTGTTAACCAGGCGTCAAGCCAGGTGGGCTGAATTTTTTTCTGAATTTTCTTTATCTACTTCCTATCGCCCAGGAAAAAACTGCATTGTCCCAGATATCTTGTCACGTTGGGACGACGTTTACCCACAGCGGGGGGACGCATTTGCTGACAAGAACCCAGCAAATGTGCAATCAATCTTCAACAAATCAATTTTAACGACTCATCAACTTAATTCGATGACAATTCAATCTTTTCGAAATCCACTATCCAACATCCTCGAAGCTCAGTCGAAGGACGATTATTGTTTAGGGTTAAAAGACAAAATACTCTCGAAGCAAGGGGCCAAAAGATTTAGTATTGAATCAGGTCTATTAGTCTTCAAAGGTAGAGTAGTCATACCCGACAACAATGAGATAAAATTATGGATTTTCAACAGTCGACATGATTCTCCATTAGCTGGTCATTTTGGGGTTGATAAAACCTACCAGTTAATAGCAAGGGATTTCTTCTGGCCAGGTATGACCAGGGAAATCAAGGCTTATATAAAAGCTTGTTACGAATGTAATAGGAATAAGGCTCCCCGTCACCGGAAGCATGGGTTGCTTCAACCACTTCCTATTCCCTCTAAACCTTGGGAATCTTTATCGATGGATTTCATTTCTCAACTTCCTATTTCTAATGATTTTGATGCTATATTAGTAATAGTAGATAGATTCTCAAAAATGTCTATTTTTATTAAAACCACTACTACTGCTACAGCAGAAGATTTGTCAAAATTGTTTCTAGAATATGTATTTTCTAAACACGGCTTACCAAATGATATTATTTCAGATAGAGGCTCATTGTTTGTATCCACATTCTGGACCCAACTGTGTCGACAACTCAATATCACGAGGAATCTCTCCACGGCCTATCACCCTGAAACCAATGGTCAAACAGAAAGAGTTAACCAAATCCTCGAACAATATCTTCGAATGTATGTCAGTTACCAACAATACGATTGGACCACATGGTTACCATTGGCCGAATTTGCTTATAATAACTTGACTCATTCTTTGACACGACAATCTCCCTTCGAAACCATTTATGGACGACATCCTCGATTCAACTCAATCCATGTAGGAACTAATCATCCTGCGGAACATTATCTTCGAACTATATCACGACTCCAAGAGGAACTTAAAACAAATTTGGAATCAGAGATTCGAAGATACAAGGAACAGGCTGACAAACATCGACAATCTGCTCCTTCCTTTAAACCAGGCGACAAAGTATGGCTCGACGCACGAAAAATTTGAACAACAAGACCATCAAAGAAACTGGCTGAAAAGAGCTTGGGACCATTCCAAATCGACTCTGAAGTCTCTAAAACTGCATTTCGACTCAAGTTACCTCCTAAATGGCAGGCGATTCACCCTGTTTTCCATGTATTTCTCCTGGAACTGGCTCGAGAAATATACCTGGACAAGAACCAACCCCCTCCGGAACCGGTCGAAGTAGAAAATCATCTAGAGTGGGAAGTAAGTCGTATCCTTGATTCAAGAATACGCAAGGGGAAACTTCAATACCTCGTGGAATGGAAAGGCTTCCTCAATGACTCAGACAAAACATCCTGGGAACCAGCCATCAATGTTTCTAACGCTCCTGAACTCCTAAAATCTTTTCATTCGAAATATCCTTTAAAACCAAAACCTTAAAATTTCTTTATTTAAAATTTTCTTTTAAATTTCTTTCTTTCTTTAAAATCTAAAACACCTCTTAAATTTCTTAGCCTTGTTTTCTTCTTTCTCTCTTCTTTTCTTTCTTCTCCTTCTATAAAATTTCCTCCAAAACCAACTAAAATTAAAATCAAAATTAAAAATAAATAAAATCAAAATTAAAATTAAATAAAATAAAATAAAATAAAATAAAATTAAATTAAATAAAATAAAATAAAATAAAATAAAATAAAATAAATAGAATAAAACATAAATAATAAAATAAAATAAAAAACTCATAAATCTCTCTAAATATTTTCTTTCTTTTCTTTTTCAATTCTTTAAATACATTCTTTTCTTAAAATTAAAATTCTCTTCAAAAATTTCTCTTCCAAAAAATTTATTCTCTCTTTTAAAAATTTTTTTCTTTCCTTCGAATCATCAAATCTTGTATGACACGACTGTTTCCTCGAACTTAACTTCAACCTCTAAATCTCCCTATAATAATTCTTCGAAACAAATAATTCTTCTCTTCAAATTCTCTTAAATTCTAAATTCTGTTTTTTTTTCTTTACTTTCTTCTTCCTCTCTTTTCAACTAAAATTTCAAAAAAAAAAAAAAATCCTCAATTCAACAAACTCATCTCAATCTCAAAACCGTTTTTTTCTCTCTCTCTTTTCTTACATAAAATTTTCCTTTTAAAACACTAAAACTTCCTTCAATTAAACAACCTTTTTTCTTTCTTTAAAATTCTTCTTTCAAATTCTAAAATTTTTTATTTTAAACTTCTTTTTTTTCTTTTTTTTCTTTTTCTCCCTCTCTCAAATCTTATAAAATTAATAACATTCACCTACAATAAAAAAAAATAATCATAATAAAATAAAATAAAAATAAAATAAAACTAAAATACAATTTTTTTTTTTACTTCTTTACATCTCCTTTTCATTTCAAATCTTTTCTTTTAACTTCTCTCGAACCAATCTTTTCATTTTCTCCAAAACTACCCTTATCTCCTTCCTGCATTTCTCAAATACCTCCTCCTCTCCTACCAGAACCACCTCTCCCATCTCCAAGAGCTCCTCTGCCACGTCGAAGGAAGCAGCGTCAATAATAGTGTCGACCTCCCAACATAGTTCTTCCACGAACCTTACTCGTCGACCTTGACGAGGTTTCTTTGACCACACCTGGTCCAGGGTGTCTTCGGGCTCTTAAGCTACCTCCGTGGCCGAAGAGTGTGCCTCAGTTGGTATAACCGGCGCAGGCTCCGCAATCGGCTCTTCAAAGTTATTCGATGTCTAAAACAAAAAACTCATCAGTACTTCATCCTTAAAATAAACAAATAAAAACTTACCTCGAAGATGGGGTCAGGCTCTAGAAATAACCTTGGTGTCACTTCGACCTCTACCTCTCTCCCTTCCTCATTTTCCTCAATGACCACCCGTCGTTTCTTGGGTGCCCGCCCTGGAACAGGGACTTCATCTTCATCCTCCTCCACCAACTCGTCGACTTCTTCCTCGACACCTCGCTTCGAACTCGTGGCCTGGGTTACCCAGGTTGAGATCTCGTTGTTTAACTCCTTATCATTTTCCCCACCGATTGTTCATCTTCAATCGAGACATCCCAAATGTCTTCGACCACCTCCTTGGTTTTCAGAACTACCCAAAACTTAGTTTTGGTAAATCGTTTTTCGATTTCCGCGTTCTTCGCCAACGCATCACACGCCACTCGCCGCCAACGGCAAAACTCGCATTTCTGGCGAGGGCCTCGAGTCGCCGTACTTTCGACACAGAAATATTCCATGCTTTCACAAGCCGTGCAAGTCTGTGAAAACTGTCGTGTGATTATTCCCCCATCCGCTTTAGGGTGTAAAGGCGTAGGTGTGAGAGTGGGGCAGTTCATTATAAGAATAAGTAATTAAGAGGTGAGGGAAAAAAGTATTAGAAAAGGGAAACTAGTGTGGGAAGATTGCTCAAGCTCAACGGAGTTCACAATTTTTATACCCGGGCATCTGTCACGCGCCACGTGACACTCGAGGCAAAATCAACTCATTAAATCAATAATATCGAGTTCTAAATCTATACTCGAAGCGCAGAAAGCAATTCTCCATAGCAACTGCGATTTTCCTTTGTGTACTTACTATTTAACTGCGCTAGCCTAAACTCTAAATCTAAATTAGTCAATCTCCCAATGGGGTACCTTAGTCCTTTTCAATAAGCGACGCACAGCACTAGGTTCAACGAAATAGTACAGTAGTAGTTTTTTTCATTAAAGTTTTTTTAATTAATTAAAAAGGGGTAAATTGAGCATGGACGGATATTTAGTGAAGAGGGTCTAAGTGTATGTTAGTAATGGTCAATGGAATGGGAATGGTGCAATGGAAGGGAGGTCAATGTGAGGAGGAACAAAGGATATAAAAGGAGTTGGGTATTTGGTTCGATATTCCTTAGAATTAAATTATAAAATTGTATTTACATTAATAGTGGTAAATCCTTAAAAGTTAAATCATTGTTATTGTATCTTTCTTTTATTTTCTCAATATTCATTTTTAAATCCTAAATCTTTGATTATTGAGTTTTCCAACCCTTCATGAGATTTTAAGAATTACTATTACCTTTGAAACTAGTTTATAATTCTTCTCGAACGAACCTCGAACCTATAGCTATTACTTCGAGTGACCTTCGAATCATTTCCTCGAATAATTCCTCTGTGCTTCGAAGAAGTTTCTAAAATCCCTCATCTCACTTTCCGGAACATCCTCGACCTTGTGCGTAGGTTGTCCGGTGACATCAACAGGTATTCCGCCATAATAAAATAAAACCCAGACTGACCCCAGGTCTCATCTTCAAAATCCAACAAAACAACATCCAAGGGCACAACTCTGTCATCAAAATCACCCATGTGGACATGAGCCAATTGAACTGCCTAACCAGGTCACCAATCCTTAAATTTTGGCATGTCCTTCTCTTTCCACTGAATCTTATGAGAATCCAGTTCACTTACAAAAAACCCTTCTCCAATTTTGAGCCGTCCCAAACAACAACTCCATCCTCATCAACAAAAACATCCTGATCACCAGAATCAAGATCAGATCCAGCCAGTTTACCCTCTTGGAGGAGGTCAGAACAATCATCCAGTTTAGTCTCATGGGGGAGGTGAGAAAAATCTTCAGCAACCTTTGTGCTGGCCCTAACCACGGGGACATCTTCATCAAACTCTTCAGAATCAGAATCCTCATCTGTAGGTGGCCTCCTCGATAATCCATCAGGCATCGTAAATGTTTTTCCCGGTTTGTGTACCAGGTCAAAAGAAAAATGTTGAATAAATGCCACCCACCTAGTCATCGGCGCATTTGGAAGACTAGGAGTATTGATCATCTGAACCAAAGATTTTGCATCCACCTGCAGCTCAAAATGCTGCCCCCACAAAACCGTCTGTAGCTTCTTCAAAATTTTTGCTACACCACACAACTCAAACTTAGGCAGAGAATACCTAGATTCCACCTTATTAAACACCACAGACTCATACCTTACTGGTCTGACCCTCCCAGTCTTATCCTCCTGAGACAAAACAGCACCAGCAGCAATATAGCTTGAGTCCACTTCCAGATAAATTTTTTCAGCATCAACACCATAATCCAACTTGTGGAGAATCATATCTTCCCTAACCACCTTCTTCAACTTCTGAAAAGCATCTTCACACTCTTCAGTCCATTACCAGTCTGCATATTTCATGGTCAGCCTCCTTAAAGGTGAAGCCAACAAAGAAAAATCCTTAATGAAAATCCTGACATATACACACACACCCAAAAATCCCCTGACTTCAGTGGTATTTTTAGGCCTTGGCCATGACTGAATTTTATTAACCTTTTTGTTTGCCATAATCCTTCCCTCTTTACATACCACATGACCCAGAATTTCCAAAGCAGGAATGAAACAGCAGAATTTTGACCCTGAAATGGTCAAAGCAGCCTCTTCAATCCTAAAAAACACTCTCTCTAGAGTTATTGCATATTCCCAGACAAGCCTCCTTATACCTGGGTTCTCTGCTAACACCTTATTATTATAATCAGTGGATGGTCCTTTAATTCCACCATCATCAATGAAAATACCAGCATGAGTAGGGACCTCATCCTACAAAATCCAAGCCATTTGTGCTTGATAAACTGCCACTGAATTAGTTGCTCCTTGAGGCAACCTAGTGAGCTGAAATCTTCCCAAAGGAGTCTCAAATGTTGTGAGAGTCCTTGAATCTGTGTGAAGTTCCCTCTCATCATAACCACCCATAATATCACCCAAACCATAACACACCCTTCCAGCAAAAGCTTCAACAAAGTCCTCTGCACTCGGTGGCATACCAGCATCTTTAATAGTGACTCTATTCAAGGCTCTAAGACCACGGACCACCTGCAATTTTCCATTCTGCTTCTTTACACAGAACACCGGACTTGAGTAACTCAAAGTCAATTGTTCATATTACCCGGTCCTGACTCTTTCCCTAACTATCTCTACAAAATCCTCTCTGATAGCAACTGGAATCGAAATAGGTTTGATTTGCCAAGTTTCATGACAAACCACAGGAATCAAGTATGGTTCCCCATAAGAGTGCTTCAACACACCCCTTTCCTCTTCAACAAATGCCACAGATTTCTTCCTCAGCACAATAACGTGCAACAACAACTTCTTTTCTTTTTCTGACAACCACCCATCAGGACCAAAATTAACAACCTTCAACCTCTCCGCAGTCACTATAGCTGTCTCTACAAATTTGGGAGGTTTTTTCACCAAAGGAGTACAGTATGGATCTCTTGACAAAGGTGGTCTCTTCAAAGGCAGGTTCAAACCCACAGGCATAGGCTCATTAACAGACCTAATCTTCTGCGCCACCTTCTTATATTTTTCCGCTCCACCTTCAACTTGAGGGATCTTCAGGACATCTTCACCACCAGACCTGGACCAAAAACCAAGGGTTTCCCCATTGCTCACATGTGTGGCCAAGGTTATGTTTTTGAAAGGTGTAGAAGAAACCCTAGCAGTGCACAATTGGGAGAACTTACTTTTAGACCCCAATCTCACCACTCCACAGCTTTTCCGCAATCTCAAATCTTCATTACCACTTCCATCTTCTAAATCTTAAAATCTTGATTCATTGTCATAATCAACTCTCCTTAAATAATGCAGTTTATCCTCATGCTGGAGGCCCAAAAATAGATCTTGATGATCTTCCTTCTTATTTATTTTCTGCAGTTAAACCTCATGCTGGAGGCTCTAAAACAGATCTTGTCGATCTTCACAAAAATATTTTAAATCATCTTTCTTCATTATCTTCAGATTTTTTTCTTGATTTTCTTGAATTATTTTGAAATTTTTATCTTCTTTTCTTGAGTTTTCTTCTGACCTACAAAAATTACCAGGGGTTTCCCCAATGCTTACAGGTGTGGCCCAGGTAATGTTTTTGAAAGGTGTAGAAGAAATCCTAGCGGTGAACAATTGGGAGGACTTACTTTTAGACCCCAATCTCAACGCCCCAAAACTTTTCCGCTTATCTTTCAATAAAGATATATAACCAATCTTCTTTTTTGAACCTGAATTAAAAATAATTAAAAATTTTGAGAGAGAACAGAGACTTGATAAAAAGTTTAATGAATACTTGCAGAGAAGAGAAACATTAAAAAGAGAAAGTTGAAAATTCACTTGGTATATCTCCAAGGGAGCTGACCTACTACAACCTGTGATTCCCTCACCTTGGGGAGAGGTTTTAGCACTTGGGTGATCAGCCCTCATCACTCTAAAAAAGACAGACTCTCAATAGAGCCTGAGCCACACTCCAAAAAACCAGAGGAGGAACCCACTTCCTTCCTTCCCCTTCAGCAATCCATGCACTGGCACATTAAAGATAAGCCAGGCCTGGTCTCCCAACCATCCTCTCCAGGGGATGATAACCTCATGTGAAGTCTTCTTTCATCTTCACCAGTCAACTCCAAACTTATTCCCAGTTCATATTCATAGCCAATCCTTGCCTGAAAATCCATCAAGAATGGCCCACCCAAAACTGCTTTTACATTACCTTTAGCAATGTAAAAATGAACCTTCCCTGAGGCTCCACCAAAATCTAACTTCACAAATTCAGAAGTTCCGACCAATTCAGTGACATGGCCACCAATCCCTCACAAGTTTCCATCAATACCAGTTTTGATGGGGAGGCCCAAATGAGTTGCCTTAAACAAGGAAATCAGGTTTATCTGTGAACCTGAATCCACCAATGCCCTTGCCTCCCTGCCATTCAGAGTGACATTGACATATCCCAGAGGAGCCGAAAAATGAGTTTCCAACCCATCAACAAACTTTTCAGAAGAATCACAGATGTATTCCACCTCCCCAGAAGACACCCTTCTCCTGGTCAACAACTTCCTTTGCCCATCAGCCAACCCCTGACTGATAGCATACCATTCCCCATAAGATAGGGAAACCTGACCCTGATTCATCCTTTCCAGGACAGAGTCCATAACATTAGATTGACCAGAAACCACTGGCCTCTCCAAGTGAGCCCTTGGCTTCACCACCTTGGTCCTAGAATTTTCCTGAGGACCAGCACCACCGACAGATTTACCATCCACAGGAACCAAACCTGATCCCTCACCAGACCCTCTAACTCCAGCAGGCTTTGGCGATGAGGCCAAAGGGACATCCTCCTCCAAGTCAGAATAAAAATCCATAGGCATTGGCTCACTATTCATGTCCAATGCGCCAAAACTAGGGGGGCCCATATTAGCAATCCCCTTCTGCATCTTGTACAGCTCCTCTTTGCTGTACTTCCTCCAAGCTGCACTCAGCTTAGGATCCATTTTAGAAGCCTTAGGCTTTGGTTGGGCCTGAGAACTGCTCTTTGGCCTTCCCACCTTACCTGCCTCTACATCATAAACACCAGCCAAGCATTCACCACTTGACTGTCCACCACAAGAATACAACTCCAAACCACCAAAAGAAGTAGAAAAAGAGACCTTATTGACCTCCTTCCCCTTTCCTTGACATCTTCATTCTCTTTACCAGAAGACTTCCCTTGATCAGGAATCTCCTCAAACCTTGGCCTCCTTTGGTTGAGACCACCCCTCCTCCTGACCCAATCCACAGGAGCCTGCCCCTCACTGGGCTTAACAAAAGAACCGTCAGGGAACTTGAAAACCATGCCATCAAACTCCACTTTTCCTTCAGACACATCTCTGTTCAGTGCCCAACAATCATTGGACCTGTGCCCCCTCCTACTGCAATAAGAGCGAACCCAAGGATCACTCCTACCAGCCCTCCTTTCAAAATCTCTAGGCTGAGAAGGTGCCTTATTAACCTTCTTAGCCTCCTAAACAAAAATGTGCAGCTGCTTTGTGAGATCAGCCAACTGCTCCACCATTGGGTCCCTCTCCTGTTTTGGAACCTTCACCGAATTCTTCTCCTCCTTCTTCTCCCTAACTCCCTCATCAGCCAAAGCCTCACTGACTTTGCTGACATACTTGGCACACCCCTCCTGATAGGTGTCCACAGCCAATACCTTCAAATGGGCCTCAACAGCCTCCTTCACCTTATCCAAGGCAGGCAACTTCTGATCCCCATTAGAAAGAGTTTTCATCAATTCCTTTCTTGACAACTCCTTCAAAACATCCATCCTGACATCTCTATCCAGGGAAGACAAAAAAACATCCTTGGAAGCATTTTCATGTGCCCACTCCTCCACTTCCACCAAATATTCCAACACAGGATCAGATTGCAGCAGAAATTTTCTGTAACTATGTAAGTTACCAACACCACCATAAGATTGCCATTCACTGACAACCTTGTTCAGATCCACCATAGTGAACCTGACACCCCATCTATCCACCATCTCCCTACACAACAATTTCCAATCCCTCTTCTTGTAGCCAGACATGGCCACAATCTCCTTCTCCACTTCCCTATCACCAATGAAGAAGATAATCTGCCCACCATGTCCAGGTAGCAAGCACCATCCACTTCAGAAGCAGTTTCATACTTCTCTAGAAACCACTTGACATCCTCCCCATTAAACTTGGTACCATCCCAAGTTTTAATCCTTACACACTCCCTAACCATCACAGAAGGAGGACCATCTCCCCCACTGACAGTTACCACAAGTATAGCAGAACCAGAAGCCATTCTTCCAGTCCAAAACACCAAAAAGAGCCAACCAAAGAAAACAGAGATTCCAAAGAACTAGTAGGTTCGACCGCACGTTGGGTGCCAGAATAGTAGACAATCCTATAGTGCTAGCTATAGGCCTTGACCAAGGGAGTTGGAGAAAAACCAGAGAGAAAATCCCCTGTCCCTTTAGAAAATAAGTGAGATTTACCTGCTACAGTAAATTGGTCCCTGTTTTGCTAAAGACCCTTTTCCAATACACTTGACTGCTTGATGAGCTAAGAAAGTAGTCACCAGACAGACTACCAGACCAAAGAACTGAAATTTAGACCAATGTCCACACCAGAGACAGCAAAGATACTTGATGTAGGCTGCAAATCCACACCAGAGATAGCAATAATACTTGCTATAGCTTGCAAGACTATAACAGAGAAAACAGTTGCCAAAGTTAAGTTAAATGAAGAACTCACTTGCAACAAACACAGCCAATTGTGGCCAGAAAACAGTGAAAACTGAGTAAGGAACAATGATATCACCTCCGGATGGTTGTATGATGATTAAGGTTGCCCCAAACTATCTTATTCACTATGTACACACAGACCACTATCTAAAAGCCCATGCGCTGTGGTAGCCTAAAGTTTAGTATGGAACCTAAGTACATAAATGGAGTTATTATGGCGTGAAAGATTGGCGTTATTATTTTTTTATATATAAAAGAGTTATATTTAATTTATTTGAGTTTTAAATATGAAGAAATTTGTCACGAGAAAACGCCTACACAAAACAATTTATTTTACGGAGAAAACTTATTTTTATGGTCTGAAAAAGTTATAAGTATCAAGTCGAGTCACTCAAGAGCCTTGGGAATATTTCCCAGAACTTTTACTATTTTTCTTTTATTTTTAAATGAATTTTAAAGTTTTATAGAAATATTTACATTTTCAGAAATTACTTAACTTTGATGAAACTTCACGGGGTAATTAGAGCTGCACAGACTAAGAAAATTAGTTTAGAATATAAAGGGGAAGTAGCTCTATCATGTGTAATTTTTCTAGATTTTTTATTACAGTTTTTAAGGTTCTAATTGAGTCTGGAAGTCCGGACGGACTCTGTACAGACTCCGTAAGGGCTCCGTATTGACTCTGGGAGAGCTCTGGAGGGGAAAACTTAGGCACGTGACTAGGAATACTTAAGCGCCTCTCAAACTCGAAATTGAGAGGGGGGGATACAACATACAGCTTAATCTTTAACCACCACAGTCTCATTTTTTTTTACTCAACAAATTAAATAAATTGTAATACCCTTATAACTTTATATTTTATATATAACATTTTAGAAATACTACTCAACAATTTAAATCACACTTCATACAGGGTATCTTTAGAAAGGTCTTCATCACTGGGACTTGATTATTGCTGTCTCATAAAAATTTAAATTATTATAAAAACATAAAAGTCAATCTTTTCAGATCTTTCACTGGTACACCTTGATTGTTGTTATCAGTATTTCTTTCTCAACAGCCACTTTCATTAAATCTCAATAAGCGTTAAATATTTTAGAGTTTCATTATTTTTATCAATCAGATTCAAGTAGACTGGTTATCTTAGTGATTTAGAATTCCCATTTTGTTATTTTTGTTGGAAGGACGGGGTTTTCAGCTAAATCCACATATCTCCTCTGGATTCTGCTTACAGCAAGGCGACTGTAAGAGTTTACCTTACCATAGTTGCCTCCCAACGTGGGGTTCAATTTCTCTAGCTTTCTTTAAAAGACTTACTTGGATCAAGAATGTTATTATCCTGCAAGAGGCTTATTTTCTTGAACTCTAATTGGATTTTTGTTATTGGCCTACAAGAGGCTTGTTATTTTATCAATTGTTAAAACTTTTCATTACTTATTGGGATGTCATCTTCTGCTTTTGCTTCTGGATCTTCTAACCCTCTTACTCCCTCAGTTAGGATTGTTTCTTGGGATGGCCCAAAGTTTGATGGGGAGGAGGTTAAATGGTTCATTAGCAGGTATGAAGCTGCTGCTGCTGTTGATGGTGCTTCTCATGTGGATATGGTGAAGTAAGTTAGATTTTTTATTGCTGATAGGGAGGTGGAAAAAGAGGTTATTGCTATGCAGGCATTCAAGGACAAGGATTGGGTTAAGCTTTCTAAAGCTATGGTTGATAGATGGGGTGTTAGGTTTACTATGATGGACCTCAATAAAATTGTTGGAGACTGGCAAGCAAAAGGTGGTGTTTCTTCTATGGCTGACTTCAAAAAGCTCTGTGTTCAGTTTAATGAAGTGGTGGATGAGTTAGTGCATGAGAATCAAGCAAAAGATTTGTTTTGGACAGTATGCAGCAGGGATATTTGTATGGACGTCTTGAAGGATCTTTCAAGAAAAGATTTGATGAAGGAACTGTCTAATGGTGAGCAGAAACTGCCGGCTCTGGAGGTTATCAAGGACAACATTCAAGCCCATCTAAAGTTATTGGCGTTGGACAAATATCAAGAGTCATGCACTCAATATGTTAGCAAGGTTAGCGAAGTTTTGGCCAAAAACAACGATACTATGGTCAAAGCCCAGGAGGCCAAGAAGGCACAAATGGGATTACCTGCTGCTAAAGTTGAGGGCAATGTAGATAATAAGATGGTCGATCACTTTGCCAATTTAAGGAAACAATTAAAAATATTTGTTCAAGAAACCCAGAAGGCCAATAAGGCCCCAATATCTTCTTCGTCAACGTCGACTTCTTATCAGTCTAGAGGTTATGAACGTCGAAATTATAATGGCAATAATAATAGTAACCGCTTCCCAGGCAATGGGAGAAATGATGGGAATGGTGGTAATGGATATAGAGGTGGCTACGATGAGCCAAAGGTGTGCTCCTATTGTAATAGGAGAGGGCACAGAGCAACAGTTTGTTTTGCTCTTGATAAGGATATGGATGCTGGGCGAGTTTTATTTGATGGTAAAGTTTATAAATTTCCTGATGGTTCGGTCATCAAGCCCAGTGATGGACAGTCTCCTTCTGATTTGGTCAGAAGAAGTTTAACGGCTGAAAGGAGAGCCAGATTTGAAGAGGTGACGGATGAAGATGTTAATGCCAAGGGTGGCAAAAATGGTAATGGTAATGGTGGTAAAGCTGACAAGGGCAAGGAGAAAGAGGTCAGTAAAGCCACATTTTCTACTTCTTTTGGTGGTTTAGAGCTGGCGACGGTTGCCCAGGTGGAGGGTAGCTGTATGGCTGGCGAATACGATGTTAATGCTGCTAGAAGAGCAGCCGCTACTAAGGCGAAAAGTAGCATTCAGAGCCAATTGAGGGCTAATCCTGGCAAGGCCAATAACAAAGTGAACCCTTACTCTAAGGACAAGAATTCTAGTGCTCAAACTGCCGCCAACAAATTGAACCCTTACTCTAAGGACGAATTATATAAAATGCAGAAGGGGATTGCTGATATGGGGCCCCCTAGTTATGGCAAGTTTGATTTAAATGGTGAGCCTATGCCAGAGGATGATTCGGATTCTGAGGAGGACGTACCGTTGGAGTCTCTACCCAGACCAAGTTTTAGCGGTCCCATCCCAATGGAGGGAGTAAGAAGGACTAGCGATGGATCAGGATTAGTGCAAGAAGCTGGTGACGGAGTTAGGGTTATAGAAAGTGAAGATGGCTCGGTTGGACCTCAAGAGGTACCCAGGGCCAAGGTTGTTAAATAAAAGGTCCAGTATGAGCAGCCAGTAGTTTCTGGTCAAGCTAATGCGATGGACGCAGTTTTGAATAGGGTGAATCAACTGCAGATTCCCTTATCTTTGGGGGAGTTATTTACGATTAGTCCGGCGCTTGCTGAAAAGCAAAAGAAGCATTTGACGAGGCGTCGGGTTTCCACTGGAGAGGTGGAATATATTTGTGAAAATGCTGAAAAGTTTGGGGAAGATGTAGATACGCATTTTTCCGCTCCCCTGGGTTACCTGGTGGTAACTCTTAACGGTAAAGAAGTAAAGGCCTTCTTCGATTCAGGGTCTCAAATTAATTTAATTTCATTGGAGCAAGCGAGGAGTATAGGCTTGCCAATTAAAAGTGGAACTAGGGGAAACCTCAGAGGCATTGGAGGGCATGCAACAGAGCTGATGGGCACAGCTGAGCATGTCAGGTTAGGCATTGGTGGATCTGTTGGTAAGGTTCACTTTTATGTGGCCAGAGGAGCAGTCAAAACTGTTCTTGGTGGTCCTTTTTTGATGGATTTTGAGGCCAGGATAGGGTATCAAGCTGGCATGGGGATTAGTTTGGAGATCACTGGTGAAGATATGTGGAGGTTACATATGCGGTTAGGGCCTCCTGGAGACGAAGGTTGGGAAACACGGCCAGGGATTACTACTCTGTGCCAGTGTTGTGTTTGCACCAAGAAACGGCATATTAAACGGACCGCTTCTGGTGAATTATGTTTGTTGGAAAAGGATGAATGCACTCATTCTTTGGGGTAGCAGGGGCTGATCGCTCTAATGTTGTAATCTCTCCTCATAATGAGATCCCGGATTGCAATAGGTCAGCTCACTTGGAGATAATTCAAGTGGATTCTCAATTATTTTCTGTTAATATTACTTTGGAGTGCAAATACGTTATGGACTTTTCTATATGTTTATTGGATTTACCCTGTTTTTCTATAAAATTTAAAAATGGTGAAAAAGGCAAAATGGGCCAAATTAGGTTCGATAAAAATTGGAAGGGTAAGTTTTATGACCTCCAGCAAGAGGCTAAACTGCAATTATCTCCTTCTATTCTGAACCTCCAGAAAGAGGTTAAACTGCAATTATCTACTTCTATTCTGGACCTTCAGCAAGAGGGTAAACTGCGAAAAACTTATCAAAATCCGATTAAAAATCTCATTATAATTAAAACACAAAAAAATAATTTTTGTGAAAATTTGATTCCGGTTCTCCAGCAAGAGGATAAACTGCCAACTTTCTTTACAGGTGATTTACTGTTGGATAAGGGAAGCAAAGGTGTTGGAAAATCTGTTTATAAATTAGACAAGGGAAAGGAGAAAAGGGTAAAATTTAAAAATGAAATAAAATATTTTTCTAATTTTTCTTATTCAAATTCTGACGATGAAGAAGATTCACTTGATGAAACTTGCAATGGCAATACAAAAGTAAATTTTTTACCTAAAGTTTATTTAGATGTGGATGAAGCCAAATATAAGAAAGTAGCAAATAAAGTTTGACCTATTAATGAACCGCTACCTGCCAAATTGAATCCACCCTTTAGAAGACCAAGGTTATCAAGAGATCCTTATGAAAGTCCCTTAGTAAAGAATCCGCCTGAATTTTCTGAGACATCAAGAATCACTTTTGAGAGACTGGGTGTTGTTAATTTTGGACCTGATGGTTGGTTGTCTGGAGAAGAGAAGAAGTTGTTTTTGGATGTGATGGTCAAGCAAGAGAAGGCCATTGCTTTTGTAGAAGAGGAGAGGGGTGTGTTGAAGCATTCCTATGGGGAGCCTTACAAGATTCCTATGGTTTGTCATGAACCGTTGTGGTAGCCTAAAGTTTAGTACGGCACCTAAGTACGTAAATGGAGTTATTACGGCGTGCAAGATTGGCGTTATTATTTTTTTTTATATATAAAAGGGTTTTATTTAATTTATTTGAGTTTTAAATGTGAAGAAATTGGTCACGAGAAAATGCCTACACAAAAACAATTAATTTTATTGAGAAAACTTATTTTTACGGTCTGAAAAATTTATAAGTATCAAGTCAAGTCACTCAAGAACCTTGGGAAATTTTCCCAGAATTTTCACTATTTTTCTTATATTTTTAAATGAATTTTAAAGTTTTATAGAAATATTTACGTTTTCAGAAATTACTTAACTTCGATGAATTTTCACGGGGTAATTAGAGCTGCGCAGACTACGAAAATTAGTTTGGTATGTAAAGGGGAAGTAGCTCTATTATGTGTAATTTTTCTAGACTTTTTATTATAGTTTTAAGGTTCTAATTGAGTCCGGAAGTCCGGACGGACTCCGTTTCGACTCCGTACGGACTCCGTACGGACTCCGCTTTGACTCCGCTTCAACTCCGTACGGGCTCCGGATTGACTCTGGAAGAGCTCTGGAGGGGAAAACTTAGGCACGTGACTAGGAATACTTAAGCACTTCTCAAACTCAAAATTGAGAGGGGGGGACACATCATACAGCTTAATCTTTAACCACCACGGTCTCATTTTTTATTACTCAACAAATTAAATAAATTTGTAATACCCTTATAACTTTATATTTTTATATATAACATTTTAGAAATACTACTCAACAATTAAAATAACACTTCAAACAGGGTATCTTTAGAAAGGTCTTCGTCGCTGGGACTTGATTATTGCTGTCTCATAAAAATTCAAATTATTATAAAAACATAAAAGTCAATCTTTACAGATCTTTCACTGGTACACCTTAATTGTTGTTATCAGTATTTCTTTTCTCAACAGCCACGATCATTTAATCTCAATAAGCGTTAATTATTTTATATTTTCATTATTTTTATCAATCAGATCCATGTAGATTGGTTAGCTTAGTGATTTAGAATTCCCATTTTGTTATTTTTATTGGAAGGACGGGGTTTTCGGCTAAATCCACATATCTCCTCCGGATTCTGCTTACAGCAAGGCGACTGTAAGAGTTTACCTTACCATAGTTGGCGCCCAACGTGGGGTTCGATTTCTCTAGCTTTCTTTAAAAGACTTACTTGGATCAAGAACGTTATTAGCCTGCAAGAGGCTTATTTTCTGGAACTCTAATTGGATTTTTGTTATTGGCCTGCAAGAGGCTTGTTATTTTATCGATTGTTAAAGCTTTTCATTACTTATTGGGATGTCTTCTTCTGCTGTTGCTTCTGGATCTTCTAACCCTCTTACTCCCTCAGTTAGAATTTTTTCTTGGGATGGCCCAAAGTTTGATGGGGAGGAGGTTAAATGGTTCATTAGTAGGTATGAAGCTGCTGCTGCTGTTGATGGTGCTTCCCATGTGGATATGGTGAAGCAAGTTAGGTTTTTTATTGCTGATAGGGAGGTGGAAAAAGAGGTTATTGCTATGCAGGCATTCAAGGACAAGGATTGGGTTAAGCTTTCTAAAGCTATGGTTGATAGATGGGGTGTTAGGTTTACTATGATGGACCTCAATAAAATTGTTGGAGACTGGCAAGCAAAAGGTGGTGTTTCTTCTATGGATGACTTCAAAAAGCTCTGTGTTCAGTTTGATGAAGTGGTGGAATATCTCATACTGGTGGACGAGTTAGTGCATGAGAACCAAGCAAAAGATTTGTTTTGGACAGCATGTAGCAGGGATATTCGTATGGACGTCTTGAAGGATCTTTCAAGAAAAGATTTGATGAAGGAACTGCCTAATGGTGAGCAGAAACTGCCGGCTCTGGAGGTTATCAAGGACAACATTCAAGCCCATCTAAAGTTATTGGCGTTGGACAAATATCAAGAGTCATGCACTCAATATGTTAGCAAGCTTAGCGAAGTTTTGGCCGAAAACAACGATATTATGGTCAAATCCCAGGAGGCCAAGAAGGCTCAAATGGGATTACCTGCTGCTAAAGTTGAGGGCAATGTAGATAATAAGATGGTCGATCACTTGGCCGATTTAACAAAACAATTAAAAATATTTGTTCAAGAAACTCAGAAGGCCAATAAGGCCCCAATCGCTTCTTCATCGACGTCGACTTCTTATCAGTCCAGAGGTTATGAACGTCGAAATTATAATGGCAATAACAACGGTAACTGCTTCCCAGGCAATGGGAGAAATGGTGGGAATGGTGGTAGTAATTATAGAGGTGGCTATGATGAGCCAAAGGTGTGCTCCTATTGTAATAGGAGGGGGCACAGAGCAACAGTTTGTTTTGCTCTTGATAAGGATATGGATGCTGGGCGAGTTCTTTTTGATGGTAAAGTTTATAAATTTCCTGATGGTTCGTTCATCAAGCCCAGTGATGGACAGTCTCCTTCTGATTTGGTCAGAAGAAGTTTAACGGCTGAAAGGAGAGCCAGATTTGAAGAGGTGACGGATGAAGATGTTAATGCCAAGGGTGGCAAAAATGGTAATGGTAATGGTGGTAAAGCTGACAAGGGCAAGGAGAAAGAGGTCAGTAAAGCCACATTTTCTACTTCTTTTGGTGGTTTAGAGCTGGCAACGGTTGCCCAGGTGGAGGGTAGCTGTATGGCTGGCGAATACGATGTTAATGCTGCTAGAAGAGCAGCCGCTACTAAGGCGAAAAGTAGCATTCAGAGCCAATTGAGGGCTAATCCTGGCAAGGCCAATAACAAAGTGAACCCTTACTCTAAGGACAAGAATTCTAGTGCTCAAACTGCCGCCAACAAATTGAACCCTTACTCTAAGGACGAATTATATAAAATGCAGAAGGGGATTGCTGATATGGGGCCCCCTAGTTATGGCAAGTTTGATTTAAATGGTGAGCCTATGCCAGAGGATGATTCGGATTCTGAGGAGGACGTACTGTTGGCGTCTCTACCCAGACCAAGTTTTAGCGGTCCCATCCCAATGGAGGGAGTAAGAAGGACTAGCGATGGATCAGAATTAGTGCAAGAAGCTGGTGACGGAGTTAGGGTTATAGAAAGTGAAGATGTTATAATGGGGGGTGAAGATGGCTCGGTTGGACCTCAAGAGGTACCCAGGGCCAAGGTTGTTAAATAAAAGGTCCAGTATGAGCAGCCAGTAGTTTCTGGTCAAGCTAATGCGATGGACGCAGTTTTGAATAGGGTGAATCAACTGCAGATTCCCTTATCTTTGGGGGATTTATTTACGATTAGTCCAGCGCTTGCTGAAAAGCAAAAGAAGCATTTGACGAGGCGTCGGGTTTCCACTGGAGAGGTGGAATATATTTGTGAAAATGCTGAAAAGTTTGGGGAAGATGTAGATACACATTTTTCCGCTCCCCTGGGTTACCTGGTGGTAACTCTTAATGGTAAAGAAGTAAAGGCCTTGGTCGATTCAGGGTCTCAAATTAATTTAATTTCATTGGAGCAAGCGACGAGTATAGGCTTGCCAATTAAAAGTGGAACTGGGGGAAACCTCAGAGGCATCGGAGGGCATGCAACAGAGCTGATGGGTACAGCTGAGCATGTCAGGTTAGGCATTGGTGGATCTGTTGGTAAGGTTCACTTTTATGTGGCCAGAGGAGCAGTCAAAACTGTTCTTGGGGGTCCTTTTTTGATGGATTTTGAGGCCAGGATAGGGTATCAAGCTGGCATGGGGATTAGTTTGGAGATCACTGGTGAAGATATGCGGAGGTTACATATGCGGTTAGCGCCTCCTGGAGATGAAGGTTGGGAAACACGGCCAGGGATTACTACTGTGTGCCAGTGTTTTGTTTGCACCAAGAAGCGGCATATTAAACGGACGGCTTCTGGTGAATTATGTTTGTTGGAAAGGGATGGATGCCCTCATTTTTTGGGGTGGCAGGGGCTGATCACTCTAATGTTGTAATCTCTCCTCAGGATGAGATCTCGGATTGCAATAGGTCAGCTCACTTGGAGATAATTCAAGTGGATTCTCAATTATTTTCTGTTAATATTACTTTGGAGTGCAAATACGTTTTGGACTTTTCTATATGTTTATTGGATTTACCCGGTTTTTCTATTAAATTTAAAAATGGTGAAAAAGGCAAAATGGGCCAAATTAGGTTGGATAAAAATTGGAAGGGTATGTTTTTGGACCTCCAGCAAGAGGTTAAACCGCAATTATCACCTTCTATCACGGGCCTCCAGCAAGAGGTTAAACTGCAAGTATCTCCTTCTATTATGGACCTCCAGCAAGAGGTTAAACTGCAAGTATCTCCTTCTATTTTGGACCTCCAGCAAGAGGTTAAACTGCAATTATCTCCTTCTATTTTGGACCTCCAGCAAGAGGGTAAACTGCAAATATCACATCAAAATCCGATAAAAAATCTCAGTATAATTAAAACACAAAAAAAAAATTTTTGTGAAAATTCATTTCCGGTCCTCCAGCAAGAGGTTAAACTGCCAACTTTCTTTACGGGTGATTTACTGTTGGATAAGGGAAGCAAAGGTGTTGGAAAATCTGTTTATAAATTAGACGAGGGAAAGGAGAAAAGGGTAAAATTTAAAAATGAAATAAAATATTTTTCTAATTTTTCTTATTCTGATTCTGGCGATGAAGAAGATTCATTTGATGAAAGCTTTAATGGCGATACAAAAGAAAATGTTTTACCTCAAGAAAATTTAGATGTGGACGCAGCCAAATATAAGAAAGTAGCAAATAAAGTTTGACCTATTAATGAACCGCTACCTGCTGAATTAAATCCACCTTTGAGAAGACCAAGGTTATCAAGAGATCCTTATGAAAGTCCCTTGGTAAAGAATCCGCCTGAATTTTCTGAGACGTCAAGAATCACTTTTGAGAGACTGGGTGTTGTTAATTTTGGACCTGATGGTTGGTTGTCTGGAGAAGAGAAGAAGTTGTTGTTGGATGTGATGGTCAAGCGAGAGAAGGCCATTGCTTTTGTAGAAGAGGAGAGGGGTGTGTTGAAGCATTCCTATGGGGAGCCTTACAAGATTCCTGTGGTATGTCATGAACCGTGGCAGCAGAAACCGATTCCTATTCCGGCTGCATTGAAAGAAGCCTATATTGAAGTTGTCAGAGAACGGATATGCACTGGACTTTATGAGCAATCAACGTCAAGTTATTCTAGTACGGTATTTTGTATCAAGAAACCAAATGGCAAGCTTAGAGTTGTTCATGATCTTAGGGAATTAAATAGGGTTACAATAAAGGATGCTGGAATACCACCTAGTGCTGAGGAGTTTGTTGAAGCATTTGCAGGGAGAGTGTGTTATGGTTTGGGAGATATTATGGGTGGATATGATGAGAGAGAGTTACATCTGGACTCAAGGCCTCTCACTACATTCGATACACCACTTGGACGTTTACAGTTAACAAGATTACCTCAAGGAGCAACAAATTTGGTTGCAGTTTATCAAGCTCAGATGGCTTGGATCCTTCAAGATGAAATTCCACAATATGCTGGAATCTTTATAGATGATGGAGGAATTAAGGGACCAACAACCGACTATGATAACCAGGTGTTGGAAGAGAATCCCGGGATACACAAATTCATTTGGGAGTTTGCAATTACATTAGAAAGAATCTTGTTTCGAATTGAAGAGGCTGGGTTAACTATTTCAGGTTCAAAATTTTCATGTTGTGTGCCAGCCTTAGAAATATTAGGCCATGTGGTATGTAGAGAGGGTAGGATTATGTCCAAGAAGAAAGTTAACAAAATTCAGTCCTGGCCAAGACCCAAGAATACGACCAAAGTTAGAGGGTTTTTAGGCGTTTGCGTATATGTTAGAATGTTTATCAAGGACTTTTCTTCATTGGCAGCTCCATTGAGACGGTTAACGAGAAAGGATGCAGACTAGGAGTGGGATGAAGAGTGTGAGAAAGCGTTTGTGAAGTTGAAGGAGGTTGTAGGGAAGGATTTAGTCCTACACAAGTTGGATTATGGAAAAGAAGCTGGCAGAATTTATTTAGCAGTTGATTCAAGTCAGGTTGCAGCTGGGGCGGTTTTGTCTCAGATGGATAAAGCTGGTTACATCAGGCCAGTTAGGTATGAATCTGTAGTATTTACTGAGGTCGAATCAAGATATTCTCAACCAAAATTGGAATTATGTGGTGTGGCGAAAATACTGAAGAAACTTCAGCATATTTTGTGGGGGCAACATTTTGAGTTGCAAGTGGATGCGAAATCGTTAATCCAGATGATTAATTCCCCAAGTTTACGGAATGCACCCATGACGAGATGGGTAGCTTTTATTCAACATTTTTCATTTGATTTAGTTCATAAGCCTGGCAAAACTTTTACTATGCCAGATGGTTTATCAAGGAGACCACCCACCGAAGAAGATTCAGACTCAGAAGAGTTCGATGAAGATATACCTATTATCAAAGCCAGCACTAAAGGAGCTGAAGACTTTCCATACCTCCCCCATGAGGTTAAACTGGCAGGACTATTGTGTTTAGATTATGATGATGATGACCTCCACCAAGAGGATAAACTGGAAAATAATTTTTATGTTAATAAAGGTGTTGGAAAAGGTGTAGATAAATTCGGCAGAGAGGAGGTAGAAGAAGATGTGGTGTATGTAGAGGAAGATGGATTGGTAGTGTGGGATAGTAGTAAATTAAGGAATGGTGTATATGTTGGAGAATTAGAGAATTTAAATAAAAAGGTTGATAAAGAGAAAGAGGTATTTTCAAATACGGTTTACAAAGGATCCAAAGGTTCAGAAGAAAAACGTCAACATAGCTCGATTAAAGATTTATTTAGGGGTCAACAATTATTGGCTCATTCATGTGCAGGTGATATTGGTGATAGAGAAGTCCCTATTGATGTTATATTAATCGATTTTCAAGATGAAGTCTGGGGTTAGACTGGTTTTTATTTTTTGTTAGTCAAATATTTGTTGACTTTAGAGAGGCCAGAAGATTGTGAAGACGATGAATGGGTGGCTATCAAGAGGAAGTCATCTACGTTTTACCTATCTGGTTGACGTTTAATGAGGAGAAGGTATCCAAATCCTCAAGTAGTTATAACTCAAGAGAAGGGGAAAGAATTAGTTTTGAAATCACTGCATGAAGATCTTGGGCATAGAGGCGTTGGAGAAACGTTTAGAAGAATTTCTGATCGATTTTGGTGGCCTGGCATGAAGATGGCTGTTAAAAAGTGGGTTCAGTCATGCGAAGAATGTCAAAGACGAAGTTATTTCAGGTCAAAAGAACCTGGATGCGCGACCGGTGAATATACGCTCTTTGGAAGAGTTAGTTTAGATGCCGTTCATATAAAAGAGGGACGGTATAAATATTTAATTGTGGCCAGAGATGATTTATCTGGTTGGGTAGAGGCAGCGCCTCTTATTAATTTAACTGCCAAAAATGTGGCAGAATTTTTTTTGAATAATTGGGTGTATCGATATGGAGTGATGAAATTGGTGACGGTAGATGGAGGTCCTGAATTTGGGACAGAGTTTAAAGAGGCCGTATTAAAAGTTGGATCAAAGGTTAGGGTAGCAACCCCATATTATCCTGAAGCTGAAGGCATGGTTGAAAGAGGGCATCAAGTTATTAAGGATGCTGTAGTTAAAATGTGTGGGACAAGTGCCGAAAAGTGGAGGCACTATTTACCTTTAGTTTTATTTGCGGATTGAATCACTGCCATAAGGACGACCAGATTTTCACCTTATGAACTTGTTTTTGGACAGAAAGCAGTTTTACCGGTTGATTTAGAAGCTGAATCATATCTTGGAGTTGACTGGGACATGGTCAAAACTACTGAAGAATTATTGTGTGCAAGAATGATGCAGCTAGAAAAGAAAGAAGAATATTTAGAAAAAACATATTCGCGGATGATGAAGATCCGAAATCAATCAGTCAGATATTGGGATGAGCGGTTGGCACATCGATTAAGGAAACCTTTGAACCCAGGAGATATGGTCCTGGTGTATAATAGGAGTTTGGAAAGTCAATGGGGAATGATGTTTGCAGATAGGTGGAATGGACCGTATAAAATCAAGGAGCAAGTTTCCGGCGATTCATATGTTCTAGAAGAGTTGGATGGAGTAGTATTGAAGAAGAGGGTAGCAGCCGATCAAGTGAAACGGTTCTATCCTAGAGGCACCAGGAGTGCCGAAGTCTTCCTCCGCAATGAGGATAAACTATGACATTTATGAAATTATATGGATAACTCCGAAATGAGGATAAACTACAATTTTAATGACATTTATCAAATTTTATGACGAACTCCGAAATGAGGATAAACTACAATTTTAATGATATTGATGAAATTTTATGGATTCCTCCGCAATGAGGATAAACTATGATATCTACGAAATTTTATGGATTTCTCCCCAACGAGTATAAACTATCTTCTTTTTTTATCAAAATACTTTACTATCGTTACACTGTATATGGTCAACAAAACTGTGATGAAACTTAACGAAATGCAAGAAGACCTTCTTTGAAATTTTCAAAAACTTAAAATTCTTAAAATATGGGTGAAGATAGTGTTGGGAAATTTTTAAAAATTTATTGGAAGAAGTGTTTACAGGGGAACCTTCTTAATTTAATATTGGCAAGTGTGGGGGTAATTGATGGGCTGGCTGCTCTATACACAATTACCCCATAATGTTCGTTTCCAAAATTTTCCCTGTTTCTAGTTGAATCCTGGCTTTGTCTTTTAATTTTAGGAAGTCCACTAAGACTATAAACTGGAACGAATCAAGAGACACCGCTCTCAATGCAGGATTCAAGATTCTTTTTATTTTATTTTGTTTTTGATTTTTTATATGTTAGATTGTGATTTCTTTTCTTTAATATATATTATGAATTATTGTAAAGGTGATGCTCACTGGTGGTCTCTAATCATTTTTATAAATTGGAGGGAGCCCACCCAGTGATCATCATTATAAAAATTATCTTCTAAAAAACTTTTATTTATTTTCTTTTCTTTTCAATTTCTCAAAATTGTGTAACCACATCAAGTTGCACTTGGATGTGGGTATGATGTCGAGGGTACGGCTCATCAAATGGCCAGGGGGCATCTTTTAAAATTTTATTTTAGTACTTTTTTTATCTTTCTTTTCACATTCATTTATCTTTCTTTAAAATTAAATTTTAAATTTTATTTCAAAACTATCTATTCTAAAATCTTTTATTTTAAATTTTAAAAAAAAAAAAAAAAAAAATTAAAATTAAAAAAAAAATAAATAAATAAAAATAAAAATAAAAATAATAATAAAAATAAAAATAAAAATAAAATAAATAATAAAATAAATAATAAAAAAAAATAATAATAATAAAAAAAAAAAAAAAAAAATTAAAATTAAAATTAATTAATTAAATAAAAATTATTATTATATTTCTAAGTTTTATTTTTTTTAGTTTTCATTCTTTTTAGCTTTATTCATTTAGTTTAGACAGGAAACAGGGTCTAGGAGAACTCAATACCAATGGGATTTTACTTCAAGACATCTGTTAGTCCTCCAAGACTTTAAACTGGCTACTGTTCAAGATGTTCTTTAAGGTTTTTTACACGTATTTTGGAGCTGTTAGTCCTCCAAGACTTTAAACTGGCTAATTTTCAAGACTGTCATTAAAGATTTTATATTGGAGCTGTTAGTCCTTCAAGTCTTTAAACTGAATTTCAAGGATGTTCAAGATTTTATGGATATTCTTGGAGACGGATTTTTTAAATTTTTTTTTATCAATCAAATGTTAGGTCCACCAAGACCTTAAACTGGACTATTATCAAGTGTTGGGTCCACCATGACCTTAAACTGGATTTCTTATCGATTAAATGTTTGGTCCACCATGACTTTAAACTGGTAGTTCATTCATTGTTTAGTCCACTATGACTTTAAACTGGAAAATTAATATCTGCAGGATAATTCAACATTCATTGGACCACTATGGCCTTATACTGGATTGCTTGTTGATCAAATGTTTGGTCCACTATGACATTAAACTGGATTATCAAATTTATTCAATCTTTGGTCAAGCCTAGGCCTTACTTAGGAATATATCAAGATATTTATGCACTTAAACGATCTTTGGTCCATCAAGACCATAAACTGGCAATTGATTATATGTTTGGTCCACCAAGACTTTAAACTGGAATGTGAATCTTGTTTGGATAACTCAATTCAATCTTTTAATTTATCACTGTCCACTAAGACTCTAAACTGGTTATTCAATTATTTCTGGAATTGGGTGCTGATAGCTTTAGGAGGTTAAAATTTTAGGTGGTGATGATGCTAAGGAAATCATAATGGTTAATTAGGTGAAATTAGTGGCGCTTTAACATGGTCTAAAGTTAATATTATTATTGGAAGCCTGGCAAAAGTATTTTATGGGTTTGCTGTATAGCAAAGTTTGAAAATTGTGATGAAGGAATCAGAAGTTAGGATGGTAGTTGGATTTTAGGGAATGATTTTTTTTTAGTGCCTCATAGTTAGGCCATTTTTTTTGGTGTGAAGCTTGGAGGACCTTATGGCGAGATTGGAATCATAGAATTCGGCTCAGTGGGGGGCCCTATGAGGTTGGAATCAGGAGTATTCGGCTCATAGGAAGATCCACTCTCTCAATGCTGTGACAAGAAGGAAGACTGGTATATCGGAGTCTGAAGGGATTCAAACCTTGCTCTCAGTAGTGGAATCATCACAAGATTTATATTATTTTATTTTATGTTATATCAAGCCAGAGAAGAAAGAAAACATCATTTATGTTGAAAGTTTAAGAAGACCAAGCAAAAACAAAATTTTATCAAGTTATACTGTTAGAAAAGATAATTTCTTTGAAATTGTTCAACATCATTATCAAAGCTTTGCATTAAAATTCTTCTTTTCATGAGGTCTTCATGGTTATTAGCTGGAGTTTCTTGAAAATAGGCCAGCATTTTTCGTTTCAACTCATTAGTAAAGTCAAGAAAAAGATAGCGATGAAAATTTGGGTAATGATTGATATAGTCCGTCTTCACTCTACCAACATCATCAGTGTTGGTTATTTCGACAGCTAGAAGTTCAAATATGTTATTAAGTCATAGGTTTAGTCAATTTTGATTAAAAGTTTTTTTTAGTAAGATAAATAGGGTCTTACAATTAGAGCCAGGAAACATAGTCTCAGCAAAGTTAGTTGGGGGTACTGGCGTTATAGGATTAGGATCTTGTGAAGGCAAAATTAGGCCGGGATCCGTTGATGAAGATTGAACTTTTGAAGCTGTTTTTGATCTTATTTGTTTTAAGAAGACAGGAATTTTGGATCGCTTTTTAGAAGTTGAGGGATCAGGGAGAGCTGCTGGTCCTAAATATATGTTTGTTTTAGAAGGAACTATTGGCCGGTTGCATTTGACTTTTTTCACACGGCATAAGTCGCAAGCTGTTCTGCCAGGAAGATTAGGGTTGGACACTAAACAAGGTACCTGGTATCGAGCGCAGAGTTCACATGGAGCGAAAAGTTCTTTGGAAGACATATTGATGAAGATGAATTTTATAGTTGATTAAAGAAGATGGTGGTTGAAGGTTAAAGATGAATATTGTGTTCGACCACTTATGCAAAGTTTTAAGAATGGGGACATTCTCGATTGGAGGGAGGATGTGGTAGCCTAAAGTTTAGTACGGCACCTAAGTACGTAAATGGAGTTATTACGGCGTGCAAGATTGGCGTTATTATTTTTTTATATATATAAAAGGGCTTTATTAAATTTATTTGAGTTTTAAATATGAAGAAATTGGTCACGAGCAAATGCCTACACAAAAACAATTAATTTTACGGAGAAAACTTATTTTTACGTTCTGAAAAATTTATAAGTATCAAGTCAAGTCACTCAAGAACCTTGGGAACATTTCCCAGAATTTTTACTATTTTTCTTATATTTTTAAATGAATTTTAAAGTTTTATAGAAATATTTACGTTTTCAGAAATTACTTACCTTTGATGAATTTTCACGGGGTAATTAGAGCTGCGCAGACTACGAAAATTAGTTCGGTATGTAAAGGGGAAGTAGCTCTATTATGGGTAATTTTTCTAGATTTGTTATTATAGTTTTAAGGTTCTAACTGAGTCTGGAAGTCCGGACGGACTCCGTACGGACTCTGCTTCAACTCCGTACGGACTCCGTACGGACTCTGGATTGACTCTGGAAGAGCTCTGGAGGGGAAAACTTAGGCACGTGATTAGGAATACTTAAGCACTTCTCAAACTCGAAATTGAGAGGGGGGGACACATCATACAGCTTAATCTTTAACCACCACGGTCTCATTTTTTATTACTCAACAAATTAAATAAATTTGTAATACCCTTATAACTTTATATTTTTATATATATATATCTATTTTTGTTAAAAAAATCAAAAACATTGTTAAGCATGTTTGTTATAATAATTTTAAAATCCACTAAACATTATCAAAAGGTGGAAAAAAATGTTGAAAAAATGTTGAATTTTGTGAGCCAAAAATCAAAATTTTTTTATCATTTCCTGTTGTGCTATGACTTTATTCCACCCTTTTTATCTGATTTTTCCAGTATTAATTTGATATGATCACTAGTTTTGAAGTTAAAATTTATAAATGTTCATTATATTTTATAATATGAAAAAAAACTCAAACTTTTATTACTAAAAAATAAGATTTTGAAACTCCTTCTTTCAATCAATGATTGAAAAAATTTCAGTTTATTTGAGTAATGATTTTAAGAATAACAAAAAATTTGAAATTCAAAAGGACGTATTTTCAAGGACTATAATTATTTACTTGTGTAATGAATGAGCTACTTATCAATGATGTAAAACATCAGAAAAGTAAGTTATAGTTATAAAACTACAGATTATACTGTTTCTGGTATATATATCTTCAATAAATCTTTTAAACTTATGTTAACCTACATACCACCCAATAGAAAATCATTATATTAAAAAATGAAAAAATTCTATGATAATATCATAAAGAATAATAACCATGGATTTATATTCCATAAAAATGGTTAATAAAATTTTAAGAGAACCTAAATCAGTATTCTTTCATCAAAATATATCCTTTTTTCTTTGTAATTTATTCCAAACAAATTTTTTGAAAGTTGAATCTATATATCTAATGCCAAAACTACTATTATGTTCCCTCTTAGACTTTTTAAGCAATTATATATATATATATATATATATTATTTATCAAAAATTGAAATAAAAAATAAAAACATAATTTTATTTAACTTTAATTATTTAAATATAGAGTATTTTCAGAATGCATTGTGGTTACTTGTGAAGGTTAGAAGATTTGAAGTTGGATTGATGAGTTTTTAGAAGGTCAAATATTGTAAAATTCTTTCATAAATATTTATTTCATAGTTTCAAATGTTGAAATCTACAAACTAATGGGATTTAAAATTATATTGAGATTTAAAATCTGTTTTCTACTCAAGTAAAATAAAATAAAATGATGATATCAAAATTGAAATTAAGTTTAAACTTTTGATATGCTCTATCTTCAATTATATTGATAGTGCATCAAAAATATAATAATATTTTTTTCCTATATAGCTTTTTACATAAAATATAGTTTTATCATTTTATGCATTAAAGATTTCTTATATAAAATTAAGATCTATGTCAACTGTTTATAACTATTAATCTATATAATAAATTTTTTTAGAAGAGAAAATAACATCAGTATATACTGACTTTGAAATTATTTAATTTAAAATAGTTTACAGGTTGATAATGAAGGGTGATTTCATTTTTGAATATGAATTATAGAAATCTTATTTTGTCAATTTTAATTCTTTTTAAACTCAAATGTATCCACTACAACTTATGTAAGAATAATTATTATTTTTCTTGAAATTTACAAAAGAAAGTATGCCTATTATACAAAATAAAACTTGCTCTAATGGTGTTTTTCAATCATTACTTCCATCCATCTCAATAAAAAACACTTCAATTTGCTGATGTTTTACTTTTTGATATCCCCAAGGTTTATATCTCAGGTGTACTATTCACAAAATTATTAAAAATATATTTTTGAAATACATTATAAAATTGAAGGTGAGGGGGCATTAAATTTTAAAAAATGAAATCTAAATTCAGGATGGATAGTATTTTCTCTATTTTCACAAATGAACAATTTTTTGTTTCAATAAATCAACAAAAAAAATTTTGTTGTAAACATATTATATTAGATTTATTTTAATTTTACATACTATATTTTTAAGATTGGTGTTTAATATTTCCAGTGAAAGTTAATGTTAATGTGAATTTTAAGTAAGCTTGAAGAAATTTAATCAATAGGCATATTGGATATGTAAAATAATATTTTTCTCCAATTTTGAATCATCCTGGGCTAAAAAATATCTTGAATAAGGTTTTTGTGGGTCAATTTGGATTTAAGTAGGAGTAAGTGAGGTTTAATAAAGGGCAGATAAAAGGCTAAATTCATTACTAGTGACCTTTTTCTCAAAATAGTTATAAAATATGTATCATTCTGGAATCAAGCTTCAATGAAGTTGACTTCAAACAGAGATACTTTCTAGCAGCACAACACCATATTTAAAAAGGTGTAAAAAAACAAATATAACTCATAATATAGCAAGGTGAGGAATATACAAAATTCACATTCGAAACAAGGATTTATATTTTGAATTTGAAATTGAGAAATGGAATATTATTTTCCAATTTAAATATCTATTATTTATTTTAAAAAAATTTTTCAGTAATCAGATTGAATTTTGATGGTATTTTATTGTAGATTAATCATTTTGAGGAGCCATTTACTCAAAATTACTGGTTTTGGTTCTGATATTCCATGTGAAATTCATTACGAATCTTTTTGAAAGTGAATAATTGACATATTGGATATGAAAAAGCTTATGTTAGATCAAATTGAGCTCAAAGGGAGTTCAACTCATGATCAAATTAGTATTTTTCAACATCAAACAGTAATCAATAAAGGCTCATCTTGAGCTCAATTTGTGACAAATCTCTGACTAAATTTAAGGCCAAACAATTTCCTCCATGGTGATGATGTGTGCATAATTCAGGCATAGATTTAATGCTAAACGGAGTTCAAGCAAGGGGTATTGCTAGCAATACCCCCCCCCCTATTTTTCTGTGGTGAATTAAAATTAATTAACAATCTTGATAAAGAACATAGACTTTATAAAAAACTTGAAGAATACTTGCAGAGAAGAGAAACATTAAAAAGAGAAAGTTGAAAATCCACTTGGTATATCTCCAAGGGAGCTGACCTACTACAACCTGTGATTTCCTCATCTTGGAGAGAGGTTGTAGCACTTGGATGATCAGCCCTCATTACTCTAAAAAAGACAGAATCTCACAAGAGCCTGAGCCACACTCCAAAAATCAAGAGGCGGCACCCACTTCTTTTCTTCTCCTGAAAAAATCTATGCATTGAAACATTGATGACAAACCAGGCCTGGTTTCCCAACCATCATCTCCAGTAGATGACAACCTCATGTGAAGCGTTCTTTTGTCTTCACCAGTCAACTCCAAACTGATTCCCATGTCAAAATGGTAACCAATTCTTGCTTGAAAATCCATCAAGAATGGCCCACCCAAAACAGCTTTAACATTACATTTAGAAATGTAAAAATGAGCATTTCCGGAGGCTCCACCAACATCCAACTTCATGAATTTGGAGGTTCCCATCAACTCAGTGACATGACCACCTATACCTCTTGAATTCACACCAATACCAGTTTTGATGGAGAGACCCAAATTATTAACCTCAAACAAGGACATTAGGTTGATATAAGAACCTGAATCCACCAATTCCCAAGCCTCCCTGCCATTCAGGGTGGCTTTGACATATCCCAGAGGAGCAGAAAAATGAGTTTCCAACCCCTCTCCAAACTTTTCAGAATAATCACATATGTATTCTACCTCCCCAGAAGAAACTCTTCTTCTGGTCAACAACTTCTTTTTTCTATCATCCAACCCAGGACTGATAGCATACAATTTCCCATAAGTAAGGGAAACCTGACCCTGGTTCATCCTTTCCAGAACAGAGTCCATAACACTAGATTGGCCAAAAACTACTTGCACTCAAAGTGAGCCCTTGGCTTCACTACCTTGGTCCTAGAATTTTCCTGGTATGGTAAGGTAAACTCTTACAGTCGCCTTGCTGTAAGCAGAATCCGGAGGAGATATGTGGACTTAGCTGAAAACCCCTTCCTTCCAATAAAAATAACAAAATGGGAATTGTAAATCACTAAGCTAACCAGTCTACTTGGATCTGATTGATAAAAATAATGAAACTCTAAAAGAATTAACACTTATTGAGATTTAAATAAAAGTGGCTGTTGAGAAAAGAAATACTGATAAATACAATTAAGGTGTACCAGTGAAAGATCTGAAAAGATTGACTTTTATGTTTTTTATAATAATTTGAATTTTTATGAGACAGCAATAATCAAGTCCCAGTGATGAAGACCTTTCTAAAGATACCCTGTATGAAGTGTGATTTAAATTGTTGAGTAGTATTTCTAAATGTTATATATAAAATATAAAGTTATAAGGGTATTACAATTTATTTAATTTGTTGAGTAATAAAAAATAAGACCGTGGTGGTTAAAGATTAAGCTGTATGATCTATGATGATTGTAAGATGATGCCCAATTTCGAGTCTGAGAGGCTCTTAAGTATACCTAGTCACGTGCCTAAGTTTCCCCTCCAGAGCTCAGCCAGAGTCAATCCGGAGCCCGTACGGAGTCTGTACTGAGTCCGTCCAGACTCAATTAGAACCTTTAAAACTATAATAAAAAATCTAGAAACATTACACATACTAGAGTCACTTCCCCTTTACATTCCAAACTAATTTTCGTAGTCTGCGCAGCTGTAATCATTCCGTGAAAATTCATCAAAGTTAAGTAATTTCTAAAAATGTAAATATTTCTATAAATCTTTAAAATTCATTTAAAAATATAAGAAAAATAGTAAAAATTCTGGAAAAATTTCCCAAGGTTCTTGAGTGACTTAACTTGATACTTATAAATTTTTCAGACAGTAAAAATAAGTTTTCTCCGTAAAATAAATTGTTTTTGCGTAGGAATTTGCTTTTAACCAATTTCTTCATATTTAAAACTCAAATAAATTAAATAAAACCCTTTTATAAAAAATGATAACGCCTATCTTGTGCGCTGTAATAACTCCATTTAAGTACTTAGGTGCCATACTAAACTTTAGGCTACCACACCAGGACCAGAACCACCAAAAGATTTTGCATCAACAGAAATCAAACCACATCCCTCACCAGAACCTCCAACTCCAGCAGGCCTTGGCAATGAAGGCAAAGGAATATCCTACTCAGAGTCAGAATCCACATCCATAGGCATTGGCTCTCCATTCATTTTTAATGCACCAAAGATAGAAGGGCCAATATTAGCAATCCCCTTCTGCATCTTGTACAGCTCATTCTTGCTGTACTTTCTCCTAGATTCACCCAGACTAGGATCCCCCTTAGAAGCCTTAGGCTTTGACTGAGCCTGAGAGCTACTCTTAGGACTTTCCACCTTTCCTGCCTCTACATCATAGAAACCAGCCAAGCATTCAACACTTGAATGTCCACCACAAGAATATAATTCAAACCCACCAAAGGAAGTAGAAAAAGAGACTTTAATAAACTCCTTCCCTTTCCCCTTGACATCATCATCTTCCTTAATAGAAGACTTCCCCTGATTATGAATCTCCTCAAACCTTGGTCTCCACTGATTGAGACCATCCCTTCTCCTGACCAAATCAACAGGAGCCTTTCCCTCACTGGGCTTCACAAATTGACAATCAGGGAACTTAAACACCCTGCCATCAAACTCCAGCTTTCCCTCTGACACATCTCTGTTCAGAGCCCAACAATCATTGGACTTATTTCCCCTCCTACCACAATAAGAGCAAACCCATTGATCGCTCCTACCAGCCCAATTTTCAAAATCTCTGGGCTGAGAAGGAGCCTTATTGGCCTTATTAGCCTCTTGCACAAAAATGTGTAGCTGTTTTGTCAGGTCAGCCAACTGTTCCACCACTGGGTCCCTCTCCTGTTTAGAAACCTTCACAATATTCTTTTCCTCCTTCTTTACCCTGCTCTCCTCTTCAGCCAAAGCTCACTCACTGACTTTGCTGAAATCCTTGGCACACCCATCTTGATAGGTGCCCACCGCCAATAACTTCAAATGGGCCTCCACCACCTCCTTCACCTTATCCAAGGCAGGCAACTTCTTGTCCCAATTAGAAAGAGTCTTCATCAAGTCCTTCCTTGACAGCTCCTTTAACACATCCATCCTGACATCTCTAGCAAGGGCAGATCAAAAAACATCTTTGGCAGAATTTTCATGTGCCAGCTCCTCTACTTCCAACAAGTATTCCACCATAGGATCAAACTGTAGAAGAGACTTCCTGTAACTATTCAAGTTACTAACACCACCAAAAAACTGCCATTCACTGAAAACCTTGTTCAGATCCACCATAGTGAACCTGACAACCCATCTATCTACCATCTCCCTACACAGTAGATTCCAATCCCTCTTCTTGTGGCCAAGCATGGAAACAACCTCCTTCTCCACTGCCCTATCACCAATGAAGATGATAATTTGCTCCACCATTAATAGGTAAGAAGCACCATCCACACCAGAAGCAGTTTCATACTTCTCCAGAAACCATGTCACATCTTCACCATTAAACTTGGTACCATCCCAATTTTTAATTCTTAAAAATTCCCTAAACATCATAGCAGGAGGACCTTTCCCTACACTGACAGTCACCACAGGAATGGAAGAACCAGAAGCCATTCTTCTAGTCCAAAATCACCAGAAAGGTCCAATCAAAGACAACAGAGATTCCAAAGAACTAGCAGATCCGCACCCCCACGTTGGGCACTAGAAATGTAGACAATCCTATAGTTCTAGCTATAGGCCTTGACCAATGGAGTTGGAGTAAAACTTGAGAGAAAAACCCCTTTCCCTTTAGAAAAATAAGTGAGATTTACCTGCTACAGTAAATTGGTTCCTGTTTACCAAAAGTCCCTTTTCCAATACACTTGACTGCCTGATCAGTCAAGAAAGTAGTTTCCAGACAGAATACCAAACCAAAGAACTGAAATTTAGACTGATGTCCACACCACAGAAGCAATGATACTTGATGTTGGTTGCAAATCCACACCAGAGACAGCAATAATACTTGATATAGCTTGCAAGACTATACCAGAGAAAACAGTTTCTAACTTAAGTTAAATGAAGAACTCACTTGCAACAAACACAGCCAATTGTGGCCAGAAAACAGTGAAAACTGATTGAGGAACAAGGATATATGGTTGTATGATAATTAGAGTTGCCCCAAACTGTCTTCTTCACTATATACACACTGACTATTAACTAAGAGCCCATGCAAACCCACAAATTTGGCATTCCTGACTTCCAAATTGCATAAAACCTCCCTAGAAATGCTTATCAGCCCTCTAGCACTGAGGTGGGCAGTCTGCTTAACGCTGGGAAGACCGCCTGAAGTGGCCTGACCACCCTGAAGCCAGAAAACCACCAAAAACACCCAAAATACTTAGAAAAATCATCTACAACTACTAAAACCCTTAAAACACATAATTAAGCTATAAAAAATTTGGGACATGAAATGTAGAGAAAATTCAGCTCATTCCATCAGTACTAAGCACTTAACCCTAAGCCTTAAGGTTAGCCCATAAAACACAAAAAACAAAATTCAACAGCAATCTTTTAAAATGAAAAATGTGAAATTATTCCCTAAATACTTAAACTAAGAAAAATGACCACAAGACATAAAGTATATAGAAAGACTGGGGCTATCCAATGGTATTAACCACTTCCCGGTAGTCCCAATATTTGCTGCGTAATTTCAGAAAAACACCTAATTATTTAAACAATGCCAATTAAGGCATACCAAAACAACACCAAATAAACCAACAAAGGGCTTGGCCAATGTTGGAAGACCACAACGAGATTAATTTATACCATAATATCAGCAATAAAATAATGGTAAGGAAAAATCCATGATATTCTCATTATGAAAAGAAAAAATTATCCCTTAAACATTTGAAAACAATGATACTTATTTTATCTTTAAATATTAATATATAAGAAAAATAAAGAACAAGAAAAGGTTTTGTAGACAAATAATAGGTATAAGATAGGCTTACTTTAATTTAAAAAAAATTCTTTTTTAGGAGATGAGTTGACTAAAGAATAGAAAAATAATTTTAAATTTGAAGTTTTCTGCAATAAATTTTTACAAAAAAAATAATTCAATTTTTTAAATAATGAAAAAATAAAAGAAAGGGACATACTTATGAAGAATTTCTTACCCAAAATAATAAAAATGATTTATGATATGATAAGGTAGAGAAAAAGATCCTGAAAACTCAAAGAAATTATTAGTATATTTTTGTTTTTTTTATAAAAAATAAAAAATTTACAAGAGAGAAATAAAAAATAAGAATGCAAAACTAGTTGTGAACAGGTTTTTTTTTGAAGACAACCAGGTAAGATATAGAAAAAAGTTTGCTAGAAAATGTTATGGTAAGAAATTTTTATGTTATTTGAAGAAACAAATATGATGGAGAAAGCTGAATCCAAAAAGTTAAAGAGAAACAGATGGGGATTTCTTTCTGGGGTGATGAGTTTATTTTCTGAAAGCTCTTGTCTTTAGATTTTTGCCACTTTTATGAAACCATGCATACAGGTTCACTGATAGGTTAATGCGAATTTCTGCTAGCTGGTTCATTAACTTTTTTTCTTCATAAATTCTATGCAGCAGTTTTTATACCAATCCACATTATGAAAAAAAATTCAAAGAAATGGTGATCATGTGGCTTTAATTACACCTTATTAAATTTTTCAATTCAACCTTGCTTTATGAAATCGTAAGTTCAATAGGGGGTATCAAAGTTAGAAATCTTCCATGTCAAAATACCTCTTTTTTCCACCAAATCAACCATGACTATTTTTTAAAATATGACATATTGTGCCCCTAAAACACCTTTTTATTGACAGTTATAGTCAAATTTGTGGCTTTCATTTTGTGTTGTGAAATGCCTTTTAAATAATTAAAAATTTCTAACCTTGATACCCCCTAATATGTGTGGAAATCAAAGCCACATGCAAAGCAATTCGGTTGCCTTTTATATTTATCTAGATTCTTTTTTCAATATTAGTTTTCATTTTTCAGAAAAATATATACACGGTAAAAGAATGTATCTGCAATAAAAAATTGCCTCATTATCATCATATTTTTTGGTACACACAGGCAGATAAAATTAAATAGGGAAATTCCAAAAATTCTCATTAAAGCTGTGTAAAATAATTTATAGGCTATTAAAGAATTACATTGTAAAAATTTAAAAACTACTTACAAGATTCTGTTTTTAAGAAGGAGAAAAGACCTATCTGTGGCTCTGATCATTGAAATTATGTATAATAGTGATTTGGAAGGCAGTGAAGTACTAGCTTCCAGCTTTAGGTGTAGCTTAGTGACCCGAGCCACTTGAAGTGGCTTGGGTCACTTTCTTGTGTAATTTACATGCCAACCAGCCAGGTTTCACTGGCTGGGAAAATAAAAAATATAGCCACCAAAGTTGCTTTCAGCGACTTTTGTAGCCACTCAGATAATAATTAAAGCAGCCAGTTTAAAACTGGCTGTGTAAGTTTTAGTGGCATGCAACCAAAGTTGTGTTAAAAAACTTAGTTGCATGCAGCGAGCTTGTGAGGGGCAGCCAGGTTAAAACTGGCTGAATGTTTTTTTATTTGCAAGAAACCAAAGCCACTATCAGTGATTTTGGTTGCTTTATTAAAATATGAGGTTGGCTGACAGCTTTAAGTGTAGCTTAGTGACCTAAACCACTTGAAGTGGCTTGGGTCACTTTTTTGTGTAATTTACATGCCAACCAGCCAGGGTTTCCTGTCTGGTAAAATAAACATTATAGCCACTAAAGTCTCTTTCAGAAACTTTGGTTGCTCTTACATTTGTCTCAGGTGCACCCTTTCAGCCAGCTTAAGTGGCTGGGGTAATAAATTTTTTTTGGCCACCAAAGTTTCAAAAGCAACTTTAGTAGCCCTCATATTAGTAAACAACAGCAGCCAGTTTAAAACTGGCTGCATAAATTTAAGTCGCATGCAACCTAAGTTGTGTTAGAAAACTTTGGTTGCATGCAGAGAGTTGTGAGGTGCAGCCATTTTTAAACTGGCTGCAGGTATGTAAACAATGAGCAATCAAAGTCACTATCAGTGTTTTTGATTGCTCATCTAAATATCAGAGATCTTGCAGCCAGTAAAAAACTTGCTGCCAAAATTTAGAAATATGAAATATGTGACTCAAGACACTTTCAGTGACTTGGTTTAATTTAAAAAAAAATAAAAGTGCAACAAATCAGACTATCCTGACTGATAGAAAAAAATTAAAGTATTCAAATTTTTCTTGGAGTAACTTTAGTTTATGCAATTAAAAAAATTACACTTGCAGCCAGAATGAGCTGGCTTGTATTTTTAAAAATTATTTTTGGCAACCAAAATGACTTCTTTCCACTATTTTTTCTTAATTTTGAATGTTTTTAGAACATTTTATCTTGCATATATATAGGTATTTACACACCAACTCATTGGAGGTGAAGAATATACTTATACTTTTTATTAAGTATTTAAATAATTTACACAAAATTTAAAATAATATCTATCTTCTATAGAATGAATAAAATCCTCTCCACCATCCCACTTTGCATGTCTCCACACCCCTCCTTGATAAGTTCTCCTTTGTTTTTTTTTCTTTCATTTTTTTTCTCAACCTCAATCACCACCTCCTCTCCACGATGTTAACTCATCCACCCCCACACCTTCACATTTAACCTCTTTTATGGTAAGCTTATTCATTTTTTTTAAATCCAGACATTGTTTTCACATTGCTCACCTTGATTTTTATCTCTCACCTCCACACTTAACTCTTAACACCTGCCATAGCCACCTTTGGCCACCTCCACACCCACCATCCCCCTGCCTCACCTTGCCCACCCATGCACTCACTAATCTCACCTTTCCCTTTTCTCTCACCATTTGACTGACCAAACACCCCACCTTCAACTTAGGAGCAATCTGAGTCATTTCAATACTCTACACAGGCTAACCAAGTTATGTATCTCTTACTTTTTTTAGTTATTTTTGTTATGCCTCTCACTTACACACCTCCACACTCCAGACCCTTGGCTTCACCCCACCACCCCTCACCCCTCAATTTCCTCATTCTTGGTAAGTCTTCTATTTCATTTTTTTTATTACTTTCCCCCTCCCACCACTCCTTGCTCACCTTGCTTCCCTCCACCCCTCCACCCCTCCACCCTTCCACCCCTCCACCCCTCCACCCCTCCATCCCTCCACCCCTCCACCCCTCCACCTCTCTACCACTCCGCCCCTCCACCCTTCCACCCCTCCACCCCTCCACCCCTCCATCTCCACCCCCTACCACATCACCTCCACCCAACCTACACCTCCACCACCTCAGCCACCTCCACCCAACCACCTCCACCACATCCACCTCCACCACCTCCACCACCTCCACATTCCATTCCCTTCAGAAATCCCCTCCACCACCTCCACCTCAACCTTCTCCACCCAACCACCTCAACCACCTGCACCTCAACCCAATCTAACAACCCCCTCCACCTGCACCTCAACCCCATCCAACAACTCCATCCACCCAACCTCCTCCACCTCCACCTCAACCCCATCCAACAACCCCCTCCACTGCCTCCACCTGACCACCTCCACCACCTCCAAGCTCCACCCGCCTCCCACATCTATGGTAAGTTATTTCTTACATTTTTTTCACCTTTCTCACCACATGCTCCTCCACCTCCACCCACCCTCACCTCCCCAACCACTTTGGCCACCTCCAACTGTATCACCCACCCCACAACTACCTCCTCCCACAACCACACCCTCCACCTCACTCACTAACCCACTTGCCCATCTCCCGGTAGATCCACCTTTATGGTAAGTATTTTCCTCTGTATTTTTTATTTTACTTTTTTTTTCATCTCACTCACCTTGCTCCCCTCCACCTCTTCACCTTGCACCCATTTCCCCCAACTTTTTCACCCACTCACCTTTCCCACCTTGCCCACATTTCCCACCTCCCACATTGACTACCCCCACTCAACCCATGTCCACCTCACTCTCCTCTTTGCTTTCCTCCACCCCTACCCACCCACCTTGCTCCCCTCCACCCTCACTTTTCCACCTTGCTCCCCTCATAACCCATCACACACCACTGCACCCACCAACCTCACAACCTTTGACCCTCACTTCTCCATCTTACGCTCCTCAACACCTACCCACCCACCTTACCCCTTCTGACTCCAACTCCACCTCCCCACCACCCACCTTTTCCCACTCATCCCACCCACCCTCATCCACCCCACCAATCCACCTTGCATCTGTCCACCCTCACCCATCCACCTCACTCTCCTTCAACCCCACCCACCCACCTCACCCCCCTCTAACTCCAACTCCCCCTCTTCACCACCCACCTTTGCCCACCTCCACCTCAACCACTCCACCATCACCTCACTATCAACCACCACTACCCAACCAACTCCAACTTTTCCCACCCCCACTATGCCCACAAAACTAATTTGTAATTTAACATAGTAGAGAAATAAAGGTCAGAATTTTTGGGAATTGTAAGTGTTATTTAAAGTCAAAAATTATTCCTTTCTTTTGCATTCACTACATTGCCTGCTCATTTTCACTTGAAGCATTAATAACAGCTACAAAATGACTTCTTTGGTGATGAGTGACCAACAAGTTTGAGATGATTTTTCAAAGGAAAAGTCCTCAAGCAATAAATAATAGTTAATATTGTTCCAGATCTGAACAAGTGAGTTTTGAAAAGAAAGAAAAGTAGGAGTTACCATGAGATACCTAAGAATGGTAGGACTGCAACAAAAGTTGATTGAAAAGTAAGCAAGATTGACAATAAGGATTTTAGAGTGTCTTTGCAGGTTGATAATAGGGTCTGACTGAGCTTCACCATTCAGCTATGCACCCAAACCAAGTAAATATGGTTTGAGAATGAGGGAATCGAAGTATGTGTCCCAGTAAACAAAACCAATGGTACCCATATATCTTGATAGGGATTATGGATGGAAAAAAGTGCCATAGAAATTAATATATAAAGGTGGATGCTTCTGTCAAGCACAAAAGTTGAAACCTCTTCTTTATACTCACAAACGTATTTGGAGAGAATGTTGGACAAAAAATGCAATAAATTCAGTTTAATAGACAAGATTTATTGGTTTTAAAGAATCTTGAGTGCTAGAAAACTGACTTAAAAGACATTAAATTCCAACATTTTTGGCATTTTGATCAAGCTATTACTTATTTTATAGGTTGAACTGAAATGATTGATAATCAAACATGATATAAATATTTAAAGTATAGCATATTAAACTAAAAATATTTCTGATTTCACTCAAATCCTCAAAAAAATGGAATTTTAAAAAATACTTCCAGAAATTCTGATTACACACAAGTGCACACACAATTCAGATTCCAGATACAAATCCTTTAAATTCAGATTTCAAAAAAAATGTATGCCCTGAAATCCATCCTCTCCCCCTATATATTCTCATATGGAAAATATTGAAAAAAACTATAATCAACATGAAATTAAAGGAAAATTGAAACACTATATGCAATTTATGCACAGTTCTCACTCCATATAAGACATTCAGAAAATTGTGAATTCCTAATTAAATTCCATTTTATGCAGATCCCACATGAATCACCTATAAATTATTGATTCATCTGAAAGTTGGCAGAATATATGGGCACCACATATAAACCCCAAGAAAATTGGATTACACATCTATTACTTGAAAAATTCTGATTTCCCATACACACAAACTTATTTCTGAATCAACACAAAGCTCACAAGATTCTGTTTTTTCAAAATACTCCCACATATTCTGATTCTACACAAAGGCACACAAAATTCTGAATCCATATAAAAATCCATAAAATTCTGACTCCAGACACAAGTCCCTGAAACTCTGATTCCACTAAAAACCCATGCTTCCCATGGGTCACATATGCTTTTAAAATCAATAATAGGGGGTATCAAAGTTGAAAATCTTTCATTTCAAAATACCTCTTTTCTCCACCGATTCAACCATGATTATTTTTTAAAATATGCCATATTGTGCCCACAAAACACCTTTTTACTGAGAATTAATATTGAGTTTGTGGCTTTCTTTTTGTGTTGTGAAATACCTTTCAAAGAATTACAAATTTCTAACTTTGATACCCCCTAATATTTTTATCATCATATTTATTTATAATTCAGTTGATAATTTGAGTAAAACAAATAAAAAGCTTATTATTTTTAAGGAGAATTAACTTGTAAATATTTTAAAATCCTATCTTCAAATTGCTTTACATCATCTCAAAAATAAAATTATTCAGCATTAATTTTTGGATGAATTCATTTGTAATAAAGTTAATTCTAAAATTATTTTTTAGAACTCTTCACAGCTAAATTAAGGATTTTATGGAGATAGAAATATATAATAGTGATCTGTAGAAATAAATAATAATATTGGATCATCTTTAGAATTAAGATTTTTTGACTTTTCCATAAATAAATTTAAAAGGGAGATAATCTTATTTCATATTTTTGCTGCAAGACTCATCTAAACTTTTTATATTATTTTTGACATCAAGAATATGCACAGAACTCAATAGAAAAGTTATTGATAGGGGGTATCAAGGTTAGAACATGAATTGTCAGCTAGGAATGAAAAAGCCAGCAAAATTCAATAATCCAGTATTATTACTGAAACACTCTTTATATGGCCTAAAACAAGTGTCTTGTTGTTGGTATACTAATTTATTAAAGTTCTTCCATTCAGTAAACTTTTAACCTTCTTTAGCTGATCCATGTCTTTTTATTCATGAAAGTGAAACAAATCTATGTTTTGTTCATTTTCATGTGGATAATCTTTCAATTTTTAGAAGAGATATAATGTGGTTCAAAGATGTGATCAACTCATATTTTGAAATGGAGGATCTTGGAGATGCAAAATTTATTCTTGGGATGAGGATTACTAGAGATAGGAATGAAAAAAACCTTATCACTTTGGCAAGACCAAGAAATCAGAGACCTTTTAAAGTCCTAAAATATGGGAGAATTGAAATCAATTTCTACACCAATGATGATTAATACTCAACTTGAAGAAGCAACTGATTAATAAATTAAATCTTTCTCAAAATTAAATATCAATTATTGTTGACCAGCTAGACGTCTTAATTATATTACACAAGCAACTTTTCTTGATATTTATTTTGCCAACAGTCAATTATCCCAGCATCTCAATGCACCTGGAATAAATCACTGGATTGCATTCAAAAGAGTTTTACATTACTTAAAAGGCACTTTGAAAAAATTGTTTGTTTTTCATAGCTATGATTCTTTTTCAAATATTGGAAATTATAGCTATTCAATGCCTGAAGGGTTTGCCGATGCTGATTGGGCCTGTTGTAAATAATCATGTCACTACTAATGAATATATATTTATGATCAATGGAACTGCTTTTAGTTGGCATTGCAAGAAGCAACCTACTGTTGCTTTAAGTACATCAGAAGCTGAAAGCAAAGCAACTGTTTATGCAAGCCAAGAGGCAATTTGTATGCAAAATATTTTAATTGATCTAGGTTATAATCATAAAACTTAATTGAAATTATACTCAGATAATCAAGGTAGTATTGCACTCTGTAAAAATCCACTCTTTAATTCAAGAACAAAACACATCACACCAGCAAAAAAACATGGGCACCTGATAGCAGGTGCCAATCCCTATCTTTGACTTAACACAAATTCTGCTTAGCTGTAATTCTTCCAGAAAGACTGTGCGCTGAACCATGAGCACACTAGCTTGTGCAACATCAAAACATATTTACTCTTAAATCAAAACTGAATATAGGGATAGGCAACTGCTAGCAGGTGCCACTTGATTTTTTGCGGTGTCAAAATCCAATTCCATTGGATCAGAGAGCAAGTTTTAGCTGGAAAAATTCACCTTCAATATGTTCCTACCACTGATTTGGTGGCAGAAATTTTCACCAAATCACTCAGTAAAGAAAAAAAATTTTTATCAGTAAAAAGATTTGTTTAATGGATAGGATTGAAAGCAAGGAGGGGTATGAAGATATGTGGTTACTGTATGCTTTTCTGATTCTTCTCTAACATTCTTTTTACTTAAATTGTGTGATTACATAGTCATTGCATGTTCAGCATGTTATTTTTATCTCATTTTTCTACTTTTTTAGTTCTAACTATGGTATCTTTATTGTGCTGTGCAATCATATCCATAATTATAATGACCAAGGTCTAGTATTTAAATATATATGTTCATTGTTTATTTTCTTTCATCTCTGTTCTCAATCATTAATTATTTTATATACCTTTATAGGTAAAGTAGTGATTGTTGATTGTATAGTTTATCATACTAATATTTATTTATTTCACATGTTAAATATGTAATTAGGTACAAGTGACAGAGATTCATATAGGACTTGTAGCATTACATATAGAACACTGTTATTTATTTAAAAGGCTAGATATAATTATGAAATATAATGATCTTTTTTCTTTCTCATTTATAATCTTATATACCTTTATAGGTACAAGTGAAAGATATTCATATAGGACTTGGAGCATTACTGATAGAATGCTGTTATTAATTTAAAAGGTAAAAGTAGCAGATATTATTATAGGACTTGGAGCGTTACTGATAGAATTCTGTTATTTACTTAAAAGGTCTCCAGTATCAAATTTTACACCCTTATAATAATTCAACTAATAAGTTAAATGGACTCAAGGACAGAAGGAAACGAGAAAGAGGGGAAAGAGAAGTATTTTGCCTGTTAATAATTCAAGTAATAAGTTAATTGAACTCAATCACAGAAGGACACCACAAATAGGGACTTGGGAGAATTAGGAACAAGAGAAATTTAAGAGAGAAAAGTGAGAATAAGAATAAGAATATGGAATTGTTATAAATAATTTTTAAGGAAGGAAAAGATTGGGTAAAATCTCTGTGGAAGAGCACACATATTTTACCTGTGAATTATTCAAGTAATAAGTTAATTGAAATCAAGGACAGAAGGACACGGAACAGAGGAATTGGGAAAATTAGGGGCCAGAGAAATCTAAGAGAGAAAAGTGAAAATAAGAATAAGAATACGAATTTTTTATAAATAATGTTTAAAGAAAGGAAAATATTGGATGGAGGACTTTTGATGGAGTCTCCATCCTTATAGATAATGATGATATAATCAAGGTAGGTTAAAGTAAAAGAACAAGTACTGTATTGATATATATAAATCATGTAGTAAAAATAAAGTTATGGAAATAGAATCTGTATTAAATAGTAGATGGAAGTGAGTAGTATAACAGTCTATATCAACAAATAGGACTTACTGATTATGAAAATATGTAAATAATTATTTAAAGACATAGGTTAGTGAGGATGGCAAACAAAAGAATTGAGTTTAACAATAGATAATAGGCTATGCTTATGTAGAGGATTGAGATTAAAAAAGGGTGGGTAGATGAGTAAAGAAAAGTCAACAACATATTAGATGCGTGGAAACTATTCTGATACTAGCTATAATCGATTCTGATATTAGCTTAGTATTCTTTGGTTTTAGAGTTACATATTGATGAGGTAATAAGATAGAAAAATTATGAGAGATTAGAATACATATGAGTTGTTTAGATGATTTTTAAGATCAACAGAAGTTAGAGATAAGAGAAAACGTAGAAAACTCACCCAACATATGAAAAAATATATATTGATATTAAGCTTAGAGATCTCAAATGTTAACATTCTGATGTTTATGATGATGATAATAATAATTTTGAATATCTCAGTTGTTGTGCATTTATTCTTTACCTCCGATATACAGTTTTTATTTATTTTCTTAAAATTTTATAATATAAAAGCTTAATCCATGAGTAAATTTTTAAAACTACAGCTTAACGCAGTTTAAATTTGTTTTTAGACAGAATATTGTGCGAGTTGAAATTTTTTTCTTTCAAAGATTCATATTCTTGAAAATTCCATAACCTTTAAACAAGATACTTCTTCCCGCCTTTCTTTTTTTTCACTTTTTTATTTTTTTTGAAAATGATATGCAAGCGTTGCATTTAATGCTCTTATTATAATAGAAGACCTATCATTATTTCTTCCCTTTTTGTGCGCCATGTTGTTGTTGTTGTTTTCAGCTCAAGATGTAAGCTTGTCCAGCCGTTGAAACCGGGGTCTTTTTTTTTTCCCTTCAGTTCGCTTGAAATTTTTATTGCCAATTTTTTTTTCTATTTTTTTTTTGTTTCTTGTTTTTAGAGGGAAGAGGGAACAGTTTTTTTTTTTTATTTTTTTTATTTTTTTTTTGACAGAGAAGAGAGTGTAGTGATAATTTATTATCAGTAAAGGATATGTGAGGTGAATGAATTGTTTTTTTTCAATACTCATCTTTTCGGGGGGGTTTTTTTTAATATTTTTTTTAGCTTAAAGTATATGTATTTACGAATGTTCATACAGGACCGAACTTGCTTGAAAGAGCGCGTAAACAGAGAATGATTCTGCGCTATCTCATATGATGTTCCCAAATCCCAGATCCTTTGTTGTATCTCCATGGCAGAGCATGATTAAGCGCAACATCTACCCTCTCTACCTTGTAATTTATTTATTTATATATCTCGCAAAGTCTCCCATTTGAGCATCTTTCACTATCAACTCATTTCAATAAAACAAATTTAAAACCTAATTCACTGCTATATTCACCATCTTCGATTAAAGCAAATAATAACAAAAAGTATCATGCCTGCGCATCGACGAAAGCAACATGAGAGAAACCGACCTGTTAAATTACAAATGACTTCTCGTGCCTTGATGAACGATGTTAGAGCAATCCTTGATGCTTTCGAACGCCTCAACAATAGTACAATTTGCACGCTATATATGCATTCAAGACTAAATCATATGTGCAGGGATATCATAAACCTGGCAAAGAGTCGAGACTTGAACTATGCGGTAAGTTTAAAGTGATATCTTTTTCATTCACTATGTGGGTTACTTGAATACTGATTGCTATTTTCTTCTAATAACAGAGAACGCATAAGTTAGAACAAATACGCATTGAGTTTCGCAAACGGTGATGACGGGTATTCAAGATATTTTTACTGAAGTTCAGAGAGGAAATATTAGAGACTTAAAATACTTATTTTTATTTAGAGATTTTGTATCATTTCTAATTATTAACTCTGTGCTGCATTTCAACACGATTTTTTTTCACTATTTTTGTAATAAGGACTCAAAATTGTTGGATAAAACCTTTGTTCAGGAGTCAATGAATCCCAATCAGTATCACGATGGATTCAGTGGCGACAATTATATCCTAACCAACCTGTATGCCAATAGTGAGAGGCAAAATAAAGAATATTGTATTGCTTTTGAATAAGTAATAATTCTAGATGATCAAAAAGAAATAATGAGATCGATGATAAATTAATTCTAACCTTTGTTCAGGAGTCAATGAATCCCAAATAGTATCACGATGGATTCAGTGGCGACAATTATATCCTAACCAACCTGACAAAGAACAAGAAATATTAATACGGCTAATATATGAACAAGCTAATACTAATAATGCTATACCTGTAATGCCAATAGTGAGAGGCAAAATAAAGAATATTATATTGCTTTTGAATAAGTAATAATTCTAGATGATCAAAAAGAAATAATGAGATCAATGGGCAAACTAACAAGTGGAACATGGTATATAACTAAAAGTAATGACAGCTCCATCAATCTCTTACATAATCACTAGAACTGTTACCAACAGGATCATTGACGTGTGGTGAGTTACTCAATGTAGTAGGAGACATTCTTGGCTGACCAAAAGAGTGATGTGGCTTTAGAATATCAATGATGAAGTAGGAAGCGTTTTTATTTCTGACACCCTCTCTCGTTGAGTAATTCATTGTTGATTTTTATGAAATTTAAATGTTTGCGTAGCTTCACTCTCTAAACAGCCTTGGTTAACATATCAGCTGGCATATCTTCTGTAGGGTGATATTTTAATGTGAACTTTTTGTTTGCAACTTGTTTGCGAATCCAGTGGATTTGTATGTCAATGTGCTCGGTGCGCAAATGGTAGATAGGGTTGTTAGCCAGAGACATGCCTTGTTGATTGTCGGAATGCAGTAGTATTGATCTGTTGAGATTCAATGATGATAAATTGAATTCGGAAAGTAAATTTTTAATCCAAATGGCTTCCTTCCATGACTCTGTAAGGGATTTATATTCTCCTTCAGTAACGCTTAATGATACAGTGCTTTGTTTTTTAGTGCGCCAACTGACAGCGCTACCGTTGTGGCATTCAAAATCTGGGTAGGCTACTTAGGTGAAAATTTGATTGGACCTTGGTTGGAAGAAAATCATGGTGTTAGCAGGTGTTAATTTGGTTGAAGGGAGTTAGCTGGATTTTTTTTGGGAGGATTTATGGTGATTTTTTCTGGAGGATTTATCACAGGGGGGAAAAAATGAGGACTTGTAGGCGAGTCGTTTTTCAGGTTTCCTGGAGTAATCTGTGGAGTAATCTCTTGATGCTAAATTTGATGTCTAGATATAGGTGTATAATTTGTTATCAATATCTGATAATTTATGGGAAATCTCTACAACCAAAATTTTTTTCTTGGATGCAGATTTTGGAATGGAAAAATCTTTGAAACTCTAAAAAACAGATATCATCAAATTTCAGACAAGTTCAAATAATATTCTGCACTTTCTTCATGAAAAACACAAATTATTTCTATCAAAAGACCAATAACAGGAAAAAGTGCCATGCTATGATTTATTAGAAAAAAAAGTCAAATATTATAACCTGTCATAATGCATTTTGCACTATTATTATTTTTTCATTAAACAAATGGATTACATATATTAAGGTAGAGATTCTTGTGCACTGAATTGACTATATCTGAGCCATAAAAATGACCATGTCCACATCTTTTCTAAAGTTTATTTGGTGTTAAGTAATATTTGAAGGGTTTTCAAATTGCAAACTAGCAAGCATAATCCAAGAGCTATTTTATAATTTTGATCAAGATTAATTTTCTTATTCTAATCAAGACAATTTGCCTTCAGCTAATGTCAAAAGGTTAGAAATTTTTTATGTTTCCTCAGTCAAACGATAGTATCAATTTTTTGATATCATTATTTCTCCTACTTCAGAAGTTTTTTCTTTTTTGTTTTGTTTTGTTTTGTAAGATTAATAATAAAACTGAAAAGTGTTTGCACTTTTAATATAGATATAGATTAGTCTTTATCATTATTAATATGAAACTCAAAATTCATGTTAGGAATTTTATTTTTTATGATTTATTTTTCCTTTTTTCACTTATAATATATGAAATATAACAATTTTTTTAAAAAAAGCATTTCTTCCACAAACAGATTACAGAAACATCAGAAGCTCAGAAAAAAATTTCCAAAATATAAAATATCAAAAGCAGAAATGATTTTGATATGGAAATTGATGCACTATTTCATATAAAGACTAAAGGCTTTGAAATAAGAACAATTCTTCCTCTTCTTCATAGATGCTCCTATTATAGACTTTTTATTTGATCTAAACTTTTTTTTCATATCACTCTCCTTAGTGCTTGGATATTTCTCCTCTTTATTACCTCACTCAGACCTGGAAAAAATAATCATATTTTTTTCACCTTTCTCTCAGCAATAATTCTTCTAAGCTTCAACTATTTTTGAAATTACATAGCTATTTTTTATTTTTTTTATTTTTTGTAAATCATTCATGTTTACCCATCAGGCTATGTTTTCAACTGGTTAATTTTTTTTGAAGTTAAAATATATTTCAGATTTAGATTAGGAAATAACTTAATTTTACATATATTTGTTTTTCTGATAAATCAAATTTTAATAAAATAGCTCTTGAAAATTCAAGCGTAGCTAAATACTCTGAATAAAGCTCCAGTAAAATTTTGTACAAAATTTTGAGCTATATTTTCTTATCATTAGATTTTACAACTACAAAAAATTGATTTTGGCTCACATAATCAGGTTTTTTTTATTGAAAAATTTAAATGTATTATTTATTTTGAAGAATTAACAAAATTAAAGATCACATCAGTAAAATCTTATGAAACCTACACCAGGTAGATTTTGACTTTTACAGAAAAGTAGAAAATGAAAAAAAAATCTATTATGGTTTACAACTATGTAATGCTCTTATGATCAATTCTACTTTTTTAAATAGGAAATTTCAATTTTACATGGAATATTATTGTAAAAAGATTTATGTAGATGTACTATTGATGATGTAGTGGGTTTAAAAATATCATGGGGACAAAAACAATTCAACTGCTTGTTCAAATTACAAAGATAAAATTTTTAACAATTTGGAAAAAAATAGTGAATCACTAGTGACAGTGAAAGGAGTGATAATGATGGTTGTGAAATAAAATTTGAATTTTTAGGGCTGGGAAAGATATTTGAGGCTGTGAAAAACAATAGAGGCTGTGAAAGAAAATTGTGGAAGACTGAAAAAATTTAATTTAAAAATTCTAAAAAATTTAACAAAATAATGGAGAGCAATTTTAACCCACCATAGATTATATAGTGGAATATAGATATAAAAAAAATTAAGAGATGGGGAGAAAATGATTGTAAATAGAGAATGGAAAATGATTGGAGCCTAATGAGGGATGATTGAGATAGTAAAAGAAATTGTATATTGGTGATATCCATGTTTGTATTTCTTCAAACTAATGTCTCTAGCCCTTGTATATACTATATATCCATCTTTTTCAAAAAATAAAAAACAAAATTTTAAATAGCACATTTCCAATGCAGTAAAAATTATTCAAATATCACTAAAATAAAAAAATCATCTTTTCAGATATTATATTTGCTTAGGAGTTAACATAATCTCACTACCAGAACATTAATACTCAATAACTTCAGCTAACTCCTTCAAATCAATATCACTATTATTATCTAAACACAATTTTTCTATTACACTGAGTTTGCTATAATATTCATCATCAACATAAGCTTTAGAAATACCATTGGGAAGAGGTCTATCATCACTTTCATATTTAATGGGACAATTGCTAGGCCCGGCTTCAGGTTGATTTCCCTCAGTTGTTGGTGGTAAAACTTGTTTTAGAGGAAGAGTGACCTTGGCCCTCACAGAAGCTTTGGCTGTTGATGATTTTTCTTTCATAATTGATTTCTTGACCCGGCCTTCATTGAGTGAATCTAAACATCGGACAAGTGCTGGACTTTGCCAAGGAATTATTCTCTTAGTGTGAGTTCCACTAGCACTTACCTCTGTGTCTGAATGAAGCTCAGCATCTTTGAAAAGCCCAGCCTTATCAGGAACCAAGAATGAAGCAGCAATCTCAATTCAATGGTCACACAACTATATAAGTCAAGAATCAATTTTTTATATACTACTGTGATAAAGTAGTTCACTTACCTCTCTTCTCATTTAAGCAGTCCGGTGTTTCACACTTTTTATCTTCTGCACTTGGGCAAGATCAGAATCAGATTGTTTTTTTTGGCTTTATCCCTGAAAATTTTGGCCTGTCCAGATATCAATCGCTGAAGAATGCTTAAAACTGCTTCATTACTGACAATGTCTTGAGAAATCGGAAAATTTTGGAAACCTTTGCCCTGATAACAAGCCTTCCATCCAGAGACAATTTGAGTGAGGATGGTTGAGTTTCAATAATCATCATCACTTTTTCCCTGGTCATACAAGAAGCAAGAGATCCCAGTTTGAGCCAATTTAGCTTCAGCTTGACGTTTCCAAACAACTTTGATGCTCTGGCCTGGTGGAAGGGGGTAGTTAGAAGTGGGTGTAAAGGTAGGATTTTTGAAGGTAGAAACAAGCGGATCAAGTTCGGATTTGATAATAATTTTTTTTGAGCAAAATCCAGGCTAGGATGGGGCTTATTTCAAATCTCTTGAATCATTTTTTCCCTTTTCTGGTGCAGGCTTCTCCATTTGTTGACTAGCCCTGGTTCAGGGCAAGGCGGAAATTTTTGCTTTGAGGGGTCAAAGCCTAAAAGAAATCTTGCAAACATGATGACAGATTTTCCTAAGGGAGAGGATGCAGATGGAATTTGATTCTTTTTGGCTAAAGAAGTGACTTTTCTCCTGGAGGAATTTTCAGACTTTCTCTTCTTTGCCTGTGATTCTTTGTGCTGATGCCATTGAATATAAGACTCCGGATCCAAAGCTGATTCCACTGTAAATTCAATTAATAAAGATAAAATGAAACAATAAATATATGAATTTGTACTTACCATCATCATCACCAGATGAACCTTGAAGAAAATCCTTGATGTTCCTTTTTTCTTTTTCTGGTTAAATAAAAATCATTTGAAATAAGCAAATGAAAATTTTGGATTCCCCATTTACTTACCTGCTACAACCACCACAAAATGGATTTGAAAAAAATAAATATTGATGAAATTGTGAGTATAAAACATGTAATATCATGTTGTTATAAGGTAGAGTTATTTATCTGCAGAAGGGTTACTTCTTTCACTCTCTCCAGGTTCAGGATTGGGTTCTTGTGATTTCTCATGCAAGGGTGAAGCAGGTGGGGGTTCCGGAATCTCCTCTTCTTGTCTATTTGGTGATGCATGTGATGATTTGGGTTGGGGGGAATTGTCTCTACTATCTCTTGGAGAATCAACCATTGGAACTTTTTTTCCTTTGAGTACAAGAGTTGAGATCACAAACATGAAAAATAATTACCATCTGTACTGATGTCCATTTTCGAGGATAACTTGGCTTAGTAAAAAAAAAGATTTGATACTCTTGAAGGTAGATGTTGAATGTGGTTGTTATTAGGAAATAAGGCAAGTTTTGAAATATCATAGAAACTTCTTAGAACAAAATAATTATAATATGCATTATTCATTATATCTGACAAGAAGAAATAAATTTATAGTAAGAATTTTAAAACATCCATAATAAGATAGCCATTAGGTAAAAAAAATTTCAATTGATTCTTTCTGGTCAAAAATATGAACTTTTACTCAATATTATTAATTTGTAAAATATATTTCACTCTTCCATGGAAATGGAAATTAGTAATTCATAGACATCAATTGATCTTTTTATAAAATATATTAAGATGGAAAAAAATTTAGATTCACGCAAGTAAACATGAAAAAGATAATCAGATCATATTTATTTAAAAAAATAAAGCAATGTATTTACAAGCTTATACTAGGAGGCTGATCTTTTTCCCCCCTTCCCAATCCATGGAAGTTCCTGGTTTTTAGTATCTACAGACCATTTCTCTAAAAAATCTAAAACAATAGCCATTGAAATGTCTTCAATACTCATACTAAACTCATTGAAAAAATTGTCAGAACCCAGACAGGTAAAAATAATATCAACAAATTATTTATGTGTCCTGGGCCACTTGAATCTATCCCTGTTTTTGTGACTCTTCTTGAGCCAATTGGTGACCTCAATCAGCTCAGCACAAAAAACATATTTTGCCTTCCTGATATCATCCTTGCACAAAAACAAACCTCTTACCTCACCAGCCAAGAAAAAAGCTAGATAAGAATAGTTTTTATCTTGGTTTTCTGACTGAAGTTCTGTGTTTGTTTTTGATTTAACCAAAGTATCCCCAGTTTTTTCTTCCAACAAAAAGTCAGGTTTTTTGGAGTATCCCTTCAATATAGTCAAACATTGAAGCATAACAAGGATTTGGTCATGAAGAAGAGTGAGATGTCCAATAGAAACCTTCTTAATAGTTGACAGTGCATCTGATTTCTCTTCATTGTTGACATCTTTCTGTATCTTCAAGCTCTCCAAGTATGAGATAGCATCTAGGACACTATCTTCAGTGCTGCCAGTCTGAAAAGTTTCTCTTGAAGAATTCAATTGGGGTCCGGATAAACTGATTGCTTCCATTATAAGATGAGCCCAAGAATTCTTCTGACCCTTGGATGGCTCATTTAGCTGGAGAAGAGCAGTAAATAAGTAGGTTGAATTCTTGAATTTACTGTTGATAAAGCCTGTATGGAAGATGTCACGTCAATACCATAGTTCAGATTCTGAGGGAAGGAGGTAAGAAGGTTCTGTAAAAAATGTCAACCACTGCTATTATAATTCAGATGAAAATATGAAATAACATACCTAAAGTCAAAACCTGCTGAAGCCATTTTGCTATAGAGCAGCTTTCTTGCTGCCAGGCAAATTTTGTTGAATTATTTGTTTCACTAGAGGAATCAACCTTGATAGAGTGATTATACTCCAATATACTGTAAGAATTTAATGCCATTTTCCTCCAGGCATCTCGATCCATTCTACATGAAAATGTGTAACAAATTTTTTCTAAAGATTCTCTATGCTGGGCCAAGACAAAGCAGTAATTTGATTTAGCAGTAGATGATGATGCCTCATTATCTGGATTGGATGTAGAAGCTGGGGCAGTGGAAGGAACGGCAGTTGAAGATGAGGCAATGGGAGCTGAAGTGGGTTGGGGAGGGAAAGATGTAGAGGAAGCAGGGATAGAACTTTGTTCTTTTGAAGTTGAAGAAGATTCTGGAGGGCCAGCCAGTTACAATGAAGTTGAAGCAGATAAGGGTCTTAAGGATTCATCAGGGATAGATTTTTCAGCTGGAGCATTAACAGGAGTTTGAGTTGAGGGGGACTGAGCAGGAGATTGAACAGGGAGAGATGTAGCAGGGGGAGATGTAGCAGTGGGAGATTTAGAAGGGGGAGGTTTAGAAGGGGTTAATTGGATGATAGATTTGGTAAAAGTTGTTTTAGAACCAGCAGGTTTCTTTGAAGGGAGTGATGGAGCTTCAATATTTTTAGCAGTTTCAGGAATAGAGACAGAAGGATTGGTGATACAGGGAGCTGATGAAGTTTCCTCTGGGGGAGGAGGTATCTTGGAGGTTGAGGCTTGTGGTAGTGAAGAATCTAGATTAGCTGATAACCTTTGCCTCTTGGGTGCATTCTTTTTTTATAGTGAACGTAGCTTTGAGTGAGGCTGGGAGTCATCTCTGAGTCAGATAGAATAGGATGGCTGGAAACTTTAATGGTCTGTTTTCTTTTTGAAGCCCTTCTTTCAGGTTTGTTTGTGAGATCAAAGATGACAATTTGATCATTTGGTGGAAGTTGTTTTCCACTAGCAACAGCTAAAATTGAAGAAATTAGTTATTTGAAAAATAATTAATACTAGAATACATACTTTTTTCGGATTTTTCATATGCAAGTAGAATCTCTTGAACCTTGTGCTTGATTTCGCCTGAAAGAATCTTCTTGCCAGCAAGTTTCTCCACTGATGCTTGAAACTCAGATACAGATGTGAGGAAATCATCCTTTGAGACTTGAATGACTTTATCCTTCAAAATTCTGTCCTCGTGCTCTTCAAAGTCTTCCATTTCGTGAGCGTGATCTGAAGCACCATCTGAAGTAGAGCTTGTTAGCTCAAAATAAAACTAATAATGATACAAAAAACTCACCAGAGCCTCCACCTGATTCTTGAGAATATTTTATAGAGGAGAGAGGGCTAGATATATCCATGGACTTAGAAAACCTTCCAGACTCTAATTGATACAAGAAGAGACCAAAGTAAAAAAAAGAACTCAAGAGGTAAAAATTACACAAAAAATTAGACTTGCCTGTTACAGCATTATCTTTATCTTGAGTAGAAACTTGTGCTGTAGCAGGTACAGGCAATGCTGATTCTTCAGCCACAGAGGGAGAGCTTGGAGGGGCTTGGCTAGGGGTTGAAGTCTGGGAAGGCATAATATCTGAATGAGTTGAGAGAGTTGAGCCTGATTGTGGTTAAAGGAAGAAAGAAGCAGCTGCAGATGTAATTGCACATGAATCTAAATGTGAGGGTCATCTCATATTCATTATTCACATTGAAGTTGAATACAATACATTTTAATTTATGCAAAAATTTATATATATTAATTTAAATTGAAATATATTATTATAAAAATTAAATTGAACTCATATGTGCATAGCACAGCCATGTTATTTCACAGCCCGCCTGATTTTGTTTTTTCTTTGTGGTGTTTTTGATTTTTTTGTGATTAATTTGAGCTTACTATAAATTAACATATACTTAAGTTAATTGAATTTTTCTTTAAATTTTTATTAACTCTCAATTTTTCTATATTATTATTTATTTTGCCTAATGACACATTTAAATTTTTTATTATTTTTTATTTTCATTTTTTAGCCATATGAAAAAAGGTATCACTGATACTTATTTTCATATGGTCATTTCTTTTTCTCACAGTATAGCTAGATGAACCAGAATATCTGGTCCATCTAGCTATTTCCCTTTTTTTTTTGCTTCTCACCTCTAGGTCAGGTGCAGCAAAGTATCGCAGCGATACTTTGCTGCACGTGACAAGTAATGGTTTAGGTGGCCAGGTCAAATGGACGATATCATAAAACAGATACGGTTCATTTGACCCAGCCTTTGGTAGCTAGCTGCTGGTCACATGCAGCAAAGTGTCGCAGCGATACTTTGCTGCACGTGACTAAGTAGCAGGCACCAATCCTGGCTCAAAAATGAGCTGTAAGAAATTGAATGTTTGATTAATATAGCAAAAATATGTGAGTTAAAATACTGCGGTCCCATGAAAATAAAAATAATTGTGGGATTCTTTTTCATGGGATCAGAGAATGTGAGTTTAAAAAAAGGTTCAATGCACCATAATTTAAACATTATGGTCCATCAAACCATGAATAAGGGAACTGGGACAGGTAATGACTTTGGAATAAGTATATAGGTAATTCTTTTTTCAATGTGAAAAGAGAGTAATTGGGGAGCTTAATAGGACTAAATCAACAAAAAATTTATTTTTTTCAACTACATTTTACTACATATTTGATGGGAAATAACATATATATAAATTCGTGACTGGCAACATGGAGAGAGAAAAAAAAAGTAAGCAGAGATTAAACATAATATTTATATAAGGTTATGTATTTTAAGTTTATGGAATTGAGAAAGGTTTTTATGAGGGGTTTAACAGAATTTTACTAGAGAGAAACACCTTTGCGCAGCCTTTCCTGGCACTTTTTAAGCCCCTTTTCCACCCCCAGTCAGCCTTAGGGGGGCCCCACTGGGGGTGACAGAGGGCCTAAAGGGGGGCTTCAAAGGTTTAAAATAAGTGATTCAAAGGGGTAAGTCAGAGGTAATGAAGGTAAAATTAATAATATACTGTTCTTAAAATATAAAATAATATTTTTTTTTTTTGGTTTTTATAAAATTAAATTTTTTATGTCAAATTTTTTGTATAATTTTTTGGTGTTGAAGATAGCAATTTTCAAGATTCCCAATATCAAGGTACATATAAATTCCTTAAAATTTCATTGGGAAATTAAAAGCTGTTTTTGAATTTTAATAAGCTATTTCATAAGGTAAAATTTAATCAAATGTACTAAAATATATTGTGATATTATTCTATACACTGAACACATCTAGCCTTCAAATCTAAAACCATTTCTAGGAAACAGCTTCTTAGAATGTTGCAAGATGATTATTCAAGTGAAATATGAAAAAATATAATCATTATTAATTTATGTAAGCAGCTGTAAGCTAAAGTAAATGTAGGCAAATCAGTATTATTTAATTATTGATCTCTCAAACTATATTTGATGACCTTTTTTTACAAAATATGAATTTAATTTATTAAATGCACCTCCAAAAAATTAAAAATAAAGTTCCTTGAAAGTTTTTACTATTTAAAAATGAAGAATTATTATGTAGTACATGTAGTTTGTATATATAATTGAAGGATTTACATTATTAATTTAGCCCTTTATACTTCTGCATTAAATTGAAACACTTCTGAACAAAAAAGTCCCTTTGTTCCCAAAATATCAAGTCCTATATATAGGGCTCTGCTTCCTCAAAAAATTGTCTCATCTTTTATTTCTTTACCATCATGGATTTTTCTACTATCAAACCCATTTGTAATGGCATCTTGAGGTCCTGCACCACAACTAGTCACAATACAGCTTCAGTTCAGAAACAGCATGTTTCTATTTATTTATCTAAAACTGAAAATATTATCAAAATATTTTCACAGAAGCCAAAGTTTTGTGTGGGAAATCTTATCTCTACACATGCAAAGGTGCTCTACACTCTGCTTGGAAAACCATCCTCCTCAACAACTATAGCTCCAGTTGGTGATTGGACGCCTGTTCAAGAAACACCTCTTCTTGTTCCTCACTTAGATCTCACCCTTTCTCAAAAAATCAATATATTACTTTTCTGTTTACCGGTGTGGTCTTCCAACATTGGCAGGGGCCTTTGTTGTGTGATTTGGCGCTGTTTGTGCATGTCTTAATTGACATCTGTTAAGGAATTGGGTATTTTTCTGGTTTTATTCTGTGGATATTGGGTATGCGGGTATGTGGGTACTATCATTGGATAGCCCTTGTTTTTCTCTATATTTTATGTCTTGTAGACATTTTTCATATTCTGAGTTTTAAGGGGTCATTTCCTCATTTTTCATTTATAAAAGATTGCTGTTTAATTTTGGTTTTTCGTGTTTTACGGGCTAACCTTAAGTCTTAGGATTAAGTGCTTAGTACCATTGGATAGAGCGAATTTTTCTGTATATTTCATGTCTCAATGTTGTTATAGTGAAATTCCGTGTTTTAAAGGTTTTAGTAGTTGTAGCTAATTTTTATAAGTAGATTAGTGGTTTTTATTGGTTTTCTGGCTTCAGGGAGGCCGGGCCGCTTCAGGTGGCATCTCCGACGTTGGGCGGCCCGCCCGCCTCTGTTTTAGGAGGTTGGGGAGCGCTTCAGGAGGTTTTTTATGCAATTTGGCGGGTACAGGCACCAGATTGGTGGGTGCGCATGGGCTCTTAGATAGTGGTCTGTGTGTACATAGTGAATAAGACAGTTTGGGGCAACCTTAATCATCATACAATTATCTGGAGGTGATCTCTTTGTTCCTCACTCAGTTTTCACTGTTTTCTGGCCACAATTGGCTGTGTTTGTTGCAAGTGAGTTCTTCATTTAACTTAACTTTGGCAACTGTTTTCTCTGTTATAGTCTTGCAAGCTATAGAAAGTATTATTGCTGTCTCTGGTGTGGATTTTCAGCCTAAATCAAGTATCTTTTCTGTCTCTGGTGTAGACTTTGTTCTACATTTCAGTTCTTTGGTCTGGTAGTCTATCTGGGGACTACTTTCTTGGCTCATCAAGCAGTCAAGTGTGTTAAACAGGAGCTTTAGCAAAACAGGAACCAACTTACTTAAGCAAGTAAATCTCACTCTATTTTTCTAAATGGACAGGGGACTTTCTCTCTGGTTTTTCTCAAACTCCCTTGGTCAAGGCCTATAGCTAGTACTATAGGATTGTCTACACCGGCACATATTTCTTCCCTCTACACCTTTCTTCTTCCTATCAAAGAGGATATTTCTGAACCAACTAACTATACACCCTCTCTTCACTTGGGCTGTGAAGTTCAATATCCGTTTTCAACTCAACTTGATGGTTCACTCATTCACATACAGGAACTCCTCTCCATCAAATTCAGTCACCCAGCTTCTATAACTCAACCCCAACATTTGAAAACACGCCTTTTACCCCATCAAAGCCAGGCTCTTGCATTTATGCTACTTCAGGAAAGGCGTACTGAAACATATTTATGGAGGTGCTGTGGAGATTCAACTAGGGAAAATGAATTGAGTTGAAGAGTTACCAACACACTTCCAAAATCAATTCTATTAGCAGATGACATGGGCCTTGGGAAGACAGTGTCAACAATTGATCTGATTGTTAGTACTTTAAATGAAGATGCCGAATTTTCACGTCTTCAAAACCCGTCATCTAGCAAAAAGAAGGTGAAGGCAACACTCATAGTGGTACCCTCAACTTTATTGAAACAATGGGAACACAAAATTTTACAACATACTGATCCTGATTTGATGATTAAAGTGATTATTCATCATGTAAGGGGCAGAAGTGAAAATTTCATAAGCTTTTATGAGGCTGACATTGTCTTAACATCATATCATATTATGATAAATGATATAGGAAGTTTAGAAAAGGAAGGTTTGTTCCTTGTTCGATGGTTTTGTGTGATTCTGGATGAAGCACAGTAAGTTTTTAATCACTATTGATTTAATAAATTTGATTCATTTTCCTATAGTCAGATACGTGATCCATCTTCAAAGTCCTCCATATCTGTTACTGCACTAAAGACATCTTGCCGACTTAGTCTAACTGGAACTCCCATCCAGAACAAAGTCAAAGATTTATTTTCCATCTTTCAATTTTTACGTCTTGAGCCACTATCAACCTCTGAAGGATGGAATAAATACGTTGGAACTCCAGCAAAGAAAGGCCAATTTACCGATGTCAAAAAGATTATTCAAAACATCTTAGGGGACATAATGATTCGAAGGACAAATAATTCTATATGTCTGGATCAGGGGGATGTTAACTTCATAAATAGAGTGAAATATCAAAACTTCATTATCAATTTGACGGGTCAACTTTCAGAAATGTACATCATGCGGCATAATACCTTATTCAAGCAGCTCAAAATGGATGAAAACAGCTCACCTGCTAAAGATCCTTCTGGATTAGTGGCTCTATCAGCATTGCGACGTTTCTGCGATCACCCTCAGCTCCCACACAATTCAGAAATATCTGTGGTGGAGGAAATGGACTGGAAGGAGAGTCCAAAATTTTTCCACCTCGTCAACTTCCTTCTCAAATTATACTCTATTGAAAAAGAAATGAAATGTGTCATTTTCTCTGAGTGGACTGACACACTCAAATTGTAAGTTTTTCTTTCAATGAAAAAATATTAAAACTAACCTTCAAAATAATAGAATTTCATTTGCTCTTTCTGAGTACAATATCCAAAATATCAGATTTTATGGTTCACTTGACATGAGTGCAGGGGAAATCTTCCTCCAGTCATTCTCTATCATTGATTCTGGTGTTCTTTTGGTGTCTTTGAAAACTGGAGGAGAAGGTCTTAATCTGACAATGGCATCACATGTTTTCTTAATTGTAAAATTTCAATTTCTCAAATTATGATTAATCTAACTTTTATTTTTAGGAACCTTACTGAAGCCCTTTGATGGAGAAACAAGCTATTGACAGAGCTTGCAGGATAGGTCAAACTAAAGAGGTCCATGTTTAAAGATATATTGTTGCCTCTACAATAGAAGAAAACATTACATGAATGGGTAATTTTCCAACAATCTTTATCAATATTATTACTCAATAATTTAAAATTTTAGATTCAATCAGAAAAACTGTACTTGGCTGAGTAAGCGATTTTCATTTTCAACTGCGATTCTTTGAGACTGAATTTGAAATAATTTTAGCTTGGCTGTTCCTGAGAGCAGCATCTAGATGGGCGAAAATATCTTCATAATCATCTTGTAATTACATGTAATTTTAATAAAATAGTTGATTTTCTTAGTTTGATTAAAAAATGTTTTTAGGTTCACAAGTACACAAAGGAAAAAAAAAATTATTAGGCCCTTTCAAAGTTATTAACAAGGGGAAAATGTTAAAATTTGATATATAAGGTGTACTTATCCCCTCTTTCCCCCCCTTTCCCCTGATATGTACATATTTTTAATTACCACAAACAATGTCTTCATGTAAGTTTCCTATTTGATAGGCTATAATTTTTTCACTAATGTAAAATTTTAGATTCTACTTTAATACCAGCAACAGGTTTTAAAATCTCTTGGGCATTCAATAGAATTCTTGCTGAAATAGGTGTTCCCAACTCCAAGGCTAGCTCAACAGCTTCTATAATTGATTTTATAAAGCTTATCCTTGGGAAATGCAAGAAAGAAGATACTTATCCATCTTCTCCGACTGTTTCTAAAATCTCTTCTATTGTCAATCCTTTACCTTCTACTTCCCTTCCAAAAATATCTGAAGCAACTGAAACCATGGAGGAACTGCATTTATTTCCCTCTGGGCGGCAAAAAACAATTCCACTTGTTTTTCATCATATTTGTCATAATGATGCTAAAGCAGTTGGAATACCTCGACTATGCTTTTCTATGAATGATGAAACAGAATGGAATCAATTGTTTATCTCTCATCTGAGAAAGCACTATTGCTATGCCTTCAAAAACCAGGCTTAATATTATGTCTTTGATCATAATGATTACCAAGAGGATTTTGTGCCACTCATAATAGAACGATGGCTCCGCACCCAACAGGGACATTCCAGATCACCTCCAATTTTCTGTCCTGGAAGAAAAAATAAGGAAACTAAAAGAAAAGTGAGTCAAGTTTTTTTTTCTAGAGGAACTTTCATTGAAACTCTACTTCAGTTACAAAAATCTTGGCTCCATACTGTGATATCTGCACTGGATCAAGAATATCTCTTCTTATTTGATAACCCGAATTATCACTCTGACACTGAGCAGGATGAGGAAGGAAATCTTTGGAAGAGAAAATTGAAATGGCGATCAGATGAACTTTCCAATTTTTATTCCCAGATTGATCATATTACTTTGAATAAGTTAAGAGGAAGCAGAAAATGTAAATCTTTGTATAAACATGTCGTTTCACTTAGAAAAGAATCATCCATTATGTCAGAAACATCATCTTGTCCAAGTAATCTTCCACTGTGTTGCTATAATACTGATTCATTAACTACATCACAGTTTTTATTGCTATGCAGGAATCAATCCTTTAAAATACCCTCTCTTTTACATTTATTATAATATTTCATCTATTATTCATAACCTTATTTATTTTAAAATATGTGTACATTCAATAGCAACAAGAAAAATTATTTCACTGTATTAATGAATTTTGCAATTTTTAATTTTATCCATTCACAAGAATTCCTTTAATGATGAAAATTTTTTAAAAAAAACACTGAATATCATTTTTCATAATTGCACCTGTAAGATTACCTTTGAATTGTATAATTTTTAAGTTTTGACATTTCATTGCTTAAATATCATTTTAAATTCATAACTTCTTTCATTTAAATTCTATTCACTCCATAAACGTGATTTTAGAAATAAATTATATGGTTCATTATCTATGGTTAAGCTTAATATACAAATATGATTTTTGAACAAAATTTTCTTTTTCATTTTCCAAAAAATATAAATTACAGTCTTTAAATTTTAAATTATACTTCCTTTTTTCATTGACCAAAATACTCAGAGAATCATGCAGTACAACAAAAAGTACTCTAATTTTTAAATGAAAAAAGTTTAGTATCTTGTCAACCATTTCTTATACATGTATGTTCAATATCCCTGATTGATTATGGTACAGAATTTTTTACTTGTATCTGTATCTTCTACCATGCAGTTCATGCAATTTCATGCTCCTACACCTTTAATATTAAACCCATGAAACTTGAAAAAAAAATTAATTCAATTTAGTATATTATTCAAATTGAATAATCAGTTGTGATACATATTTTGGCATGGAATAAATTAAATTTCATTTCCCCCTTGTTCCTCTATCTCCACCATCCTAAGTATTATATTTTTATAAGCCATTTAAAAATTCCAACTAAGTACAAGATTTGCATTTTCTCTGAACTTGGCTGTGATAAAAAGAAATTTACTAATCCTAATGGTGAAATTGAAAGAGGTGTTTCAATGTCATCTACAACATTTTATAAACATCAACAAAAAATTTTACTCTTTAAAAAAAATCAAGAAAGACAATCACCAACAATTTCCAACATTCCATCCTCTCTTCCTTCAACCTCCCATCCTGAAGTAACTTTGAGTTCACGTCCAATTGCCAGCACTTCACAACAAAGAATCCCCCTCTCAGAAGAGGTATGAGATTGAATTATTCTCTAATTTTATATCATTTCTAAGCACCAAAAAAGAATTTATCATCATAGCCAACCCACCAACCCATTTTAACACCTGATACTTTGAATACCGACTCAACTACCCCTATTTTAAGAAAATCTAATATCTCTAATCATCTAGTTTGTCAAACTCAAATTTCACATGTGTTGATTCCTCTGATTTTTCTCCACCTGCTCTTGCCCATCTCTCACCTTATATTTTCTTTACCCTCATTGAAATCGCTCATGGCCACTTGGTACATGTCACCAGAAGACCTACGCACAAGGTCGAGGATGTTCCTGAAAGTGAGATGAGGGATTTAGAAATTTCTTCGAAGTACAGAGGAATAATTCGAGGAAGTGATTCGAAGGTCACTCAAAGTAAGAGCTATGGGTTCGAGGTATGTTCGAGAAGAATTATAATATAGTTTCAAAGGTAATAGGAATTCTTAAGATCTCACGAAGGGTTGGAAACTCAACAATCAAAGATTTAGGATTTAGAAATGATTATTAAGAAAATAAAGAAAGATACAATAATAATGATTTAACTTAAAATATTTTACCACTATTAAATGTAAATACGTTTTATAATTTAATTCTAAGGAATGTCGAACCAAAAACCCAACCCTTTTATATCCTTTATTCCTCCTCGCATTGACCTCCCTCTCATCCCACCATTCCCATACCACAGACCATTAATAACATACACTTGGACCTTCTTTGCTAATATCCGTCCATGCTCAATTTACCCCTTTTAATTAATTAACAAACTTTTTAATGAAAACTACTAATGTACTATTACGTTGATCATAGCGCTGTGCTTCGCTTATTGAAATTAAGACTAAGGCACACTTATTGAGAGATTGACTAATTTAGATTTAGAGTTTAGGCTAGCGCAGTTGAAGAGTAAGTACACAAAGGGGAATTGCAGTTGCTATGGAGAATTGCTTTCTGCGCTTCGAGTATAGATTTAGGACTTGATATTATTGATTTAATGAGCTGCTTTTGCCTCGAGTGTCACGTGGTGCGTGACAGATGCCCGGGTATAAGAATCGCGAGCTCCGTTGAACTTGAGCCATCTTCTCACACTAGTTTCCCTTTCCTCTATATATATCTTTACTTGTTTATTACTTTCCTCATTATATAATGAACTGTCCTACCCCAACGCCTACGCCTCCACACCCTAAAGCGGATGGGGGAATGGTTATGCGACAGTTCTCCCAGGCTTGCACGGCTTGTAAAGCGATGGAATACTTTTGTGTCAAAAGTACGGCAACTCAAGGCCCTCGCCAGAAATGCGAGTTTTGCCGTTGGCGACTAGTGGCCTGCGATGGGTTGACAAAGAACGCAGAGATTGGACGACAATTCACCAAGACTAAGTTTTGGGTGATCCCTAAAACAAAAGAGGTGGTCGAAGACATTTGGGATGTCTCGGTTGGAGACGATCAATCGGTGGGGGAGAACGATAAGGAACTTGATAACGAGATCATACCTGGGTACCCAGGCCACAGATTCAAAACGGGGTGTTGAAGAAGAGATCAACGAATTGGTGGAGGAAGATGTGGATGAAGTCCCTGTTCCAAGGCGGACACCCAAAAAACAACGGGTGGTCATTGAAGATGACGAGGAGGAGAAAGAAGCAGAGGTAGAGGTGGCTCCAAGGTTGTTCTTAGAACCTGACCCCATCTTCGAAGTAAGTTTTATCTGTTGCTTTTTTAGGGATGAGGTTACTGATGAGTTCTTGTTTAGACATCGAATGCCATTGTGAAGACCCAATTGGGGAACCTGCGTCGCTTTTGCCAACTGAGGCAAACCCTCTGGTCACGGGTGGAATTGAAGAACCAGAGGAAATGATGGACCAGGTGTGGTCGAAGAAGCCTCGTCAGGGTTGACGAGTTAGGTTCGCAGAAGAGTTGTGTGGGGAGGTCGATACAATTATTGACGCTGCTTCCTTTGACGTGGCAGAGGAACTGTTGGAGATTGAAGAGGTGGTTCCGGTAGGAGAGGAGGAGGTATTTGAGAAATGCAGGAAGGAGATAAGGGTAATTTTGGAGAAGATGAAAGGATTGGTTCAAGAAAAATTAAAAGAGAAAAATTTGAAATGAAAGGGAGAGATGTAAAGAAGTAGAAAAGTAGAATTGTCTTAAGTTTTTTTTTTTTTTTTTTTTTGTATTATTTTATTGTATTTAAGGTGAATGTTATTTTTTATAAGATTTGGGAGAGAGAGAAAAAAAAGTTTTAAATGAAATTTTCCTTTAGAATTTGAATAAAGAAATTTAAATAAAGAAAGAAAAAGAAAGAAGTTATTAATTGAAGGAAGTTTAAGTTTAAAAGAAAAATTTATGTAAGAGAAGAGAGAAAGAAAAAAAAATGGTTGGTGATTGAGATGAGTTTGTTGAAATGAGAATTTAATGAAAGAAGAATTTGTTATTTGTGAAAAGTTTTTTATTGATGTTTTAGGAATTTTTAGATAGTTGAAAAGAGAGAAAAAAAAGAATTAGAATTTAAAGAGAATTTGAAAAAGATGAATCATTTGTTCAAAGAATTTTATAAAGAGATTTAGAGGTTGAAGTTAAGTTCGAGGAAATGGTTGTGTCGTTATTCGTACAAGATTTTGATGGTTCGAAGGAAAGAAAGTTTAAAGAGAGAATAAATTTTAGAAAAGAAAATTTTAAAGAGAATTTTAAATTTAAGAAAAGAATGTACTTATAGAATTGAAAAAGAGAAGAGAAAAAAAACCTTTGGAGAGATTTTAAAGTTTTTTAGTTTTTATTTTATTAATTATGTTTATTCTATTCATTTTTTTTTTTTTTAATTTTTAATTTTAATTTTGATTTTAATTTTAGTTGGTTTTGGAGAAATTTTTATAGAAGGAGAAGAAAGAAAAAGAAAGAAAAAAAAGAAAACAAGGATAAGAAATTTAAGAGGTGTTTCAGATTTTAAGATAAAGAGAAAAAAGAAAGAAAAGAAAAAAAAAGAAAAGAAAATTTAAAATAAAAGAAATTTTAAGGTTTTGGTTTTAAAGGATATTTCAAATGAAAAGATTTTAGAAGTTCAGGGGCGTTAGAAACATTGATGGCTGGTTCCCAGGATGTTTTGTCTGAGTCATCAAGGAAGCCTTCCCATTCCACAAGGTATTGAATTTTCCCCTTGCGCATTCTTGAATCAAGGATACGACTTACTTCCCACTCTAGATGATCTTCTACTTCGACCGGTTCCAGAGGGGGTTGGTTCTTGCCTGGGTATATTTCTCGAGCCAGTTCCAGGAGAGATACATGGAAAACAGGGTGAATCTCCTGCCATTTAGGAGGTAACTTGAGTCGAAATGCAGTTTTAGAGACTTCAGAGTCGATTTCGAATGGTCCCAAGCGCTTTTCAGCCAGCTTCTTTGATGGTCGTGTTGTTTGAATGTTTTGTGTGTCGAGCCATACTTTGTCGCCTGGTTTAAAGGAAGGAGCAGATTTTCGATGTTTGTCGGCCTGTTCCTTGTATCTTCGAATCGCTAATTCCAAATTTGTTTTAAGTTCTTCTTGGAGTCGTGATATAGTTCGAAGATTATGTTCCGCAGGATGATTAGTTCCTACATGGATTGAGTTGAATCGAGGATGTCGTCCAAAAATGGTTTCAAAGGGAGATTGTTGTGTCGAAGAATGAGTCGAGTTATTATAAGCAAATTTGGCCAGTGGTAACCATGTGGTCCAATCGTCTTGTTGGTAACTGACATACATTTGAAGATATTTTTCGAGGATTTGGTTAACTCTTTCTGTTTGACCGTCGGTTTCAGGGTGATAGGCCGTGGAGAGGTTCCTCGTGATATTGAGTTGTCGACACAGTTGGGTCCAGAATGTGGATACAAACAATGAGCCTCTATCTGAAATAATATCATTTTGTAAGCCGTTTTTGGAAAATACATATTCTAGAAACAATTTCGACAAATCTTCTGCTGTAGCAGTAGTAGTGGTTTTAATGAAAATAGACATTTTTGAAAATCTATCTACTATTACTAATATAGCATCAAAATCATTAGAAAAAGGAAGTTGAGAAATGAAATCCATCGATAAAGATTCCCAAGGTTTAGAGGGAATAGGAAGTGGTTGAAGCAACCCATGCTTCCGGTGACGGGGAGCCTTATTCCTATTACATTTGTAACAAACTTTTATATAGGCCTTGATTTCTCTGGTCATACCTGGCCAGAAGAAATCCCTCGCTATTAACTGGTAGGTTTTATCAACACCAAAATGACCAGCTAATGGAGAATCATGTTGACTGTTGAAAATCCATAATTTTATCTCATTGTTGTCGGGTATGACTACTCTAACTTTGAAGACTAATAGACCTGATTCAATACTAAATCTTTTGGCCCCTTGCTTTGAGAGTATTTTGTCTTTTAACCCTAAACAATATATTTCCTTCGACTGAGCTTCGAGGATGTTGGATAGTGGATTTTGAAACAATTGAATTGTCATTGAATTAAGTTGATGAGTCGTTAACATTGATTTGTTGAAAATTGATTGCACATTTGCTGGGTTCTTGTCAGCAAATGTGTCCCCCTTCTGGGGGTAAACGTCGTCCCGACGTGACAGTATATCTGGGACAATGCAGTTCTTACCTGGGCGATAGGAAATATAGAAGGGAAATTCAGACAAGAATTTAGCCCACCTGGCTTGAAGCCTGGTTAACACTTTGGAAGAAATGAAGTATTTTAAAGCATTATGATCTGTTAAAATTTGAAAAGGACTATCTAGGCTGAGAAGAAAAGAACGCCATTTTTTAAGACAATGGATAATAGCTAAAAGCACTTTGTCATGAATTTCATAATTTAATTCTGCGGCTATGAGTTTGCGTGACTCAAAAGCGACAGAATGAAACAAATTTGTTTCAGGATTTAATTGAGAGATGACCCCTGCAATAGCATAATCGCTCGCATCTGTCTCAACTATTGTTGAAGGAGAAGGATCAAAATGTCGAAGAATTGGGGCTGTGGTGAACACAGTTTTTAGTGCTTCGAATTCCTTTTGTGCAGTAGAAGTAAAAACAAAAGGAATGTCTTTTCTGAGAAGAGAATTAAGATTGGAAATAGTTTTAGAGTAATCTTTAATAAATCTTCTATAGAAGTTTGCAAAACCCAAAAATCCTTGGAATTATTTAATGGTTTTGGGCTCAGGCCATTCCAGGATTTTCTGGACTTTTTTGTCATCCATGACTAAACCATCAGTGGACAACGTAAAACCCAAAAAATCAATTGATTTGAGGTGGAATTTGCATTTATTATGCTTGGCGTAGAGACCGTGATCTTGAAGTCGATTTAGGACCTGTCGAACATGATGAATATGTTCATCTAGTGTTTTGAGGAATATTAAAATATCATCTAAATAGATGACTACAAATTGTTCAACAACATCTTGAAAGATGTCATTAACAAAAGTTTGAAAAGTTGAAGGTGCATTACACAATCCAAAAGGTATAACTAAATATTCAAAACTACCAAATCTACTGCGCATTGCAGTCAGTGGTTCATGACCTTCTGCAATGAGAATCAGATTTTAAGCGCCTCTAAGATCAATTTTAGAAAAGAAATTAGCACCATTGAAAAGGGTAAGAAGTAATGACATAGGAGGAACAGGATATGCATTCTTCTTAGTGACTGTGTTGAGCTTTCTATAGTCAACACACAACCTAAGACTACCGTCCTTCTTTTTTACAAAGAGGACAGGGGAGCCGGTTGGAGATTTACTGGCTCTGATGAAACCTTTGGCTACATTCTCTGCAATGTAGTCTCAAAGAACTTGAGATTCGTCCTTTGACAAAGAATAGACAGGACCTGCCGGAGGTACTGGGCCTATTAACTCTATTTGATGGTCATAGGGTCGATGAGGTGGTAACTTATTGGCCTTGCGGATTGAGAAAACATTGAGGAAATCATGGTAGATTTCCGGTAGAGTTGATTTAATGGCTTCAATGTTGATTTGGTCGTCCTCTTCATCTTCAAGAGAATCTGTCAAGGGGATACCTGAATTGAGAGAGTAGAATTTGATTACTTCGAGAAAATTTAAATCCTCTTCGAGTGAAGTCATTGAGCTTGAAGGGTTAGCCAATTGATCATTTAGAAAAAGATCAGATGCTTGCAAGTCATCTTGCAGAGATTCGTCCTCTAGCAGGACGTTGTCAGGCGGGGTGTTTAACTCCCTATTGACCTTCATTGAAGAATAAGAAATATACTTAGAGCGTGGGGTGATCAATCCCCTAGTCCAAAAAATTTCGGGATTCCAATGCGTTAAAAAGTCATGGCCAAGAATGGTATCGTCCATCCTTGGGGCGTCCAAGACTGATAATTCCCACTCGAAGGGGGGAAATTCAGAAAGTTGAAAACCCATAAAACTTTCTTACTGACCCAATATCTGGGTTCCTCTGATTCGACCAAATAGATTGGAGTTCGATCGACATCTGTAAATGTTAGTTGAAGCTTCTCGGAAAAAGAAAAACTAACAAAAGAAATTGAAGCTCAAGAGTCTATAAGACAGCTGAAGGGGATATACTCCTTAAAAAGAATGAATCTCAAGCGGTTTAAGGCAACTCCAGTCCTTAAGACATGGAGGTTCTGTGCACTGGGAGAGATAAGATAGTTTGCTTTGCACACAAGTAAACTATCTACTAGTTTTTTTACTTCGAAATAGTACCTTCTCTTTCCTTCAACTTTACACAGTCTTCCAACTTGTGCTTACCCCCACAATACATACATAACCCATTATCTGCTCATCTCTTCCTCTCAGCTTCTTTAAGTTCCCCTTTAGGATCCAGTACTTTGCTGATATTGCCTGGAGTAGAGCCTTTTGGTCAATGTTTATCCTTACCCTTATTAGGTTTGGATTGAGTCGAGGAGGATTGATTTGGTCGTGGGTGTGAAGAAGATCCCGATTTAAAATTTAGTCCTTGAGATTTGTTGGCGTATCGACGATGTTGAAGTCATCCTTGATAAACACCGTCAAGTTCGAGGGTTTGATCCATTAAATCCGTCAAAGTAGTCATCTTCTGAGTGTGAAGATTTAATTGATCCAGAATCCTCGAAAGAAGTCCTTTCTTGAAATGATACTTAAAGGCAGCATCATTCCAACCTACTCAAGTTTGAAGTGCTCTGAAGTTCGAGATATATTCAGAGGATTTACCATTATCACTCATGCGAAGAAAATCAAGTTCAGTTTCTGCGTTGTCAGTTTCATTAGGGTCATCAAACAAGTAAAGAGTTGGTCTTTGAACTTTTCCCAATTATTGATAAGTAAGTGGGTTTCTGTCAAAGAAAGCATGAGCAGATAAGGTTTGAACCATCTTGCTGATTTCCCGGCTAGGAATGAAGAAGCGTAAACAACCTTTGATTGGTCGCTATTAAAGGTTTGAGGGTCATTATGGAACAGTGGTTTGAAGGTTTGCAAGAAGGGTCGCAATCTGTCGGGGTGATCTCCGTCGAATTTGTCAGCAGATTTCATAGAAGGAGTTTTGAACTTATATCCCTCTGAAGACGTTGTATTTGAAAGGGTTTTCATGAAAAATCTCATGAAATCTTCCAGAGAATTAGATGGTCCAGGTTCTGAGGATTGACCAGAAGGGTGATTGGCAGGGGTGGATGGTGCCTCATGCATTGTATCCTCTCCTTATTCTTCATCACTAGAATCCTCAAAATCTTGTGGGATGTCTTCTACAGATTGAACTGAATGTTGCTGTTCCCTAAAGTCGAGTGGTTCCAAAGAGTGAGTGCGGGAAACAGACCTTGTGGCTGTTGGCCTGCCTCTAGCGCGAGCTCTAGTAGTAGCGCCCGTAGGAGGAGTGCCTTGAACAGGTGCCATTTTAAAATTTAAAAAAAACCTAAAAGGACGTAGTGCAAAGAATGAGAACTACGGAGAATTAAATTATACTGTCACCGGACGACCTACGCACAAGGTCAAGGATGTTCCTGAAAGTGAGATGAGGGATTTAGAAATTTCTTCGAAGCACAGAGGAATGATTCGAGGAAGTGATTCGAAGGTCACTCAAAGTAAGAGCTACGGGTTCGAGGTATGTTCGAGAAGAATTATAATATAGTTTCAAAGGTAATAGGAATTATTAAGATCTCACGAAGGGTTGGAAACTCAACAATCAAAGATTTAGGATTTAGAAATGATTATTGAGAAAATAAAGAAAGATACAATAATAATGATTTAACTTAAAAGATTTTACCACTATTAAATGTAAATACGTTTTATAATTTAATTCTAAGGAATTTTGAACCAAAAACCCAACCCTTTTATATCCTTTATTCCTCCTTGCATTGACCTCCCTCTCATCGCACCATTCCCATACCACAGACCATTAATAACATACACTTGGACCCTCTTTGCTAATATCCGTCCATGCTCAATTTACCCCTTTCAATTAATTAACAAACTTTTTAATGAAAACTACTAATGTACTATTACGTTGATCATAGCGCTGTGCGTCGCTTATTGAAATTAAGACTAAGTCACACTTATTGAGAGATTGACTAATTTAGATTTAGAGTTTAGGCTAGCGCAGTTGAAGAGTAAGTACACAAAGGGGAATTGCAGTTGCTATGGAGAATTGCTTTCTGCGCTTCGAGTATAGATTTAGAACTCAATATTATTGATTTAATGAGCTGCTTTTGCCTCGAGTGTCACGTGGCGTGTGACAATACAAAACCTATCTAGGGACCAAATTGAAATAAGAATTAAAGCTGAATTTTTCAAAATTCAACTAATTTCCAGGAGTTTTGGAAATCCTGCTAGTTTTGAACAAGAATCTCAATTACTTCTGCACAATATATACACTATTATTCAGAGACTCAATCTCGAAGTCCCTTTAAAAACGTTACTCTGTTGTCCAAATTGCTTTCATCGAACTTTCAAATCAGTCAATGAGTACAGCTATGATAATAGTCACTGCAAAAAACTTCTACTAAATCCCATTCCTAAGAAGGATGAAGATTTGCTGATATGCAACTACCCCTTGTTCAAAGTGAAAAATAATAAATCCTTACCAGCACAAACTTATACAACTCAGTCCCTTATATCTTGGCTTGCACTTCTTATTCTTCTTCCTGGATTTGAGGATGATCTAGACACTTCTTTGAGAAGACCACCGCAGACACGTGGAAAAATGTGTGACGTATGGGATGGGTCAGTGTGGAAAGAATTTAAAGATTCTAGTGGAGGTTATTTTACAAAAAAAAGTGGGAATTTGGTTTTTGGTTTGTATATGGATTGGTTTAATCCATTTGGGAACAAAATCGCTGGTCATAATAAGGTATCGTTTGGTTCAATCATACTCATTTGTCTCATTCTCCCACCTCATTTACAATATAAAAAGAAACATGTCTTTTTGGCCAGAATTACACCTGGGCCTCATGAACCCAGTTTGGACCATTGTAATCACGTTATTACACCACTTTTGAACGAACTTCTTGCCTTGTGGAAAGGATGTTTTTTCTCCAAGACTTATAATCACCCAAATGGACGATTAATCCATGCAGAAATATTTCCTTTGATTGGCGATCTTCCAGCTTTCCAGAAGCTTTCAGGATATTCCAGCTATAGCTCTAACATCCCATGCCATTTTTGCTACATTTCAAAGGAGGAACTGAAATCTTGCAAAACTTCTTCTGAATTTCTTTCTTGGACTGATTCTCACCATCGCACATAAGCTCTCAAATAGAAAACTTCTTCCAGTGCACAAGAAAGGAAAGAAATCTTGGAGAGTAAAGGTTTACGATATTCATCACTTCTTCAGCTTCCATATCAGAAACCAATTTCATTTGTTGGAATTGAGTTGATGCACTTCTTACTCTTTGGAATGGCAAAGGACTTCAGCAAAACGTACCTTCAGATACATGTGGCTGGAGAAAGAATTCAAAAACAAAAGAAAAATAGATCAAAAAGAGGCTTTAATGATTTCAATCCAAATCCTTCCATATCAAGCCAAAATTCATTCTCTAGTGCCTCTAGTAATTTCATATATTCTTTTTCAACTGAAAAGAAAAAATAAAAGTCTCCTTCTTACCCTCATTCATCCTCTCAACCTTTGAGAAAATCTAATAAATCAAAAAGTTCTGTTTGTGTACTTCTACCTACGCAAAAAATTTCTAAACGTAAACCTTCTCATGAAGATAGTTTTCATAAGCAGGTAAAGAAAGTAAAAATGGCTGGTCCATCAAAAAGTCACAATCAACTTCCTAAAGATATTTGTTTGGATGAAAATGATTCTAGATCCAATTTTTCCAGTTCAAGTAAGTTAAAATGAGCTATTATTAGATGAAAATTGTATCTCAAAATATTTTTGTAGATCACACCTTTCGGAAATATTTAAATTTATCAAGACCCAAAGTCACTTTGAAACCAGCACAAAACCCAGATGCATCAACAGATAATTTGTGTCTACGATTGAGTGAATTGTTAATTGTTCAAACTTGTATCCGCAATACTAAGACCCTTTCATGGCTAAACCGTGTTCCTAGTAGTCTAGGAGAGGCTGGTACAAATCTTAAAGCTGCTCAATGGTTTGTACTATGTAAAACTTAATATTTGGCAGCTTTGATACCAGTTTGGGCTATTTAAAATTCTGACGCACGAGAGAAGAATTTGATTAAATGTCTTTCACTGCTGGTTTCAATAATCAATATTCTGACTTCCTTGGAGATACATGAAGCTCAAATTTCATCTCTTCAAGGTCAGTTAAAATATTATATGAAGTGTCTTAAAGAATTTTGTCCAGATATCAATATAAAGCCAAACATCCACTTAGCACAACATTTTCCTGAAGTTCTGAGAAGATTTGGGACAGAACCATCAACTGCAGAATGGGCCCACGAGCGTATAAATGGAATGTTAAGCTCCATTCCAACCAATAAGAAAACATGTATGTTTTCCTTAATTAAAGCTACTTAACTTTATTAATTTCACTTTTTTTAAAGATCAAACAGACAAGACCATTATGAAAAGGTTTATTTTGACCGGTAAGCTTCAATCATTAATGCACAGAACTAATGATCGATTTGAGAATGAAATGAAAAATGTCTTCAGTTCAGAGAAAAGAAAAATTCCCTCAAAATCATCTCAACTACTGTGTGAAGACTATGAATTGTGGATAGAGTATCTCAACATGATTGATGGTAAAAAAATATTTTCCAGTATTTTTACGAAAAATCAACCATCTTTTTCATCTCAAATTCTATCACCTCAAATTATTGAAGTAGATAACTTGTTACTGGATGGAAAAAAATACTCATTATATTCAACAAATCAAGGAAATGGCAATGTTGAGGTAAATTCATCAAAAGAAATGTTGTTGGGGTTATATTGAAAATGTGGCAGTAAACAACATTTTCAGGTCAAAATTTTATTTTAGTTGGCTTATATGACATTGTGGATCCTAAAATTGAAAATCCTTATTTAAAATCTGGGCTTAATGTTTTTTGGTGTTATGATAAATGTTCAAAAAAAGTAGTTATAAATAGCAAGGAAATTATTGGTCATGTTTCAAAAACTACACATGCTAGTGGTTTTGCAAATTTTTTCTCAAATACTTGTGGTATGATATCATTAAAAAGTAAAGCCAGCAGCTATTCTGATTTTTAATGTGGTTTTAGAATTGTATATTTTTTGTGGACAATAAATATATATACAAATATTTACTGCCAGTGATTGAGCTAACTAATAAAAGTTAAAAGTATGGACTCCAAATTTCACTCCCTGATTCATGAGAGGCAGTTTTGAATATGGATCACTTGAAGTTCTAACCAGGTTACAGCAAGGTTAGTCAGAAATACAAAAAAAAGACTTGCCTACAAGTCCTCATTTTTTCCCCCCTGTGTATGGTGTTTTGGAATGGATATATGGCTCTCTTGGTATTTTTGGTGGATTCAGTGTGCTCATGGAGTAGCCATTTTTTTCCGGTGCTCTCCGGTTTGCTCCGGTGATTTTCTGGTGCAAAAGCGAAGTGTACTGGAAAAATTCTGTCATTGTGGAAAAGTTTGGTTATGGTGAAAAGATTAACTCACTCTGACCAAATTAGCTCATTATGGCAAAAAGAGCTCATTGTGGCAAAATTTGCTCACAATGGGAAAGACTGATCACCAGTGCAAAGTTTGGTCACTGCAGAAAAGTCTGGGCACTGTGGTAAAGTTTGGTCACTCTAGAAAAGTCTGATCACCTGTGCAAAGTTTGCTCACTGCAGAAAAGTTTGGCTATTGTGGCAAAATTTGGTTAGAATTTATCATGCTTGTTACATCAATAGTTTATTGTAGATCCTATGCATGTAGGGTATTGTTGGAAAGGTCTGGAGGAGGAGAATCAGATAGAAAGGGGAGAATATTAGTCTGCTACATGTTTTTTATGTCTTTTAGTTTTGATAATAAGGGTCTTTTTTGATAATCAACAATATTTAACATATAACAACAATTATAATAAAAAAATATCAACATATAGGGTACCATTGGATAGCTCTCATCCTGGGTGACTCAAACTTATTTCTTTTCTTATAAAATTTATAAAATAAAAATATAATAAAAAAGACTCTTTAATTTTGGTGGGAAACTGGGTAAATCTGGGGCAGACCTTTAATTAGGCACCTTTGAACAGATCATCCCAAGGGCAGTTTCTGGGGTACTTTACTGTACTTTTCAGTCTCTGGGGCAAGTGTTGCAGCTTGCTCTAAGTATTTGCTGTGACTGGTATTAGTGTAATCTGGTATTAGGTATTTGTTTTGGGGGTGTAATCATTTATTGCACTTATTTTTTTCTATATTATAGGTTTCCAACACTTTCAAAGTCTTTCTCTCAGATTTTCAACTTATCCAACTCTTCAAGCAGATCTTCAAGCTTATTTAATTGAATCTTACGTTTACTTAGAGGGACAGGGATTTCTTTTTGTTTTTCCAACTCCCTTGGATTCTGCCTGCAGAAGGTGACTGTAGGAGTCTACTCTACATTTTTGGCGCCCAACATGGGGTTCGAATTCTCTAGCTTCTGAAGAAACTTACTTGCTGGACTTCTGGATTTTGGATTTCTGGTTGTTGGATTTTGATTGGTTGGTTATTTTGTGATTCTGGTAACTGGCTGAACCAGTACAGGATCTGTGGTAGTAGGGATCTAGGTATAGGGCTGAAGCCTTGCTAGATCTGTTGTTTTTGTTTTTGTTTGTTGTTTTATCCTAGTAAAGGGCTGAACCCTTGCAGATTTTATTGGTTTCTGGTGCTATTTGGGATGTCTTCTCCATCTGGTGCTGGTGTTATTGCTGCTGCTGGTGATGGTGTCAGTCCTTCAGTAAGGATTCAAAGTGGGATGGGCCCAAGTTTTTTGGTGATGATGTAAAGTGGTTTTTAGGCAGATATGAGGCTGCTGCTGGAATTGATGGGGCTTATCATTTAGATATGGTAAAGCAGGTAATCTTTTTCATTGGTGATAGGGAAGTTGAGAAGGAGATTACTGGTATGGAGGGTTATAAGACTAGGGATTGGAAAAGGCTTAGTAGGGAAATGGTGGAAATATGGGGATTCAGATATTAAATGGTGGATTTAAATAAGGTTGTTGGAGAATGGCAAGTGCAGGGTGGAATAACTTCTTTGGTGATTTATAGGAAATTTGTTAATATTTTTGAAACTGTGGTGGAATATCTGGTGGAGGTAGAGGAATTGGCTCATGAAAATGCAGTCAAAGATTTATTTTGGTCTGCTTTTGGGAGGGATGTTAGGATGGATGTGTTAAAGGAGTTGTCTAGGAAGGGTTTGATGAAAACCTTACCTAATGGAGAGCAGAAGTTGCCTGCTCTTAAGATGGTTAAAGAATAGGTGGAGTCTCACCTCAAGATTTTGGCTGTGGACAGTTAATATAAAACCTGTACACAGTATGTCAGCAAGATTAATGAAGTTTTGGCTGATAATAACAATATTATGAAGAAGGCTCAGGAGGCAAGAAAAGCTCAGTTGGGGAAATTGATTCCTAAGGTGGATAAGAATGTGGATAAGGAGATGGTGGATCAATTGGCTGACTTAACAAAGCAATTGAAGATTTTTGTTCAAGAAAATCAGAAGACCAGCAGGGTTTCAGCTTCTTCTTAATCATCTTATTCAAGTAGAGATTATGATAGGAGGAATGGTGGTACTGTTGATGTTTGGATTTGTTCCTACTGTAACCGGAAGGGACATAAGTCTAATGATTCTTGGACTTTGAATAGGGATCAGGCTGCTGGTAGAGTAAAATTTGATGGAAAGGTATTTAGGTTTCCTGATGGATCTTTTATCAAGCCCAGTGAAGGTCAGGCTCCTTTGGATTTGGTGAGGAGGAATAGTATGGGTGAAAAGAGAGCTAGGTTTGAGGAAATGCCTACTGAGGCTTCTTCTGGTACTGGAAATAATTCTAGAGATAAGGGGAAGGAAAAAGAAGTTAGTAAGGCTACTTTATCTACTTCATATGGTAATTTGGAGTTAGTAAAGGTTGTTAAGGTGGATGGTGAGTGTATGGCTGGTGTATATGATGTGGAGGTTGCTAGGAGGGCGGCTGCTTCTAAAGCTAGAAGCAGTATTTATAATCAGTTAAGGTCAAGAGGTGAAAAGGCGGTGTAGAGTAGACTCCTACAGTCACCTTGCTGCAGGCAGAATCCAAGGGAGTTGGAAAAACAAAGAGAAATCCCTGTCCCTCTAAGTAAATGTTAGATTCAATTAACTAAGCTTGAAGATCTGCTTGAAGAGTTGGATAAGTTGAAAATCTAAGAGAAAAACTTTTGGAAACCTATAATATAGAAAAAAAATAAGTGCAATAAATGATTACACCCCCAAAACAAATACCTAATACCAGATTACACTAATACCAGTCACAGAAAATACTTAGAACAAGCCGCAACACTTGCCCCAGAGACTGAAAAGTACAGTAAAGTACCCCAGAAACTGCTCTTGGGATGATCTGTTCAAAGGTGCCTTATTAAAGATCTGCCCCAGATTTACCCAGTTTCCCACCAAAATTAAGGAGTGTTCTTTTTTATATTTTTATTTTATAAATTTTATAAGAAAAGAGATAAATTTGAGTCACCAAGGATGAGAGCTACCCAATGGTACCCTATATGTTGTTATTTTTAACTACAATTGTTGTTATATGTTAAATATTGTTAATAATCAAAAAGACCCTTGTTATCTAAACTAAAAGAAAAAAAAAATTTAGAAGACTAAGATTCCCCTCCTTCTATCTTATTCTCCTCCTCCAGACCTTTCCAACAATACCCTACATGCATAGGATCTACAATAAACTATTGATGTAACAAGCATGATAAATTCTAACCAAATTTTGCCACAATAGCCAAACTTTTCTGCAGTGACCAAACTTGGCACTGGTGATCAGACTTTTCAAAGTGACCAAACTTTACCACAGTGCCCAGACTTTTCTGCAGTGACCAAACTTTGCACCAGTGATCAGACTTTCCTACAGTGGCCAAACTTTACCACAGTGCCCAGACTTTTCTGCAGTGACCAAACTTTGCACTGGTGATCAGACTTTCCCATTGTGAGCAAATTTTTCCACAATGAGCTCTTTTTGCCATAATGAGCTAATTTGGCCAGAGTGAGTTAATCTTTTCACCATAACCAAACTTTTCCACAATGACAGAATTTTTCCAGTACACTTTGCTTTTGCACCGGTGTGGTCTTCCAACATTGGCAGGGGCCTTTGTTGTGTGATTTGGCGCTGTTTGTGCATGTCTTAATTGACATCTGTTAAGGAGGTGGGTATTTTTCTGGTTTTATTCTGTGGATATTGGGTCTGCGGGTATGTGGGTACTATCATTGGATAGCCCTTGTTTTTCTCTATATTTTATGTCTTGTAGACATTTTTCATATTCTGAGTTTTAAGGGGTCATTTCCTCATTTTCCATTTATAAAAGATTGCTGTTTAATTTTTTTTTCGTTTTTTACGGGCTAACCTTAATTCTTAGGTTTAAGTGCTTAGTACCATTGGATAGAGCTAATTTTTCTGTATATTTCATGTCTCAATGTTGTTATAGTGAAATTCCGTGTTTTAAAGGTTTTAGTAGTTGTAGCTAATTTTTCTAAGTAGATTAATGGTTTTTGTTGGTTTTTTGGCTTCAGGGAGGCTGGGCTGCTTCAGGAAGCATCTCCGACGTCGGGCGGCCCGCCTGCCTCTGTTTTAGGAGGTTGGGGAGCGCTTCAGGAGGGTTTTTTATGCAATTTGGCAGGTACAGGCGCCAGATTGGTGGGTGCGCATGGGCTCTTAGTTAGTGGTCTGTGTGTACATAGTGAATAAGACAGTTTGGGGCAACCTTAATCATCATACAACCATCTGGAGTTTATCTCATTGTTCCTCACTCAGTTTTCACTGTTTTCTGGCCACAATTGACTGTGTTTTTTGCAAGTAAGTTCTTCATTTAACTTAAATTTGGCAACTGTTTTCTCTGTTATAGTCTTGCAAGCTATAGCAAGTATTATTGCTGTCTCTGGTGTGGATTTGCAGCCTACATCAAGTATCTTTGCTGTCTCTTGTGTGGACTTTGTTCTACATTTCAGTTCTTTTGTCTGGTAGTCTATCTGGGGACTACTTTCTTGGCTCATCAAGCAGTCAAGTGTGTTAAACAGGAGCTTTAGCAAAACAGGAACCAATTTACTTTATCAAGTAAATCTCACTCTATTTTTCTAAAGGGACAGGGGATTTTCTCTCTGGTTTTTCTCCAACTCCCTTGGTCAAGGCCTATAGCTAGTACTATAGGATTGTCCACATTATTGGCGCCCAACATGGGGTTAGAACTTGCTAGTTCTTTGGAATCTCTGTTTTCTGTTGGCTCTTTTTGGTGTTTTGGACTGGAAGAATGGCTTCTGGTTCTGCTATTCCTGTGGTGACTGTCAGTGGGGGGGGATGGTCCTCCTTCTGTGATGGTTAGGGAGTGTGTGAGAATTAAAACTTGGGATGGTACCAAGTTTAATGGGGAGGATGTCAATTGGTTTCTAGAGAAGTATGAAACTGCTGCTGGAGGGGATGGTGCTTCCTATCTGGACATGGTGAAGCAGATTATCTTCTTCATTGGTGACAGGTCAGTGGAGAAGGAGATTGTGGCCATGTCTGGCTACAAGAAGAGGGATTGGAAATTGTTGTGTAGGGAGATGGTGGATAGATGGGGTGTCAGGTTCACTATGGTGGATCTGAACAAGGTTGTCAGTGAATAGCAATCTTATGGTGGTGTTGGTAACTTACACAGTTACAGGAAGTTTCTGCTACAGTTTGATCCTGTGGTGGAATATTAGGTGGAAGTGGAGGAGCTGGCACATGAAAATGCTGCCAAGGATGTTTTTTGGTCTGCCCTGGCTAGAGATGTCAGGATGGATGTGTTGAAGGAGTTGTCAAGAAAGGAATTGATGAAAACTTTTTCTAATGGAGATCAGAAGTTGCCTGCCTTGGATAAGGTGAAGGAGGCTGTTGAGGCCCATTTGAAGTTATTGGCTGTGGACACCTATCAGGAGGGGTGTGCCAAGTATGTCAGCAAAGTCAGTGAGGCTTTGGCTGAAGAGGAAGTAAAGGAGAAGAAGGAGGAGAAGAATTTGGTGAATGTTCTAAAACAGGAGAGGGACCCAATGGTGGAGCAGTTGGCTGATCTTTTAAAGCAGCTGCACATTTTTGTTCAAGAGGCTAAGAAGGTTAATAAGGCACCTTCTCAGCCTAGAGATTTTGAAACGAGGGCTGGTAGGTGTGATCCTTGGGTTTGCTCTTATTGCAGTAGGAGGGGGCACAGGTCCAATGATTGTTGGGCACTGAACAGGGATGTGTCTGAAGGAAAAGTGGAGTTTGATGGCAGGGTTTTTAAGTTCCCTGACGGTTCTTTTGTGAAGCCCAGTGAGAGGCAGGCTCCTGTGGATTTGGTCAGGAGAAGGGGTGGTCTCAATAAAAGGAGACCAAGGTTTGAGGAGATCCCTGATCAGGGGAAGTCTTCTGTTAAGGTAGATGAGGATGGCAAGGGAAAGGGGAAGGAGGTTAATAAGGTCTCTTTTTCTAATTCCTTTGGTGGTTTGGAGTTTTATTCTTGTGGTGGAGAGTCAAGAGGTGAATGCTTGACTGGTGTTTATGATGTGGAAGCAGGAAAGGTGGGAAGGCCTAAGAGTAGTTCTCAGGCCCAACCAAAGCCAAATGCTTCAAAAGTGTATCCTAAGCTGAGTGCAGCTAGGAAGAGGTACAGCAAATAGGAGCTGTACAAGATGCAGAAGGGTATGGCTGACATGGGCCCCCCTAGTTTTGGCCCATTGGATATGAATGGTGAGCCAATGCCAATGGAGGTTGATTCTGACTCTGAGGAGGATGTCCCTTTGGCTTCATTGCCAAAGCCTGCTGGAGTCAGAGGTTCTGGTGAGAGATCTGGTTTTGTTCCTATTAATGGTAAATCTGTTGGTGGTGCTGGTCCTCAAGAAGCTTCTAGGACCAAGGTGGTGAAGCCAAGGGCTCACTTTGAGAGGCCGGTAGTGTCTGGTCAATTTAATGTTATGGACTCTGTCCTGGAAAGGATGAATCAGGATCAGGTTTCCCTATCTTATGGGGAATTGTATGCTATCAGTCCAGGGTTGGCTGATAGGAAGAAAAAGTTGTTGACCAGGAGAAGAGTTTCTTCTGGTGAGGTAGAATACATTTGTGGTTCTGCTGAAAAGTTTGGTGAGGGGTTGGAAACTCATTTTTCTGCTCCTCTGGGATATGTCAATGTCACTCTGAATGGCAGGGAGGCAAGGGCATTGGTGGATTCAGGTTCTCAGATAAACCTGATTTCTTTGTTTGAGGCAACTCATATGGGCCTCCCCATCAAAACTGGTATTGGTGGGAATTTGAGAGGGATCGGTGGCCATGTCGCTGAATTGGTTGGAACTTCAGAGTTTGTGAAGTTAGATGTTGGAGGAGCCTCAGGGAAGGTTCATTTTTACATTGCTAAAGGCAATGTAAAAGAAGTTTTGGGTGGGCCATTCTTGATGGATTTTCAGGCAAGAATCGGTTATCAATTTGATTTGGGAATCAGTTTGGAGTTGACTGGTGAAGGTGAAAGGAGACTTCACATGAGGTTATAATCCCCTGGAGAGGATGGTCGGGAGACCAGGCCTGGTTTATCTTCAGTGTGCCAGTGCATGGACTGTTGCAGGAGAAGGAAGGAAGTGGGTGCTGCCTCTGGTTTTTTGGAGTGCGGCTCAGGCTCTATTGAGAGTCTGTCTTTTTTAGAGTAATAAGGGCTGATCACCCTAGTGCTACAACCTCTCCCCAAGATGAGGAAATCTCAGGTTGTAGTAGGTCAGCTCCCTTGGAGATATACCAAGTGGATTTTCAACTTTCTCTTTTTAATGTTTCTCTTCTCTGCAAGTATTCATCAAGTTTTCTATCAAGTCTCTGTTCTTTCTCAAGATTCTTAATTATTTTTAATTCAAGTTCAAGAAAGAAGATTGGTTATATATCTTTATTGAAAGATATGCGGAAAAGTTTTGGGGCGGTGAGATTGGGGTCTAAAAGTAAGTCCTCCCAATTGTGCACCACTAGGGTTTCTTCTACACCTTTCAAAAACATTACCTGGGCCACACCTGTGAGCATTGGGGAAACCCCTGGTTATTTTTGTAGGTCAGAAGAAAACTCAAGAAAAGAAGATAAAAATTTCAAGATAATTCATGAAAATCAAGAAAAAAATCTGAAGATAATGAAGAAAGAAGATGCAAAATATTGTTGTGAAGATCGTCAAGATCTATTTTTGGCCCTCCAGCATGAGGTTAAACTGCAGAAAATTTTGAAGAGAGAAGATCATCAAGATCGATTTTTGGGCCTCCAGCATGAGGGTAAACTGCACAATTTTAGAAGATGTGATTCAGAAGATGAATCAAGAATTGAAGATTTGGAAGTTGGAAGTGAGGATGAAGATGTGGAATTGCGGAAAAGTTTTGGAGTGGTGAGATTGGGGTGTAAAAGTAAGTCCTCCCAATTGTGCACCGCTAGGGTTTCTTCTACACCTTTCAAAAACATTACCTTGGCCATACATGTGAGAAATGGGGAAACCCTTGGTTTTTGTTCCAGGTCTGGTGATAAAGATTTCGTGAAGATCCCTCAAGTTGAAGGTGGAGCGGCAGAGTATAAGAAGGTAGCGCAGAAGATTAGGCCTGTCAATGAGCCTATGCCTGTGGGTTTGAATCCGCCCTTGAAGAGACCTCATTTGTCAAGAGATCCGTACTGTACTCCTTTGGTGAAGAATCCTCCAGAATTTGTAGAGACGGCTAGGGTGACCGTGGAAAGGTTGAAAGTTGTTAATTTTGGTCCTGATGGATGGTTGTCTGAGGAAGAAAAGAAGTTGTTGTTGCACACTATTTTGCTAAAGGAAAAGGCTGTGGCGTTTGTTGAGGAGGAAAGGGGTGTATTGAAGCACTCTTATGGGGAACCTTACTTGATTCCTGTGGTTTTCCATGAATCTTGGCAAATCAAACCTATTCCGATTCCAGCCGCTATTAGAGAGGATTTTGTAGAGATTGTTAGTGAAAGAGTCAGGACTGGGTTATACGAACAATTGACTTCCAGCTACTCAAGTCCGTTTTTTGTGTTAAAAAGCAGAATGGAAAGTTGAGGGTGGTTCATGATCTTAGATCCTTGAATAGAGTCACTATCAAGGATGCTGGTATGCCACCAAGTGCAGAGAATTTTTTGAAGCTTTTGCTGGAAGGGTGTGTTATGGTTTGGGTGATATTATAGGTGGTTATGATGAGAGGGAACTCCATACAGTGTGGTAAGCGCCTCGCAGGAAGCATGATTTTAGACCAATCAGCGCGTAGTCCAGGAAGAACAAAGGGGAGTTAGCGCAGCAGGAAATTTTAAAATATAATATGTATTTGTGTGTTTCAAGGAACAAAGGAAATGGAAGCACTGAAAAAGATTAAGGGTCTGTGCGCTCAGATTTTGCAGCAAGATTTGCCGCACAATAGGGAATTGTGTATTATTAACTTAGGACTATTAAATGCTAAACAATATGGATTTGGGCTTTCCAAAAAGTATGTGTTAAGCATTAAGAAGAAAGTCATTGATTAAGGACGACTCAAGTGCATGGTATGCTGTACCGCGGCCAGTTGGGAAACTTACTGAGACAAGTAATGAAGAAGGCTAACTAGTTAAGCGAGCTGTCAGAACTACAAACCTAGTATTAAAGCAAAGAGAGTGGGGACTCAATCGTAAAACTACCAAAGATTTAAGGCAACTAAATTCAGCGTTAGGATAAGTCAAACCTGGAACTAGCGCTGAAACAAAACAAGGTATAGTTAAAAGGGCATATGTGGAGAATCAGTGAAAAAAGTTAATACTAGTGTTAGTAATTATAGGGTCTGATTTAGGCGATGTAGTTGTTGCAAGCAGTGTAAGTATCATACTAATAAATTATTTTTTGTTTTTCTAATGTGGCGCTAGAGTCAGCGCTGGAGATCCATTAGGGAACTGTGTCTTGAGTGCTGGAAGAATATAAAAGGAGGACTATTAGATAGGGACAAAAGGAGAACTGGTAGATCTATCTATTTAGTTAAATAAAATAAGAAAATCACATTAGTTGTCATTTTAAAAAGCAGATCATAAAGAAAATCAATATAGAGATATACGTGTAGCTATAGTCATAGTACCCAGTATAAGATATTAGATCATTTGTGATTAATTGTTTGAGAGAATATTAAAAGGTATTTTCTGAGTCTTTAGAGTTTGTGCATCTGTGTGTGTATTTCCTATAGTATAGTTAAAGAGCGCAACATAGAGAGAATATATAGATTCAGTGGGATTAACTATTATTAGAGATATTTTATTACTATAATAAGGCAAATTCAAAGAGAGCGCTTCAAGAGGGAGTATCTGTGGATAATAGCGCTTTTTAAGAATAGAAATATCCAGATAGTAGTGCTTGTTTACTTACCTTTAACTCATCTCAACTTATAAGCTTTCTAGTCAAATATTAGTGTTACACATTATTACACTGTCTTTAAAAAATAAGAGTGGCAGGCGCTTCTTTTTATAAATTATAAAGGAGAACCAACCCATCTTGCATTGTGTATACTTCTTAGTACTTTAGAACAGTCTACAACAGCTTCAAGGCCTCTCACAACTTTTGAGACTCCTTTGGGAAGATTTCAGCTCACTAGGTTGCCTCAAGGAGCAACCAATTCAGTGGCAGTTTATCAAGCACAGATGGCTTGGATTTTGCAGGATGAAATTCCTACTTATGCTGGTATTTTTATTGATGATGGTGGAATTAAAGGACCATCCACTGATTATGGTAATAAGGTGTTAGTGGAGAACCCTGGCATAAGGAGGTTTGTGTGGGAATATGCAATAACTCTAGAGAGTGTGTTGTTTAGGATTGAAGAGGCTGGTTTGACCATTTCAGGGTCAAAATTCTGTTGTTGTGTTCCTGCTTTGGAAATTCTGGGTCATGTGGTATGTAAAGAGGGAATAATTATGGCGAAGAAGAAGATTAATAAAATCAAGTCATGGCCAAGGCCTAAAAAATACTACTGAAGTCAAGGGATTTTTGGGTGTATGTGTATATGTCAGGATTTTTATTAAGGATTTTTCTTTGTTGTCTTCACCTTTAAGGAGGTTGACCAGAAAAGATGCAGATTGGAAATGGACTGAAGAGTGTGAAGAGGCTTTTCAGAAGTTGAAAAAGGTTGTTGGTGAAGATATTGTTCTTCACAAGTTGGATTATGGTGTTGGTGCTGGGAGAATTTATCTGGCAGTGGACTCAAGTTATATTGCTGCTGGTGCTGTTTTGTCTCAGGAGGATAAGACTGGGAGGGTCAGGCCAGTAAGATATGAGTCTGTGGTGTTTAATGAGGTGGAATCTAGGTATTCTAAACCTAAGTTGAAATTGTGTGGCGTAGCTAAAATTTTAAAGAAGCTACAGACAGTTTTGTGGGGGCAGCATTTTGAGCTGCAGGTGGATGCAAAGTCTTTGGTTCAGATGATCAATACACCTAGTCTTCCAAATGCTCCAATGACTAGGTGGGTGGCATTTATTCAACATTTTTCTTTTGACCTGGTACACAAACCAGGTAAAACTTTTACTATGCCTGATGGATTATCAAGGAGGCCACCTACAGATGAAGATTCTGATGCTGAAGAGTTTGATGAGGATGTTCCAGTGGTTAGGGCCAGCACAAAGGGTGCTGAAGATTTTTCTGACCTCCCCCAAGAGGCTAAACTGGCTGGATCTGATCTTGATTCTGGTGATCAGGATGTTTTTGTTTATGAAGATGGAGTTGTTGTTTGGGACAGCTCAAAATTGGAAAAGGGTGTTTTTGTTAGTGAACTGGATTCTCACAAGGTTCAGTGGAAAGGGAAGGACATGGCAAAATTTAAAGATTGGTGTCCTGGTTGGGCTGCTCAATTGGCTCATGTTCACACTGGTGATTTTGGTGACAGAATTGTACCCTTGGACGTTGTTTTGTTAGATTTTGAAGATGAGACCTGGGGTCAGTCTGGGTTTTATTTAATTTTGGTGGAATATCTGTTGACCTTGGAGAGGCCAGATAGTTGTGATGATGATACTTGGTTGGAAATCAAGAAGAAGAGTCCTGGATTTTATGTGTCAGGAAGGCTGTTGATGAGGAGGAGACATCCAAATCCTCAAGTGGTGGTGACTCAGAAGAAGGGTCAAGAATTTGTTTTGAAGTCTTTGCATGAAGACCTTGGTCATAGAGGCTTTGGGGAGACTTATAGAAGAATAGCAGACAGATTTTGGTGGCCAGGTATGAAGTTGGCTGTGCAGGGTTGGGTTCAATCTTGTGATGAATGTCAAAAAAGAAGTCACTTGAAACCTAAAGAGGTGGGCCCTGCTACTGGTGAATCAACTGTTTTTGGAAGGGTCAGTCTGGATGCTGTCCATATTAAAGAGGGCAGGTATAAATACTTGATTGTTGCTAGGGATGATTTGTCTGGTTGGGTTGAGGCAGCGCCTCTGGTTAATTTGACTGCCAAGAATGTGGCAGAGTTTTTGAAGAAGGAGTGGATTTATAGGTATGGGTTGATGAAGTTGGTCAGTGTTGATGGCAGGCCAGAGTTTGGTGCCAAATTTAAAGAAGCTGTGGCTAGTGTTGGTTCTAAAGTTAGAGTGGCTACACCTTATTATCCTGAAGCTGAAGGCATGGTTGAAAGAGGAAATCAAGTTATCAAGAATGCTTTGGTGAAGATGTGCGGAGATAGTGCTGAAAAGTGGAGGCATTATTTACCCTTGTTGTTGTTTGCTGATAGATTCACTGTGAAGAGGACAACTGGCTATTCTCCTTATGAGTTAATGTTTGGTCAGAAAGCCGTTCTACCAGTGGACTTGGAAGCTTTCTCTTATCTTGGAATTGATTGGGATGACGTGCACTCAACAGAAGATTTGCTCTGTGCCAGGATGCAACAGTTGGAATGTAGAGAGGAATGTCAGGAGAAGGCATACTCTAGAATGAAGAAGATTTGGAATCAATCAGTCAGGTACTAAGACAAGAAGTTGGCTCATAGACTCAGGAATTCCTTGAAACCTGGTTTTTGGTTTTAGTGTATAATAGAAGTTTGGAGAGTCAGTGCGGGAAAATGTTTTCTGACAGATGGAATGGACCTTACAGAGTCAGATCTCAGGCGTCTGGAGGTTCTTATGTTCTGGAAGAGTTGGATGGTGCAGTCTTGAAAGAGAGGGTGGCTGCAGACCAAGTGAAGAGGTTTTATCCCAGAGGCACTAGGCATGAAGAAGATTGACTCCGCAATGTGAATAAACTATGGAACATTCTTTTTTGTTTTGGAATTTTGTGGTGTTGCAGAGCAACTTTTGTGTTGGAAACTTTTTTTTAGAAAGTACCCATGGGTGGGGCTTCTAGATTTGATCTTGGCAAGTGTAGGGGTGACTGATGGGCTGGCTTATCTATCAACAGTTACCCCAGATTGTCTGTTTCCAACCCTTTCTCTTAATTTGGTTGAACCCTTGTATTAGTTTCTTTTCACAGGTTTTAGTCCTCTATGACTTTAAACTGGAAATTCTTTTGGTCTTCAAGTGTTGAACTCTTCACTTTTATTGGTTATTGTTTATTGTGTTGGATGGTGTGTTTTGTTGGTTAGAAGGTACCCAGGGGGGGCCTCTAGATTTTATTTTGGTAAGTGTGGGGGTAACTGATGAGCTGGATGCTCTGTAGAACAGTTACCCCAAAATGTCTGTCTCAAATCTTTTGTTTTTCCTATTTGAATTCTAGTTCTGTTATTTATTATTCAGGTTTTAAGTCCACTATTACTTTAAACTGGTTTGGGACTGGCTTCTTTATCTTTGGTTCTTTCAGATTGGTGGTGGATCACTGGTGGTCTCCCATCATTTTTACTTATTGGAGGGAGCCCACCCAGTGATCATTTTTATGGATCGGACTTTCCCTTATTGGATCATCTATGGAGCTGTACTGTCTTTGATTTTGCAGTTATGTTTTTTCTAGATAGCAGTTTTAGATTATTTTCTTTTTTCTCTTTTTTTCTTTTAATTTTTTATAGGGGTTGTTTAAAATTATAAAATCAAAAATATAGGGTGGTACCACATCAGGGTCACCTGGATGTGGGCAAGCATTGGTGGGGAAAGGCTCATCAATTGGCCGGGCAATGCTATTTTCTTTTTTTATTATTATTTATTTATTATTTATTTCATTTGTTTCTGTGTTTCATTATTTTTATTATTATCTTCTGAATTTCTAAATTTTAGTTTTTTTGTTTTCTCTTAATCATTTAAAATATTTAATTGTGTATCCACATCAAGGTGCACTTGGATGTGGGTAAGATATCAGGGGATCAGCTCATCAATTGGCTGGGGGATACCATGCGTATTATTTTTTATATTTTATTTTATTTCATTTATGTTATTTCATTTCATTTTATTTATTAATTTTTAATTTTAGTATATTAGTGGATACCTTAAAAAAAATCTGAAATTATTTTTATTAATTGTTTTATATTATTATTATGTTTCTAATCTTTTCGCAGGAGCTCATTGTCTGGATGATGAAGCTTCTGGAGGCTGGTCCTGATTGTGATGACGTTTTTGTTTTTTTTTTGGCATTGTGGGAAGCACTGTGTTCTTTGAAGTGCATTCTGCTGAAGAGATGATAGGGATTGTAATGGTCAGGAATTGGATTAGAGGGAAGTTCAGAGGAGGAAGAAGAAGAGGCAGGAATGGAGTGCTGGAGGGTGTGCTTAATGATCCTAGACATTTTCCAGTGGTCATCCAACAGGCGCTTTCTCAGGGATTTTTCAAAGTCATTCAAAGGTCCATGGAGGGCAAAGGATTTTAGCATGTTGGAACACATGGTGCTTAGGTTTTTCTTCATGTCTCCATAATCCAGGGTCAAAGAAGTTTCAAGAGGTTGGCCAACTCCAATAATAGATTCAGGAGGAGGGGTGCCAACCAGACAAGAAGAATTGGATCAGTAATTATTTTTGTTGAAGAAATGGGATAAATTAAATTGGTACTTACAGATTTGAAGCTCATCAAATTTGTAAGCAGCTGGAATATGGATCTCTGAAGATTTTGTAATGGTCATAGTGGGTGGATCAACTAGGGAAAGATATGGATTCTCATGGTCTTCCTCTGAAAGATTTTGAGAAGGTGAACTAGGAGGTTGATGTTCCTGGGGCTTAGTTGGAGCAGTGGGATTGTTGTTTTTGTTGTGGTTGTTATTTCTGTTGGATTTAGCTGGAGGAGGTGCTGGTGATGGAGTACCAGGGTTGTTAAAGGATGGAGCAGGAAAGGGGGATTTGGAAGCAGACTGCTCTCTTCTGGATGGAGAATTTGAAGAGATGGAACGGTCAGAAGAGTAGTTGGCTGACAGAGGAGAGGTGTAGTTTCTTTGTCTTAGTTGGAGACGAAGTTGTTGTTGTGGAGCAGTGTGTGGTGTTCTTGTTTCTTCTTGGGGTTCTCTGGCAGGTCTCTTAGAAATCTGGGAAATTTTGGTGCTTTTGGACTTTGGAAGGGTGGATTGCATTGCTCTGGGAGCAGTAGGAGGTAGTTGGGTTGAGTTTTTGTTGTTGTCTGGATGAATTTGGCTGTTTTCTGGCCGTTTTTGGAGGTTTTGGCTCTGATTTTCACTGTTTGGTGAGGCGGGCGGGCCGCCCGATGTCGGCCGGGCCACCTGGACGAGGTCTAGAAGCCTGGGAGTTGATCTTGAAGCTTTTGGAGCTAATTTGGCGGAGATAAAAGCAGTTTCTTGGTAAGCTAAGGCTGGTCTTTTGGGAAGAGTTCTGGAAGCCGAGCTTCTGGATCTTCTGGAAGGTGCTGAAGATAAAGAGGAAGAGGAAGGACTAAGCTCTGGGGATCTGGTAGGGGATCTAGAGATGTATTTGTGAGAAGTTGAAGGAGGAGGAATAGGGTAGTTGGTGTCTCTGTCACATCTTTTCTTTTTGGAATAGCATGAATTACAAGGCCTGTTGTAGAATTTAAATTCAGGAGTTGGAAGAGTGAATGTGCAAGGTCTGCACATGTGGATGCACTTTTTGCAGGCATATTCCTTGGGAGCATTGAAGCAAGGGAGAGTAGAAAGGTTAACATCAGGAGATCCAGCCATGATCTGTGGTGAGAAAAGATGATGAAAAGGATAGGAGGAGATTTTTGTCAGTGATGGGTAGATGATGAAGTGAAGGTGGAAGTTCAGAAGGTTGGCTGTAGAGGTGTTCTGCATGAAATTGGCTGCGTCTATTTTATGCATAATTCCTTCAGTCCATCAAGACTCTAAACTGAAAAAGCTATGGTATAAAGGCAGTCCATCAAGACTTAAACTGAAATCTGGTTTCTGTTAGTCCTCCAAGACTTTAAACTGGCTGGTTTCAAGATTTTATCAAGACTAGTCCGTCAAGACTTTAAACTGAACACTGTGTTGGTCCCCCAAGACTTTAAACTGAAGGTTGTAAGTCCCCCAAGACTATAAATTGAGGGAGAAGTTTTTGTTGTTGGAATTGGTTTTGAAAGATTGGTGGAGGGTATCCACAGGGGGAGCTTCTGAATTTAGCAAAGGCAAGTTTGGGGGTAATTGATGGGCTGGCAGCTCTATTTACAATTACCCCAGAATGTTAGTTTTTTTCTTTGTGTCTTAATGAGGTTTATCAATGTTTCTGGGTTTATGATTTAGTTTTTTTGAGTCCCCCAAGACTTTAAACTGAGGGTTTTGGAGTCCCCCAAGACTATAAAATGAGGATGGTTCCCCAAGACTTAAAACTGAGGTTTGTTTGTGGTTACATCCTATAGAGGGTGTGGTCAATTTTTCTTTTCTGAATCAAACTCAAGTACTAGTGGAATTACAGAGGGAATCAAGAGATGAAATGAAGTGTTCAGAATTAGCCTTGAACTGGTGAATGAGGTGTCTTCTGTTCTCAATGTCCTGTGGATCTCTAGCAGGAGTGGATTGGAAGTAGTGAAGCAAAAGTTGTTTCTGTTGAGATGTGTGTTGTTGGAACTTGGCCTTGATAGTGGGCAAGTGCGTTGGTGTTGGTGGTGCAATGGATCCTACATTGTTATCATCACTATCAGAAGATGGAGGAGCTGAGAAGTCATAAGATTTAAAGTTGAAGGAAGAAAAGAATGTTCTTACCATCAGATGGACCAGGGAAGGTAGAACTAGTTGTTTTATGGGTTGTGGCACTCTTCTGGGATGGGTGGAGCTTTTTGATTAATCTGGGTATCAGGATGGATGGCCTAGATCTTTTTGTGCTGGCAGAAGAAGGACCAGGTTGAGGTGGAGGTGAATCTGTTGTGGAAGAAAGTGGACCAGGTCTGTGGCAGGTCTTCTCTCTAGATTGGCAGACATCGCAGGACGTTCTGTATGGATGGACACGTGGTGTCATGGTGCAGATTAAATTATTGTCAATGCAGTATTGGCAGGGACCCATTTCAGAGGCAGATTTGCGAAGAAGGTTAAACATGGTGGTTGGATGAAGAAAGAATGTGGACATTCTCAATTGGAGGGAGGATGTGGTCTTCCAACATTGGAAGGGGCCTTTGTTGTGTGATTTGGCGCTGTTTGTGCATGTCTTAATTGACATCTGTTAAGGAATTGGGTATTTTTCTGGTTTTATTCCGTCGATATTGGGTCTTCAGGTATGTGGGTACTATCATTGGATAGCCCTTGTTTTTCTCTATATTTTATGTCTTCTAGACATTTTTCATATTCTGAGTGTTAAGGGGTCATTTCCTCATTTTCCATTTATAAAAGATTGCTGTTTAATTTTGTTTTTCATGTTTTATGGGCTAACCTTAAGCCTTAGGGTTAAGTGCTTAGTACCATTGGATAGAGCTAATTTTTCTCTATATTTCATGTCACAAGGTTGTTATAGTGAAATTCCGTGTTTTAAAGGTTTTAGTAGTTGTAGCTAATTTTCTAAGTAGATTAGTGGTTTTTGTTTGTTTTCTGGCTTCAGGGAGGCCGGGCCGCTTCAGGTGGCATCTCCAACGTCAGGGGGCCTGCCCGCCTCTGTTTTAGGAGGTTGGGGAGCGCTTCAGGAGGGTTTTTTATGAAATTTGGCGGGTACAGGTGCCAGATTGGTGGGTGCGCATGGGCTCTTAGTTAGTGGTCTGTGTGTACATAGTGAATAAGACAGTTTGGGGCAACCTTAATCATCATACAACCATCTGGAGTTGATCTCATTGTTCCTCACTCAGTTTTCACTGTTTTCTGGCCACAATTGACTGTGTTTGTTGCAAGTAAGTTCTTCATTTAACTTAACTTTGGCAACTGTTTTCTCTGTTATAGTCTTGCAAGCTATAGCAAGTATTATTGCTGTCTCTGGTGTGGATTTTCAGCCTACATCAAGTATCTTTGCTGTCTCTGGTGTGGACTTTGTTCTACATTTCAGTTCTTTGGTCTGGTAGTCTATCTGGGGACTACTTTCTTGGCTCATCAAGCAGTCAAGTGTGTTAAACAGGACTTTAGCAAAAAAGGAACCAATTTACTTTAGCAAGTAAATCTCACTCTATTTTTCTAAAGCAACAGGGGATTTTCTCTCTGGTTTTTCTCCAATTTTCTTGGTCAAGGCCTATAGCTAGTACTATAGGATTGTCTACACCAGAAAATCACCAGAGCAAAACGGAGCGCACCGGAAAAAAATGGCTACTCCATGAGCACACTGCATCCGATAAAAATACCAAGAGAGCCCTAGAAAATCCAGTAAAACCAATACCCAATCTATGAAACCATCAAATAACAATAAGAATACCAACATATTACCATTCCAATAATCACCATAAATCCCCCCAAAAAAAACTCCAGTTAACTCCCTTCAACCAAATTAACACCCACTAACACCATGATTTTCTTCCAACCAAGGTCCAATCAAATTTTCACCTAAGTAGCCTACCCAGATTTGGAATGCCACAGCGGATTCTAAGAAGGCTGAAGATCCCAAGAAGATTTATACGCCTGAAGAGATTTGTCAGATGCAGAAGGGGATAGCTGATATGGGTCCCCCTAGTTTTGGTGCTTTTGATCTTAATTGTGATCCTATGCCTTTGGATGATGGTTCAGATACAGAGGAGGATGTGCCTTTGGCTTCTTTGCCTAGGCCAAGTTCTAGTGGGCCAATGGAGGGAGTTAGAAATACTGTTGATGGTTCTGGTTTGGTCTCTGTGGATGGAAAGGTTCATGGGGATAATTCTGACATGGAGATGTGTGATGTTGTTGGTAATGTGGGACCTCAGGAGTCTTCTAGGGCAAAGGTTGCTAGGAGTAAGGCTCATTATGAGAGGCAAGTGGTTTCTGGTCAAGAGAATGCTATGGATGTTGTTTTGGGAAGGGTGAATCAGCTTCAGATTCCATTATCTTTGGGTGAATTGTTCACTATTAGTCCAGCCCTTGCTAAAAAGCAGAAGAAGCATTTGACTAGGATAAGAGTGGCTACTGGTGAGGTGGAGTATATGTGTGAAAATGTGGAGAAGTTTGGTAATGAGGTGGAAACTCATTTTTCTGCTCCTTTAGGATATTTGGTTGTTTCTTTAAATGGAAAAGATGTGAAGGCATTGGTTGATTAAGGCTCACAAATAAATTTAATTTTATTGGATCAAACAACTAGTCTGTATTTGCCAATTAAAACTGGTTTTAGAGGAAATCTCAGAGGAATAGGTGGGCATGCTACTGAGTTAATTGGTAAAGTGGAGCATGTAAAGTTAGGTGTAGGTGGAGCTGTTGGAAAAGTTTATTTTTATGTGGCTAGAGGAGCTGTGAATACAGTTTTAGGAGGGCCATTTTTGATGGATTTTGAGGCCAAGATTGGTTATCAGTCTGGTGTTGGGATTAGTTTGGAGATTACTGGGGAGGATATGTGGCGGTTACATATGAGGTTGGCACTCCCAGGTGATGAAGGTTGGGAAACTAGGCCTGGTGTTTCTGCATCTTGTCAGTGTTGCACTTGCATTAGGAAGAGAAAAGATTTGAAGTCCTCTTCTGGTGTATTTGAGGATAGTGGTGATTATTTTGTTGGTGACCCTTCTTTTTTAGGGTAGATAGGGCTGATCAGTCTAGCGCTGTAATCTCTCCTCAATAAGAAATCTCAGATTGCAATAGGTCAGCTCAAGTGGAGATATATCAAGTGAAATCTCAACTTTTTGTAGATAATATTACTTTATTATGTCAATTTTCATCAAATTGTTTGTCTGGTTTCAGTTTTTCTTCAAGTTTTTCTCTCATGTTTATTTCAAGTTCTGAAGATGTTTTAGGGAAAATTTTGTTGGAGCGGAAAAGTTTTGGAGTGGTGGCAAATGGGTCTAAAATTAAGTCCTTCCAATTTTGCACCTCTAGGGTTTCTTCTACACCTTTCAAAAACATTACCATGGCCACACATGTGAGCATTGTTGACACCCCTGGTTGTTTTTCTAGGAATAGCAAGAAACAATTTGACAAAAATCAAGAAAAAAATCTCAAGATAAATGAAAATCAACAAAAAAATTATTTATGTAAAGATATTGTCAATAGGGCTGAGCCTACTTGGCATGCTGGTAACCTCCTGCATGAGGATAGACTGCCAACTTTTCATACTTTTGATTATTCTTTTCTTATTTCTAAAATCAAAAATCAAATTAAAAATTGTCTCCCAAATGAAAAACTAGATAATAATATTTTTGAAAATTCCAATAATTCTGTTTCTAAAAACTTTAATGATTCTTTTTAAAAAAATAAAAATAAAACTGATAAAATTTCTTTATCTGATTCTAATAATTCTTTTTGTAAAAATTCTGTTACTCTTTATTCTGATGAAGATGAAGATTCTGTTGATGAAAGGAGCTCAATTCCTCAAGTACATGTGGAAGTGGAAGTGGAAAAATATAAGAAGGTTTCTGTGAAAGTTAAACCAATCAATGAAGCGCTGCCAATTGGATTGAATCTGCTGTTGAAGAGACCACTTTTGTCAAGAGATCCATATGAAACTCCATTAAGAAAGAATCCGCCTGAATTTTCTGAAACGTCAAGAATTACTTTTGATAGGATTGGTGTTGTAAATTTTGGGCCAGAGGGTTGGTTATCTGGTGAGGAGATGAACTTGTTGTTGGATGTGATGGTGTTGAGGGAGAAGGCTATTGCATTTGTAGAAGAAGAGAGGGGTGTTTTAAAGCATTCTTAAGGTGAACCTTACAAGATTTCAGTTGTTTGTCATGAACCTTGGCAACTCAAGCCAATTCCGATTCCTGCTGCTCTTAAAGATGATTATATTGAAGTTGTTAGGGAAATGATTAGGACTGGATTTTATGAAAAATCATCATCAAGCTATTCAAGTCCAGTTTTTTATATCAAGAAGCCTAATTGAAAGCTTAGAGTGGTTAATGATCTTAGGGAATTGAATAGGGTGACTATAAAAGATGCTGGTATTCCTCCAAGTGCCGAGGAATTTGTTGATGCTTTTTCTGGAAGTGTATGTTATGGTTTGGATGATATTATGGGGGGCTATGATGAAAGAGAATTACATCCGGATTCAAGAACTCTGAAAACTTTTGATACTCCTCTTGGATGGTTACAGCTGACTAGATTACCTCAAGGTGCTACTAATTCTGTTGCTGTTTATCAAGCACAAATGGCTTGGATTCTTCAAGATGAAATTCCACAGTATGCTGGTATATTTATTGATGATGGTGGAATTAAAGGTCCTTCAACTGATTATGATAATGAAGTGTGGAGTAGAATCCAAATATTAGGAGGTTTATTTGGGAGTATGCAGTAACTTTGTAAAGGATGTTGTTTAGGATTGAAGAAGCTGGTTTAACTATTTCTGGTTCTAAATTTTCAAGTTGTGTTCCAGCTTTAGAGATTCTTGGTCATGTGGTGTGTAGGGAAGGCCAAATTATGTCAAAGAATAAAGTCAAAAAAATTCAATCTTGGCCGAGACCTAGAAACACTACTCAAGTTAGAGGATTTTTGGGAGTATGTGTTTATGTTAGGATGGTTATTAGGGATTTCTCATTATTGGCTGCTCCATTGAGAAGGCTAACTAGGAAGGATGCTGATTGGGATTGGGATGAAGCTTTTGAAGAAGCTTTTGTTAAGTTGAAGAAGGTGGTTGGTGAAGATATTTTTCTTCATAAGTTGGATTATGGTGAAGGATCTGGTAGGATTTATTTAGCTGTTGATTCTAGTCAGCTGGCTGCTGGTGCAGTGCTTTCTCAGATGGATAAGGGTGGTTATATTAGACCAGTTAGGTATTAATCTGTATTTTTTACTGAGGTGGAATCAAGATATTCACAACCAAGGTTGGAACTCTGTGGTGTGGCAAAAATTTTAAAGAAACTTCAAAATATTTTATGGGGTCAACATTTTGAACTTCAAGTGGATGCTAAATCTTTAATTCAGATGATTAATTCACCTAGTTTACCTAATGCTCTAATGACTAGATGGTTAGCTTTTATTCAACATTTTTTATTTGATTTAGTGCACAGGCCTGGAAAATCTTTTACTATGCCTGATGGATTGTCAAGAAGACCACCTACAGTAGATGATTCCAATTCAGAAGAATTAGATGAAGATATACCTGTAATCAAGGCCAGTACCAAGGGTGCTGAGGACTTTCCATACCTTCCCCATGAGGTTAAACTGGCTGGTTCTATTTTTTTTGAAGTTGATGAAGTTGATGATCTAGTTGATCATGAGGTTTTTGTAGATGAGGATGGTGTGGTTGTTTGGGATAATTTGAAGTTGGTTAATGGTGTTTATGTTTGGGATCTGAAGGAGGATAGTGGTAGCATGGAAAAATTTTTGAATGAGGTGGATTATGTGAATTTCAGCAAACAGCCGAATTCTCAGAGAATGATTGCTCATTCACAAGCGGGAGATATTGGGGACAGGGAGGTTCCTTTGGATGTTATATTATTGGATTTTTCTGATGAAATTTGGGGCCAGACTGGGTTTTATTTTTTAATTTTGAAATATTTGTTGTCTCTGGAAAAACCAGAAGAATGTGATGAAGCTGAATGGGTGGCTATCAAAAAGAAGTCACCTGGTTTTTATTTTTCTGGTAGAAGGTTGATGAAAAGAAGACATCTGAATCCTTAAGTTGTTGTATCTCAAAGAAAAGGTCAAGAATTGGTGATGAAATCTCTTCATGAAGATTTAGGGCATAGGGGCTTTGAAGAAACTTATAAGTGGATTGCTGATAGATTTTGGCGGCCTGGAATGAAGATGGCTATTAGATCTTAGGTTCAGTCATGTGAAGAATGTCAGAGAAGAAGTTATTTAAAGCCAAAAGAACCTGGAAATGCTACTGGTGAAAATACTATCTTTGGACCGGTTAGTTTAGATGCTGTTCACATCAAGGAAGGTAAATATAAGTACTTGATTGTGGCAAGGGATGATTTGTCTGGTTGGGTTGAGGCTTTCCCTCTTATTAGTTTATTTGCTAAAAAGGTAGCAGAATTTTTGATGAAGGAATGGGTGTAAAGGTATGGTGTTATGAAGTTGGTAACTGTTGATGGCGGCTCTGAGTTTGGTGGAGACTTCAAGGAAGCTGTTTCAAAAATTGGCTCAAAGGTTAGGGTAGTGACCCCATATTATCCTGAAGCAGAAGTAATTGTTGAAAGGGGGCATCAAGTTATTAAGGATGCTTTGGTTAAAATGTGTGGAAAAAGTGATGAAAAGTGGAGGCATTATTTACCCCTTGTTTTATTTGCTGACAGGATTACCACCAAGAGGACAACTGGTTATTCTCCTTATGAATTAGTTTTTGTTCAGAAATCTGTTTTACCGGTTGATCTTGAAGCTGAATCTTATCTTGGTATTGATTGGGATGTAGTTAAAACTACTGAAGATTTGCTCTGTGCTAGAATGCAACAGTTAGAAAAGAAGGAGGAATATTTGGAGAAGGAATACGATAGGATGATCAAGATCAGGGATCAGTCTGTCAGGTATTGGGATCAAAGGTTGGCTCATAGACTCAGGAAGCCTTTGAGGCCTGGTGATATGGTTTTGGTGTATAATAGGAGTTTCGAAAGTCAGTGGGGGAAACTTTTTGCTGATAGATGGAATGGACCATATAGGATTAGAGAACAGGTTTCTGGTGGTTCATATGTTTCGGAAGAACTGGATGGTGTTATCTTAAAGAAGAGGGTAGCTGTTGATCAAGTGAAGAAGTTTTACCCTAGGGGCACAAAGAGTGCTGAAGTTTGACTCCGAAATGAGGATAAACTACAACATCAATCTTTTAGGAAATTTCACAGTCTTTCAAAAAATCAATTATTATTTCAATTTTAGAATTTTATTATGTGGTGAAAATATGAGGGGCAAACAAATTTTTTTAGGAGTGTTCACAGGGGAACCTTCTAGATTTTATATTGGCAAGTTTGAGGGTAGTTGATGAGTTGGCAGCTCTATTCACAATTACCCCATAATGTTCATTTCCAACCCTTCTCTGTTTCTAGTTGAATCCTGGCTTTGTTTTTTGTTATATAGCTAGTCCTCTATGACTATAAACTGGAACCTTACGTCAACACAGCACAATCTTTTTGAAGTCTGGATTCAAGAATTTTGTTTTGTTTCATTTTTTTGTTGTATTGGGGTGGATGATCACTTGTGGTCTCCAATCATTTTTACAAATTGGAGGGAGCCCACCCAGTGATCATTAGTTTGTTTCCTTGATTTTCAGTAAATTATCATTTTTCAAATCTTCAAATTTTCAAAATTTAATTTAAAAAAAAAAAATTATTTTCAAAATTTAATTTTCATAAAAAAAAAATTATTATTTTCAAAAATTTCCTTTTATGTTATATTTTTAATTTTGCTTTCCTGTGTATCCACAATCAAGGTGCACTTGGATGTGGGTATGATGTCAGGGGTTTGGCTCATCCAAATGTCTGGGGGACATCTTTTTTTTTATTTATCTTTAATTTTATTTATCCTTTTCTTTTATTATATATTTATTTTATTTATTCTGCTATTCCATCAAGACTTAAAACTGAAATTCTTTTCAAGATCATTTATGATTGGTCCTAAACTTCAAGACCGTGGAAAACTGAAGATGTCAATAAAACTAGGAATTATAATGGTCAAGATTTGAGGAGGATTTCTTTTAGTTAGAAGTGTTCATTGGGGAACCTTCTAGATTTTATATTGGAAAGTTTGGGGGTAATTGATGAGTTGGCAACTCTATACACAATTACCCCACAAAGTTTGTTTATATGCTTTATTGTTTATAGATTGATCTCTAGCATTGGTTTTGTGATGCAGGTGGAAGTCCTCTAAGACTATAAACTGGTGATTTTTGCGCTTGATGACTCAAGAAAATTCAAGTGGAGGTTGTTTTTGGAAATTGGAGGACCTCATGGCAATGTCCAGATCATTGCAGTTCTGGCTCAGTGGAGATGAAAGCCCACTCTCTAATTTTTTTTTTTTTTTTTGGAGGTGAATGGTAGAGGAGTTTGGAGGACCTCATGATGGTGTCTAGATCATTGCAGTTCTTTCTCAGTAGGGTCTAAACCTACTCTTTCATACTCAGTGGATTGAAGCATCAAAAATCAAGTGGAGTCAACTTTAGAAGAAAAATATTTATTGAAATGATGGTGGAAAAGTTTTTTATGTGATTCAGAATGGAATGGGGACATTCCATATTGGAGGGAGGATGTGGCATTCTAAATCTGGGTAGGCTACTTAGGTGTAAATTTGATTGGACCTTGGTTGGAAGAAAATAATGGTGTTAGCAGGTGTTAATTTGGTTGAAGGGAGTTAGCTGGAATTTTTTTGGGAGGATTTATGGTGATTTTGGAGGATTTAAGGTGATTTTTTCTGGAGGATTTATGGTGTTTTGGAATGGATATATGGCTCTGTTGGTATTTTTGGTTGATGCAGTGTGCTCATGGAGTAGCCATTTTTTTTTCCGGTGCACTCTGGTGTGCTCCGCTTTTATCCGGTGATTTTCTGGTGCAAAAGCGAAGTGTACTGGAAAAATTCTGTCATTATGGAAAAGTTTGGTTATGGTGAAAAGATTAACTCACTCTGGCCAAATTAGCTCATTATGGCAAAAAGAGCTCATTGTGGCAAAATTTGCTCACAATGGGAAAGACTGATAACCAGTGCAAAGTTTGGTCACTGCAGAAAAGTCTGGTCACTGTGGTAAAGTTTGGTCAATGTTGAAAAGTCTGATCACCAGTGCAAAGTTTGGTCACTGCAGAAAAGTTTGGCTATTGTGGCAAAATTTGGCTAGAATTTATTATGCTTGTTAGGTCAATAGTTTATTGTAGATCCTATGCATGTAGGGTATTGTTGGAAAGGTCTGGAGGAGGAGAATCAGATAGAAAGGGGAGAATCTTATTCTGCTACATGTTTTTTATGTCTTTTAGTTTCGATAATAATGGTCTTTTTTGATAATTAACAATATTTAACATAAAACAACAATTATAATAAAAAAATATCAATATATAGGGTACCATTGGATAGCTCTCATCCTTGGTGACTCAAATTTATCTCTTTTCTTATAAAATTTATAAAATAAAAAAATAATAAAGAACACTCTTTAATTTTGGTGGGAAACTGGGAAAATCTGGGGCAGACCTTTAATAAGGCACCTTTGAACAGATCATCCTAAGGGCAGTTTCTGGGGTACTTTACTGTACTTTTCAGTCTCTGGGGCAAGTGTTGCGGCTTGTTCTAAGTATTTTCTGTGACTAGTATCAGTGTAATCTGGTATTAGGTATTTGTTTTGGGGGTGTAATCATTTATTTCACTTATTTTTTCTATATTATAGGTTTCGAACACTTTCAAAGTCTTTCTCTCAGATTTTCAACTTATCCAACTCTTCAAGCATATCTTCAAGCTTAGTTAATTGAATCTTATGTTTACTTAGAGGGACAGAGATTTCTTTTTGTTTTTCCAACTCCCTTGGATTCTTCCTTCAGCAAGGTGACTGTAGGAGTCTACTCTACACCGTTGATAGTAAATACATAGCCTGTTGTTGAGCGTCTTGTTTCTTTACATGCTCCCCATTCTGAGTCACAATATCCTTCAAGTTTGATGTGGTGCTCATTTGAAGATTCATAAGTCACTGCCTTGTTAGTAGTTCCTTTAAGATATTGCAATACTTGTAGAAATGCGTCCCAGTGTGTTTGATTGGGTTTATTCAGATATTGCAACAATTGACTGCATGAAAAGGCTAAGTCTGACCTAGTGAATTGAACTAAATAGCTCAGATGTCCTATGGCACTTCAATAATTATGGCCTGTGTTCAGAAATGTTTGATGTTCATTGTCACTAGCAGGAATAAATGATATTTTTTGATCCATTGGGGATGATATAATTTTGCAGTCAGTCATATGATACACAGCTAAGATAGCATTAATTTCCAAAGATTGAGATAATTGAATTTTATTATTATCTTGATTTCTAATGATTCTAATTCCAAGGATCATTTTTGCTTAACCCAAATCTTCCATCTTGAGCTCTTTTTAAATTATCTCTTTGAACCATGAAATATCTTTCCAAAAATTGAAAAATCGTCGACATGGATGTGGACGTAGCAGGGTCTTGAGGTGTCTTGATGAATTTAAAGGGCAGAATCAACAGAACTGCAAGAAAAATTGTTGTTAATGTAGAACGAGTGCACTAAGTTATACCAACAGTGTGATGCTTGCTTTAATCTGTATAAGGATTGTTTTAAAAGTAGGACAGGTTGTTTGATGTCATGTGAATGTGGAAATCCTTTTGGTATTTTCATGTATATTTTTTCTTCTAGGACTCCATTGTTGAATTCACTTTTAGCATCCATCTGATGGAAATCCCATGACTTAGCAGAAGCAAGTGCAATCAAGCATCAAAGTGTTGTAAGACGGCCTGTGGGGGCAAATGTTTCTTTATAATCAATGCCATATTTTTGAGAAAATCCCTGAGCACATAAACAGGCTTTGTACTTTCTGACTTTACCATCATGGTCAAGTTTTATTTTAATACCCAAATGCAACCTATTGGAAAAATATTTCTTGCACATGACACAACTTCCCATACTCCTCTGGATTGAAGACTTTGAATTTCAGATTTAATAGCCGCTGACCAATTTTCCTTTTTTGTGGAGTTCATGGCTTCGTTGTAGTGAGAGGGGGTCTTATGTGTCTCTGAGATGGGAATGTAGGCTTGAAGGGCAGATTCAGAATCACATAGTAATGCTCTTGAAGCTCTGTTACGTTTACCATCAATAATATTTCTCATGTCAATGTTTGAAGAAATATCTTTTGGAGCTGTATTGCTGGTGATTTCATACTCCTAGTACTTAGATGTGGGGCGAGAAGTTTCATGGTTGTCAAAATTTTCATGACTCATGCTATCTGAAATCTCTTCTGACAAAGGTGAGCGATTAAAGTTGTCCTCTAAGTCAGATGGTGAGTGATTTTCTGTATTGTGAGGTTCTATTGCATTGTAAGGATTGTTATCTCTTGGTAAGAAAGGAGTGAATGAGAGCATATTGTTGGATAAGTTTTGAGCAGGCTCGTATGATTTTTCATTGCTGAGGGATGAGAATGAATTCTCATTGAACATTACATTATAAGAGTATAACACCTTTTTTGTTTCCAGGTTAAGTAAACGATAAGATTTATGTTCTTCATGGAATTCAAGCAAGCAGCATTTAACAGCATTATGATTGAATTTACCCCCTCAAATGTGTTTATCAATGAGCGAATAAGCCAAGCAACCAAATATTTTGAGGTTGCTGATGTCTGGTTTTTTCTTAAACAAGGCTTCATATGGAGTCATCATGTTGTCATTTGCTTTAGTTGAAAATCATTTTTCAATGAAGACAGAAGTCATCACTGCCTCTCCCCAATAAGCAAGCGGTAGTTTAGATTTAAATAAAAGTGCTTTTGCCATTTTGATTGTCATTTGATTTCCTTGCTCGGCAACTGGGTTTTGTTGGGGAGTATATGGAGCAGTTATGATCACTTTAAAACAATTTTTGACAGAAAAATCCTCAAAATCTTTGTTAACAAACTCTCCTCCACTGTCACACACAAGATTAATTATTTTAAAGCTGGTTAGATTCTCAGCATAATTTTTGAATTATATGAATTTTTGAAACATATCAGATTTCCTTTTAAACAAATAAAAAAAGTAATAAGATGTAAAAGCATCAGTCAATCTAAAGTAATAGTGATGTCCTCCAACTGTTTCTAGAAACTTTCCACCTAAATTGCAATGCACGTATTCAAGTGGTTTAGTGGTTTTTGGGAAATGTCCAAGAAGTGGAGATTTATACATTTATGCGTTGACACATGGCTCACAGATATAATCATCATTATTATCCTTGACTTCAATATCTAAACTTTTTAATAATCTTTTGAGATAGTTTTGATTGACGTGTCCAAGTCAATAGTGCCACAAACTCATGTTAGTGCTACTTGATGCAGTAAGTGATGAATGAGGTGACTCACTTAGAGAGGCATTGATTTGATATAGATTGGAACCCGCTTTCTTAGGGCCTGTTAACACAGTCATTACATTCTCTTTGAAGAAGAGGTTGCCATCAGTCGCTGCGGTAAGTGACACTCCTTTAGAGGTGAGAGGAGATAGAGCAATAAGATTACAGCTTAAATTGTGAACAAAGAGGCGGTATGGTAAGGTAAACTCTTACATTTGCCCTGCTGTAAGCAGAATCCGGAGGAGATGTGTGGATTTAGCTGAAAACCCCGTCCTTCCAATAAAAATAACAAAGTAGGTGTTCTAAATCACTAAGCTAACCAATCTACTTAGATCTGATTGATAAAAATAATGAAACTCTAAAATTTTGTAATGCTTATTGAGATTTAAAGAAAGTGGCTGTTGATAAAAGAAATACTGATAACAACAATTAAGGTGTACCAGTGAAAGATCTGAAAAGATTGACTTTTATGTTTTTATAATAATTTAAATTTATATGAGACAGCAATAATCAAGTCCCAGCAATGAAGACCTTTCTAAAGATACCCTGTATGAAGTGTGATTTAAATTGTTGAGTAGTATTTCTAAAATGTTATATATAACACCACGCAATAGGGGGGGCGGACTTGTTAGCAAGTCCGCAACCTTGGACTCAAATTCACCACAGATTGAACACACATTGAGCTATTGACAAAGGAACCATACAATCAGGGATGAACACCACTCAGCATAACAGTTTTTGTGGGTCTTCAAGTAGAGTTCAGTATGAGTTCAGTATGAGTTCAGTCTGAGTTCCATCTGAGTTAAGTCTGAGTTCAGGTTGGGGACTTGCTAGCAAGTCCACCCCCTATATTGCGTAGTGTAAAATATAAAGTTATAAGGGTATTACAAATTTATTTAATTTGTTGAGTAATAAAAAATGAGACCGTGGTTGTTAATGATTAAGCTGTATGATGTGTCCCCCCCATCCCAATTTCGAGTTTGAGAAGCGCTTAAGTATTCCTAGTCACGTGCCTAAGTTTTCCCCTCCAGAGATCTTCCAGAGTCAATCCGGAGCCCGTACGGAGTCCGTCCGGACTTCCAGACTCAGTTAGAACCTTAAAACTATAATAAAAAATCTAGAAAAATTACCCATAATAGAGCTACTTCCCCTTTACATACCGAACTAATTTTCGTAGTCTGCGCAGCTCTAATTACCCCGTGAAAATTCATCAAAGGTAAGTAATTTTTGAAATCGTAAATATTTCTATAAAACTTTAAAATTCATTTAAAAATATAAGAAAAATAGTAAAAATTCTGGAAAAATTTCCCAAGGTTCTTGAGTGACTTGACTTGATACTTATAAATTTTTCAGACCGTAAAAATAAGTTTTCTCCGTAAAATAAATTGTATTTGTATAGGCATTCGCTCGTGACCAATTTCTTCATATTTTAAACTCCAATAAATTAAATAAAACCCTTATATAAAAAATAATAACGTCAATCTTGCACGCCGTAATAACTCCATTTACGTACTTAGGTACAGGACTAAACTTTAGGCTACCACATCCTCCCTCCAATTGAGAATGTCCCCATTCTTATAACTTTGCATAAGTGGTTGAGCAATTCCAAAAGAATTATCTTTTCTAATAAAATAATTTGATAAATAGTTTTAGCTGGTCTTCTTTTAATTCTTTATGATAAAAACGTTGTTTCTTCTTCTCTGGCTTGATATAACATAAAATAATATAATATAAATCTTGTGATGATTCCACTACTGAGAGCAAGGTTTGAATCCCTTCAGACTCCCATATACCAGTCTTCCTTCTTGTCACAGCATTGAGAGAGTGGATCTTCCTATGAGCCGAATACTCCTGATTCCAACCTCATAGGGCCCCCCACTGAGCCAAATTCTATGATTCCAATCTCGCCATAAGGTCCTCCAAGCTTCACACCAAAAAAATGGCCTAACTATGAGGCACTAAAAAAAATCATTCCCTAAAATCCAACTACCATCCTAACTTCTGATTCCTTCATCACAATTTTCAAACTTTGCTATACAGCAAACCCATAAAATACTTTTGCCAGGCTTCCAATAATAATATTAACTTTAGACCATGTTAAAGCGCCACAAATTTCACCTAATTAACCATTATGCTTTCTTTAGCATCATCACCACCTAAAATTTTAACCTCCTAAAGCTATCAGCACCCAATTCCAGAAATAATTGAATAACCAGTTTAGAGTCTTAGTGGACAGTGATAAATTAAAAGATTGAATTGAGTTATCCAAACAAGATTGACATTCCAGTTTAAAGTCTTGGTGGACCAAACATATAATCGATTGCCAGTTTATGGTCTTGGTGGACCAAAGATCGTTTAGGTGCATAAATAACTTGATAAATTCCTAAGTAAGGCCTAGGCTTGACCAAAGATTGAATAAATTTGATAATCCAGTTTAATGTCATAGTGGACCAAACATTTGGTCGACAAGTAATCCAGTATAAGGCCATAGTGGTCCAATGAATGTTGAATTATCCTGCAGATATTAATTTTCCAGTTTAAAGTCATAGTGGACTAAAACAATGAATGAACTGCCAGTTTAAAGTCATGGTGGACCAAACATTTGATCGATAAGAAATCCAGTTTAAGGTCATGGTGGACCCAACAGCTTGATAACAGTCCAGTTTAAGGTCTTGGTGGACCTAACAAATCCAAAAAAAATTTTAACGATAGTCTTGAAAATTAGCCAGTTTAAAGTCTTGGAGGACTAACGGCTCCAAAATTTGTATAAAACCCTTAAGGAAAGTCTTGAACAGTAGCCAGTTTAAAGTCTTGGAGGACTAAAAGATCCAAAATACGTATAAAAAACCTTAAAGAACGTCTTGAAAAGTAGCCAGTTTAAAGTCTTGGAGGACTAACAGATCCAAAATACGTATAAAAAAAAGCCTTAAAGAATGTCTTGAAAAGTAGCCAGTTTAAAGTCTTGGAGGACTAACAGATGTCTTGAAGTAAAATCCCATAGGTATTGAGTTCCCCTAGACCCTGTTTCCTGTATAAACTAAATGAATAAAACTAAAATGAATGAAGACTGAAAAATAAAACTAAGAAATATAATAATTTGGTTTAATTAATTAATTTTTTTATTATTTTATTATTTTATTTTTATTTTTATTTTATTTTTATTTATTTATTTATTTATTTTTTCCATTAATAATTTTTTTTTTTTTTTAAATTTTAATTTGTTTTTTTTTTTTTTTTTTTTTAATTTAAAATAAAAGATTTTAAAAAAGATAGTTTGGAAATAAAAGTTAAAATTTAATTTTTAAAGAAAGATAAAAAAATGTGAAAAGAAAGATAAAAAGTAAAAAAATTTCAAAATAAAATTTTAAAAGATGCCCCCCGGCCATTTGATGAGCCGTACCCTCGACATCCTACCCACATCCAAGTGCAACTTGATGTGGTTACACAATTTTAAGAAATTGAAAAGAAAAGAAAATAAATGAAAGTTTTTAGAAGATAATTTTTATAATGATGATCACTGGGTGGGCTCCCTCCAATTTATAAAAATGATTAGAGAACACCAGTGAGCATCACCTTTACAATAATTCATAATATATATTAAAGAAAAGAAATCACAATCTAACATAAAAAAATCAAAAAAAAAATAAAAAAAAATCTTGAATCCGGCGTTGAGAGCGGTGTCTCTTGATTCTTTCCAGTTTATAGTCTTAGTGGACTTCCTAAAATTAAAAGACAAAGCCAGGATTCAACTAGAAACAGGGAAAATTTTGGAAACGAACATTATGGGGTAATTGTGTATAGAGCAGCCAGCCCATCAATTACCCCCACACTTGCCAATATTAAATTAAGAAGGTTCCCCTGTAAACACTTCTTCCAATAAATTTTTAAAAATTTCCCAACACTATCTTCACCCATATATTAAGAATTTTAAGTTTTCGAAAATTTCAAAGAAGGTCTTCTTGCATTTCGTTAAGTTTCATCACAGTTTTGTTGACCATATACAGTGTAACGATAGTAAATTATTTTGATAAAAAAAGAAGATAGTTTATCCTTGTTGCGGAGGTTGTCATAAAATATTGTCGATATCATAGTTTATCCTCATTGCGGAGGAATCCATAAAATTTGATAAATGTCATTAAAATTGTAGTTTATCCTCATTTCGGAGTTAGACTTCGGCACTCCTGGTGCCTCTAGGATAGAACCGTTTCACTTGATCGGCTGCTACCCTCTTCTTTAATACTACTCCATCCAACTCTTCTAGCACATATGAACCGCCGGAAACTTGCTCCTTGATTTTATACGGTCCATTCCACCTATCTGCAAACATCTTTCCCCACTGGCTTTCCAAACTCCTATTATACACCAAGACCATATCACCTGGGTTCAAAGGTTTCCTTAATCGATGTGCCAAGGGCTCATCCCAATATCTAACTGATTGATTTCGGATCTTCATCATCCGCGAATATGCCTTTTCTAAATATTCTTCTTTCTTTTCTAGCTGCATCATTCTTGCACACAATAATACTTCAGTAGTTTTGACCGTGTCCCAGTCAACCCCAAGATATGATTCAGCTTCTAGATCAACCGGTAAAACTTCTTTCTGTCCAAAAACAAGTTCATAAGGTGAAAATCTGGTAGTCCTTTTGGCAGTGATTCGATCAGCAAATAAAACTAAAGGTAAATAGTGCCTCCACTTTTTGGCACTTGTCCCACACATTTTTACTAAAGCATCCTTAATAACTTGATGCCCTCTTTCAATCATGCCTTCAGCTTCAGGATAATATGGGGTTGCTACCCTAACCTTTGATCCAACTTTCAATACGGCCTCTTTAAACTCTGTCCCAAATTCAGGACCTCCATCTACCATTACCAATTTCATCACTCCATATCGATACACCCAATTATTCAAAAAAAATTCTGCCACATTTTTGGCAGTTAAATTAATAAGAGGCGCTGCCTCTACCCAACCAGATAAATCATCTCTGGCCACAATTAAATATTTATACCGTCCCTCTTTTATATGAACGGCATCTAAACTCACTCTTCCAAAGAGCGTATATTCACCGGTCGCACGTCCAGGTTCTTTTGGCCTTAAATAACTTCGTCTTTGACATTCTTCGCATGACTGAACCCACTGTTTAACAGCCATCTTCATGCCAGGCCACCAAAATCGATCAGAAATTCTTCTAAACGTTTCTCCAACGCCTCTATGCCCGAGATCTTCATGCAGTGATATCAAAACTAATTTATGCCCCTTCTGTTGAGTTATAACTACTTGAGGATTTGGATACCTCCTCCTCATTAAACGTCAACCAGATAGGTAAAACGTAGATGACTTCCTCTTGATAGCCACCCATTCATCGTCTTCACACTCTTCTGGCCTCTCTAAAGTCAACAAATATTTGACTAACAAAAAATAAAAACCAGTCTGACCCCAGACTTCATCTTGATAATGGATTAATATAACATCAATAGGGACTTCTCTATCACCAATATCACCTGCACATGAATGGGCCAATAATCGTTGACCCCTAAATAATTCTTTAATCGAGCTATGTCGACGTTTTTCTTCTGAACCTTTGGATCCTTCGAAAACCGTATTTGAAAATACCTCTTTCTCTTTATCCACCCTTTTATTTAAATTCTCTAATTCTCCAACATATACACCATTCCTTAATTTACTACTATCCCACACTACCAATCCATCTTCCTCTACATACAACACATCTTCTTCTACCTCCTTTCTACCGAATTTATCTACACCTTTTCCAACACCTTTATTAACATAAAAACTATTTTCCAGTTTATCCTCTTGGTGGAGGTCATCATCACCATAATCCAAACACAATAGTCCTGCCAGTTTAACCTCATGGGGGAGGTATGGAAAGTCTTCAGCTCCTTTAGTGCTGGCTTTGATAATAGGTATATCTTCATCGAACTCTTCTGAGTCTGAATCTTCTTCAGTGGGTGGTCTCCTTGATAAACCATCTGGCATAGTAAAAGTCTTTCCAGGCTTATGAACTAAATAAAATGAAAAATGTTGAATAAAAGCTACCCATCTCGTCATGGGTGCGTTAGGTAAACTTGGGGAATTAATCATCTGGATTAACGATTTCGCATCCACTTGCAACTCAAAATGTTGCCCCCACAAAATATGCTGAAGTTTCTTCAGTATTTTTGCCACACCACATAATTCCAATTTTGGTTGAGAATATCTTGATTCGACCTCAGTAAATACTACAGATTCATACCTAACTGGCCTGATGTAACCAGCTTTATCCATCTGAGACAAAACAGCCCCAGCTGCAACCTGACTTGAATCAACTGCTAAATAAATTCTACCAGCATCTTTTCCATAATCCAAATTGTGCAGGACTAAATCTTTCCCCACAACCTCCTTCAACTTCACAAACGCCTTCTCACACTTTTCATCCCACTCCCAGTCTGCATCCTTTCTCGTTAACCGTCTCAATGGAGCTGCCAATGAAGAAAAGTCCTTGATAAACATTCTAACATATACACAAACGCCTAAAAACCCTCTAACTTCGGTCGTATTCTTGGGTCTTGGCCAGGACTGAATTTTGTTAACTTTATTCTTGGACATAATTCTACCCTCTCTACATACCACATGGCCTAATATTTCTAAGGCTTGCACACAACATGAAAATTTTGAACCTGAAATAGTTAAACCAGCCTCTTCAATTCGAAACAAGATTCTTTCTAATATAATTGCAAACTCCCAAATGAATTTGTGTATCCCGGGATTCTCTTCCAACACCTGGTTATCATAGTCGGTTGTTGGTCCCTTAATTCCTCCATCATCTATAAAGATTCCAGCGTATTGTGGAATTTCATCTTGAAGGATCCAAGCCATCTGAGCTTGATAAACTGCAACCGAAATTGTTGCTCCTTGAGGTAATCTTGTTAACTGTAAACGTCCTAGTGGCGTATTGAATGTAGTGAGAGGCCTTGAGTCCGGATGTAACTCTCTCTCATCATATCCACCCATAATATCTCCCAAACCATAACACACTCTCCCTGCAAACGCTTCAACAAACTCCTCAGTTCTAGGCGGTATCCCAGCATCCTTTATTGTAACCCTATTTAATTCCCTAAGATCATGAACAACTCTAAGCTTGCCATTCGGTTTCTTGATACAAAATACAGGACTAGAATAACTTGCCGTTGATTGCTCATACAGTCCAGTGCGTATCCATTCTCTGACAACTTCAATATAGGCTTCTTTTAATGCAGCCAGAATAGGAATCGGTTTCTGCTGCCACGGTTCATGACATACCACAGGAATCTTGTAAGGCTCCCCATAGGAATGCTTCAACTCACCCCTCTCCTCTTCTACAAAAGCAATGGCCTTCTCTCGCTTGACCATCACATCCAACAACAACTTCTTCTCTTCTCCAGAAAACCAACCATCAGGTCCAAAATTAACAACACCCAGTCTCTCAAAAGTGATTCTTGACGTCTCAGAAAATTCAGGTGGATTCTTTACCAAGGGACTTTCATAAGGATTTCTTGATAACCTTGGTCTTCTCAAAGGTGGATTTAATTCAGCAGGTAGCGGTTCATTAATAGGTAGAACTTTATTTGCTACCTTCTTATATTTGGCTGCGTCCACATCTAAATAAACTTGAGGTAAAACATTTAACTTTTGTATCGCCATTACATATTTCATCAAATGAATCTTCTTCATCGCCAGAATCGGAATAAGAAAAATTAGAAAAATATTTTATTTCATTATTAAATTTTACCCTTTTCTCCTTTCCCTCGTCTAATTTATAAACAGATTTTCCAACACCTTTGCTTCCCTTATCCAACAGTAAATCGCCCGTAAATAAAGTCGGCAGTTTAACCTCTTGCTGGAGAACCGGAATTGAATTTTCACAAAAATTATTTTTTTGTGTTTTAATTATACCGAGATTTTTTATTGGATTTTGATAAGATTCTCGCAGTTTACCCTCTTGCTGGAGTTCCATAATAGAAGGAGATAATTGCAGTTTAACCTCTTGCTGGAGGTCCAAAATAGAAGGAGATACTTGCAGTTTAACCTCTTGCTGTAGGCCATAAAACATACCCTTCCAATTTTTATCCAACCTAATTTGGCCCATTTTTCCTTTTTTACCATTTTTAAATTTAATAGAAAAACAGGGTAAATCCAATAAACATATAGTAAAGTCCATAACGTATTTGCACTCCAAAGTAATATTAACAGAAAATAATTGAGAATCCACTTGAATTATCTCCAAGTGAGCTGACCTATTGCAATCCGGGATCTCATCCTGAGGAGAGATTACAACATTAGAGTGATCAGCCCCTGCTACCCCAAAAAATGAGGGCATCCATCCCTTTCTAACAAACATAATTCACCAGAGGCCGTCCGTTTAATATGCCGCTTCTTGGTGCAAACACAACACTGGCACAGAGTAGTAATCCCTGGCCGTGTTTCCCAACCTTCATCTCCAGGAGGCGCTAACCGCATATGTAACCTCCGCATATCTTCACCAGTAATTTCCAAACTAATCCCCATGCCAGCTTGATACCCTATCCTGGCCTCAAAATCCATCAAAAAAGGACCATCAAGAACAGTTTTGACTGCTCCTCTGGCCACATAAAAGTGAACCTTACCAACAGATCCACCAATGCCTAACCTGACATGCTCAGCTGTACCCATTAGCCCTGTTGCATGCCCTCCAATACCTCTGAGGTTTCCCCCAGTCCCACTTTTAATTGGCAAGCCTATACTCGTCGCTTGCTCCAATGAAATTAAATTAATTTGAGACCCTGAATCGACCAAGGCCTTTACTTCTTTACCGTTAAGAGTTACCACCAGGTAGCCCAGGGGAGCGGAAAAATGAGTATCTACATCTTCCCCAAACTTTTCGGCATTTTCACAAATATATTCCACCTCTCCAGTGGAAACCCGACGCCTCGTCAAATGCTTCTTTTGCTTTTCAGCAAGCGCCGGACTAATCGTAAATAACTCCCCCAAAGATAAGGGAATCTGCAGTTGATTCACCCTATTCAAAACTGCGTCCATCGCATTAGCTTGACCAGAAACTACTGGCCGCTCATACTGGACCTTTGATATAACAACCTTGGCCCCGGGTACCTCTTGAGGTCCAACCAAGCCATCTTCACCCCCCATAATAACATCTTCACTTTCTATAACCCTAACTCCGTCACCAGCTTCTTGCACCAATCCTGATCCATTGATAGTCCTTCTTACTCCCTCCATTGGGATGGGACCGCTAAAACTTGGTCTGGGTAGAGACACCAACGGTACGTCCTCCTCAGAATCCAAATCATCCTCTGGCATAGGCTCACCATTTAAATCAAACTTGCCATAACTAGGGGGCCCCATATCAGCAGTCCCCTTCTGCATTTTATATAATTCTTCCTTAGAGTAAGGGTTCAATTTGTTGGCGGCAGTTTGAGCGCTATAATTCTTGTCCTTAGAGTAAGGGTTCACTTTGTTATTGGCCTTGCCAGGATTAGCCCTCAATTGGCTCTGGATGCTAATCTTCGCCTTAGTAGCAGCTGCTCTTCTAGCAGCATTAACATCATATTCGCCAGCCATACAGCTACCCTCCACTTGAGCAACTGTTGCCAGTTCTAAACCTCCAAAAGAAATAGAAAATGTGGCTTTACTGACATCTTTCTCCTTGCCCTTGTCAGCTTTTCCAACATTACCATTACCATTTTTGCCACCCTTGGCATTAACATCTTCATCCGTCACCTCTTCAAATCTGGCTCTCCTTTCAGCCGTTAAACTTCTTCTGACCAAATCAGAAGGAGACTGTCCATCACTGGGCTTGATGAACGAACCATCAGGAAATTTATAATCTTTACCATCAAACAAAACTCGCCCAGCATCCATATCCTTATCTAGAGCAAAACAAACTGTTTCTCTGTGCCCCCTCCTATTACAATAGGAGCACACCTTTGGCTCATCATAGCCACCTCTATATCCATTACTACCACCATTCCCACCATTTCTCCCATTGCCTGGGAAGCGGTTACCATTGTTATTGCCATTATAATTTCGACATTCATAACCTCTGGACTGATAAGAAGTCGACGTCGACGAAGAAGCGATTGGGGCCTTGATGGCCTCCTGTGTCTCTTGAACAAATATTTTTAATTGTTTCGTTAAATCGGCCAAGTGACCAACCATCTTATTGTCTACATTGCCCTCAACTTTAGCAGCCGGTAATCCCATTTGTGCCTTCTTGGCCTCCTGGGCTTTGACCATAATATCGTTGTTTTCGGCCAAAACTTCGCTAACCTTGCTAACATATTGAGTGCAAGACTCTTGATATTTGTCCAACGCCAATAACTTTAGATTGGCTTGAATGTTGTCCTTGATAACCTCCAGAGCCGGCAGTTTCTGCTCACCATTAGGCTGTTTCTTCATCAAATCTTTTCTTGAAAGATCCTTCAAGACGTCCATACGAATATCCCTGCTGCATGCTGTCCAGAACAAATCTTTTGCTTGGTTCTCATGCACTAACTCTTCCACCAGAATAAGATATTCAACTACTTCATCAAACTGAACACACAGCTTTTTGAAGTCTGCCATAGAAGAAACACCACCTTTTGCTTGCCAGTCTCCAACAATTTTATTGAGGTCCATCATAGTAAACCTAACACCCCATCTATCAATCATAGCTTTAGAAAGCTTAACCCAATCCTTGTCCTTGAATGCCTGCATAGCAATAACCTCTTTTTCCACCTCCCTATCAGCAATAAAAAACCTAACTTGCTTCACCATATCCACATGAGAAGCACCATCAACAGCAGCAGCAGCTTCATACCTGCTAATGAACCATTTAACCTCCTCCCCATCAAACTTTGGGCCATCCCAAGAAACAATTCTAACTGAGGGAGTAAGAGGGTTAGAAGATCCAGAAGCAACAGCAGAAGAAGACATCCCAATAAGTAGTGAAAAGCGTTAACAATCGATAAAATAACAAGCCTCTTGCAGGCCAATAACAAAAATCCAATTAGAGTTCCAGAAAATAAGCCTCTTGCAGGCTAAGAACGTTCTTGATCCAAGTAAGTCTTTAAAGAAAGCTAGAGAAATCGAACCCCACGTTGGGAGCCAACTATGGTAAGGTAAACTCTTACAGTCGCCTTTCTGTAAGCAGAATCCGGAGGATGTGTGGATTTAGCTGAAAACCCCGTCCTTCCAATAAAAATAACAAAGTAGGTGTTCTAAATCACTAAGCTAACCAATCTACTTATATCTGATTGATAAAAATAATGAAACTCTAAAATATTTAACGCTTATTGAGATTTAAAGAAAGTGGCTGTTGATAAAAGAAATACTGATAACAACAATTAAGGTGTACCAGTGAAAGATCTGAAAAGATTGACTTTTATGTTTTTATAATAATTTAAATTTATATGAGACAGCAATAATCAAGTCCCAGCGATGAAGACCTTTCTAAAGATACCCTGTATGAAGTGTGATTTAAATTGTTGAGTAGTATTTCTAAAATGTTATATATAAAATATAAAGTTATAAGGGTATTACAAATTTATTTAATTTGTTGAGTAATAAAAAATGAGACCGTGGTAGTTAATGATTAAGCTGTATGGTGTGTCCCCCCCATCCCAATTTCGAGTTTGAGAAGCGCTTAAGTATTCCTAGTCACGTGCCTAAGTTTTCCCCTCCAGAGCTCTTCCAGAGTCAATCCGGAGCCCATATGGAGTCCGTCTGGACTTCCAGACTCAATTAGAACCTTAAAACTATAATAAAAAATCTAGAAAAATTACCCATAATAGAGCTACTTCCCTTTTACATACCAAACTAATTTTCGTAGTCTGCGCAGCTCTAATTACCCCGTGAAAATTCATCAAAGGTAAGTAATTTTTGAAATCGTAAATATTTCTATAAAACTTTAAAATTCATTTAAAAATATAAGAAAAATAGTAAAAATTCTGGGAAAATTTCCCAAGGTTCTTGAGTGACTTGACTTGATACTTATAAATTTTTCAGACCGTAAAAATAAGTTTTCTCCGTAAAATAAATTGTATTTGTATAGGCATTCGCTCGTGACCAATTTCTTCATATTTTAAACTCCAATAAATTAAATAAAACCCTTATATAAAAAATAATAACGTCAATCTTGCACGCCGTAATAACTCCATTTACGTACTTAGGTGCCGTACTAAACTTTAGGCTACCACAGCGGTTGGGGAGAAGTATTGGCTGATTTTGGAAGTTTATTAGTTTGACGGTTCCAACACCTCTTCCGAGGATAGTTTTTCCATTCCCAATTTTTACCAGAACGTTGAAATTGCAAATAGTAGTGAAGAAATGCCTTTTGTTGAAAATGTGACTAGATGCTCCAGAATCAAAAATTAAATTGGATGATTGTTTTGAAATCTTAGTTGAAGTATGGTAAACGTAATAAAGATCTTCAGTTATGTTGGCTGTCTCATTAGTCGGCTCATCTTTAGACTGATTTTTAGATATTGACTTGCTCTGTGGTTGAAGATCGGGATAAAAGGCCCAGAATTGGGCTTCTGAGTGTGTAGTTTTAGGATTGTGTTTCCTGTTATTACAAAATTCTCATCTTTTAGCATTATATGACTCTTTTTTAGTTGTTAACAATGCGGAGTTTTGTTTTTGAGAATTGTCAAGACAATCCGCCAACTGAGATAGTTTCATCAAGATGGTGTTGAGAGTGAGCAGCTTTCTAGTGTCATCAGCGGAGTTTATCATCATGGGCCAATGCATCACAAGTGATTGTGGAAGTTTTTGAAGAATTGAGTATGCAAATATTGGAGACTCAAGCTTTTCACCAACCTGTGCTAAGGAGTTAATAAAAGCTTGCAGGTCAGTAACAAAGCCTCAGAGGTTGCCTTCAGTGCATTCAAGGTTGGTGAATTTGGTGTAGACCATAGATGCTGTAGCAGGATGTGCGCCAGTGTAGCATTCTTCTAGCCGTTTCCATAAAGCGGTAGGATTAGATTTATTGTCTGACTTGATGTATGTGTCTATGTTGGTTGGATCTAATTTTTGGACGATGACATTAGCCGCGCTTTTACAGCGCAATTTGAATCCATCATTTTTGTCTTTAGGTCCTATCTCTTTTCCTTCAACGATATCATCAAGCTCCAACTGTGAGAGAAAGAACAACATTTTAACTTTCCATGTTGGATAGTTGTCATTCCCAAGAAGTGGAATATTGTTAACGTTGTTATTTGATGATCTGTCCATAATGATGCACTCAGACTTTTAATCTGTTGGATAAAACCTTTTTTCAGGAGTCAATAAATCCCAATTAGTATCACGATGGATTTAGTGTGACAATTATATCCTAACCAACCTGTAATGCCAATAGTGAGAGGCAAAATAAAGAATATTAGGGGGTATCAATGTTCAGGAATCCGCAATTAGGGATCAGGAATTTTTTTTCCCGGGATCAGACATTATTAATTGCAGAAGACTCTTATCCACTAGCCCCAGGGCTAGTGGATAAGAAATCCACTATAATGCATTATCCCACCTCTTATACCCCAATTTCCATTCCTAATTCCTGATCCCAAACTCATCACATCCATGATGGATTTGCAAGAAAGTCACATGACTCATAATTGCTGATGCCATCCTTAAGTCTTTCCTCACTCTGTGCCACTAAATTTTGGTGGCAAACACTTAAGTTTTTTTCTATCTACACACCTCAACTGCACATTTGGAGGTGAATTTCCTCTTCCCACTTCCCTCATCACATATCCCTTCCACTGACAACAATGAAGCACCTCTCTACTAGGAAGATTCTTCACTCAACAATGAATGCTATCACTTTTCTTTTAGTTCTTTACTATAAATCCGACTCTGATTTGGAAGATGCTTTAGCTTATATGTGTTTTCTTTCCAAAAAGCATTACATCATCATCAGGGGGACAAATCTTTATCATGATCCCCAATATGATCTGGCCTCCATTCTCAACATTCCTCATTTAATCTTCATGCAACTTTTTAGAACTTCTCCCAATTCTTTCTTCAAACTTTATCAACTCATTTCTGAACATCCTATCTTCCATAAAAATTATCATAACAAACAGTGTAATCCTGCCATCCAACTTGCTGTTGCTCTATGTGGCTTTGGCTCAAATGTAAATGGTGCTGCCCTTATGGTATGGTAAACTCTTACAGTCGCCTTGCTGTAAGCAGAATCCGGAGGAGATATGTGGATTTAGCTGAAAACCCCGTCCTTCCAACAAAAATAACAAAGTAGGTGTTCTAAATCGTTAAGCTACCCAGTCTATTTAGATCTGATGTAATATAATATTATGAAACTCTGAAATATTTAACGCTTATTGAGATTTAAATAAAAGTGGCTGTTGAGAAGGAAATACTGATTACAACAATTAAGGTGTACCAGTGAAAGATCTGAAAAGATTGACTTTTATGTTTTCATAATAATTTGAATTTTTATGAGACAGAAATAATCAAGTCCCAGTGATGAAGACCTTTCTAAAGATAACCTGTATGAAGTGTGATTTAAATTGTTGAGTAGTATTTCTAAAATGTTATATATAAAATATAAAGTTATAAGAGTATTACAATTTTATTTAATTTGTTGAGTAATAAAAAAATGAGACTGTGGTGGTTAAAGATTAAGCTGTATGATGTCTGTATGATGTATGATGATGCCCAATTTCGAGTTTGAGAGGCTCTTAAATATACCTAGTCACGTGCCTAAGATACTTCTCCAGCACTCAGCCGGACCCCATCCAGAGTCCGTCCGGAGCTCGTCCGGAGTCCGTCCGGAGTTTGTCCAGAGCTCGTACGGAGTCCTTCCGGAGTCCGTCCAGAGCTCGTACGGAGCTTGTCCGGACCACCGGACTCAATTAGAGCCTTAAAAATATAATAAAAAATCAGGAAAAACTACACATGATAGAGCCACTTCCCCTTTACATTCCCAACTAATTTTTGTAGTCTTCGCAGCTCTAATCACCCCGTGAAAATTGGTCATAGTTAAGTAATTTCTAAAACGTAAATATTTCTATAAATATTTAAAATTCATTTAAAAATATAAGAAAAATAGTGGAAATTCTGGGAAATTTTCCTAAGGTTCTTAAGTGACTCGACTTGATACTTATAAACTTTTCAGACCGTAAAAATAAGTTCTCTCTGTAAAATAAATTGTTTTCGCGTTGGTATTCGCTTTTGATAAATTTCTTCATATTTAAAACTCAAATAAATTAAATAAAACCCTTTTTAAAATATTAACATAGTCAATCTTTACTACATAATAACTCCATTTACGTATTTAGGTGCCATACTAAACTTTAGGCCACCACATCCTCCCTCCAATTGAGAATGTCCTCATTCTTTAAACTTTGCATCAGTGATTGAACACAATATTCATCTTTAATTTTCAACCACCATCTTCTTTCAATCAACTTAAAATTCATATCTGTCCAATATTTCTTTCAAAGAACTTGTCGCTCCATGTGAACTCTGCACTTGCTGCCAGGTACCTTGCTTAATGTCCAATCCTGATCTCCCTGGCAGGACCGCCTGCGACCTATGCCGTGTTAAGAAAGTCAAATGTAACCGGCCAATAGCTCCTTCAAGAACAAATGTTTATCTTGGACCAGCAGCTCTCCCTGATCCTACAACCTCTAAAAAGCGATCTAAAATTCCTGTCTTCTTAAAATGTATTAGATCAAAAACAGCTTCATCGTCAAAAGTTCAATCTTCATCAGCGGATTCCGGCCTAATTTTGCCTTCACAAAATCCTAATCCTATAACACCAGTGCCCCCAACCAACTTTGCTGAGACCATGTTTCCTGGCTCCAAATGTAAGACCATATTATCTTACTAAAACTTTTTTTTAAATAAAATCTGAATAAACATAATAACTTTTATATACTTGAACTTCTAGCTGTTGAAATAACCAACACAGATGACATTGGCAAAGTGAAGACAGACTATATTAATCATTACCCAAATTTTCATCGCTATCTTTTTCTTTACTTTACGGATGAATTGAAACAAAAATTGCTGGCCTATTTTCAAGAAACTCTAGCTAATAACTATGAAGATCTCATGAAAAGAAGACTATTAATGCAAAGCTTTGATAATGATGTTGAACAATTCCAAAGGAATTATCTTTTCTAATAAATTAATTTGATAAATCTGTTTTAGCTGGTCTTTATTTAATTTTTTTTTTAAATATAAACATTGTTTCTTCTTCTCTGGCTTGATATAACATAAAATAAAATAAATCTTGTGATTATTCCACTACTGAGAGCAAGGATTGAATCCCTTCAGACTCCCATTAACCAATCTTCCTTCATGTCACAGCATTGAGAGAGTGGATCTTCCTAATGAGCCGAATACTCCTGATTCCAATCTCATAGGGCCCCCCACTGAGCCGAATTCTATGATTCCAATCTCGCCATAAGGTCCTCCAAGCTTCACACCAAAAATGGTCTAACTATGAGGCACTAAAAAATCATTCCCTAAAATCCAACTACCATCCTAACTTCTGATTCCTTCATCACAATTTTCAAACTTTTCTATGCAGCAAACCCATAAAATACTTTTTCCAGGCTTCCAATAATAATATTAACTTAGACCATGTTAAAGCGCCACAAATTTCACCTAATTAACCATTATGCTTTCCTTAGCATCATTACCACCTTAAAATTTTAACCTCCTAAAGCTTATCAGCACCCAATTCCAGAAATGATTGAATAACCAGTTTAGAGTCTTAGTGGACAGTAATAAATTAAAAGATTGAATTGAGTTATCCAAACAAGATTGACATTCCAGTTTAAAGTCTTGGTGGACCAAAAATATAAAAGATTGCCAGTTTATGGTCTTGGTGGACCAAAGATTGTTTAAGTGCATAAATAACTTGAAATATTCCTAAGTAAGGCCTAGGCTTTACCAAAGATTGAATAAACTTGATAATCCAGTTTAATGTCATAGTGGACCAAACATTTGATCAACAAGTAATCCAGTATAAGGTCATAGTGGACCAATGAATATTGAATTTTCCTGCAGATATTAATTTTCCAGTTTAAAGTCATAGTGGACTAAAACAATGAATGGACTACCAGTTTAAATTCATGGTGGACCAAACATTTGATCGATAAGAAATCCAGTTTAAGGTCATGGTGGACCCAACAACTTGATAGTAGTCTAGTTTAAGGTCTTGGTGGACCTAAAATTTGATTGATAAAATTAAAAATAAAAAAATCTGTCTCCCAAAAATATCCATAAAATCTTGAACATCCTTGAAATTCAGTTTAAAGTATTGAAGGACTAATAGCTCCAATATAAAATCTTTAATGACAGTCTTGAAAATTAGCCAGTTTAAAGTCTTGGAGGACTAACAGCTCCAAAATTTGTATAAAAAACCTTAAAGAACATCTTGAACAGTAGCCAGTTTAAAGTCTTGGAGGACTAACAGATGTCTTGAAGTAAAATCCCATAGGTCTTGAGCTCCCCTAGACCCTGTTTCCTGTCTAAACTAAATGAATAAAACTAAAAAGAATGAAGACTGAAAAATAAAACTAAGAAATATAATAATAATTTTGATTCAATTAATTAATTTTTTTTTATTTTATTATTTTATTTTTATTTATTTATTTTTATTTTTATTTTATTTTTATTTATTTTTAATTTTAATTTGTTTTTAATTTAAAATAAAAGATTTTAGAAAAGATAGTTTTGAAATAAAAGTTAAAATTTAATTTTTAAAGAAAGATAAAAAAAGTAATAATAATAAAAAAATTTCAAAATAAAATTTTAAAAGATGCCCCCCGGCCATTTGATGAGCCGTACCCTCGACATCATACCCACATCCAAGTGCAACTTGATGTGGTTACAGAATTTGAGTAATTTAAAATAAAAGAAAATAAATGAAAGTTTTTTTTTTTTTTAGAAGATAATTTTATAATGATGATCACTGGGTGGGCTCCCTCCAATTTATAAAAATGATTAGAGACCACCAGTGAGCACCACCTTTGCAATAATTAATAATATATATTTTAAAAAAAAGTAATCACAATCTAACATAAAAAAATCAAAATTAAAATATAAAAAAAAATCTTGAATCCGACGTTGAGAGCTGTGTCTCTTGATTTGTTTCAGTTTATAGTCTTAGTGGACTTCCTATAATTAAAAGACAAAGCCAGGATTCAACTAGAAACAGGGAAAATTTTTGAAACAAACATTATGGGGTAATTGTGTATAGAGCAGCCAGCCCATCAATTACCCCCACACTTGCCAATATTATATTAAGAAAGTTCCCCTGTGAACACTTCTTCCAATAAATTTTAAAAAAATTTCCAACTCTATCTTCATCCATATTTTATGAATTTTAAATTTTGAAGATTTTAAAGAAGGTTTTCCTGCACTTCGCTAAGTTTCATCACAGTTTTGTCGCCCATATGCAGTGTAACAACAGTAAAGTATTTTAATAAAAAAAAGATAGTTTATCCTTGTTGAGGAGGTTAATAAAATCTGATAAATTTCATAGTTTATCCTTGTTGCGGAGGGATCCATAAAATTTCATTGATATTATAGTTTATCCTCATTGCGGAGGGAGACTTTGGCACTCCTGGTGCCTCTAGGATATAACCGTTTCACTTGATTGGCCGCGACCCTCTTCTTCAATTTAGCTCCATACAACTCTTCTAACACATATGAACCGCAAGAAACTTGCTCCTTGATTTTATAAGGTCCATTCCACCTATCTGCAAACATCTTTCCCCAGTGACTTTCCAAACTCCTATTATACACCAAGACCATATCTCCTGAGTTCAAAGGTTTCCTTAATCAATGTGCCAACTGCTCATCCCAATATCTAACTGATCGATTTCGGATCTTCATCATCCGCGAATATGCCTTTTCTAAATATTCTTCTTTCTTTTCTAGCTGCATCATTCTTGCACACAATAATTCTTCAGTAGTTTTGACCGTGTCCCAGTCAACTCCAAGATATGATTCAGCTTCTAAATCAACCAGTAACACTGCTTTCTGTCCAAAAACAAGTTCATAAGGTGAATATCCGTTCGTCCTTTTGGCAGTGATTCGATCAGAAAATAAAACTAAAGGTTAATAGTGCCTCCACTTTTCAGCACTTGTCCCACACATTTTAACTAAAGCATCCTTAATAACTTGATGCCCTCTTTCAACCATGCCTTCAGATTCAGGATAATATGGGGTTGCTACTGCAACCTTTGATCCAATTTTAGATACAGCCTCTCTAAACTCAGTCCCAAATTCAGGACCTCCATCTACCATCACCAATTTCATCACTCCATATCAATACACCCAATTATTTAACAAAAATTCTGCCACATTTTTGGAAGTCAAATTAATAAGAGGAGCTGCCTCTACCCAACCAGATAAGTTGTCTCTAGCTAAAATTAAATATTTATACCGTCCCTCTTTGATATGAACGGCATCCAAACTGACTCTCCCAAAGAGTGTATTTTCTCTGTTAGCGCATCCAGGTTCTTTTGGCCTTAAATAACTTTGTCTTTAACATTCTTCACATGATTGAACCCACTGTTTAACAGCCATCTTCATGCCAGGCCACCAAAATCAATCAGAAATTCTTCTAAAAGTTTCTCCAATGCCTCTATGCCCGAGATCTTCATGCAGTGATTTCAAAACTAATTCTTGCCCCTTCTGTTGAGTTATAACTACTTGAGGATTTGGATATCTTCTCCTCATTAAACGTTGACCAGATAGGTAAAACGTAGATGACTTCTTCTTGATAGCCACCCATTCATCGTCTTCACAATCTTCTGGCCTCTCTAAAGTCAACAAATATTTGACTAACAAAAAATAAAAACCAGTCTGACCCCAGACTTCATCTTGAAAATCAATTAATATAACATCAATAGGGACTACTCTATCACCAATATCACCTGCACATGAATGAGACAATAAGCGTTGTCCCCTAAATAAATCTTTAATCGAGCTATGTCAACATTTTTCTTCTGAACCTTTGGATCCTTTGTAAACAGTATTCAAAAATACCTCTTTCTCTTTATCCACCTTTTTATTTAAATTCTCTAATTCTCCAACATATACACCATTCCTTAACTTACTACTACCCCACACTACCAATCCATCTTCCTTTACATACACCACATCTTCTTCTACCTCCTTTCTACCGAATTTATCTACACCATTTCCAAGACCTTTACTAAAATAAAAATTATTTTCCAGTTTATCCTCTTGGTGGAGGTCATCATCACCATAATCTAAACACAATAGTCCTGCCAGTTTAACCTCATGGGGGAGGTATGGAAAGTCTTCAGCTCCTTTAGTGCTGGCTTTGATAATAGGTGTATCTTCATCGAACTCTTCTGAGTCTGAATCTTCTTCAGTGGGTGGTCTCCTTGATAAATCATCTGGAATAGTAAAAGTCTTGAAAGGCTTATGAACTAAATCAAACAAAAAATGTTGAATAAAAGCTACCCATCTCCTCATGGGTGAGTTTGATAAACTTGGGGAATCGATCATCTGGATTAATCATTTCGCATCCACTTGCAACTAAAAATGTTGCCCCCACAAAATATGCTGAAGTTTCTTCAGTATTTTTTCCACACCACATAATTCCAATTTTGGTTGAGAATATCTTGATTCGACCTCAGTAAATACTACAGATTCATACCTAACTGGCCTGATGTAACCAGCTTTATCCATCTGAGACAAAACAGCCCCAGCTGCAACCTGACTTGAATCAACTGCTAAATAAATTCTACCAGCATCTTTTCCATAATCCAAATTGTGCAGGACTAAATCTTTCCCCACAACCTCCTTCAACTTCACAAACGCCTTCTCACACTCTTCATTCACCTCCCAGTCTGCATCCTTTCTCGTTAACCGTCTCAATGGAGCTTCAAATGAAGAAAAGTCCTTAATAAACATTCTAAAATATACACAAACGCCTAAAAACCCTCTGACTTTGGTCGTATTCTTGGGTCTTGGCCAGGACTGAATTTTGTTAACTTTCTTCTTGGACATAATCCTACCCTCTCTACATACCACATGGCCTAATATTTCTAAGGCTTGCACACAACATGAAAATTTTGAACCTGAAATAGTCAAACCAGCCTCTTCAATTCAAAAAAAGATTCTTTCTAATGTAATTGCAAACTCCCAAATGAATTTACATATCCCGGGATTCTCTTCCAACACCTGGTTATCATAGTCGGTTGTTGGTCCCTTAATTCCTTCATCATCTATAAAGATTCCAGAATATTGTGGAATTTTGTCTTGAAGGATCCAAGCCATCTGAGCTTGATAAACTGCAACCAAATTTGTTGCTCCTTGAGGTAAACTTGTTAACTGTAAACTTCCTAGTGGCGCATCAAATGTAGTGAGAGGCCTTGAGTCCAGATGTAACTCTCTCTCATCATATCCACCCATAATATCCCCCGAACCATAACACACTCTCCCTGCAAACGCTTCAACAAACTCCTCAGCACTAGGCGTTATCCCAGCATCCTTTATTGTAACCCTATTTAATTCCCTAAGATCATGAACAACTCTAAGCTTGCCATTCGGTTTCTTGATACAAAAGACCAGACTAGAATAACTTGAAGATGATTGCTCATACAGTCCAGTGCCTATCCGTTCTCTGACAACTTCAATATAGGCTTCTTTTAATGCAGCCAGAATAGGAATTGGTTTCTGCTGCCACGGTTCATGATATACCACAGGAATCTTGTAAGGCTCCCCATAGGAATGCTTCAACACACCCCTCTCCTCTTCTACAAAAGCAATGGCCTTCTCTTGTGTTACCATCACATCCAACAACAACTTCTTCTCTTCTCCAGACAACCAACCATCAGGTCCAGAATTAACAACACCCATTCTCTCAAAAGTGATTCTTGATGTCTCAAAAAATTCAGGTGGATTCTTTACCAAGGGAGTTTCATAAGGATCTCTTGATAACCTTGGTCTTCTCAAGGGTGGATTTGATTCGGCAGGTAGCGGTTCATTAATAGGTCAAACTTTATTTGCTACTTTCTTATATTTGGCTGCGTCCACATCTAAATAAACTTGAGGTAAAACATTTACTTTTTTATTGCCATTAAAAATTTCATTAAATGAATCTTCTTCATCGTCAGAATTGGAATAAGAAAAATTAGAAAAATATTTTTTTTCATTTTTAAATTTTACCCTTTTCTCCTTTCTCTCATCTAATTTATAAACAGATTATCCAACACCTTTGCTTCCCTTATCCAACAGTAAATCACCCGTAAAGAAAGTTGGCAGTTTAACCTCTTGCTGGAGGACCGGAATTGAATTTTCACAAAAATTATTTTTTTGTGTTTTAATTATACCAAGATTTGTTATTGGATTTTGATGAGATTTTTGCAGTTTACCCTCTTGCTGGAGGTCATAAAACATACCCTTCCAATTTTTATCCAACCTAATATCGCCCATTTTTCCTTTTTCACCATTTTAAATTTAATAGAAAAACAGGTTAAATCCAATAAACATATAGAAAAGTCCAAAACGTATTTGCACTCCAAAGTAATATTAACAGAAAATAATAGAGAATCCACTTGAATTTTCTCCTAGTGAGCTGACCTATTGCAATCTGGGATCTCATCCTGAGGAGAGATTACAACATTAGAGTGATCAGCCCCTGCTACCCAAAAAAATGAGGGCTTTCATCCCTTTCCAACAAACATAATTCACCAGAAGCCGCCCGTTTTATATGCCCCTTCTTGGTGCAAACACAACATTGGCACAGAGTAGTAATCCCTGGCCGTGTTTCCCAACCTTCATCTCCAGGAGGTGCTAACCGCATATGTAACCTCCGCATATCTTCACCATTGATTTCCAAACTAATCCCCATGCCAGCTTGATACCCTATCCTGGCCTCAAAATCCATCAAAAAAGGACCACCAAGAACAGTTTTTACTGCTTCTCTGGCCACATAAAAGTGAACCTTACCAACAGATCCACCAATGCCTAACCTGACATGCTCAGCTGTACCCATCAGCTCTGTTGCATGCCCTCCAATACCTCTGAGGTTTCCCCCAGTTCAACTTTTAATTGGCAAGCCTATACTTGTCGCTTGCTCCAATGAAATTAAATTAATTTGATACCCTGAATCGACCAAGGCCTTTACTCCTTTACTGTTAAGAGTTTCCACCAGGTAACCCAGAGGAGCGGAAAAATGCGTATCTACATCTTCCCCAAATTTTTCAACATTTTCACAAATATATTCCACCTCTCCAGTGGAAACCTGACGCCTCGTCAAATGCTTCTTTTGCTTTTCAGCAAGTGACGGATTAATTGTAAATAACTCCCCCAAAGTTAAGGGAATCTGCAGTTGATTCAGCCTATTCAAAACTACATCCATCGTGTTAGCTTGACCAGAAACTACTGGCCGCTCATACTGGACCTTTTATTTAACAACATTGGCCCTGGGTACTTCTTGAGGTCCAAAGGAGCCATCTTCACTTTCTATAACCCTAACTCCATCACCAGCTTCTTGCACTAATCCTGATCCATTGCTAGTACTTCTTACACCCTCCATTGGGATGGGACCGCTAAAACTTGGTCTGGGTAGAGATGCCAACGGTACGTCCTCCTCAGAATCCAAATCATCCTCTGGCATAGGTTCACCATTTAAATCAAACTTGCCATAACTAGGGGGCCCTATATCAGAAATCCCCTTCTGCATTTTATATAATTTGTCCTTAGAGTAAGGGTTTAATTTGTTGGCGGCAGTTTGAGCATTAGAATTTTTGTCCTTAGAGTAAGGGTTCACTTTGTTATTGGCCTTGCCAGGATTAGCCCTCAGTTGGCTTTGAATGCTACTCTTTGCCTTAGTAGCAGCTGCTCTTCTAGCAGCATTAACATCATATTCGCCAGCCATACAGCTACCCTCCACTTGAGCAACTGTTGCCAGTTCTAAACCTCCAAAAGAAATAGAAAATGTGGCTTTACTGACCTCTTTCTCTTTACCTTTGTCAGCTTTTCCACCATTACCATTACCATTTTTGCCACCCTTGGCATTAACATATTCATCATTTATCTCTTCAAATCTGGATCTCTTTTCAGCCATTAAATTTCTTCTGACCAAATCAGAAGGAGACTGTCCATCACTGGGCTTGATGAACAAACCATCAGGAAATTTATAAACTTTACCATCAAATAAAACACGCCAAGCATCCATATCCTTATCAAGAGCAAAACAATTTTTTGCTCTGTGCCCCCTCCTATTACAATAGGAGCACACCTTTGGCTCATTGTAGCCACCTCTATAACTACTACCACCATTCACACCATTTCTCCCATTGCCTGGGAAGCGGTTACCGTTATTATTGCTATTATAATTTCGACGTTCATAGCCTCTAGATTGATAAGAAGTGGACGTCAACAAAGAAGCAGTTGGGACCTTGTTAGCCTTCTGTGTCTCTTGAACAAATATTTTTAATTGTTTAGTTAAATCGGCCAGGTGATCAACCATCTTATTATCCACATTACCCTCAACTTTTGCAGCCGGTAGTCCCATTTGAGCCTTCTTGGCCTCCTGAGCTTTGACCATGATATCATTATTCTCAGCCAAAACTACACTAACCTTGCTAGCATATTGAGTGCTGGACTCCTGATATTTGTCCAACGCTAATAACTTTAGATGGGCTTGAATGTTCTCTTTGATAACCTCCAGAGCCGGCAGTTTCTGCTCACCATTAGGTAGTTCCTTCATCAAATCTTTTCTTGAAAGATCCTTCAAGACATACATTCAAACATCCCTGCTGCATGCTGACCAAAACAAAATCTTTTGCTTGATTTTCATGCCCTAATTCGTCCACCAGAATAAGATATTCAACTACTTCATCAAACTGAACACACAGCTTTTTGAAGTCTGCCATAGAAGAAACACCACCCTTTGCTTGCCAGTCACCAACAATTTTATTGAGGTCCAACATAGTATACCTAACACCCCATCTATAAACCATAGCTTTAGAAATCTTAACCCAATCCTTGTCCTTAAATGCCTGAATAGCAATAACCTCTTTTTCCACCTCCCTATCAGCAATAAAAAACCTAACTTGCTTCACCATATCCACATGAGAAGCACCATCAACAGCAGCAGCAGCTTCATACCTGCTAATGAACCATTTAACCTCTTCCCCATCAAACTTTGGGCCATCCCAAGAAACAATCCTAACTGAGGGCGTAAGAGGGTGAGAAGATCCATAAGAAACAGCAGAAGACATCCTAATAAGTAAAGAAAATCATTAAAAACCGTTAAAATAAACAAGCCTCTTGCAGGCTATTAACAAAGACCTTGACCCAAAAAAGTCCTAGAAAAAGCTAGAGATTTTGAACCCCACGTTGGGCGCCAACTATGGTATGGTAAACTCTTACAGTCGCCTTGCTGTAAGCAGAATCCGGAGGAGATGTGTGGATTTAGCTGAAAACCCCATCCTTCCAACAAAAATAACAAAGTAGGTGTTCTAAATTGCTAAGATACCCAGTCTATTTAGATCTGATGTAATATAATATTATGAAACTCTGAAATATTTAATGCTTATTGAGATTTAAATAAAAGTGTCTGTTGAGAAAGAAATACTGATTACAACAATTAAGGTGTACCAGTGAAAGATCTGAAAAGATTGACTTTTATGTTTTTATAATAATTTGAATTTTTATGAGACAGCAATAATCAAGTCCCAGTGATGAAGACCTTTCTAATGATACCCTGTATAAAGTGTGATTTAAATTGTTGAGTAGTATTTCTAAAATGTTATATATAAAATATAAAGTTATAAGGGTATTACAATTTTATTTAATTTGTTGAGTAATAAAAAAATGAGACTGTGGTGGTTAAAGATTAAGCTGTATGATGTCTGTATGATGTATGATGATGCCCAATTTCGAGTCTGAAAGGCTCTTAAATATACCTAGTCACGTGCCTAAGATACTTCTCCAGCACTCAGCCGGAGCCCATCCGGAGTCCGTCCGCAGCTTTTCCGGACCTCTGGACTCAATTAGAACCTTAAAGCTATAATAAAAAATTTGGAAAAATTACACATGATAGAGCCACTTCCCCTTTACATTCCCAACTGATTTTCGTAGTCTGCGCAACTCTAATCACCCCGTGAAAATTCGTCAAAGTTAAATAATATCTAAAAACGTAAATATTTCTATAAATCTTTAAAATTCATTTAAAAATATAAGAAAAATAGTGAAAATTCTGAAAACTTTTCTCAAGGTTCTTAAGTGACTCAACTTGATACTTATAAACTTTTCAGACCTTAAAAATAAGTTTTCTCTGTAAAATAATTTTTTTTCGCGTAGGCATTCGCTTTTGACCAATTTCTTCATATTTAAAACTCAAATAAATTAAATAAAACCCTTTTTAAAATATTAACATCGTCAATCTTTACGACTTAATGACTCCATTTACGTATTTAGGTGCCATACTAAACTTTAGGCCACCACACCGTAAGACGTTTGGATAATCTCTTTAACATAGGATATGGTACCGTGATATTATACACCAAGCGCTGTATGATTGCTATCCTTTCCCTCAAGTCTCAAATTCTTGCTTGGCCAACTCCAGAACAGCGACTTGAATCCTCTCAAGTAATGCAAGGTGAAGGTTTCCCTGGCTGTATAGGTTTTGTTGATGGCACAACCATCCCTTTGAGTCAAAAGCCTGCTCATGATGGCAACCATTATTTTGATCGCAAAAAAAGGTTTGTTCAAAATCTTTTCCAAGTTCTCATCTTTCACAATCTAACTTTTTATCTTCTTTCTAGATACTATATTGCCGTTCAACTTGTATATGATGTCAATAAAAAATTTATTGCTTTTCACAGTGGCTGCCCTGGATCATGTCATGACTCTTCCGTCTTCAAAAGAATGAGGATTTCTCAATACCCTGACTCATACTTTGACGAATCTCAGTACCTCCTTGCAGACTCAGCATATGCAAGTGGAAAGTACATTATACCTGCTTTCCATGGTGCAACTTCAGAAAATGACCCCAAAACTGCCTTTAATTATCACCTTTCACAATCAAGAGTACAAATTGAACATGCTATAGGTATTTTAAATGGACGATTTTCTAGTCTTCGGGAGCTCAGAATCCAATTTCAAAAAAAATTGGAGATCAAAACTGCAAATCATTGGATCTTGACTTGTGTAATACTCCACAATATTCTAGCTGATTTAAAGGATGAGTGGAATAATCTTTATGAAGAAGAGGATCCTGAACCACCACCGGCACTCCCCTCTCTTGATTCACAAATCATTCAATCAACCAGCATACGCTCCATTATAATGCCAATTAGTCTCCAACATTTCACTTTGCAACACTTTTAATTTTTAATTTTTATATTTTCATACTTTACAAATGTTCTCTTTGTGTACTTTATTCACTTAGTTTTGTATTTTGGTTTGTTTAATATTCATTTTTTTTTAATTTACGGTGAATATCTTTTTTTTGGATGGCTCATTGGTTTTCTTTCACCAGCTCAACATGAAATCACATATTTTCTTATATCACATATTTTGTCAGTGATTTTTTTTTCATTCATCACTGATATCCTTTTCATCCTTTCCTCAAACATCTCTCAGTTTTTTTGGTTGAATTTAATTTCTCAACTCAACTCACCAGGTAGGTCATTTTTTTTTCTTTTTTCTTGGTTTTTTATTTTCTAATCATGATTTTTTTTTTTGCTTTTTTTTGTTTTTTTTGTAAGTGCTTCATTTATTTTTGTTCTAGGGTAAACCAATTTTTTTTGATTTTTTCTCTTTTTTTTCTTTTTTTTTGTTTTTTTTCTCTCTCCTTCACTTCTCTTTATCATCCTCAAGGCCCCCCTTTTTCCCTCTCTTTACCTGTTTCAATGCCCCCTTTTTACCCCCTTTTTAGCTGCCTCAAATCCCCCCTTTCCCCCCTCCTTAGGTCCCTCATCACCCCTCCTTCCACTCTTTTTAGGCACTTCAAGACTCCCCCCTTCCCCTCTCTTTATGTCCCTCAACCCCCCCTTCCCCTCTCTTTAGCCGCCTCAAACCACCCCCCTTCCCCTCTCTTTAGCCACCTCAAACCCCCCCCCCTTCCCCCCCCCCCCACCCACTCCCTTACCTCCTCCTCTAACCCCCCCCCCCCCCCCCCCTCCTTGTTAAAGAACAATCATTAACAATCGTAAGGCGAGTGGAAGGGGGGGGGGGAAGGGGGGGTTTGAGGCGGCTAAAGAGAGGGGAATGGGGGGGAGGTTTGAGGCGGCTAAAGAGAGGGGAATGGGGGGGGTTTGAGGTGGCTAAAGAGGGGGGATAGGGGGGGTTGGGATATAAAAGAAGGTAAAGGGGGGGATTTGGGGGGGTTATGAGACAATTAAGCATGGGGTTTCAGGGGTTTTTTGAGGCAGGAAAGGAGAGGATTTGAGGGGACTTTTGAGGCAAGGAGGGAGGGATTTGTAAGGGGATTTTGAATAAATAAAGGAGGGGAAAAGGGGAAATTTATGGGAGATAAAGAGGGGTTACTACTTTCAAATAAATATACTAACAAATTTTTTTTTGTAAATTTGATTAATTTTTTAATTTTTTTGGCAGTATTATAGAAAAAAAAAATTTCTTTCTGTTAAGGACTGTCCCTCTTATTTACAAATCAAAAAAGTTTTATAATTCTATTTTTTATTTTTCTAGTAAATAATTTTTCTGATTTTTTTTTATTTAAAAATTTTTTTTGTTTTTGATTTTGATTTTACTGAATTTTTTTTTTTTTTCAGGATCTTGTGAGAAGGTTTTTAATAACTAATCTTCAGGTTCCCTTTTAATTTTTTTTTTTTTGATTTAATTTTTACTGAAATTTTTTTTTTTTGAATTATTTTTTTTTTTTAAAGGACTTTGCTTTTATTTTGTTTTTAAAAATAAAACCTCAGGTTTTTTTTTGGTAAATTATTTTTTTGAAAAATTTTTACTGATTTTTTGTTTTTGTTTTTTTTTTTTCCAATTTTATTTTTTATAAAAAAACAGCTTTTTTTATTATTAGGTGAGAATTTTTTTTTTAAAAATTGAGTTGAAATTTTATTGACATTTAATTTTTTTTCAGATGAAAAAAATGTCTTCTTCTTCATATTCACCCCTTACTTCTCTCTCATCTTCATCTTTATCTTCTTTATTATCTTCATCTTTATCATCTCTATCATCTTCTTCAAAATCAACTTCCATACAATCATCTTCTAAATCATCCAAAAAAAAATTAATGATAATCAGTCTCATCAGAAGAAAAGATATTTAAAAAAAAAATTCTCTGCAAAAGTTTTTTTCATCATATTTCAAACATTTTTTTTATAAAACTAAAGTAGATAAAAAAATCAATATCCAAAAAAATTACCAGAAGATATCAAATATCTAACCAAATTTGGAGATGATTGAGTTGTTGCAGTTATCAGCAATACTTTTAAGCCTCAATTAATTTTGGATGCTCATTCATTTGATGGTGTAAAAGATGAAGCTTTTAATCAACTATCCAATCTTATCATAACTCTTTATCAAATGGCTTTTGTTTGGTTACCTATAAGGAATACAAATTTGTTGGGTGGTATCATGATTGGTTTTGGTTGGAGACCTGGTTTTGTCAAAGGATATTCTCTTGGTATGTCTAATAATTTTTTTTCCATTCTTAATATCATTTCACTTATTTCAATTATATAGGCATATATTCATTGCTCAAGAATATCACTAAAGCACAAAAAGATGAAGATTTTTGCTTATGGGAGACTCTACCTTCCTTTAATCCTTTTCTTGCTCTTCAACTTAAAAAGCTCTGTAATAAGGCATTTTAAAAAAATCATGAACTTGCAACCAAAGTTGGAATACCGAATTGGTGTGACTCCAAATGGGAAGATATCAGCCACGAATATCTTTTATTTTCTAATGTTATTATCACTCATTCTGGATTTCACAATAAAATTCACACCAATACCAATGACGCCAATTTTCTTACTTTTGGTATATTCTCATATATCAAACCGATTGCTGGCCATCCAATACCATCTCCAGCTAAAATCAAAGGACATTTTTTATATTTTCCAGACCACCGGTGCATCATCGATTTTGGTTTGGGAAATGGTATCATCAAAACTATTTGGAATTCTTCTAAGGATAATCATCAAATGACCAAAGCTCCTCCTGGTTTGGAATCCTGTCAAGATTTCACTCATTTTGGTTGTTCTTTTCAAATAAGTCAAAAGTTGATTCAAAGAATCAACAAGGTAAAGAAAGAATGTAAAGTTAATCGATTTAAAAAAACTTTATCTAGATCCAAAAAGTATGGGGATTAGACTTGTCATCCAAAAATTTTTATTTTTTCATAAATTTTTAATAAATATTTTTTATATATCAATTTCCTCAACTAAAGTAATGGGCCAACAACCTTGTGTTGTATAACAGGCAATCATGATAACATTTATTTGTTTCATGGGGTTTCTCTAGCCTATACCTGTGGAAAGTCCCAAACTTTGGTTTCTAGATTTGATCTGCATTTTAGCTTCAGGAATTGTCATTACTTTAAACTAGGGAAATTGATATATATTAGATATTTATTTAATAATTTATGTAATTATTTTAAAATTTGATGACTTCCACCCCTTACTTCAATAAAATGCAGGGGGGGTATCGCCAAATTTTCAAATGTAACATGTAAAATTTTTGACTTGTAAATATTTTGGTGAAAATTTTTTGGTGATATCCGTCCCTTACTTCAATAAAATGCAGGGGGGAGTATTACCAAAACTTCTTATAAAACTTTTGAAATTCTTGACTTGTAAGAATTTTGGGGATACCAGTAAAATGCAGGGGGTAGTAACGCCAAAGTTTCATATAAGACTTTCAAGACTCTTGATATGAAAGAATTTTGGTGAAACCCACCCCTTACTTCAAAAAAATGCAGGGGTGGGGGTTTGACAAATTTTCAAAGGAGACTTGAAAATTTTATTTAAAAAAAGAATATTTAACATTAAAATACAAAATTTCAAGAAATACAGAAAATAATTTTAAAATTTATATACAAATAAATATGAACACATGAAGTGTGAAAGAAATAAAAGAAACTAGTCAACAAAAAATTTCATTAAATGTTCTATTTCTTCAACAGATTTGTTTGCTTTAACACATTTGACCAAGAAATCTTTCTTTTTAGAAATTTCTTGGAGATCATGCTTATACTTCATCTGTTCCATTAAGTTTTGATGCTCGAGTGTCTTTTCCTCTTTTTTGGATTTTTCAATCCTAAGAGTTAACTTGAACTTTTTCTCCTCCGAATCTTAGACCGGATCATCCTTCTGTAACGAGAGCTCGTACTTCCTCTCTTCCAAATCTTGTACTCTGTCATCCCTCCTTAAAGAGAGCTCGTATTTCTTCTTTTCAAAGCTTAGAGTCTCTTTAGCAATTTCCACTTGTTCTAGAGTGAGAATAAAAATTAACATAAAGTAGAAGAAAAGCAGAGTAAAGTAATAAGAGGTATGATATCACTTACCAGCATCACGTTTCTCTAAAAACTGTTCCATCGAAGAAAAAGGTGTTTGTGATGAAGTATCACTTTTTTGTCTTCTTTGGGAGTGGAAATTTAGACTACTTGAAGCCCTTTGCTTTTTGTTCAACGTAGCATTTTCCTCCTCATTATTGTCAATAGCTTCAGACTCAGTTGATTGTGGGTCCTGGGCTTGTTCATCAGCCTTTTAAGAAATAAGAAAATCTATGTAAATAAAAAAAAGTATTGATAAGATAAAAGAAAAAAAAAACAGACCTGAGTTAGATTGGGTTGGGTTAAATCACCAATAGGATCAATAGCAAAGCTATCTAGATTTGTAGAATTTAAAAGAGGGGAGGCTTGAGTGGAGGAAGAAGATGGGAAAAGATTTGCTTTGAAACCATGTTCAGAGATAGGATCTTCACCATCTAACATGTTTACAGGATTAACATCAGCTCGCTCTCCAAAAATTGCATCCATCTCTTTAAAGTAAGGACATAAAGTTTCAATTTTATCGTCTATGGATTTTATTCCCTTAGTTATATTGTTGTGGGTAACCACAAAACCAGTGGAAGATGAATGAGCCTTTGCCTTCTTGTATTTTTCTCGGTAGTGCTTGAATCGTTCAGACATCTGTTTAGGCAAAAGATCAATCCTTCCCTTGGTCTTATTCCTTAATTCATTTGACATTAGAAGATAGCCATTAACTTTTGATGTGGGGGGCCATCCTACTTTAGTGGCATACTCAGTACCAAAACAAGAATCATAGTTACATTTGGTTTTCAGCCAGTTGATAAGAATGAGATGGTCATCTTTTTTAAATTGAACAGTCTTTGATTTCTCGGCTGAGCGGGGGAGAGAGGAAGTAGTGGGAATTGAAGAACAACATGGTGATGGCTGCCTTTGAGAAGATCTAAGATGATGAGGCATGTTATTATAAATGAAGATGAAAAGGAGCAGAGACAAGCAGATGAGATAGCGAGACGAAAAGGGGCAGAATGAAAGAGAAGAAATGAGTAGAAATTCTGAGTGGATGGGATAAGAATGGGAGTGTTCAGCAAGGTAGAAGGCATATTCAGAGAGTAGTTCAAGATGTGGTTATGGCAGAAAGTAGGTCAAGATGTGGTTATGACAGAAGGTTGTCCAAGATGTGGTTATGAAAAATTGAGTAAAAAAATGTCGGATAAGAGGTGAACATTGACATGTAAAGTGTCTAATAACCCAATTATTAGCAAAAATAATTGCAGAAAGTAATTGGGGTATAAGAATTTTTATCCGCAATTAATTTAATTGCTGATCCCTAAACATTGATACCCCCTATTGTATTGCTTTTGAATAAGTAATAATTCTAGATGATCAAAAAGAAATAATGAGATCAATGATAAATTAATTCTAACCTTTGTTCAGAAGTCAATGAATCCCAATTAGTATCATGATGGATTCAGTGGCGACAATTATATCCTAACCAACCTGACAAAGAACAAGAAATATTAATACAGCTAATATATGAACAATCTAATACTAATGATTCTATATCTGTAATGCCAATAGTAAGAGGCAAAATAAAGAATATTGTATTGCTTTTGAATAATTAATAATTCTAGATGATCAAAAAGAAATAATGAGATCTATGGGCAAACTAACAAGTGGAACATGGTATATAACTAAAAGTAATGACAGCTCCATTGATCTCTTACATAATCACTAGAACTGTTACCAACAGGATCATTGACGCGTGGTGAGTTACTCAATGTAGTAGGACATGTTCTTGGCTGACCAAAAGAGTGATGTGGCTTTGGAATATCAATGATGAAGTAGGAAGCGTTTTTATTTCTGACAAAAATGAAGTTTTTAATCCATTTTCACAAGAGTCTAAATTTTTTAATGTAAAAAAAAATAAAGTGCAACCATTATTTTTTATAATATACTAAAAAGTTAAAAAAATGTATAAAGTTTTAAGGTTTCAAATTTTACGTAATTATTAACTCAAGGTTTCCTTCTACAATAATTTGTTCTTCCATTTTTTATAATCACAACCCAAAAACTCAGCAATAGATTGATTTTATCAGTGCATGAAATTTTTCCTTTAAAGTAAATATTTCTAATAAAAAAATATGAAAAATATTTTTCTGATCCAGGGTCCATACAAAAACCCAATAATATCAAGCTAAAATTCGAAAGGGTTAAGGCAAATTGATATTATGATAAGTAAAAGGCAAACTATGACTGAGGAATAATAAGGACTTCTGGACTTTAGATGACTAGGACTTGCTGATTATGAAAATACGTAACTAATTTTTTAAAGACATAGGTTAGTGTGGATGGCAAAAAAAAGAAGTGAGTTTAACGATAGATAATAGGCTATCCTTATGTAGAAGATTGAAAAAAAAAGGGTGGGTGGATGAGTAAAGAAAAGTCAACAACATAGTACATTGCGTCGAAACTATTCGGGTACTAGTTATAATTGATTCTGATATTGGCTAAGCATTATTTATTTTTAGAGTAACATATTGATGACGTAATAAAATAGAAAAGTTATGAGAGATTATAATACATTAGAGTTGTTTGGATGATTTTTGAGATTAGCAGAAGTTAGAGACAAGAGATAACATAGAAAACTCACCCAACATAGGAAAAGGAAATTTATGGAGATTAAACTTATAGATTTCAAATCTTAACATCCTGATGTTTATGATGATAATGATAATAATTTTGAATATCTCAGTTATTGTGCATTTATTCTTTACCCTCGATATACAGTTCTTATTAATTTTTTTAACATTTTATAATCTAAAAGATTAATCCATTAGTAAATTTTTATAACTACAGCTTAACGCAGTTTCAACTTTGTTTTTTGATAGAATATTTTACGAGTCGGAAATTTCGTCTTGCAAAGATTCATATTCTTGAAAATTTCATAACCTTTAAACAAGATACTTCTTCCCGCCTTTCTTTCTTTTCACTATTTTTTTTTTTAAAATGATATGCAAGTGTTGCATTTAATGTTCTTATTATAATTGAAGACCTATCATATTTCTTCCCTTTTTGTGCGCCATTTTGTTTTTGTTGTTTTCAGCTCAAGATGTAAGCTTGTCCAGCCGTTGAAACCGGGGTCTTTTTTTTTGCGTTCAGTTTGCTTGAAATTTTTAATGTCAATTTTTTTTTTCTAATTTTTTTTGTTTCTTGTTTTTAGAGGGAAGAGGGAACAGTTTTTTTCTTTTTTTTATTTTATGTTTTTTTGATAGAGAAGAGAGTGTAGTGATAATTTATTATCAGTAAAGGATATGTGAGGTGAATGAATTGTTTTTTTTCAATACTCATCTTTTCGGGGGGTTTTTTTTAATATTTTTTTTAGCTTAAAGTATATGTATTTACGAATGTTCATACAGGACCAAACTTGCTTGACAGAGCGCGTACACAGAGAATGATTCTGCGCTATCTCATATGATGTTCTCAAATCCCAGATCCTTTGTTGTATCTCCATGGCAGAGCATGATTAAGCGCAACATCTACCCTCTACCTTGTAATTTATTTATTTATACATCTCGCAAATTCTCCCATTTGAGCATCTTTCACTATCAAATCATTTCAATAAAACAAATTTAAAACCTAATTCACTACTATATTCACCATCTTCGATTAAAGCAAATAATAACAAAAAGTATCATGCCTGCGCATCGACGAAAGCAACATGAGAGAAACCGACCTGTTAAATTACAAATGACTTCTCGTGCCTTGATGAACGATGTTAGAGCAATCCTTGATGCTTTCGAACGCCTCAACAATAGTACAATTTGCACGCTATATATGCATTCAAGACTAAACTATATGTGCAGGGATATCATAAACAAGGCAAAAAGTCGAGGATTGAACTATGCGGTATGCTTTAAGTGATATCTTTTTCATTCACTATGTGGGTTACTTGAATACTGATTCTTATTTTCTTCTAATAACAGAGAACGCATAAGTTAGAACAAATACGCATAGAGTTTCGCAAACGGTGATAGCGGGAATTTAAGATATTTTAACAGAAGTTCAGAGAAAAAATATTAGAGACTTAAAATATTTAATTATAAGTTAGAGATCTTGGAACTTATCTCATTAACTCTGTGTTTTATTTCAAAATTATTTTTTTTTTCTAATTTTGTAATTAAAACTCAAAATGTCATTATTAATCTCAATTTATCAGAGTTAAAAAATTTTCTATGTAAATAAAAACAAAATTTAACAAATATTTTTATAATAATATTATAAATTTTAAACCAAATCTTTTGCATTTTACCTACTCATTAACTTGATATTCCCTTTTGAAAAAAAATATTTTCTTCATTCGTTGTAATTAGAGCACAAAAATTCAGAACTGATCCCATTTCATCAAAGTTTAAAACATTTCCTTCAAGTAAAAGCGAGTCCAAAAAATATTTTCAAAAATTCTATTTCCGAATAATAACCCAATAGTATTAAGCTGAAATCCTAATAATAATTACGAAAATAATTTTAAATATTTCAGTTGTTGTGCAATTATTACTTAGCCTCCTATCTACTAATACTAATTAGCCTTTTGTATTTTCATTGTAAAAAGAAATAATCCAGGATTGAGTTTTTATAAAACTAAAACAATCCTGTTAAAATATGACTGTTGCTCTATAGTATTTACATTACTTAACCTCTTATGTCTTAAATTAGTTCACATACAGTTACCTACTATTTAAATACATCGCTCTTAACCTAACCTGATGAGATAGTACTCCTATATATGGATGGCAATCTATATCTATGATCGCCATCCATCTTTTCTTTTTCTTTTAACTATTTCCAATTAAGCAATTAGTCTTATCACCAGGTCAAAAGTTAGACGACTTGCAGTCAAGTGGTTGTTTAGTACCTGTGGTCTTACCTGAGTCAAACCTGTGTTGGAACTTTGGTGAGACAATTTTTCATCATGACACATAGCTCATATATTTGTAGAAAGAAAGTGTAGATATTTTTCAACTGAAATAGAACTGAATTTGGAAATATATTTCTCTATGCACTGCCTTTGAAGAAAATTAAATGTTTCAGCTACATTAGTAAATACATTACCCAGTGCAGTTCATTACTTACACTTACTGGCACAAGGTTCTTATGATACAAGAGGTAATATTTTATCTCAAATATTGGATATAATTTTACTTCATACTAAATCTGAAATGCAGGAAAAATTTTGGTGACATATGGCCCCATGTTTCCCCACATGTGCTCAGCAAAGAGCTCAAATCCAAAATAAAATCATTTTTCTATGTTGGCACACAGAACTACATACAAAGTATACACCATATCGCAATTACATGAGGCAAAGAATTTCCTCATGTCATCAGAAAATGGTGCAACTGCATAAGAATGAGGCAACAATTTGCCTCATCTTATGCTTTGTGGAAAGTCATATGAGAAAGGGGTAGGGAAGTTGCCTACATGCATACATGAGGCAACATGTCGCCTCATGTATGCATGTTAGATACTTGCTTCCTTTTTGACTTCTGTATTGTTTTAACCTTGAGGATATATTGCATACATGAGGCGACATGTCGCCTCATGTATGCATGCAAGCCACATGCTTTCTGTTTCACTTCTGTATGTTTTTGAGATCAAGGGTATATTGCATACATGAGAAGACATGTCACCTCATGTATGCATGCAAGCAACTTGCTTGCTTTTTTACTTCTGCATGGTTTTAAACTTAAGGATATATCACATACATGAGGGGACAAGTCACCTCATGTATGCAATAACAAGAGCACTGATAAAAAATAGTGCAATAGATTTTTTTTATCAGCACTCTTGTTATTGCATACATGAGGCGACATGTCATCTCATGTATGCATGTAAAAAGGTTCCATGATGTGTATTTTCTTTGGTATGGTAGGTATGCACCAATGCATTGCTCACCTAAATGAAGGATTTCAAAGAATGTTATTGCATACATGAGGAGACATGTTGCCTCATGTATGCAATAACAAGAGTGCTGATTAAAAAATGTATTGCACTATTTTTTATCAGTGGTCTTGTTATTGCATAGATGAGGTGACATGTCCCCTCATGTATGCAATATATCCTTAAGTTCAAAAAAATACAGAAGTAAAACAAAAAGAAAGTTGCTTGCATGCATACAGGAGGCGACATGTCGCCTCATGTGTGCAATATATCTTGAAGTTCAAAAACATACAGAGGTAAAAAAGCAAGCAAGTTGCTTGCATGCATACATGAGGTGACATGTTGCCTAAAATTAAGGATATTATATGAGTTCATGTAAAAAATTTTCAATGAGTGAAATTAACCCACATTTACCTAACAAAAAAAGGGTATGAGACTTTTCAATGTGCTTTCATTGATGCTTGTTCTGGTAAAGTCTACAATGCTAACCTACAGGAAGAAAATTATGACAAGTTATTTGCTGGGCCTGGAATAAATGGTGCAAGAGTAGTTATCATGGATGACTTATTTCCAGGAAAAAAAGGTAATTTAACGCTGAGACACAATTTTTGGAATCCACTCAAGATCAAATAAGATAGAACGTTTTAACAATAAGCATTGAAATAAACTTTCTCTAATTTTCTATTTGGTACAGAGACACTCAGAGTTTTGGTCTGTCTTGTAAGTAATTTAAGCACTGAAATTCATTCAAAGGTTACTTCTGATGTTACTTTAAGATACCTGAAAAACCACTTGACTGCAAGTCGTCTAACTTTTGACCTGGTGTATTCATTTAATTAATCTAAACTCTTTACCATTCTTAAGTCTTTCTTTCTTTGTCCACTTCACTGTCCTACTTGTCCAAAGTCCACTGTCCCCAATTGTTCCAATCCTATCTGTCTTTAATCATATACTTACCTGAAGCCTCATCTCATCAGGTAAACTTGTACGTATGCTCTTTTACAGCAATTGTTATCCATCTTTTCTTTTTCTTTTAACTATTTCTATTTAAGCAATTAATCTAAACTCATTACCATTCTTAAGTCTTTCTTTCTTTGTCCACTTCACTGTCCCCAATTGTCCCAATCCTCTCTGTCCTTAATCATATACTTACCTGAAGCCTCATCTCATCAGAGTTATGGGCCCAGCGCTCTAGCAATCTAAATCATGCTGGCTACTCCATTATCCACAAATACTGCCAAATCATCATCCAGAGCCTCATCATCAACTCATACGGCAATGTAAGATTCACCCAATTCTCCTAACTTCTCTTTCCTTCAAGACTCCTCTAACTTTTCTGAAATTTAAAGAATCGAGAAGCTTTATGAAGAAAATTATAGTACATGGAAAACTGATCTCAAATATGCACTTACCGTTCAAAACTTGGATCAGCTTCTCGACCCTGAGTTCCCAATACCAACCAATCCTGACCTTCTTTCTATCTTCAAAATACGGCAGAGGCAAACTAACACCATCATAAAAATGTACAGGGATCAAGCGAATCAACACAAGTTCATTTTGGATGATGATTCCGTCGAACCTGCTCTATTATGGATTCGCATTAAAGACCACTACACATCCAAATAGAGTCAGAACTGTTCCTATGTCATCAATAAACTATTCAAAATAAAGTTCACAGAAAGTAATATCCTTGGGGAAATGGATGAATTTCAAACCACAATTAAACTATTAAGGGACGTGGCACCTGATCTTTTCAAGGAGGTCATCTTGTCATACATCATGGAAAATTACGTTCTCAACCTTCTACCAGAATCATACTAGACAGAAGCCACCATCATCATCAGCAAGTATGATATCACAAACATTCGCCCAACCATTGAAGGTATCTTTGCTGACATTGAAGCTGAAGTGACTCATTGGAGGGTTCTAAATCTAACAGGGAATAACTCAGGCTCAGTTTTGGCCATGGACACCAAAACTAAAACTCTATGCTCTAAAAATAAACATAATCCCCTAGCTTCTCACTCTGAAGATTCATGTTTCCAATTACATCCTGAAAAACAAGACGAATTCCTTAAACGTAAAAAGGAACGTGAACTGAAGAACAAACCTAATCAAGTTCTCTCTCTTTTCGCTAACTTACCTGATAACTACGCCATACTGGACAGCGGTGCTTCTTACTCTATATTTAAGGACAAAAATTTATTCAGTCAATATGAAAGTCGAATGTGACTCTGATGACGGCCAATGGTGATGAATTTATTGCCCCTGGACAAGGAAAAGTTTCCTTCAATTCATCTAAAGGCCACCAATTTGACATCAATTGCACCCTGTTTGCACCTTTGTTTAAAGCCACTCTGATCTCAATTATCGATCTACTCAAGGATGGTTGGTACTTCATTAATGAATGTGGGGAATTTAAAGTTAAATATAAGGACAAAACACTTATTGAGTGCTCACCAAAGGAAAAATACTTAGTTTTCCTTTCTATCAAAACACAATTTACAATATAGACGTTTTTGAAAACCATGATATCAATCTCCTACATCATAATTTGGGTCACCCTAATAATCAAATTATGAAGATACTATTTCCAGGTTTGAACTTGGCTGACTTTTCTTGTAAAACCTGCGCTTTAGCTAAATCCCACATTCTTCCCTACTCTGGAACCTTTCCTACTCCCAAATCCATCCTTGATGTTATCCATATGGACTTATGCGGACCTATCACTCCAGAATCTAAAGGCAAGAAACTATATTTTTATCAACTTGTGGATGGTTACTCTCGCTTTTGACATACCTATTTCCTAACACTTAAGTCAGAAACATTCAAAAAATATAAAGAATACAAAAGTTTAGTAGAAAACCAAGAAGGTTGAAAAATCAAATGTATTGTTTCAGACAATAGAGGAGAGTTCACTAATAAATCTATAACTAATCACTTTAAAAACAAAGGTATCCTACACCTTTGTACTGCCCCTTATTCCCCACAACAAAATCCTATTGCCGAGAGGGGAAATTGATCAATCGTTGAAAAAGCACGATTCCTACTTATTGAATCTGGACTTGAATCATATTGGTGGGCTGAAGCTGTAAATACAGCTACCTATCTCCTCAACATATTACCCACTTCCTCCTTACCACATCATAAATCACCCTGGGAACTATGGTACGGTGACTCAGTTAAGGTACCTAGGAAATTGCATCCTTTTGGATCAGATGTTATTTTCTATCAAAAAAAACATAAGAGGGAAGGTAAATTTGATAGTTGTGGGGAAGAAGGAATATTCTTAGGCTATTGTGAGGGTCATGCTAATTATCGTCTTTACTCACCCTCCACTGACTCCATCATTATAACACATGATGTAAAATTCTTAAACTCTTTTAAAATAGCATTTTCTTTTTCAAAAGGTGAACCCATTGACTCCCTTGTCTTTCCTGACTTAAAATACCCATCTATTTCACTCAATAATAACTCAACTCAACCAGATACAAATGATCCAACTTTTGATCCAATTTTGTCTGACAACAATCCAGTTGATAACACAACTTCTATGACACCCAACTTAAAACATTACACCTATATTGATAAAGATATTAGACCGTCAAAAGAAATTTCATCTGATATTAATCCTACTAATATACTATCAACTAAACGAAGAACTAATCCCATCTGTATTTTAATCACTCCTTTCAACACACCAACAAATTATCATGAAGCTATCAACTCTCCTGAAAGTGACGAATGGATAAAAGCTATCAATACTGATCTCTCAAGCATTTCCAAACATGAAGTTTTGGAAGAATCACAAATACCGACTCACAATCACCTATTAGGAACCACCTGGACGTTCAAAAGAAAAACTGCCGCAGAAGGTAACATCATTAAATAAAAAGCAAGATTATGCATTTAGGGCTTCTCTCAAGTTGAAGGTATTGAATATAATAAAACTTATGCCCCCACAGGACGATTAACTACTCTTAGGTTCCTCTTGGGTGTGGCTGCCTTTAAAGACTGGGAATTACATCAAATGGATGTAAAATCAGCCTTTCTTCATGGTGAACCCGACGAGGACCTTTATCTCAGATTTTCATGTGGATATAATCCAATAAATCCTAACTCATGCCTTCATTTAAAAAAGCCACTATACAGGCTCAAGCAGAGTCCCAGGTGCTGGTATCTAAAGCTCTCAAATTTCTTCAAAGAAATTGGTTTTTGGTCCAGCATCGCAGATCCTTGTTTGTTTATTAGTCAAGACTCTACAAAACCCTGCTATGTTTACATACATTTGGATGATCTTATCATAGGTGGTCCTTCTATTCACAATTTTAAAGATAAAATATCAAAATTATTTGACATGGATGATCAAGGTGAACTAAAATTGGTATTAGGTATGAAGGTAACTAGAGATTGAACTGACCGAACTATAAATTTATCTCAAACCCTATACATCAATAATATACTCTCAGAATTCAATCACAAAAACTGCAGAACAGTTTCCACACCTCTCATACCCAACACTCAATTCTCCCAATCTTCCACTAACAATCTTGCTCAATTTTTCAACTACCATCAAGCTATTGGTTTATTGAACTACCTCTTTCTCTGCACACGTCCAGACCTTGCATTTGCTGCCAGTTCACTAGCTCAATTTCTCAATGATCCTACTGATCAAGAAATAAACACATTCTTTCATGTTCTCAGGTATCTACAAGGAACAAAAAATTACTCACTCACTTTAGGTAACATCGAAAATAGCCAAATTGGCCAATTAACTGGTTATTCTGATGCAGACTACAACAAAAGCATTGACTCAAAATCTACATCCGGCACCTTAGTCTTTCATCTTGAACTCATCAGCTGGAAATCCACTAAACAACAATGTGTGTCTTTATCCACGTCCAAATCTGAATATTATTTGATGACTGACTGTGGCCAAGACTTAATCTGTACTAAAGAATTATTTAACAATTTTTCAATCAAAGTACTTCAATCACATCTCATTGGAGACAATCAAGGTGCTATAAAGTTAGCCCTAAATTCCCTATATCAACACTGCACATGTCACATCAATACAAGAATTTTTTGTCTTTGCAAGCAAGTCAATAATAATGAATTCTCCATTCAATATATTTCCACTGACCATATGATTGCTGATATCATGACAAAATCTTTATCACGACCAAAACATTTAGGTTTCCTCAAATTACTCAATCTGATTCAATTGCCATCTTGAGCACGTAAGGGTGTAAAAATATGACTGTTGCTCTATAGTATTTACATTACTTAACCTCTTATGTCTTAACTTAGTTCACATACAGCTACCTACTATTTAAATAAATTGCTCTTAACCTAACATGATGAGATAGTACTCCTATATATGGATGGCAATCTATATCTATGATTTCCATCCATCTTTTCTTTTTCTTTTAACTATTTCTATTTAAGCAATTAATCTTCTTCATTTAATTAATCTAAACTCTTTACCATTCTTAAGTCTATCTTTCTTTGTCCACTTCACTGTCCTACTTGTCCAAAGTCCACTGTTCCCAATTGTTCCAATCCTATCTGTCCTTAATCATATACTTACCTGAAGCCTCATCTCATCAGGTAAACTTGTACGTATACTCTTCTACAGCAATTGTTATCCATCTTTTCTTTTTCTTTTAACTATTTCTATTTAAGCAATTAATCTTATTCATTTAATTAATCTAAACTCTTTACCATTCTTAAGTCTTTCTTTCTTTGTCCACTTCACTGTCCTACTTGTCCAAAGTCCACTGTCCCCAATTGTTCCAATCCTATCTGTCCTTAATCATATACTTACCTGAAGCCTCATCTCATCAAATCCGAGTTCCTTTATAATAAAATAATGCAGTAGTGTCAAAAAATGAACTGCCCTTAGAAGTGGTCTTGTGCCGCTTTTACCTATTGAATAAATGAAAATAGTAATGAGCAAATAAAAAGAGACCAGATAAAAGGGTAACAAGCTAAATACACAATTCTAACCTTTATAATAAAATAATGCAGTTGTGTCAATAAACAAAATGCCCCTAGAAGTGGTCTTGTGCCGCTGTTACCTAAATACAATAAATTGAGGATAAGAAACAAATAAATAAAAACTAGAATGACTAAATCTGACCTATTGAATAAATGAAAATAGTATTGAGGGAATAAAAAGAGACAGGCAAAAAATAAAGAAAGAAGCCCAGTATTTACATTAGTGTTTTGCTCAATACAGAAAGGTATGAATGAATAGCACAGAAAGAACACCACAAAAACATAAATGTGTAACATCTACTTGTAATATATATATAAATAGAATATAAAAATAAAATAAAAATTATTAACTTTTATATTTAATAATTAAACTTAGTCAGTTACTAAGTCAGTATAAGTTGGTGATGCTTAAAGAGCCAAGCTTTTATATTTAATAATTAAACTTAGTCAGTTACTAAGTCAGTATGAGTTGGCGATGCTTAAAGAGCCAACCTGGACATGAGTGTAACAAGGTGTTTTAATGATGAGATAACAGAAATATAGTGGGTAATAAAATAGTGATTGATTAGTGCTTTGAGAAAGAAATCAATAGGGTCTAGAGAGGAGAAAAGAACATAGAACTAAATACATGACAGTAGGAGTTACGCATCTAACCTTTTATATTTAATAATTAAACTTAGTCAGTTACTAAGTCAGTATGAGTTGGAAATGCTTAAAGAGCCAACCTTAGAGTAAGAATCAGTTCAGATGTGGTTAAGTGTGATACAAATGAAGAGAGTAAGAAATAATACCTGGACACAAGTGTAACAAGGTGTTGTAATGATGAGATAAGAGCAATATAGCGGATAATAAAATAGTGATTGATTAGTGCTTTGAGAAAGAAATCAATAGGGCACATAGAGCAATGTTTTGATACATATATATAGCTATCATTATTATTGATCTATCTCAAAACCTAACATTGCTAATAGATACTGTTAGAATTAATTCATTATGTATTAGTAATCTGTAGTCATTATTCTGACTCATTTAGTTCAAATAGCTCATACTTTATATTTCCGTATTTTTTTTTCCTCTTGTATATTTCATTCTCTCCTTTCTCAACTCACAAACCACATTATCTTGTATATAAGCAGATGGTCGTTTATCTTTTTCTCCTCATCAAATCTACCATTTGCTTAATTTTCTTTGATCCTTTGTTACTCAGTCTGCTCCTGCTGCTCCATTTGCTCCATCTCCTTTCTGCTCTCTCCACTTCTCACTTTTATCATTATTATTAACTTACTCTATTTTATCAGGTATTGTATGTATGTGTGCTCTTAACTGCCTAATGATCAAATCTACCATTTGCTTAATTGTCTTTGATCCTTTGTTACTCAGTCTGCTCCTTCTGCTCCATTCGCTCCATCTCCTTTCTGCTCTCTCCGCTTCTCACTTTTATCATTAATATTAACTTACTCTATTTTATCAGGTATTGTATTCTGCTCCTTTTGCTCCATTTGCTCCATCTCCTTTCTCCTCTCTCCGCTTCTCACTTTTATCATTATTATTAACTTACTCTATTTAATCAGGCTTCTCATTCTATTTGATAAAACATATGTGTTACGGAATCATGTGTCTAGGAATAAATAAATAATATGTGATTAGGAACTGGAGTTGTTGAAGTAAGGTTTGATGAGTTAGGAAGCACGCATCTCCAAATTCTGACACTCTCCCCTGCTGAGTAACTCATCATGGATGTGCAGTTTAGAGAGGTGAGTCTTCAGTTTTACTTGATTGATGGCCTTTGCGAGCATATCTGTGGACATGTAGGGAACTTCAAATATTTGGTTGTCAGCTTGTTCATGGATCCAGTGCAATTTAATATCAAGATGTTATGTGTGAGCATGGTAGAGCGGCTTATTTGTCAGAGAGATACATCCTTGATTGTTGTTGTAGATTTTTGTAGGTGCAGAATTGTGACATTATTTTAGATTGAGGTCTGGGAGGAGATGTTTAAGCCATATGACTTCTTTCCCAGCTTCCACAATGTATTTTGCTTCAGATTCTGAAGTTCTCAAAGAGACAGAGTTTTGTTTTTTAGTCTTCCAGCTAATTGTGCAGTTGTTAAGGGTGAATATATAGCCTGTGGTGGAGTGTTGGGTTTCCAGGAAGGAGCCATGATCAGCATTTCAATATCCTACCAATGGTTCATGGGTTGTTGCTGTTGGTTTGAAGTGGATGCCTGTGTTTTGTGTTCCCTTAAGATATTTTAAAACATGAATGAAGGCATTCCAATGGCTGATTCCTGGTCTATTAAGAAAACATGACAATTTACTACAGGCAAATTCCAAATCTGGCCTGGTACATTGGACAAAATAGTTCAAGTGGCCAATGGCAGATCTGTAATTATTACCTGTTTTGAGGAATTCAGAATGATCTGCATCATCAGCTGGCACAAGTTGGGTGTTTGTATCCATCGGAGTAGAAATTGACTTGCAGTCATGCATTCTATATAGGTAGAGTATGGCTTCTACCTCATGAGATTGTGACATAAAAACTGATGAGTCCTCCTGTTTTCTTACTACTTTAATCTGTAGGATCATCTGCGAGTTACCCAGGTCTTCCATTTTGAATTTTGATGAAATCAGGTCTTTAAACCATTGACTGTCCTTTCTAAAGATGGAAAAGTCATCCAAGTGGACATGGACAAAACATGGCTTAGCCCTGTCCTTGTGGAAGAATAGGGAAGGATCAAATAGACTACACAGAAAATTATTACTTGTAAAAAATGATTTAACAAGTTGTTACCAACACCTGTATGCTTGTTTAAGTCCGTACAATGACTTCTTCAATAACATCACTGGATTTCTGATATTCGGCAGCTTGGAAACTTCTTTGAGTAAGTTCATGTAGATTGTTTCTTCAGGGACACCATTACAGAATGCTGATTTGGCATTAATTTGTTGGAAATCCCATTTCTCTGAGACTGCAATGGCAAGAAGCATCCGTAATGTAGTAAAGCAACCTGTGGCACCATGGGAAATCTAGGGGTGAATTGCTAGAAATCCCCTCTCTTGAAATTTAGAGTGTCCCTTAATTATTCCAGGTTTATGAATACTTTATAAACATAAGTAAATTAGAGTTAGATTTACATTTATTCTCAGATTGATTATAGACAGAATATCAACTGATTCCAAATTATGCACAATTTGATCCTCCAGAGCTTGATCTTGGTCCTCTTTTGAGCACAAATTGAGCACAAATTGATCTAACCTAAGCTTATGCATATATAATAATTCAGGATACTTGCTCTATTAAATTTGATAATAAAATAAAATATTGATGAATTTATATAAAAAAAAATTATTATGTAAGATATTAAATTATAAATTTAGGCATCATAGGAGGGCACTTAATAGAACTTAATTATACTATGTGACACCTTAATACTGTATCACTTAGTTTGAAACATTTAAAACAAAATGTGTTATGATGGGCAATGAAATTGCTTGGACAGACACTTTCAAAATAAATACTGACCATAATACACAAGTATGAAACCTTGGCATCTATCCAATAAAAGATTTTCCTTCTGATAAATGGATTTTTCTCAGTTACTCCCTGTTAAAAAGTGTCCTTGTGAGGTTTGTCTGACCTTCAGGGGGTAATTTTGCCACATCAAAATACTTCTATTTCCATGATTGACCAAAACATCATCCTCATTTCCATCTAAAGAGTTGATCTCATCTGACTGTGGCTGATCAAAGGGTTCCACCACAAGTTAATCCAAAACTTTGGTGAACACTTTTTTGATGGATAGTGACTAACTGGTGCTTTCCGAAATTGTCCACCTGAAGTTAGGCTAAACTTGAGGAGGATAAATTTATTATGAATACCAAATTAACTGAAGAATACTTTTTCCCTAGCTACTCTGCATCATAAAAGTGTCCAACTGAGGTTTAGCCATAATTCAGGTAGACACTTTTTGAAAGGCACAGTCTGATGGGTTTAATATCTATATATGGCAATAAGTATCAGTTTTTTATCAAAATGGAACTATAATTAATTTAATATGGCCAAAGTGTCCACCTGAAGTTTGGCCAAAATACAGGTGGAAATTTTTATGATGATGCCCATTTTATCCAACACCTCTTCTGAGCCTTGAAAGTAGGCATTTAGCTTGAATTTTTAATTTCATATAAAATCCCTTTTATTCGACCTATTTCTTTTTATCCCTTTTTTTTTCCTTTAGATACCAATAACTTTATGTAAAACAAATCATTTTCATAATTTTTACCTGTATTTAATAAAATTATTAAAGGTTTAACATCACCCTGTAAGCATTTGGCACATGTTTTTTTGCTATACTAATAAAAATAATAATATACTGGTGATAAAAAATTGATCAAAGATAAAATATTAATAAAACAGAAAGATCAAATGCCAGTTGCACTGAAGAAGAGCTGCACCCTAGATACTCACCATCAAAAAAGTGTCCAGCAAAAGTTTGGCCAAACTTGTGCTGGACACTTTTGGTCAGGTGCAGTGATATGAGATCATTTCTTGCTATGGCAATGAAAAAAATTATTTGATAAAAAACTTCACTAGAAGTAGTTTTACATAGCCAAATTTTCTACCTAGAGTTCATCCAACCCACAGGTGAACAATTTTTTATCTTTAAAAAAAAGTCAATTTAGTACAATTTATCCCTGATGGCTCTCATTTGCTTCAACACCTCTACTGGCCTTTGATAGTAGGAATATTACTTGAATTTCTTTTTTCATATTTGATCCCTTTAACTTAATTTTTTATTCCTAATATTGCTTTTGGATATCAATTAATAATTTTTAAAATAAACTATTTTCATATTTTTATACATTTATTCAATAATATTATAAATGGCATAACATCACCTGGTATGCATTTGGCACATGAGTTTTTTCTATACTTATAGAATTAATAATATAATGGCAACCAAAAATTAATCAAATGATATTTATGAGTGAGGAACAAAGATAAAATACCAGTAGACATGTTTGTAAGAAATACTAGATGAACTGAAGAAAAATTCTACCCTAGCTACTTTCCATAATAAAAGGGTCCAGCACAAGTTTTGCCAAACTTGTGCTAGACACTTATGGTGAGGTGCAGTCAGATGGGAGCAATTCTCTCTATGGAAATGAAGATAAATTTTTGATAAAAAATTACACTAGAAGTAGTTTGATATGGCAAAATTTTCATGCTGAAGTTTTGGTAAAGCTCAAGTGGATTTTTTTTTATTTTTACAAAAAAGAAAATTTAGTGCAAGTTTAGCCCTGATTGTGCTAATTTGATTCAACATCTCTTTTTTCTGTTTATGGCTGGAATTTAAGTTGGATTTTAATGTTCATCTTTGATTTATTTTATTTTACTTTATTCCTCTCATATTGCTTTTGGATAGAAGTTTATTTTTTGTAAAATAAATCATTTTCATATTTTTTTACCTTTATTTAATAATATTATAAAAGGTGTAACATCACCCAGTATTCATTTGGCACACAAGTTTTTGCTATACTGATAATATTAATAATATAATGGTGACAAAAAATTAATCAATTGATAAATATGAGTGAGGCACAAAGATTTAATAACAGTGGATATGTTTATAAGAAATTCCAGATGATTTAAAATGACTTGCACCCTGGCTACTCTCCATGATAAAAGTGTCCAGCACAAGTTTGGCTAAACTTGTGCTGAAAACTTTTGGTTGCATGCCGTCAGATGCAATCAATTCTTTTTATGGAAATGAGACTGAATGATCACTCCATAATTGCACTGAAAGTAGTTTTATATGGACAAATTGTCCCCCGGAAGTTTGTTCAAACCTAAGGTAGACAATTTTTTACTTTGGTAAAAAGTAAATTTGATCCATTGTAATCTATGATGGTGCCCATTTTTTCTGAAGCCTCTACTGGCTCATGATAGCAGAAATTATACTTAATATCTTTATTTCATGTTTGATCTCTTTGATTTTAATTTTACCCTTTTATTTATCCTTTAACTTTTAAATATCATTTTTATTTTGGTAAAACTGATAACTTTCACATTTTTTTACATTTATTATATAATATTATTAAAGTTGTAAAATCACAAAGTGTACATTCAGTACACATGTTTTTTCTATACTAAAAACATTAATAATATAATGGTGACTAAAAAATAATCAAATAATAAATATGGATGACACAGAAAGATCAAATACCCATGGACATTTTTAAAATGAATATAAGAATAACTGAAGAAGACTTGCACCCTAGCTACTCTCCATCATAAAAGTGTCCAGCACAAGCTCAGCTGAGCTTGTGCTGGACACTTTAGGTTGCATGCAGTCAGATGGGATAAATTTACTCAATGGAAGTTGAAATGAATTTTCACTCAATCAGTGCACAAGAAGTAGTTTTATACTGCTATACTATCCTCCTGATTTTTTTGAAAACCTCAAGTGGAAACTTTTATTAATTTAAAAAAAATGAAAATATATTCCAAATCTAGAACTGGTGGTGCAATTTTGGTCTGAAAACTCAAATTTTCTTTGATTGCAGAAATTTTATTTGAATGTTTAATTTCATATTTAATCACTTTTATTTTACTTTTTTATTCCTCTTTTTGCTTTCAACTATCAACTAATTTATTGTAAAACTAATACTTTTCTTTATTTTTTTACTTTTATTTAATAAGATGATTAAAGATGTAGCATCTCCCAGTATGCATTTGGCTTATAATTTTTTTCAATACTAATAACATTAATAGTATAATGGTGAAAAACAATTAATCAAATGATAAATATGAATGACACAGAAAGATCATATACTAGTGGATTTGTTTATAAGGAATACCTTATGAACTGGAGAAGACCTGCACCCTAGATACTCACCATCTTAAAAGTGTCCAGCATAGGTCCGGCCAAACTTGTGCTGGACACTTTTGGTTGCATGCAGTCAGATGGGATAAATCTACTCTATGGAAATGAAAATGACATTTTTCTCAATCATTGCACAATAAGTAGTTTGATATTGCCAAAATTTCCTCCTGATGATTTTTCAAAACTCATCAGGACACTTTCTTTGGTTTAACAAAAAAGAAAATATAGTCCAAGTTTAGCCCTGGTGGTGCACATTTGATCTAACACCTCTACTTGTTATTGATAGTGGGAATTTTCCTTAGATTTTTTTTTCTTATCTTATCCCTTTTATTTTACTTTTTTATTGCTCATATTGCTTTGGATATCAATTTTTAATTTTTAAAATAAATAGTTTTCATACTCTTATACCTTTATTTAATAATATATGATTAAAGGTGGAACACCACCTGGTATGCATTTTTCACACAAGTTATTACTATAGTAATAACGTTAATAATATAATGATGATAAAAAATTAATCAAATGGTAAATTTAAATGACACAGAAAGATAAAATACCAGTGGAGGTCTTTATAAGAAATCCCTTTTGAGTTTAAGAAGATTTGCTGTATGCCTACTCTCAATTATAAAAGTGTCCAGCACAAGTTCGGCCGAACTTGTGCTGGACACTTTTGGTTGCATGAAGTCATATGAGATAAATTCTCTCTATGGCAATGAAAATGATATTTCACTCAATTATTGAAGTAAAGAATGTTTAATATTGTAAAATTGTCCCCTGGAAGTCTGTCCAAGCCTCAGATCAAAATTTGTTAGCTATACATAAAAGTAAGTTTAGACCAAGTCTTGACCTAGGGGTCCCCAACTGTCCTAACACCACTTCTGGCTATTGATAGTAAAACTTTACTTTTATTTTTTATTTAGTATTTGATCCCATTTATTTTCATTTTACTTTTCTATTACTCTTTTTAATTTTAAATATCAATTTATTTTTTTAAAAACTAAACATATTCATATTTTTTATCTTTATATAATTATATTATTAAAGGTGTAACATCACCAATTTTGCATTTGGCATGCAGGTTTTTGCTATACTAGAAACATTAATAATATATATGGTGACAAAAAATTAATTATAAGATAAATATGAATGATAAAAAAAAGTTAAAAAACCAATAGAAATGTGAAAAACAAAAAACTGATGTACTGAGAAACACTTCCACCCTAGCTACTCTCCATCATAAAAGTGTCCAGCACAAGTTCGGCTGAACTTGTGCTGGACACTTTTGTTCAGGTGCAGTCAGATGGGATCAATTCTCTCTGTGGAAATTAAATTTAAAAAAATGCTAAATAATTACATTAGAAGTAGTTTGGTATGGCTGAATTATCCACCTTGAGTTTTTCCAAACCTCAGGTGAAAAATTTTTTATCTTTAAAAAAAATTAAATTCTATCAAATTAAGCCCTGATGGCACCCATTTGTTTCAACACCTCTACTGGCTCTTGAAGGCAGGAATTTTCCTTGAATTTTTCTTTTTCATATTTGTTCTCTTTTACTTTACTTTTTTATCACTCATGTTACATTTGGATATTAATTTATAATTTTGTAAAAAAAATCATTTTCATATTTTTTTAAAATTTTTTAATAATATTTAAAAAGGTGTAATATAAAATGGCATGCATTTGGCGCACACGTTTTCTCTATACTAATAAAATTAATAATATTCTAATGAAAAATAATTAATCAGATAATAAAATATGAATAACACAGAAAGATCAAATGCCAGTTTACATGTTTTAAAAAAATAACAGTTGCACTGAAGAAGACCTGCACCCTAGCTACTCTCCATCAAAAAAGTGTCCAGCACAAGTTCAGCCGAACTTGTGCTGGACACTTTTGGTCAGGTGCAGTCAGATGGGATTGATTCTTTCTATGGCAATGAAAAAGATTATTTGATAAGAAACTTCACTAGATGTAGTTTGATATAGCTGAATTATCCACCTAGAGTTCATCCAAACCACAGGTACACAATTTGTTATCTTTAAAAAACAGTCAATTTAGTACAATTTATTCCTGATGGCTCTCATTTGCTTCAACATCTCTACTGGCCTTTGATATTAGGAATAATACTTGGATTTCTTTTTTCATATTTGATCCCTTTAACTTAATTTTTTATTCCTTATATTTCTTTTGGATATCAATTAATAATTTTGAAAATAAATTATTTTAATATTTTTATTCATTTATTTAATAATATTATAAAAGGTGTAACATCACTCAGTATGCATTTGGCACATGATTTTTTGCTATACTTATATAATTAATAATATAATTAAGACAAAAAATTAATCAAACAATATGTATGAGTGAGGCACAAAGATAAAATACCAGTATGAATGTTTGTAAGAAATACCAGATGAACTGAAGAAAAATTCTAACCCAGCCACTCTCCATCATAGAAGTGTCCAGCACAAGTTCGGCCAAACTTGTGCTGGACACTTTTGGTCATGTGCAGTCAGATGGGATCAATTCTCTCTATGACAACAAAAAAACATTTTTTTATTAAACTTCACTACAAGTAGTTTTTTTTAGCTGAATCATCCACCTGTCGTTCTTCCCAACCTCAGGTGTATAATTTTTTATCTTTAAAGAAAAGGTCACTTATTACAAATAAGCCCTGATGGCTCCCATTTGCTTTAACACCTCTACTGGCTCTTGATAGCAGGAATTTTACTAGTATTTTTTTCATATTTGAACTCTTTGGCTTTTATTTTACTCTTTTATTCCTCTTTTTACTTTTAAATTTCTATTTAATTTTTGTAAAACTAATCCTTTCCATATTTATTTACGTCTATTTTAAAAAATTATTGAAGGTATAACTTCACATGGTATGCATTTGGCACACAAGTTTTTGCTATACTAATAACATTAATAATATAATGGTGATAAAATATTAATCAGATGATAAATATGAAAGATACATACTGATCAAATACCAGTAGACATGTTTATGAGAAATACAATATGAAGGAACTGAAGAAAATTTCCACCCAAGCTACTCTCCATCATAAAAGTGTCCAGCACAAGTTTGGCCGAACTTGTGCTGGACACTTTTGGTCACGTGCAGTCAGATGGGATCAATTCTCTCTATGACAACAAAAAAACATTTTTTTTATTAAACTTCACTACAAGTAGTTTTGTTTAGCTGAATCATCCACCTGTCGTTCTTCCCAACCTCAGGTGTATAATTTTTTATCTTTATAAAAAAGGTCACTTATTAAAATTTAGCCCTGATGGCTCCCATTTGTTTCAACACTTCTACTGGCTCTTGAGAGCAAGAATTTTACTAGTATTTTGTTTTTCATAATTGATCTCTTTGAGATTAATTTTACTTTTTTATTTCTCTTTTTTTTTAATATCTATTTAAATTATTGTAAAGCTAATCATTTTCATATTTTTTTACTTTTATTTCATAATATTATAAAAGATGTAACATCACCCGGTATGCGTTGGGCACATGAGTTTTTTCTATACTTAAAATATGAATAACATAATGGTGACAAAAAATCAATCAAATGATACATATGAGTGAGGCACAAAGATCAAGTACCAATGGACATGTTTATAAGAAATACCAGATTAACTGAAGAAAAATTCTACCCTAGCTACTCTCCGTCATAAATGTGTCCAGGACAAGTTTGGCCGAACTTGTGCTGGACACTTTTTGTCACATGCAGTCTGGTGTGATTGATTCTCTCTCAATCATTGCACTAGAAGTTGTTTGATATGGCTAAATGGTTCTGCTGAAGTTTTGTTAAACCTCATATTGGCACTTTTTTGGTTTTCAAAAAAGCAATTACAGTCCAAGTTTAGTGCCACTGGTGAGCGTTCACCCCAACATGTCTACTTGCTCTTGATGGCAGTAATTTTATTTTAATTTTTTATTTCATATTTGCTTCCTTTAATTTTACCTTTTTATCCCTCATATTGCTTTTGGATATTAATTTATTTTTTGTAAAACAAATCATTTTCATATTTTTTTACCTTTATTTAATAATATTATAAAAGGTGTAACATCACCAGGTATGTGTTGGGCACACAAGTTTTTGCTATACTTATAATATTAATAACATAATGGTGACAAAAAATCAATCAAATGATAAATATGAGTGAGGCACAAAGATCAAATACCAGTGGACATGTTTATAAGAAATACCAGATGAACTGAAGAAAAATTCCACCCTAGCTACTCTCCATCATAAAAGTGTCTAGCACAAGTTCAGCTGAACTTGTGCTGGACACTTTTTGTCACATGCAGTCTGATGTGATCAATCCTCTCTATTGCAATGAAAATGAATTTTTCTTCAATAATTGCACTAGAAGTTGTTTGATATGGCAAAATTTTCATCCTCAAGTTTTGGTAAAGCTCAAGTGGATTTTTTTTTATTTTTACAAAAAAGAAATTATAGTCCAAGTTTAGTGCCACTGGTGGGTGTTCACCCCATCATGTCTACTTACTCTTGATGGCAGGAATTTTACTTTAATTTTTTATTTCATATTTGATCCCTTTAATTTTACCTTTTTATCCCTCATATTGCTTTTGGATATCAATTTATTTTTTGTAAAACAAATCATTTTCATATTTTTTTACCTTTATTTAATAATATTATAAAAGGTGTAACATCACCTGGTATGCATTGGGCACACAAGTTTTTGCTATACTTATAATATTAATAACATAATGGTGACAAAAAATCAATCAAATGATAAACATGAGTGAGGCACAAAGGTCAAATACCAATTAATCAATAGTTCCTTTTAATATTATAAATTTTTTGATTAAATAAAATGGTAATAATGAATTATATTTTTCATTCACAATTCCACTCTAATGATTCCCACTGCACAAAAAGGGTTCACTCAGTCCTTTCTTTACTGCTTGTACATATATTTTATTGCCCACAGTACTACAATTTTTTGTAGTTATTACCCCACATCTGATTCAGGAATATTTTTGAACAATATAAGTTTTTTTTACAAAAGACCTTATCATATCCAATATCCCACAAAACATACAACCCCATAATTCAGCACTTCTCATTTGCTCTGCTACAAAATGAGTGCATGTAGCATTTTTCTAATGTCAGACTGTTTTTCTTCCTTCCCTCACACCTTTAGTCCAGAATGAAAATTTAGAATGAGTTTTGGTCAAGTTGGTTTGCCAGTGTTATCTGTATGCAATATGAATTCATATTGCATATTTCTATTTATGCATAAAATATACTCGTTAAGCATCATTTTTTTGCATTTTTCAATCATTATGCATATTTATGGATATGCATATGCATATTCATTATACAGATTTATATGCATATTAATAAATTTTATTTATATACATATATGCACTTTTTTTTGCATATTCAATATGCATATTTTTAATGCATATTCAATATGCATATTTTTATGCATATTCAATATGCATATTTTTATGCATAATCACTATGCATATTTTTATGCATAATCACTATGCATATTTTTTATGCATATTTTTATGCATATTTATTCTTCATAGTCATTATGCATACACTTTAGATAGGCATTTCACATCAATTTTTAACATGCAATAAGTATCCACCATGCAAATTCAAATGCATATGCATCTATATCATACACACAACATATATTCAAGTTTAATATTTGAATATTAAGGTATGCTAAGTGATATTGTTCAACCTTTTGCCAAACCTGAGATTAACTGATGTTCAATGTGGTTCCTAAGCTCTGCTCAAGGAGGGATTGTTCTGGATTCAATCTGTGACAGTTTATTTTTTCAATGTTTTTTCATCAGATTTATAAACATATTTCTGACAGTTTCAGGATGGTTTCCCAACAGTTTCCTGACAAGTTCCTGATAGTTTCAAATAGAGGGAACTGCTAGCAGTTCATCCCCAGATTTCCTGTGGTGTGGGAGCAAAAGTTTCTGAGTAATTAATCCCATACTTTTGAGAGAAACCTTGAGCACACAGGCAGGCTTTGAATTTTCTAATCTCGTTGTTATGATTTAGCTTGATTTTGAAAACCCAGGTGCTACCAATGGGTTGTGTATTTTCAGGGCATTCAACAACATCCCACACTTCCTTTCTCTTAAGGGTTTCAATTTCATGTTCAATGGAAATTTTCCAATTGTTTCTGTTTCTGTCTTTTAGCGCTTGTTTGTAATTGTCAGGCATTAGTAGTATTTCAGATATGGGGATGAAAGCATGGAATGCATCCTCTTCAGCCAAGTAAGATTGTTGCTGCATTGTTGTTCTACTTCTCCTGGTTTGTCCCCCCTCAATGATGTTTGAAATGTCAATGTCTGATGAAATGTTTCAAGGAGCAGTGTTTCTGGTAAGTCAATAATCCCAGAAGCGTGACATTGTTTGATCATTGTTTGATTCAGATGGTGTGGAAATATCACTGTCAGCAATGGCATCTTCTCCTACAGAAATTGGCTCATTGTCCTCTTGATGGTTATTGTCTGAGTATTCTGGTGAGATGCGCACATTGACAGGATTATCTTTTACAAATAAATTAGGCCACGTAATTTTTGGTTTGGTTGGTAGTGCAAATGGAAAAATGCTTTCTTGAAACACTACATTGTGTGAGTAAAAAGGCTTTCTTGTCTCAAGGTTCATTAGCCAATAAGAGTTATGTTCCTTGTGAAAGCCTAACAGACATGCCTTTAGTGCATTACTGCTCAACTTACCAGAACAAATCTGCTTATCTACCAGCGCATATGCAAGACAACCAAAGGTCCTAATTTGGTGAATTTTAGGCTTGATGTTAAACAACTTCTCAGATGGTGATAAATAATTCAGGTTCAATTTCATAGGGACATGATCTTCAATGAAAACAGATTTTTTGACAGCTTCTCCCCATAATTCAGGTGGCATATTAGCTCTGAAAAACGTGGCTTTTGCCATCTCTACAGATGTGTGATTCCCTCATTTGGCAACTGTGTTTTGTTGAGGTGTATAAGGAGAAGTCACAATGATTTTAAATCCTTCATTGATGGCTAACTCTTCAAATTTTTTGTTAATGAATTCTCCTCCACCATCCCATACAAGATTTAGAAGTTTACAGATTGTGAGGTTTTCAGAGAATCTCTTAAATTGCAGGAATTTATCAAATGTATCAGATTTGTTTTTAAGTAAATACACGAATTTGTAAGATGAGAAAGCATCTGTCAATTTGAAGTAATATTCGTTCCCCCCTTCTGTCCTGACTAGTCTCCCACTCAAATCATAGTGAACATACTCCAGTGGCCTGGTCGCTTTAGGAAAATGTCCTGGGAATGGAGATTTGTGAAGCTTCACTTTTACACAATGCTCACAGAAGAATGAGTCACTGGTATCATCAAATGGGATCTTCAGATGACTGAGAAGCGTTTTTAGGTAGCCCAGGTTTATATGACCAAGTTGCAAGTGCCAGGACATGAGGTCAGGCTTGACAGTAGATGCAATTAAGGATTTGTGAGTCATCTGCTTACCAGTCTTAGCATGAATTTGGTAAAGATTAGAGCCAGGGATTAGTGCTCCAGACAGAACTTTCCTATTATTGTTTTCAATTAGTATTGACCTGTCAGATTCTGGGCTCATTCGGCAACCTGCTTTCACAAATGGAGCCAGTGCAATGAGATTGCACTTAATTTTTGGTACATGAAGGCAGCCGGTTAGTCTGATGCCCTCTTCACAATCATTAATCAAGTAAACTGATCCAATACAAATGGCGTAGATCATCTCACCATTGCCTACTCTAATAGGGATACTGATTTTGTTGTATGACAAGAAATATTTGTTGGTCAAAAACATATGAGATGAGGCTCCGGAATCAAAAATAAACTGAGGAGGGTTAGAGGAAATGGCAGCAACGGCGGAATATAGATGGAGAATTTCATTTGTGAAATTGGCAGCCTCAGTGCTGGTTGATTCATTTTTGCTTTTTGTCTTGAAGTTAGGACGCAACTCTGGGTGGAGGGCCCAACACTGGTCCTCAGAGTGGGGACACTTTTCGTTGTGTTTGTCATTTGAGAAATACTCACGCCTTTTGTTTTGGTTGTTCTTCCCTTTCTTTGTAGTGATTAATGCAGTTTCAGATGAATCCAACTGGTCATCTATGAGAGTAAGTTTTTTAATCACAATGTCAACTGTCAATGGTTTGCCTATATCTTCAGCTGTGTTTATGATCATGGCACGATGCATTTCAAGAGAATCCGGTAGTTTGTTGAGTATAAAATAAGGATAATGTTGATCCTCAAATTTCTGGCCAATCAGGGTTTACTAATTGATTGATGACTGGGGTTCGGTAAGAAATCCTCGGACATTTCCTTCAGTACATTTTAAGGCACTAAATTGAGTATAAGCAGCCGCAAAGTTGGTTGGACCACTGGCTGAAAATCTCTCAGCTAGTTTCTTCCAAAGTCTCATAGGGTTTGACCTTTCTTTCTCATCAACCAGGGAGTTAAGATTGGTGTCCTCCAGTTTCTGAAAAATAATTTTGGCAGCTTGGTGACATTTTGATAGATATATAGCTTTAGCATCCTTGTCAGTTGGAAATCCAACTTTTCCTTCAACCAGATCGTCAAGTTCACATTGAGACAGATAAAAGATCATCTTTCTTTGCCATGTGAGGTAGTTTGAAGAAGTGAGTATAGGTATGTCATGGAGAAGTTGACCTGTGTGGGTTGTTGATTCCATGACAAAGGTGTGAGTCTATTTCAGACTTTTAATCTATTAAATTTTATATTTAATAATTAAACATAGTCAGTTACTAAGTCAGTATGAGTTGACAACGCTTAAAGAACCAACCTGCACACAAGTGTAACAAGGTGTCATAATGATGAGATAACAGCAATATAGCAGATAATAAAATAGTGATTGATTAGTGCTTTATGAAAGAAATCAATAGGGCCTAGAGAGGAGAGAAGAACATAGAACTAAATACATGACAGTAGGAGTTAGGCATCTAACCTTTTATATTTAATAATTAAACTTAGTCAGTTACTAAGTCAGTATGAGTTGGCAATGCTTAAAGAGCCAACCTTAGAGTAAGAATCAGGTCAGATGTGGTTGAGTGTGATAAAAATGAAGAGAGTAAGAAATAATAACTGGACACAAGTGTGACAAGGTGTCTTAATGATGAGATAACAGCAATATAGCGGATAATAAAAAATTGATTGATTAGTTCTTTGAGAAAGAAATCAATAGGGCACATAGAGCAATGTTTTGATACATATATATAGCTATCATTATTATTGACCTATCTCAAAACCTAACCTTTCTAATAGATACAACATATGTGTTACTGAATCATGTGTCTAGGAATAAATAAATACTATGTGATTAGGAACCAGAGATGTTGAAGTAAGGTTTGATGAGTTAGGAAGCACATGTCCCCAAATTCTGACAAAAATAACCCCATAATCATTTGTTCTTACACCCCTCCTTACTATCAGTCATACCTTTGAGTCCAATTTTATTGAAAAAGAACTTGAATTTTTCTTTGCTTAGTGCTTTAGTGAACACATTGGCAATCATATCTGTTGATGGAGTGTAGTGAAGATCAATTGAACGGGAGGAAATTTTTTCCCTTATCCAGTGAAACATTATTTCTACGTGTTTTGTTCTGGAATGGAACATTGGATTCTTGCAGAGAGCAATACAACCTTGATTATCAGAAATTAATTTTGACAAAGCTTTGCAATCAAAACCTAAATCACTGAAAAATGCTTGAATCCAAATAGCTTCTTGTGCTGCATTGAATGTGGCTTTAGATTCAGCTTCAGTTATGCTGAGAGCAACTGAGGGTTAATTCTTGAATCTCCAGCTGACGGCAGTACCGTTAATGATGAAGAAATAACCTGTAGTTGATCTTCTGGTTATTGGAAAACCAGCCCAATCAGTGTCAGCAAAACCAGTTGATAAAGAGTAACTGTAATGGCCCTTATTATCAAAAATTTTGATTTGTAGAAAAAGAAAGAAATAGGTCAAGTGTACCCTTCAGATATTGAAGAACTCATTTAAAGGCTGTCCAATGCTTAATTCCTGGTACATTTAAGTACTGGGAAAGTTGACTATTGATAAAAGCAATATTGGGTTTTGTTGCTTGATTAATGTAATTAAGTCTTCCAACAGCTCTGCAATAGTTGATGTTGAGTTGCCAAAATTGAGAAATTTCATCATCTGTAGCTCTCACAAGTTGAGTGTTCATCTGCATTGGTGTTTCTGCTGCCTTACAATCAGTCATATCATAATATGAAAGTAAATCTTTAATTTCTTGATCCTGACACAGTGATAGAGTACCAGAAGATCTGTCCCTGACAACTCTCATACCCAAAATGAATTTTGCATCACCAAGCTCCTCCATATCAAAATGTGAACAAATTGCATCTTTGAACCATCTGACATCTTTTCCAAAGATTGACAAGTCATCTATCTACATGTACATGGGCATAACATGGGTGAGTTGAGCTATCATGAATAAAGAGACATGGGTCTGCAGCAGACAGGTAGAAACTGAGTAGTTTGGTATACCAACACCTGGATGCTTGTTTGAGACCATAAAGTGAAAGTTTAAGAAGTATTGTTGGGTGTTTTAAGTTCGGTGGTTTTTCCATACCTAATGGTATGTTCATGTAGACACCCTCATCAGGCTTACCATATAAGAATTCTCCTTTGACATCCATCTGCACAAAATCCCAATCTTCTCGTGTAGCAAGACTGATGAGGACACGTAAATTAGTCAATTGTCCAGTTGGCGCAAAGGTTTCAAAGCAATTTATTCCAGCCTTTTGAGAGCAGCCATGAGCACATAATATGGCTTTATACTTTTGTATATTTCCATCAGCATCCTTTTTAATTTTGAACACCCAAATAGAACCATTGGTGGGTACATCATTTGTTTTTTCTACAATATCCCAAACATTCTGTTGTTGAATCATATTTAACTCTTTTTCAATAGCATCCAACCATGAGTCACCATCTCTCCAATTTATTGCTTCAAAATAGGTGAGAGGATCAGATAAATGAACATCAGGAATTTTTTAATGAGTAGAATGCAGATTAAGTGAAACCACAGAGCATAAATAATTCTTTATTTCAACAGTGTTGTTTAATTCTCTTGGGACCCTTCTTCTACTGCCTTCAATAATATTACTTGTATCAATTGAAGAACTGATATTGTTTGGAGCTTATTTTGGTGTCAATTTGTAGTCCCAAAAACTATTAATAGGCATGAGATCTGGTGATTGAATGTTTTCATCATTTAGTGGCATGTCATGATCAGTAATATTTGTTGTGATAGTGTCAGTTGGTATTGAAATTAAATCATTGATGAATGCATCTGCTAGATTGGATTCAGTTAACAAACTTTGAATTAGAAAAGTGGTTTCATCAAAGACAACATCATGTGAGTAAATGATTGATCTGTTGTTGAGTCAAAGGAGTCAATAAGAAGACATATCTTCTGCATAACCCAGAAAACCACATTTTACAGAGTTTGAACAAAATTTACCACCTCTTTTAGATTTTTCAATCAATGCATATTCTGTGCACCCAAACACTCTGAGATGATTAAGCTTAGTATCTTTACCAAATCACATGTTATAAGGTGTCTCAAAATTAATTTAAGCTGATGGCAATTTTTTTTCAAGATAAACGGCTGTATTAATGGCTTCTCCCCAGAACTCAATTGGCATTTTTGCATGAAAGAAAATTGATTTCACCATTTCAGTTGTGATCCTATTGCCACATTCAGCCATAGGATTTTTTTTTGGAGTGTAGGGTGAGGTAACTATCATTTTGAATCCTTCTTTAAGACTTAAATCATTAAAATTCTTATTGATGAATTCAGTTCCACCATCAAAAATAAAATTAGAAATCTTTGAATTTGATAAATTTTTGATTTGATTTTTGAAATTCAGAAAAACATTGAAAGCATCAGATTTGTTTGGTAACAAGAAGACAAAATGATAGGAGGTGAAAGAATTGGTAATTTTAAAATAATAGAAGGCGCCACCAAGAGAAGGTGGTGATATTTTACCACTAAGGTCACAATGAATAAACTCTAGAAATTCAGTTCCTCTAGGTATAACACCAGGAAAAGGGGAATGATGATGCTTTGCATTTACACAAGGTTCACAAAAACTAAAATCATCCAAAAATTTAAGACTAAGTTTAGACTAGAGTCTCCTAATCTGTAATGCCAGAGTGTTTTGGAGTTGGTCCCAATTGTTGATTTAAAATTTGGAAAGAACCGGTCACCAAAATTGGCATTCAATACAACAAGTCCCTTGGAGGGATCCCATTTTCCATCCAAAATTATTTCATCCTCCATTTTGATCAGTGTGCTGTTTGCAGCCATGAGTGATAAAAGGACCAAGGCTGATCAAATTTTGACTGATTTGTGGCACATGCAAGCATTCAGTTAACGTTATAACTTCCCTGGGTGTAACGAGGTCAACAGACCCTTTTCCAGTACTGTAAGTGATATGATCATTTCCTAATTTTATCGGCCGACAAAAAAGGCAAAAATTTTTAAAGTTGGCATGTTTCTTGATCATATGAGTGGTAGCTCCACTGTCAAAAATGATTAAATTTGAAGATGAGGCAGAAAGATTTGCCTGAAAAATTTTGTAAGGTCCACAACTAATATTTGCATGGACTTTTTCAGCTTTAAACGTGCTTGGATTGGGACAATTCTTTTGTTTTTCAGGATGTAATTGAAAGTGATCATCCTCCAAACGTTTAGCTTTTGGGTTATATTTTCCATTGCGACAATATTCCCACTTAGGTCTCTGATTTTTTTTGACCTTATTTAGGAGAGCAGAACCAGGAGAATTTTCCAATTCAATTTCAGAGGATAATTGTGCCAAAGGCGACATTAAATTGGAGAGGAAAAGGTGAGTTTGAGTTACCTCGCAAGCATGTAATATTAATGCTTTGTGAGTCAAATAGCTGTCAGGAAGTTGCCCCAGTAATCGATGAGCTTCACTCTCACTTTCAACAGAGACACCAACAGCTCCCAATTCATTTAGTTGATTCCTCAAGTCATTGACAAAACCCATGAGATTTCCTTTGTGGCACTTCACATCATGAAAACGGGCAAAGATTGAAGCCCTGTTGGATGCATCAGCAGCAGCGTATTGATTAATTAGTTTAGTCCAAATTTGCCAAGGTTTATCCATGTCCTTGTCATTAACAAATGCAGCTATGTTGGCAGCGTCAAGTTTAGAAATAATTATATTTGTGGCTTTATCTGCTCTTTTTTGGAAATCAAGTTTAACATTTTGAGGAGAGTCAGACAAAGGGGCAGGTTCAAGACCAAAAAATATATTTTTGAGATCATGGTAGGTGAGGAGAGCTCTCATCCTGATTCTCCACTCATGAAAATTGTTGGCACTCAAGACAGGAATATTGCGAAGAGTATTGCCACTGGAATCAGTAGATGAATCCATTTCTGGCAAAAGATTGGGTTGGGCAGTTTTGAAACTTGATGAGGATTGGTCAGAAGGTGCTGTTGATGGAACAGTGAATATATTGTTAGGATTCATTCACTTGAGCTCTGGGCCCATAACCTAAAACAATCCAAGTTCCTTTATAATAAAATAATGCAGTTGTGTCAATAAACAAACTGCCCTTAGAAGTGGTCTTGTGCCGCTGTACCTATTGAATAAATGAATATAGTATTGAGTGAATTAAAAGAGACCAGATAAAAGGGTAACAAGCTAAATACACAATTCTAACCTTTATAATAAAATAATGCAGTTGTGTCAATAAACAAACTGCCCTTAGAAGTGGGCTTGTGCCACTGTTACCTAAACAAAATAAATTGAGGATAAGAAACAAATAAATAAAAAATAGAATGACTAAATTTGACCTATTAAATAAATGAAAATAGTATTGAGGGAATAAAAAGAGACAGGCAAAAAATAAAGAAAGAAGCCCAGTATTTATGTTAGTGTTTTGCTCAATGCAGAAAGGTATGAATGAATAGCACAGAAAGAACGCCACAAAAACATACATGTGTAACATCTACTTGTAATATATATATAAGTAGAATATAAAGATAAAATAAAAATAACCCCATAATTATTTGTTCTTACAAAAACAAATGCGCCTGATTGCATCTTTAATGTTAATTTTTAATGGAATGTTTCTACTTATCTTTATTTTCTTTGCACAAAAATACAAATGCTTAAAAAAAGTTAAATTATAAAATTTTTATAACATATGATTGCCTTTTAAAAAAAAATTTTTTTTTCTTGCTTTTTACCATTGCTTCTAAAAAGTTGTGTGCATGTTGAACTTTCTGGATTTTTTTTTAAAAAGAGTATTTGATTTATCTTGATTATATCATTTTCCCTGTGAGTAGTTTAGTCTCTTATACTATTACCAAATTTTGGTGATGATTAAGTTTCATAGGACTATAATGATGGCTGCACATTATCAATCTCAAGACTTCTAATTAAAATAGGAATAAATTCTAGTTCGATTGAATGGTGAAGAAAAAAAAACTATTCCTTTAATTTTTCATTTATTTGTTATTTTTCAAAGAGATCAAGATTAGGACGTAATGCAAGAAAACAAAAGAAAAATAACGGTGATTTTATGCTTTTTCTTTTTTTTGTTTTGCGTGAAGGTGTTGCGCAAGTCGTTTGGCTTATAAACACGGGTTTTTTTTTTCGGTAATATTTTTGTTGTCATGCAAAAAAATAAAAATAAGGTTTGTTGAGTAGACTGGGTGTAATATTTTTATTGATATTGTCTTACTTTCTTTCTCACATATTACTATATCCGAAAAATCAATCAATCTCATTACCGCGATTTCAGGGTAGTTGCCGTTCTGTTTTTTTACCTCTTATAGCTACCGTAAAATGAATAGTATCTTTGTCTTAATAAGATTCCACACTTTTGCTTTCAAATTTTATTACTTGAGATAATAGCTCAGATTGTGGTGGTCAGGCGTTTCTAATTACAAAAGCCAAAGAGGATTTTAATTAACATGCATGATCACATACTAAGGGTGTGCGAAAATGCCAGAAACTTGCATGATAGATGAAAAACAAAGGAAAAGAACATACTGGATAAATAAACTCAGACGGGGATCAGTGAAGTAAGCAGTGTCATCGAGAATTTGGTACAAGTGTAGCGCACTGATTCGAATGCGGGTGGAACTTTTATTTTCTCATTTTCATCTTCGCTTGTTTTTAGTTCAGATAAATTAATAGAAAACAAATAAAAATAAAAATTTAATAACAGAAAAATTAAGAGTTTCAGTATACAAATTTATTGGATGGGTACTAAACACGTCAAGTTCAATTTTCTTATTGGAAAAATTTACTAGCGTACGAAATATTGGGGGAACAGATTAGCTGACACGTCAGTCACCAAATTTTATTTTCCGACGTTTTTTTATTTGTGAGTGAAAGTAGGTTGGTAAGATCTTGCACTCTTCAGCATGATTTTACATATCTGTTCGTGGTTTTTTTATTTAAAACACCATATGGCATTTTGCGTTTGAAACATTTTTCCTATTCGTACAAGATATGCTTGCTAATGGCCAATTATTGAAAATTCAATGGATTGTAATTCTAGAAAAATTCCAAATTTCCATTGTCAGCACTTTTTTTATTTACTTTTGTGAATGAAAATATGTATCTTTTGCGCTGAAAACGTAACCTTGCAGCCTTTTGTCATAAAAGGTTTTATTTTATTTTCCTTTTTTTTGTTGGAAGTGTGCGCATGGTCTTTCGCTGAAACCTGAGTTGCTTTAAAGATGCAAGTACGCAAATTATCTTGCGTTTTCTTGGAATTCTGAATCACAAATCCTTTGTTTCACTTTTTGAAAAATGAGAAGAGCCTCAACTTTTGGCCACGTATTTATATATCTAGGGAGATTTGACAATTCGGAATTTCACCATCAACTCTTACCCAAAAAATAAATCTAATCCATTATTAATAATTTAACACTTCAAACCTTTTCTACCCGGTATTTTCGTTCAATAAAATCAATCGCTGTCATGCCACCTCGCGACCGCCAAAGTGCTGATAATAAAGAGATGAGATGGGAAATGTCCACTCTAGCGGAAATAAGCGACATCCGATCCATTATCGATGCTTTTGATAGTCTGGAAGCGATTTCTGTGTGTACGCTGTCTTTGCCTGCTGTCCTTGAAAGTCTGTGCCAGGAAACAATGGAACTCGCCAGGGCCCGCGGGTTGAATTGTACCGTAAGTAGGATGCACTACAGTACTTTTTTGTTTCGCCTTGGAGCGCATTAATTACGCAACAGTTAGGAAGCATTTGTTTTTTGCACTTAAGACCTACTTAAGTCCTTTAAGTGCTAAAAATAATTGCTACATAACTGTTGCGTAATCGTTGCGCCAATGTTGCGCCTCAAGACGAAACAAACATTTATTGTAGTGATAGTACTTTCTTTATGAATTGCATGAAAAACTGACAGAACTTCTTTTTGCATATAGAGGATTCCAAATGGGAGTGAAATACGCCTGATCTTACGAAGGAATTGACGGTGTCTCATTACGATATTGATACTATCGCCCAACTGCTAGCGTAAGACATAATTTTAATATGTTTATGAGAACAAGGTGAGAGAATGTAGATATTTCAAGAATTTGTTTACATCTTGGCGCCTATCGGACATTGTAGAAAGTGGAAACTCTATATATTACATGAATCTAAGTACATAAATAGTATAGTTGTGAAAAATACCCAAAAAATAAAAAACAAGTGAAATAAAAGTTAGAAATTATCGTAAGGAATCTTCAGTTATCCTAGTTTTAAAATATACTCCTTTTTTTTTTTTTTGTAAATGTTTGTAAAATTAAACACGGATTTTTGTCATTCAATCAAACCTGCAAAGCATTAGGGTCAGAAATTGTTGCAAGTTTTATTTTTGGTAATATTTTTGAGGCTCTTTCATAGCGTTTTTTCTCTTAGGAAGTGTCAAAGTTAACAAATAAGCCCATACAAGTCAGCAATCAATCAAGTTCCAGTTGACCAAACGCATTAACCCAACACTGGTGTATTTTAAAATTGAAATAGACTACTTTTTTCATCCATAGTTTTTCCTTTCCTTCACAAACGAGAGCTAATTTCACATCGGCTGATTTGAGTTGAAAGCAGATATTAATTTAAGTGCTGATTTGCCAACTTTTACACCCCCTATTCTCTACTATCTGAGTATTACATTTCCGTATTATTATATCAAAGCACTAGAATTTTTAAATTTTAAATTTAGAAAAATTTATCAGTGAACATATACGCTGGTTTTTTATATTTCTAACACCTAAATATAGGCTGAATGTTGTGTCAATCTTTTTGTCTTTTAAATAAAGCTTTCAAGTCAGAACGTTCACTATCATTTCATGCGTGTTATAACCTACTTGAGTGGGCTGAAGTTATATCCTTCTTATTGATATAAACTACCTGGAATTGAGAGTAAATTGAAAAATTTATGGCCTGTACCTTTTGATTTCTGTCTGCCAAAGGCCGTAAGTTAAGATAGAATAAAAAAGGTCTTAATTATTAAGTTAGTGTAAAGTAAGACATTAAAATATTTTATCTCAATGTAACTAAAGGGAAAAGTGATACAATCAAGTATCTCACCTGATACCTCATAATATACAGTATATTATGAAAAAAGGAAAAAAAATATGTGGCGCGATAAAAGAACCATTTAGGGTGTCTACCACCAGGAAAAATCAGGGGGGGACCTGCATGCAAGTCCGGACACTATGCACCAAATAAGATATCCCCAATAGGGGGTATCAATGTTCAGGGATCAGCAATTAAATTAATTGCGGATAAAAATCCTTATACCCCAATTATCTTCTGCAATTATTTTTGCTAATAATTGGGTTATTAGACACTTTACGTGTCAATGTTCACCTCTTATCCAACATTTTTTTACTCAATTTTTCATAACCACATCTTGGACAACCTTCTGTCATAACCACATCTTGACCTACTTGCTGCCATAACCACATCTTGGACTACTCCCTGGATATGCCTTCTACCTTGCTGCGCACTTCCATTCTCATCCCATCCTGTTCATTCTATCCGCTCAGAATTTCTCCCCATTTCATCTATTTGATTCTGCTCCTTTTCATCACGCTATCTCATCTGCTTGTTTCTGCTACTTTTCATCTTCATTTATAATAACATGCCTTGTCATCCTAGATCTTCTCAAAGGCAGCCATCACCCAGTTGTTCTTCAATTCCCACTGCTTCCTCTTTCCCCCGCTCAGCCAAGAAATCAAAGACCGTTCAATTAAAAAAAGATGATTATCTCATTCTTATCAACTGGCTGAAAACCAAATCTAATTAAGATTCTTTTTTTGGTACTGAGTATGCCACTAAAGTAGGACGGCCCCCCACATCAAAAGTTAATGGCTATCTTCTAATGGAAAATGAATTACGGAATAAGACCAAGGGAAGGATTGATCTTTTGCCTAAACAGATGTCTGAACGATTCAAGCATTACCGAGCAAAATACAAGAAGGCAAAGGCTCTTTCATCTTCCACTGGTTTTGGGGTTACCGACAACAATATAACTAAGGGCATAAAATCCATAGTCAATAAACTTGAAACTTTATGTCCTTACTTTAAAGAGATGGATGAAATTTTTGGAGAGCGAGCTGATGTTAATCCTGTAAACATGTTGGATGGTGAAGATCCTATCTCTGAACATGATGTTGAAGCAAATATTTTCCCATCCTCTTCCTCCACTCAAGCCTCCCCTCATTTGAATGAGACATATCTAGATAGCTTTTCTGTAGATCCTATAGGTGATTTAACCCAACCAAATCTAACTCAGGTCTGTTTCTTTTTTCTTTTATCTTATCTTTTCTATTTTTTATTTACTTATCTTTTTCTTATTTCTTAAAAGGCTGATGAACAAACCCAGGATCCTTAATCAACTGAGTCTGAAGGTAGTGACAATGATGAGGAGGAAAATATGACCTTGAACAAGAAGCGTAGGGCTTCAAGAAGTCTAAATCTCCACTCACAAAGAAGACGAAAAAGTGATACTTCAATACAAACCCCTTTTTTGTCTATGGAACAATTTTTAGAGAAACGTGATGCTGGTAAGTGATATCATACCTCTTATTAATTTACTCCACTTTTCTTCCACTTTATATTAATTTTTATTATCACTCTAGAACAAGTAGAAATTGCTAAAGAGACTCTAAGCTTTGAAAAGAATAAATATGAGCTCTCTTTGAGGAGGGATGATAGGCTACAAGATTTGGAAGAGAGGAAGTACAAGCTCTCTTTACGGAAGGATGATCGGGCCCAAGATTTGGAGGAGAAGAAGTTTGAGTTAACTCTAAGTATTAAAAAATCAAAAAAAGAGGAGAAAACACTCGAACATCAAAACCTATTGGAGCAGATGAAATATAAGTTTGGTCATGAAGAAAATTCCAAAAAGAAAGATTTCTTGATAAAATGTGTTAAAGCTAATAAATCTGTTGAGGAAATTGAATGTTTAAAGAAATTGTTGGATGACTAGTTTGTTTTATTTCTCTCACACTTCAACTGTTCATATTTATTTGTACATAAAATTTCCAATAATTTCCTTTATTTCATTACTCTATCTATCATTACTTGAATTTTTATATTCTTTTTTTAAATAAAATTTTCATGTCTCCTTTGAAAATTTGACAATCCCCCACCCCTGGATTTTTTGAAGTAAGGGGTGGGTATCACCAAAATTCTTTCATGTCATGAATCTTGAAAGTCTTATATGAGACTTTGGCTTTACTACCCCCTGCATTTTACCGGTATCCCAAAAATTCTTACATGTCAAGAATTTCACAAGTCTGATAAGAAACTTTGGCAAAACCCCCCATGGATTTTATTGAAGTAAGGGACAGGTATCACCAAAAAAATTTCACCAAAATATTTACAAATCAAAAAATTTATATATCTGTTTTAATAAAATTAACAATAATCTTACCTGCATTTTATTGAAGCAAAGGGTGGGTATCACCAAAGTTTTTCTAAGTCATCAATTTCACATGTCAGATTTGAAAATTCGGCAATACCCCCCCCCCCTGCATTTTATTGAAGTAAGGGGTGGAAGTCATCTAAATTTAATATAATTACATAAATTATTAAATAAATATATAATATATATCAATTTCCCTAGTTTAAAGTAATGACAATTCCTCAAGCCGAAATGTAGATCAAGTCTAGAAACTAAGTTTGGGACTTTGCACAGGTATAGGCAAGAGGAACCCCATGAAACAAATAAATTTTATCATGATTACCTGTTATACAACCAAAGGTCATTGGCTCATCACTTAACTTGAGAAAATTGATAAATATATAATATTTATTAAAAATTTATGAAAAAATATAAAATTTTCAATGACAACTCTAATCCCCATACTTTTTGGATCTAGATAAAGTTTTTTTAAATTGATTAACTTTACCTTCTTTCTTTACCTTATTGATTCTTTGAATCAACTTATGACTGATTTGAAATGAGCAACCAAAAGTTGTTAAATCTTGACAGGATTCCAAACCAGGAGGAGCTTTGGTTGTTTGATGATTATCCTTAGAAGAATTCCAAACAGTTTCAATTATACCATTTCCTAAACCAAAATCAATGATGAATTGGTGGTCTGGAAAATATAAACCATGTCCTTTTATTTTAGCTGGAGATGGTATTGGGTGGCCAGTTATCGGATTCATATATGAGAATACACCAAAAGTAAGAAAATTGGCATCATTCCTATCAATATGAAACTTATTGTGGAATCCAGAATGAGTGATAATAACATTAGAAAATAAAAGATATTTGTGGCTGATTTCTTCCCATTCGGATTCACACCAATTTGGTATTCCAACTTTGGTTGCAATTTCATGATTTTTTTCAAATGCTTTATTACAGAGCTTTTTGAGTCAAAGAGCAAGAAAAGAGTTAAAGGAAGGTAGAGTGTCCCATAAGCAAAAATCTTCATCTTTTTGAGATTTAGTGATATTCTTGACCAATAAATATATGCCTATATAAATGAAATAAGTGAAATGATATTAAGAATGGAAAAATATTATTAGACATACCAAGAGATTATCCTTTAACAAAACCTGGTCTCCAACCAAATCTAATCATGATACCATCCAACAAATTCGTACTCCTTATGGGTAAGCAAGCCAAAGCTATTTGATAATAAGTTATAATAAGATCCGATAGTTAATTAAAAGATTCATCTTTTACACCATCAAATGAATGAAATTCCAAAATTAATTGAGCCTTATAAGCATTACTGATAACTGCAACAACTCAATCATCACCAAAATGGGTTAGATATTTGATATCTTCTGGTAATTTTTTCGGATATTGATTTTTTTATCTACTTTAGTTTTATCAAAAAAAATGTTTGGGATACGACAAAAACAACTTTCACAGAGAATTTTTTTTCAGATATCTTGATAGAGATGATAAAGATGAAGATGATAAAGAAGATAAAGATGAAGATAAGAGAGAAGTAAGGGGTGAATCTGAAGAAGAAGACTTTTTTTTGATCTGAAAAAAAATTAAAATGTCAATAAAATTTCAACTCAATTTTTTTTTAAAAAAAATTCTCACCTAATAATAAAAAAAGGTGTTTTTTTATTTGAAAAATAAAATTGAAAATAAAAACCAAAAAACCAAAAAATCAGTAAAAAAATTTCCAAAAAAATAATTTATCAAAAAAAAAACCTGAGGTTTTATTTTAAAAAACACAATAAAAGCAAAATCCTTTTAAAAAAAATAATAATTAAATTAATTCAGAAAAAAAATTTCAGTAAAAATTAAATCAAAAAAAAAAATTAAAAATTAAAAGTGAACCTGAAGATGGGTTATTAAAAACATTCTCACAAGATCCTGAAAAAAAAAAAAATCAGTGAAACCAAAATCAAAAACAAAAAAAATTTTTAAATAAAAAAAACCAGAAAAATTATTTACTAGAAAAATTAAAAATTAATTTAAAAACCTTTTTTGATTTGTAAATAAGAGGGGAAGTCCTTAACAGAAAGAAATTTTTTTTTATTTCTATAATACTGCCAGCCAAAAAAATTAAAAAATTAATCAAATTTACAAAAAAAAGTTTGTTAGTATATTTATTTGAGAGTAGGTAACCCCTCTTTATCTCCCATAAATGTCCCCCTTTCCCCTCCTTTATTTATTTGAAATCCCCTTACAAATCCCTCCCTCCTTGCCCCAAAAGTACCCTCAAATCCTCTCCTTGCCTGCCTCAAAAACCCTCTGAAACCCCCTGCTTAATTGTCTCAAAACCCCCCCAAATTCCCCCCCTTAGTTACCTTAAAACCCCCCCAAATCCCTTCTCTTAGTTACCTTAATCCCCCCCTTTACCCTTCTTTATATGTCTTAAACCCCCCCTATCCCCCCCTCTTTAGCCGCCTCGAACCCCCCCTATCCCCCCCTCTTTAGCCGCCTCAAACCCCCCCATTGCCCTCTCTTTAGCTGCCTCAAACCCCCCTTCCCCCCCTTAACATCTTTCCTCCCCCCCTTCCACTCCTTTACCTCCTCCTCTACCCCCCCCCCCCTCCTTGTTAATGAACAATCGGTAACAATCATTCATTAAGTAAACAAATTGTTAGCGATTCATTTACTTAGTGAATGATCGCTAACAATCGTTCGCTAAGTAATTGAATCATTAGCGATTTGATTACCTAACGGATGATCATTAACAATCGTTTGTTAATTAAAAGGGGGGGTAGAGGAGGAGGTAAGGGAGTGGGTGGGGGGGTAAAGCGAGTAGAAAAGGGGGAAGGGGGGGTGTTTGAGGCTCCTAAAGAGAAGGGAAGGGGGGGTTTGAGGTGGCTAAGGAGAGGCGAAGGGGGGGGTTTGAGGCGGCAAAAGAGAGGTGAAGGGGGGGTTGAGGTACATAAAGAGAGGGGAAGGGGGGAGTCTTGAAGCGCCTAAAAAGAGGGGAAGGAGGGGTGATGAGGGACCTAAAGAGGGGGGAAAGGGGGATTTGAGGCAGCTAAAAAGGGGGTATTGAGACAGGTAAAGAGAGGGGAAAAGGGGGGCCTTGAGGATGATAAAGAGAGGTGAAGGAGAGAAAAAAAACAAAAAAAAGAGAAAAAAGAGAAAAAAACAAACAAAAAATTATTTTACCCTAGAACAAAAATAAATGAAGCACTTACAAAAAAACAAAAAAAAAATCATGATTAGCAAATAAAAAACCAAGAAAAAAGAAAAAAAAGACCTACCTAGTGAGTTGAGTTGAGAAAATAAATGCAACCAAAAAAAACTGAGGGATTTTTGAGGAGAAGATGAAAAGGATATGAGTGATGAATGAAAAAAAAAATCACTGACAAAATATGTGAAATAAGAAAATATGCGATTTCATGTTGAGCTGGTGAAAGAAAACCAATGAGCCATCCAAAAAAAAGATATTCACCGTAAATTCAAAAAAAAATGAATATGCAAAAAACCAAAATACCAAACCAAGTGAATAAAGTACACAAAGAGGACATTTGGAGAGTATGAAAACATAAAATTAAAAATTAAAAGCATTTTGAAGTGAAATGTTGGAGAGTAATTGGCATTATAATGGAGTGTATGCCAGTTGATTGAATGATTTGTGAATCAAGGGAGAGGAGTGCCGGTGGTGGTTCAGGATCCTCTTCTTCATAAAGATCATTTCACTCATCCTTTAAATCAGCTAGAATATTGTGGAGTATTACGCAAGTTAAGATCCAATGATTTGCAGTTTTGATCTCCAATTTTTTTTGAAATTGGATTCTAAGCTCCCAAAGACTAGAAAATCATCCCTTTAAAATACCAATAGCATGTTCAATTTGTACTCTTGATTGTGCAAGGTGATAATTAAAGGAAGTTTTGGGGTCATTTTCTGAAGTTGCACCACGGAAAGCAGGTATAATGTACTTTCCACTTTCATATGCTGAGTCTGCAAGGAAGTACTGAGATTCGTCAAAGTATGAGTCAGGAAATTGAGAAATCCTTATTCTTTGGAAGACGGAAGAGTCATGACATGATCCAGGGCAGCCACTGTGAAAAGCAATAAATTTTTTATTGACATCACATACAATTTGAACGGCAATAGAGTATCTAGAAAGAAGATAAAAAGTTAAATTGTGAAAGATGAGAACTTGGAGAAGATTTTGAAGAAACCTTTTTTTGCGATCAAAATAATGGTTGCCATCATGAGCAGGCTTTTGACTCAAAGGGATGGTTGTGCCATCAACAAAACCTATACAGCCAGGGAAGCATTCAGCTTTCATTACTTGAGAGGATTCAAGTTGCTGTTCTGGAGTTGCCAAGAAAGAGTTTGAGACTTGAGGGAAAGGATAGCAATCATACAGCGCTTGGTGTATAATATCACGGTACCATATCCTATGTTAAATAGATTATCCAAACTTCTTACAGCAGCACCGTTTCCATTTGAGCCAAAGCAACATAGTGCAACAGCAAGTTGGATGGCAGGATTACGCTGTTTGTTATGAGAATTAATATGAAAGATAGGATGATTGGAGATGAGTTGATAAAGTTTGAAGAAAGAATTGGGAGAAGTTCTAAAAGTTGGGTGAAGTTTAAATGAGGAATGTTGAGAATGGAGGCCAGATCATATCGGGGATCATGATAAAGATTTGGCCCCCTGGTGATGATGTAACACTTTTTGGAAAGAAAACACATATAAGCTAAAGCATCTTCCAAATAAGAGTCAGATTTATAGTAAAGAACTAAAAGAAAAGTGATAGCATTCATTGTTGAGTAAAGTAGCTTCCTAGTAGAGAGGTGTTTCATTCTTGTCAGTAGTATAGGTGTCGGTAGAAGGTTTAGGTGATGAGTGGGAAGTGGGAATTCACCGCCAAATGTGCAGTTGGGGTGTGTAGATAGAAAAAAAACTTAAGTGTTCACCACCAAAATTAAGTAGCATAGAGTGAGGAAAGACTCAAGGATGGCATCAGCAATTATGAGTCATGTGACTTTCTTGCAAATCCATCATGGATGAGATGAGTTTGGGATCAGGAATTAGGAATGGAAATTGGGGTATAAGAGGTGGGATAATGCAATATCTTGGATAAGAATCTTCTGCAATTAATAATGTCTGATCCCGGAAAAAAAATTCCTGATCCCTAATTGCAGATCCCTGAACATTGATACCCCCTATTATATTGCTTAAAGTTTTTTAGTAGACTAGTATAAGATTTAGAAAGTGTTCTTAAATAATGATCCTGTTTAGATTGTACTGGCAACAGGTCAACACCCCCTTTTTTTTTCTTTTCTTTTCTTTTATTTTATTTTATTTATCCACTAGCCCCGGGGCTAGTAGATAAGAATCTTCCGCAATTAATAATGTCTGATCGCAGAAAAAAAAATTCCTGATCCCTAATTGTGGATCCCTGAACATTGATACCTTCTAATGGGGATATCCAGGCACAAGTTGGGGATATTGTAGGGAGGGACATAAGGTCAGAAAATTAAATATAAGAAAAAATAGGTGCAAGGAAAATATGTCAAAAAAAATATGTGAGAAAAATAAGTGTAAGAAAAATATCTTGCAAGCATGGGAAATATTGTTGTTTAATTTTTTTTCCTCAAAAAAATGATTTTTTAATATATTATTCTATTTTTTCCTATTTTTTACAATTTATTTTTAAAATTAAAATTCTCATGGTCACAAATGATTTATCTCACACTTAATTTTCCTTAATTTATTTGTCTTGCATTTACTTTTCTCACATTTATTTTTCTGGCCTTATGTCCCTACCTAAAATATCCTTAACTTGCGCATGGATATCCCCATCAGGGATATCTTACTTGGTGCATAGTGGGAGTGCGAACGGCAGCCACACAGAAATTATTTGGCACTGTTTCAGCATTTGAACAGCATATGAAAATTATTTGACCAGTGTTTGACCAACATTTGAACATCAATCATTCAGTAACATTTCATCCCCTTTGAAATATAAATTTCCACTCCCCACATAACATAATTTTTTGTCATATAATATTTTTTTGTAACCCATCATTCATTTTCCACATCAAAAATAGTATTCTCATTAGTTTTCATTTTTGTAATACAACATCCACTCCCTACATCACAAAATCTTTTCTCAGAATATTTTTTTGGCAACTCCTAACATCACAAAATCTTTTTTTTTTGAATTTTTTTTTGACAAATCCCTGCATCACAAAATTTGTCTTACAATATTTTTTTTGGAAATACATCATCCACTTCCCACATTAAAAAAATTGTTTGTTGGAATTTGTTTTTGTCAATTTCAAACATAAAAAAATCTTTTCTCAGATTTTTTTTTGTTTTTTGGAAATACTTCATCCACTCCCCACATCACAAAATATTTTTTTGTAATATTTTTTTAGCAACTCCCCACATTAAAAAGTTGTTTCTTGGAATATTTTTTTGGAAACTACCCACATCAAACAAACTTTTCTCAGAAAATTTTTTTGGCAACTCCCCACATCACAAAAACGTTTCTTAAAATATTTTTTTGGAAACTCCCCACATCAAAAAATCTTTCCTTAAAATATTTTTTTGGAAACACTTCATCCAGTCCCCATGTCACAAAATCTTTTCTCAGAATATTTTTTTTGGAAATACACAAATAATATACATCATTTTAATTCTTGTGGGTGGGATTCGAAAAGCAAATTAGTTTGTTTAGCATATCTGTCAGCCAGGCTATTCCAGGAGCCCAGTAAATGATGTGCTACCTTATAGAACCTGAAAGAGGGTGTATGAATTATATTTAATGTATATAAATTAATATTTTATTGCATAATAAAATTATATAAATATCTTATTACATATAAGTGTTATATTGATTTTATTGTTTATATAAATTTTATACATTTAAATTAAACATAATATATTTTATATTCTACAAATAAATGGCGCATTTTTATGTATTTAATAATTATAAATTAATATTTAATTAATTGAAAATATATATTATAATTATAAGTGTAAAATTGACTTATAATATATTTAAATTAATTATTTACATTTATATATTAAATTACATCTTTCATATAGTATTAAACAATAAGTAATGGCGCTTCTTTTGACCCTTAATTGTGTCAGAAAGAAAATTAAATAAATTATAATACTTATTTTATAAAATAGTATTATAATTTCTCAAAGTAATTTAATTAATTGTTTGAGTTAACTAGTATTTAACTACATAAGTGAAAACAATTAAATTATATAAACTTATGCTGAATTAAATTGATTGCATACCTTGTTGCGTCAAAACACGTCAATTGTTTCACTTAGAAATACTGAAAACAGATTGTATTACTTGTTTTGATTTGTTTTTCCCATAGTTAGTAGATCACATGGTTGTTTAGTTACTTATTAATCTATAGAAACTAATTTGGGGAATTTGGGATGGGAATTTACAGTCTTAATTGGGATACTTGTTATTTTTCGTATATTTTTCTCTTAGTTACTATGTTACAAATGTCTACTCTTATCTTTTTGTTTTACTTCATTACTCTTTTGTATATAGTCATTTGTAGCGCTTCATGGGACCATTGCCTATAAAAGGGCCTTGGATAATCCCCTGTAGAGGCATCACTTACTATACACTCAACAACTTAAATATAATTTTATCACGTTTATTATTATTTTTATAAGTATTACAATCTAATTAAAAATTCTATATAACAATTAAAAGGTTGCCTTAAGTCTGATAGTGATCAAAGTGTTTGCCGTGCAGAACCCTTACTTTAAATAATATTATTATTAATAAAGCCTAAATTTTTGTCATCTCTCAAGTTACTCGTCGTTGCTTTTCTTTTAAATAAATTACATAATCTATTATATTTTATTTATTTTACTTTTCTCCTTGTCCTCCTCCATTTCTCCTCTTTTCCTTACCTTCTTCTAGACAATTGACCGACACTATCCCTATGCAATAAAATTTTTAAAACTTAAAATAAATTTTTGAATCTCCTCAATAATACTATTAGTATTTATTGCTTCATAAATTTGAAGAGCTTGTTTCTCTAATTGTGATAAATTTAGTTGAGAATCTGAAGAATAACAGTCTTCTAGTAATTTGCAAGAAACATTTTCTCTCTTATATTCTTCCAGTCTATCATCACTTATTCTCCTCTGAATATTAAAAGTTTGGGAGCTCATGAGGGTGCATTGAATATGAACTTCCATAAACCTTTCATCCAATTTTACATGAATATTTTATAATTTCTTTTGATTGCTAAAATAATGGAAATCTTTCCTATGCCCTATAAATGTCTATTTCTGTCTCTAAAAAACACTTTGGATTCAAAAAAATACAGCAACTCACAGGTCCTTGCAATCTTTTTTAAAGAATATTTTTATGAAAATTTTAAATCTTAATAGATATAATATTAGTAATTTTCCTTGATAAAGAATCCAATTACAAAATATTTTTTCACAGCCTGCTTTTGAACTTTTTCTGTATTTTCTTCTCAATATATTTCAGTGTGAATAAACCAAGTCTTAGCCTCTTTTTCATACTAAAAATATACCAATAGAGTAATCCTATTTGATTTAAATATGAAGCTTCATTGTACTCTATTGTTCATGCAGAAGTTTAGCCTGTATGATACATGTGGTCCCAATTTTCGATTATATATATAACAGGAAAAAAAATGGTATATAAGTTATTAATTTTAAAGAATTAAAAAAATTATGACATACTTTAAAAAATGGGGTTTCACTGGATCTCCCAAGGGAGACTTCATGCATATGTCATGCATTCAAATTTTTAATTCTGAAGATTAGAGATAAAAGAAGAATAAAATGAGATAGGAAGAAGATTTATAGTATTAGTGGTTATTTCTGCTGTTTTGAATTTTATTTAATTTACTAAGTTATATTCAAGAAGGGTTAGGAACGCTATGGAAGACCCATGGTATTTCTACCTACAGCACACTACAGCACACCTATGGCACAAACTCCAATGAAATTCTATGGTACATTAATCACAGCACACTGGGCTGTATGTGAGGGAATAAGTGGATTTCCAGGGGAATTTGGTAAAAAAAAAATAAAATAAAATAAAAGAAAAGAAAAGAAAAGAAAAGAAAGAAAAAAAGGGGTGTTGACCTGTTGCCAGTACAATCTAAACAGGATCATTATTTGAGAACACTTTCTAAATCTTATACTAGTTTACTAAAAAATTTTAAGCAATATAATAGGGGGTATCAATGTTCAGGGATCTGCAATTAGGGATCAGGAACTTTTTTCCTGGGATCAGACATTATTAATTGCGGAAGATTCTTATCCACGATAATGCATTATCACACCTCTTATACCCCATTTTCCATTCCTAATTCCTGATCCCAAACTCATCACATCCATGAGGCATATCCAGAGAGTTGTCCAAGATGTGGTTATGGCAGAAAGTTGTGCAACATGTGGTTATGACAGAAAGTTGTCCAATATGTGGTTATGAAAAATTGAGTAGAAAAATGTTGGATACAAGATGAACATTGACACGTAAAGTGTCTAATAACCCAATTATTAGCAAAAATAATTGTGGAAGATAATTGGGGTATAAGGATTTTTATCCACAATTAAATTAATTGCGGATCCCTGAATCTTGATACCTCCTAATAAAGATTTAATAGCACCTCTGAGCCTTATCAGGTAGAGGATTTTATTCTTATTCTCTTGAGAATATCAGTATTATTTCTTTTTTAATTTTTAGCAGTCAGAACTCAGTCCCACTTTTCTGAAATTAGATAATTCTATGTTAGTTCTCTAGGAAGAGATAGGAGTTGTTTTCTTTTTCAAACTCTTCTAGATTCTTCTTACAGCAAAGAGAATGGAATAGCTCTTCTAAAAATCTGGTTCCCAAAGTGGGGTTTCATCTTTTAGACCATTTGTGTCAGTCAGGATACTAGACTTACCCAGTAAATAATTAATTACCTATTGAAATAGAGCCACAACATTAATTTCTTATTTTATTTAGTTTTACTTAATTTGAAATTTACTTATAATAATTTAACTAATTAAATAAGTAAAACAAATAATTAATTAAATTTAATGTTCCCCATTTTTTATTCCTTGACATCATCCTCATGACAGCTGAAAAGTAAACTAAAACTATAAAAATACTATATATTAAATTCAAATATTTTTTATTTTATTTTTACTTTGGCATGTACAGAAGCTTTAAATAAAATCAAATAAATTATAATTAAAATTTACATATACAGATAAATACTGTATATGAGAACATTCTTTGTAGAAAAACTTAAATTATTAGAAGTTTCTATCATTGGAATTATTCTTTCTCTCATACTCATGTATATAGAGCTTCTGAATCCATATTTTATCTTCTTTTTGCCTATATAAGGCCTCTCATTCTGGCTATTTTATGGCATCACTTATTTACTTACTTTAAGATCATATTTTATACACCATAAATCATCTATTACTAATGATATTATCTTAGTATTTACATTTGGCATAATTATAAGCTTTTAAAATAATAATAAACCAGTTCTTTACCTTCTTACTTGAGTAATACTTTGTAAAGAAATAAAATACTTACACACTTGAAATCTTGAGCCTTCCTACACCTATCATTGCCGTTGGACTTCTGGAAATACTTCTAGACCAATAAGGACCTTCTGAAAATTTAGAGCCTATCCAAATCAATGTCGACACATTGATACCTTGATGCTGGTGACCATAGGACCATTGACTCTGACAACCAATAGAAATTTTTTTGGATGAATGACAAACAACAAACTTCAAAAGGCATGTGATTTACCTTTTTTTCTGCAACTGGGAATTAAACCTTGCCCTAAAATTAAGGTTTATATAAGCATAATTATCTTATATATTTGTAGTGACTATAGCAGTTACTATCTGTGGGTCTCACTCTGCATATTTTGTATTTCACGTATATCTTTTCTACTTAAAACTCTGTAGTGGCATTAAATTTCTCACATTACAGGGGGAGGTTTCTGACATATAAATTTTTTTCCCTAGTTGACCAAGATAGAGAAATTTTTTTCATAGTCCTGGAAGTAATATAATTACATTATTAAATTAAATTAAATATTTTTTTAATTATTTCAGTTGACATTTTGTCCTGATAATTAAAATATTTTTTATTACTTCAGTTGATAATTAGTCCTGATATTAAAAATAATAAATATATAAATTAATTAATCGATAAGAAATTATATTGAATTATTTCAGTTGAAAGTTAGTCCTGGTAATTAAATATTCAGTTGAAATTTAGTCCTGATTATTATATATCAATATAGAAATTATTAATTAGTTAAGAATTTTGTTAATTTTTTCAGTTGACTCTTTGTCCTGATAATTAATAAATTATTTTACTATTTCACTTGATTTATTTAAATCCTGGCAGTAAAATATCAATATCTTAATTTATTTGATTAATTAAAAATTTTAATAATTATTTCAGTTGATTTTTTGTCCTGATAAGTATTTAATTTTTTTCACCATTTCATTTGATTAATTAGCCTGATAATTGATAATATATTTAAAATATTTTGTTTCATCTCTTATTTTTCTTTCAACAAGTTAAACAATAAATGATTAAATATTAATATTTCCTTTACTCCCAGTTCAAGTTATACAAACAATAGGGGGTATCAAAGTTAGAAGTCTATAATTTTTTAAAAGGTAATTCACAGCACAAAAATAAAGTCATAAACTTTTCCTTCATAAACAGTAAAAAGTTGTTTTGGGGGTAAGATATGCCATATTTAAAAAAATATTTATGGCTGATTTGGTAGAAAAAAATAAGATTTTGAAATGGTACATTTCTAACTTTGATACCCCCTAATTGCTGATTTAAGTGCTTCTACTACCCATGAAAAGGAGTTGGACCTGATTAATTATAATGAGACTTCTGTAAGTTCTCTTTTGACTGCTAAACTTTCTCAAATTAATTAAGTATTGGACCAAAAAGGATGTAGAAATGCAGGAAGTAGAGATAAAACAAGAGAAGACTCCTTTGGACTCAAAGCCACAAGTGATCCCCCCAGAAGAGCTTCCCAAAGGCTTCAAAATAACAAAGATGCCCTTGCATAAGCAAGTAAGCAACCTGTAAACTCATATCAAGGAGTTGAAATCAGAGAACCTCAGGCTAAAAAAAAAGGTAGAGTTTCTAGAAGAAAAGCTAAAAAGTGTAGAGACTTTTCTCCTAGAGAAGAGGAAACCTCAACAAGCAGAAAAACCCCTCCACAGTTGCCTCCTCATAAACAGGAAAAGTTGGAAGTGTCAAATTGGCAGTGGGACTGGCTCAAGACTTAGTGGGACTCCCTCCAAGCTCAAAAAATGCAACAAGTTCCCCAGGAAGGTCCCTCCAGATCCCAACAATTCAACCCAACCCCTCCTCATCTTTACCAAGGAGGAAGAAGAAGGGAAAAAAATCACTTCCAAGTCTTACAAAAACCAAGGTAAATCCGTCCATTGAATATCAAGCTCCCTTTCTTTTTACTAATTCACTTCTTTTGGGTAATTATTGAATGGCGGATGATACCTTGAGACCAGTAGAGGCTGTCTCTAGTTTGCATATTAATCAATATTTGGATGCAACTACTCCTTTAGTATTAAGTGCTACTTCAATAATAAACCCTGATATGGCTATTATAGATGAAAAAATTGATCATGAAGCTTATAAGAGTCTGGAAAATTACTCTGTCTCTCTATTGAGGAATGCTCCTGATGTAGCTACTATTAATGATAAATATTTGAGAGATATTATTACTAATCAAAATCATATAATGAGCAACCTAAAATTAACTCAAAAATTTAATAGTTTGTTAACTGAAAAAGGTTACCAAGCAGTGAGAAGTGAATTGCAGAGGGTTTCTGATGATTTGTATAATTTCAAACTAACTCATGAAAAGAAATCTGCCTTGTGGAAAAATATCAAAAATTATTTGTCCAAGTTAAAAAATTCTGTGTCTATCTGTTTCCAGGAACTAGAATGACATAAGTTGAACTTGAAAAGACTAAGGACCATTATTTATCTCTTAAAAACAAGAATTAATTATCTTTTGAAACTATCAATGAGAAAATTACCCAGTATTCCAAGAGTGAAAACTAAGCTAACATACATTGAAGAACAGTTGAACTCATTGTTACTTGACTAAAAGTATTCTGCCCTTCTTTGAAAGAACCTGTTGTACAAGCTACTCCAATTTACCTGATCCAAGTTCATCTAAAGTAAAATTAGTGCAAGAAATGCTTGTAGATATTCCTGAGTTTCCATCAAAAATTGATGATTCACCTTGTTCACCAACAGAAGGGTTAAACAATGATATTTCTGCTAAGCTAGAGAAATTAAAACTTCTTCTTACACAAAAAAAGGTATGTCACAAGGAAATTGCCTCAAATCAAAAGAATTGGGCCAAAATTGAACAATACCCTAAATTTGATGGTGATTCTTCCTCTTATTGGAAGCAATTTTTTTGCAGAAATGATAACCTTAAGAGTTCTTATAAACTGCCAGATGAAAAAATTGTGTCTAAATTTATTTTTTTTTTTCCAATTTTTCCCAGAAGTGGTATGAATCTGTCCTTTTAGATAAGAATGACTACTCCTGGGAGTATTGGAAGAAATTGATTAAAGCACAGTTTGGTGGTTCAAAGTTTAGGTTAGCCCAACAAAGTCAGTATGAGGAAACTAGATATAGCTCTTCTTCTACAGAAAAACCTATTGAGTTCCTGATGAAACTAGTAAAGATCCTGAGAGCAATGGATCCAAACATGGAGTTTGAATTATGGAAGTACAGGATCCTTTATAAATTGCCTATGTCTCTGAGAAACTTAATGGTTTCTAGGACTGAATTCTCAATAGAACTATCTTCTTTTTTTAATACTTGTAATGAGGTACTTTTAAATAACAAGTATTAATCTAGAAGATTCAATCCTAGACCTTCATTGGAGAAGAACTCCAATTACCAACAAAAACTTCCTGAAAAAGTTGGTAAACCTTCTGCCCCTGTTGCACCCAATAAGTATGCAAAGAACACTTGCTTTAAATGCATCAAGTCTTGGAAGAAAGGCCATGTTTGTGACAAGAAAATATTCCTTGTTGAACAAACGGAGGAACCTGCTTATGACACAGTTTTACTGGATGATACTTCAAGTGATTGTGCCAGCAACATTTCTTAAGAATCTCACCAGGAAATCTTGATGCTGGTAGAAGATATTCAATATTTAAATAATATTGACATTGTAAACAATGATTTATCTAAAGTTGAAGATGCTGAGATCATAATAAATCTTGAAGACAGCTCAATAATTATTACCCCTCTCAAGGCACCAATCTTGATTAATAGAAGAGACATTGAGGTTTTTTTGGATTCTGGAGCTGGAGGAAGTGTTGTATCTGAAAAAGAACTTGTTTAAGTGGATCAGGATTATAAATCAAAACTTATTCTTATCACTTCTGAGAATTGGAGAGGTTATGGCTCTTTTTTGTCCCCCATTGGTAAATACAAAGCTGCAGTATTTTTTAAATATAACCATGGTTTTGTAAGAGCTATGTGTGAATTTGTAGTTATGAAAAATGATAACTTAAATAGTTTTTTTATTGTAAAAAATTATATTTTAACTAAATATGGAATTAAATTAGATCCCTCAAACCAATCCTTCACAATGGGGTTGAATGGGAAAAAAAGATTTAAAATTTCTTCCCCAAAAAAGTTATTAACACCAGGATTGAACACATGTAAATCTGTGGCTCAATATAAAGGAAGATCTACAAAAGAGCTGTCCGCCCTATTTTCTAAAATTGACACAGCTTTTTTTGGAGAACAACTTTCTGGTGAAGAAAAGATTCTATCATTCAGATGATAAAATATTTTCCTATGGCCTTTTCTCATTGGTCACATGAACTAGGACTGGTAAAAGAAGAAATGAAGCTTTCATTATCTTTCTCATTAACTGAAATACCACCTAGTTTAAGGGAGAACCCTTATTCTGCTTCTCCCAAAAAGAGAAAAGATAAATAAGAAAATATATCTACCCTTTTAAAAAATGAATATTATTAAAAAGGTAGTTGAAGCACCAAAACATTGTGTTATCTCACCTGTTCTAATTTCTTATAAGAAACATAAGTCCAGGTTATGTGGTGATTATAGAGTATTAAATACTTATACTATAGATGATATCTATCCTTTACCCAGAATTAGCTCTATCCATGCTACCTTACAAGGTGCTAAATATATTAGCTGTTTAGATGGTGATAAGGGATATCACCAGGTACCTATTGAGAAGAATTCTAACAATATTCTGATGATTGCTACTCATATGGGTATTTATAAGTATTTTAGGATGCCATTTGTCCCCAAAAATCCCCCTTCAGGTTTTCAAAAAGATATGGATAAAACATTCAATCAGGAAATAATTGAAGTATGGCTGATGGTTTACATTGATGATATCATCATATTCTCAAAAACATTTGAGGAAAACCTTAACCACCTGTGTAAATTGTTCCATAAGACGGATGAGATAAAGATCACAATTACTTTGAAAAAAATGCAAATTTGGGTTTCATTCTTTGAAGGTGCTTGGTCATTTTGTCTCAGGGTTACAAATATGTGTTGACAGAACAAAGAAGTTTTTTGGGAATGTGTGGATACTATAGACAATATATAGAAAATTATCAAGTCATAGCATTACCCCTAACCCAATTAACTAGGAAATATGTTGCTTTTGTCTGGAGCAGTGAGAGACACAGAGCTTTTGACACTATTAAAAAATTTTTGATGTCAGCACCAATTCTTGCTTTTCCTGACTTTAATGAACAATTTGTTTTATACACTGATGTCAGTTTTATTGGCCTAGGTGCTGCTCTCCACCAAAATAAAAGCTATCAATGACATAGTATCAGAAGTAGTAATTTGTTATATTTCAAGAAACTTGAGAAATAGTGAATTTAAATATGGTGCCACTCAACTGGAGTGCTTATCAGTGGTGTAGGCTCTAGAGAAGCTACATTATTATTTGGATGACAAGAAATGTGAACTTGTCACTGACTGAAGTGCAGTAAAATCCCTCTTGAACTTGAAGACAACTAACAGACATATGTTCAGATGGAAGTTAGCTGTTCAATAATACAGAGGAATGATGACAATAATTCAAAGGGCTGGTATTGTTCACTCAAATGTGGATATGTTGCCAAGGTTACCTTTTCCAAATGATGACTCTGATCCTGCATATTATCCTGAGGATGAAATAGTCCACATTCATGGAATTTATGTGGTTGATATGGAGGAAGAGCTATTACAGCTTCTTTTGGACTCATATGATAAAGATACTGACTTGAAAAAGCTGTGTACTATATTGAATGATCCAAAGAATGCCTCAATATAAGCATTAATTAAAACCCTCCCACCAAAGTACCAGATTGCTTTGGAAAAAGGTAAATTTTCAATTGATGAAGGCTACATCTATTATAGAAGAAATTTTAGTAATGTTATTGTTATTATTCTTTCTATGGAAGAAATCATCTTGAAAATTTTTCATGATGGCATATTGGCAGGACATTTTGATCTTGAAAGAACAATTATCATAATTAGAACACTGCTTGGTTGGTTAACATGTCTTAAGACATCAAACTATATGTTGAATCCTGTGATTCTTTCCAAAAATCAAAAAGATTGACTGGTAAAAGAGCTGGATTAATGCCGCATATTGAATCTCCTGATACACCATGGAAAATAATAAAAATGGACTTTGTAATGGGATTGCCCATTTCTGGGAAAGAACATTATAACTCTTGCTGGGTTATTGTGGACAGATTCACAAAAATGTGAAAATTCATCCCTAATCACAAGGATGTTTCCACAAAAGAATTAGCCTTCTTGTGGTGGTCTCATATGTTTAATATTGCTGGTTTCCCAAAGGCCACAATTTCTGACAGAAACCCTAAATTTACATCTGAATTTCGGATGTCTCTGTTGGATGTTTGTGGTTGTGATCTAAAGCTTTCTACTCCCCATCACCCCCAGACTGATGGATTAGCTGTAAGAATGATTCAGACTTTAGAGGACATGATAAGAATGTATTTTGTCTTTGGCCTTGAGTACAAAGACAATGAAAGATTCACTGATGATTGGGTCATCTTACTTCCTGGTTTAGAATTTTCTTATAATAGCACTGTTTATTCTGTTACTCAGAGAAAGACTTTTGAGCTCTGGCTTGTATATGTCCCAAATACTCCTGCCCAAATTCTCAATAATAAAATACCCAAATTGAATTCACACTCTGGTGTGAAATTTTTTCTTCAAATGCAACAACTTTGCAGAAGTCATGCTCAAAAATGTATTCAAAAATATTTTGAATTTGAGAGGAAGAGGTGGGAAAAATACCTTAAAGAATACACTTTTAAGAAGGGTGATGAAGTAATGATCTCTACAGTCCACTTAAATTTACAAGGTAATAACAAATTGAAAGACCCATTTGTTGGTCCATTTGTTGTAAGAAGAATGGTTGGTGATAATGCAGTTGAAGATATCCTGTATTCTCCATATGGCAGGAAACATCCTGTTTTTTCAATATCTCTCTGAATCCTTACACATCCAATAGTGATTTTTTCCCAAATAAAAGTAGAAGACCAAAGAAAATTCCTAAGGAAATCACTGAGACAGAAGAAATTGATAGGATTCTAAATGACAGAACTATCACTGTTGAAAAGGGCGCTGAATACATATTGAGATTCTAGAATAAATCTTCTGAATATGATTTTTGGATACCTGGTAAAGGGATATACGGAATTTCTGCTCTACTAAAGAAATATAAAAAGAAATAATCATAGCATTTTTTTATTGTTTTTTTAGAGTGGGGGAGTGTAAGACAGGCTACTAGACTTACCAAGTAAATAATTAATTATCTACTGGGATAGAGCCACAACATTAATTTCTTATTTTATTAAATTTTACTAATATTTTAATTTACTTATAATAATTTAACTAATTAAATTAGTAAAACAAGTATTAATTAAGTTTAATGTTCCCCATTTTTATTCTTTGACAGCATTCTCATGAAAGCTGAAAGGTAAGCTTAAACTGTAAAAATACTATATATTAAATTCAAATATTTTTTATTTTATTTTTACTTTGGAATGTTCAGAAACTTAAAATAAAATAAAATAAAATATAATTAAAATTGACATATACAGATAAATACTGTATATGAGAACATTCTTTATAGAAAAACTTTAATTATTAGAAATTTCTATCATTGGAATTACTCTTTCTCTCATACTCATTTATATAGAATTTCTGAATCTGTATTTTATCTCATTTTTTTACCTATATTAGGCCTCTCATTCTGTCTATTTTATGGCATCACTTATTTACTTACTTTACATTTATATTTCATATTCAATAAATCAACTATCACTACTCATATTATCTTAGTATTTACATTTGGAGTAATTCTAAGCTTTTAAAGTAATAATAAACAGGTTCTTTACCTTCTTACTTGAGTAATACTTTATAAAGAAATAAAATACGCACACACTTGAAATATTGAGCCTTCCTACACCTATCATCACCATTGGACAGCTGGAAATACTGCTAGACCAATAAGGACCTTCTGACAATTTGTATATAGGTTTTCTTAATCATCTCTCTCTGATTTTAGAAATTTTTTCTCTTGATTTTCGAGGTTTTTGGGGTTTCTTTTGATGGCAATATCTGTTTCTACTAGAGTTTCCTTTTTGGCTACTATTTATTTGGTATTTCTGGTGTTTGTTGGTCTGTCTAGGCCATTATTTGAGCTTGTCTATTTCAATTTTAGCCACTTTTTAGGCCTGGATTTTTGATATTTTTAGGCTAATATTTGGAGGGCTTGTATAAGCCACTTTTGGGCTTTTCTAGTCCATTTTTTTTCTTTGTAATGTGAAAAAAGGGCTGATACTCTGCTGATTCTGGGGTTTTGTTTTTTTTAGGAATATGAAAATGGGTCAAATCCTCTTCTGATTGTTCTGTTTCCTGTCATTGGGAATCTAAGAAAGAGTATGAAACTCAGCTTATTGTGTTATTCTTGGAGTTGTTGAATCAAGATATTAGGCTCAAACCTTTCTAGATTTGGTTTTCTGGTTGTTGTTGGATCTAGGTATTGGGATGAACTCTTACTTTATTTGGTTTTTAGTTTTTTTAAACCTTGGTGTAAGGCTGAAACTTTTCAATGACTTGTTGTTTTGAAGATGTCTACCACTGGCTCTCAAGCTCCTGCTCCCTAGAAGGCAGTGAAAACTCCATCTATAGATGGGATGACATATGATGGTGATGATGTGGCAACTTTCTTTTCTTTTATGAAGGGGAAGCTACTGTGGCAGTGTATTCACATTTTGATATGGTGGCACAAATTTTCTTTAACTTATTTATCTACCTTTTAGAAAGAAGATTTAGATAATGGATTTCTATTATAAGAATTATTAGGCAAGCTTCAAGGAGATGATGAATATGTGGGGGATGCAGATCAATATGAGGATTTCAATTTTTTAGTTCATGTTTAGAAGGAGAAGGGTGGAATTTACTTGCTGCTTAAATGAATGACATTTCTGGAATATTTTTATGAGTTTTTGAAATATCTGGTGGAAGAATGTGATTAAGCTAAGGATAATGCTTCCATGTATTTTTTGTTCTTTGATTTATCAAAGAATGCTAATTAAAATATTCTTTGAGACTTTTTTCACTCTAAAAAGATGAGGAAAAAGAGGAATGGTGATCAGAATAGTTCTGGGATGACAGTATTAAGGAGGCTTTCAAGAAATCTTTGAACTATCACATGAAAACTCAGATAAAGATGGATAATACTTTTGAAATACTCTTACAGACTTCTTGCTGTAAGAAGAATCTAAGAAAGTTGGATAAAAAAGAGAAAAAATGTCCCATAAAATTAAATGTGCATGAATAATTAACTAAGATTTAACTTCTCTATTAAAAAATATAAACTTGTTGGCCAATAGCTTTGTTGCTTTTGAAATGTTTTAGAATATGTGTTTAAATAAAAATAGAGGAGAGGTAAGAAAAATCAACACCAGAGAAAAAATAATAAAATTATTGACTTTATATGTTTTTTTAAAATAATTTTTTTATGAGTTCCTAAGAAAGAAAACTCACCAATGGTACCCTACAAGTATATATTTATGAAGTGTCAAGTGAAGTTATTGTTATTATTAATAACATTGCTAATATACTGGTGTTATTAATAAATTCTTGAATTTTATGTATAATGGGTGTTAATATGTGTAGTTTTTTGTTTAAATTAATAGCTTATCTTTTCTCTACTCTACATAGCTAAGTTCCCAAGCCAAAATATGCATAACCAGGTCACATAACCCAATTTACCTTTCAAGACATGTTCTGGAGCTTGTCTGAATGTCAAAACTAAATCAAAACGCATAATGACTCCTAAAAAACTACAAGAATTGGATATGATAGCTACATATCTGAAAAATTATTTCCATTATTTTTTGTAAAATGTGTTGTAGACAATCCTATAGTACTAGCTATAGGCCTTGACCAAGGTAGTTGGAGAAAAACTAGAGAGAAATTCCCTGTCCCTTTGAGAAATACCAAGTGAGATTTATTTGCTACAGCAAATTGAAGACTTTTACTATACCTCTTCTAAAAACTTCTTGACTTCTTAACAAGTCAAGAAAGTAGCCCAGATGACTAAAAACTAAAGGGAACCTGAAATGCAGAAATATCAACACCAGAAAACCAAAACACTGTGCACTTGTTGCGCAGAAAACAGCATTAATACTTGATTCAGGTTGCAAAGCTATACCAGAGAAAAAGGTTGCAAAAGTAGAGTTAATGAATAACTCACTGTAACGCGGCACATGACACTCGAGGCAAAAGCTGCTCATTAAATCAATAATATGGAGGTCTAAATCTATACTCGAAGTGCAGAAAGCAATTCTACATAGCAACTGCAACTTTCCTTTGTGTACTCACTATTCAACCGTGCTAGTCTAAACTCTAAATCTAAATTAGTCAATCTCTCAATAGTGTGTCTTAGTCTTTTCCTAAATAAGCGACGCACAGCGCAATAGTCAATGAAATAGTTGGCTAAAAGGTTTATTAAGTGTCTGTGGATTATTAAAAGGGGTAGTGAGCATGGATGGAATGGTTAGTGGAGGATTAAAGGGTTGACGGATGTTAGTGAGGAGGTTCCAGGTGTAAAGGGTGTATTTTTTAATGGTCTGTGGTGTGCGGAATAGTGGATGGGTATGAGGTCAATGCGAGGAGGAGTAAAGGATATAAAAGGGGTTGGGTTTTTCGTTCAACATTCTTTGGAATTAAATTATAAAACGTATATATAGTTAATAGTGGTAAAGCTTCAGGTTAAATCATTATTATTGTATCTTTCCTTATTTTCTCAGTAATCATTTTTCAATCCTAAATCTTTGATTATTGAGTTTCCAACCCTTTGTGAGATCTTAAGAATATTAATATTACCTTTAAATTATATTAGAATTCTCATCAAACATATCTCGAAGCAGTAGCTCTTCCTTTGAGTCATCTTCGAATCACTTCTTCAATCATTTCCTCAGTGCTTTGAAGAAGTTTCTAAACTCCTCCCTCCATCTCACTTCCAGGAACACCCTCAACCTTGTGCGTAGGTCATCCGGTGACAGTATAATTTAATTCTCTGTAGTTCTCATTCTTTGCACTACTACGTCCTTTTCAGGTGTTTTCTAAATTCATAAAATGGCACCTGTTCAACGCACTCCTCCTATGGGTGCTACTACTAGAGCTTGCGCCAGAGGCAGGCCAACATCCACACGGCCTGTTTCCCGCACTCACTCCTTGGAACCTCTTGACCTTAGGGAACGGCAACATTCAGTCCAATCTGTAGAAGACATCCCCCAGGATTTTGATGATTCTAGCAAGGAAGAAGAAGGAGAGGATACAATGCACGAGGCACCATCCGCCCCTGCTACTCACCCTTCTGGTCAACCTTTGGAACCTGGACCATCTAATTCCCTGGAAGATTTCATGAGACTTTTCATGAAGACCCTTTCAAATCCGACGTCTTTGGAGGGATCTAAATTCAAAACTCCTTCTTTGAAATCTCCTGATGAATTCGATGGAGAACATCAAGACAGATTGCGACCCTACTTGCAAACCTGAAAGCTCCTGTTCCATAATGACCCTCGAACCTTAAATAACAACTGATTGAAGGTTGTTTACTCTTCTTCATTCCTAGCGGGAAAAGCAGAAAGATGGTTTGAACCTTATCTTCACATGCTCTCTTCGACAGAAACCCACTTACTTATTAATAACTGGGAAATGTTTGAAGACCAACTCTTCAAGTTGTTCAGTGACCCTAATGAAACTGAAAACGCAGAAATTGAACTTAATTTTCTTTGCATGAGTGATAATGGTAAAGCCTCTGAATATATTTCAAACTTCAGAGCACTTCCAACTTGAGTAGGTTGAAATGATGCTGCCCTCAAGTATCATTTCAAAAAAGTACTTCCTTTGGGAATTCTGGATCAATTAAATCTTCATTGTCAGAAGATGACTACCTTAACCGATTATATGGATTGAACCCTCAAACTCAACGGCGTTTACAAAGGATGACTACAACATTTTCAATACACCAACAAATCTCAAGGCCTAAATTTTAAATCGGGACCTTCTTCACACCCATGGACTACTCAATCCTCCTTGACTCAATCCAAAACCAATAAGGGAAAGGACAAACCTCGACCAAAAGGCTCAACCCCAGTCAATATCAGTAAGGTACTGGATCCAAAAGGGGAACTTAAAGAAGCTGAGAGGAAGAGGTGAACAGATAATGGGTTATGTATGTATTGTGGGGTTAAGCACAAGCTAGAAGATTGTGTGAAGTTGAAGGAAAGAGAAGGTACTAGTTTGAGGTCAAAAAACTAGTAGATAGTTTACTTGTGTGCAAAGAAAACTATCTTATCTCGCCCAGTGCACAGAACCTCCATGTCTTAAGGACTGGAGTTTCCTTAAACCACTTGAGATTCATTATTTTTAAGGAGGATATCCCCTTCAGTTGTCTTATAGACTCTGGAGCTTCAATTTTATTTGTTATTTTATCTTTTTCCGAGAAGTTACAACTGAAATTTACAGGTATCGATCGAACTCCAATTTACTTGGTCAAATCAGAGGAACCCAAATATTGGGTAAGTAAGAAAGTTTTATGGGGTTTCAACTTTCCGAACGTTCCCCCCTTCGAGTGTGAATTATCAGTCTTGGACGCCCCAAGAATGAAAAATACCATTCATGGCCATGACTTTTTAACGCATTGGAATCCTGAAATTGATTGGTCCCAGGGATAGATCACCCCACGCACTAAGTATATTTCTGATTCTTTAATGCAGGTCAATAGGGAGTTAAACAACATGCCTGAAAATGTCCTGCTAGAGGACAAATCTCTGCCAGATTTCTTGCAAGCATCTGATCTTTCTCTAAATGAGCAATTGGCTAACCCTTCTAGCTCAATGACTTCACTCAAAGAGGATTTAAATTGCCTCAAAGTAATCAAATTATGCTCTCTCAATTCTGTTCTTCCCTCAACAGATTCTCTCAAAGATGATGAGGACAACCAAATCAAGGTTAAATCCATTAAATCAACTCTACTTGAAATCTATCATGATTTCCTCGATGTTTTCTCAATTTTCAAGGCAAATAAGTTACCACCTCATTGACCCTACGACCATCAAATAGAGTTAATATGTCCAGTACCTCTGGCAGGTCCTGTCTATTCTTTGTCAAAGGACAAATCTCAAGTTCTTTGAGACTACATTTCAGAGAATGTAGCCAAAGGTTTCATCAGAGCCAGTAAATCTCCAACCGGCTCCCCTGTTCTTTTTGTAAAGAAGAAGGATGGTAGCCTTAGGTTGTGCATTGAATATAGAAAGCTCAACACAGTCACTAAGAAGAATGCATATCCTGTTCCTCCTATGCCATTGCTTCTTACCCTTTGCAATGGTGCTAATTTCTTTTCTAAAATTGATCTTAGAGGCGCTTATAATCTTATTTGCATTGTGGCAGGTCATGAACCACTGACTGCAATGCGCACTAGATTTGGTAGTTTTGAATATTTAGTTATGCCTTTTGGATTGTGTAACACGCCATCTAATTTTCAAACTTTTGTTAATGACATCTTTCAAGATGTTTTCGAACAATTTGTTGTGGTCTATTTAGATGATATTTTAATTTTCTCAAAGACACTAGATGAGCACATTCATCATGTTTGACAGGTTCTAAATTGACTTCAAGATCACGGTCTCTACGCCAAGCACAATAAATGCAAAGTCAATCTTAAACTAATCTATTTTTTGGGTTTTACGTTATCCACCGATGGTTTAGTCATGGACAACAAAAAGGTCCAAAAAGTCCTGGAATGGCCTGAACCCAAAACTGTTAAATCCCTCCAAGGATTTTTGGGTTTTAAAAATTTCTATAGAGGATTTATTAAAGATTACTCTAAAACTATTTCCAATCTTACTTCTCTTCTTAGAAAAGATATTCCTTTTGTTTTTACTTCTACAACACGAAAGGAATTTGAAGCATTGAATACTGCATTTACCACAGCTCCAATTCTTTGACACTTTGATCCTTCTGCTTCGACAATAGTCGAGACAGATGCGAGCGATTATGCTATCGCAGGGGTCATTTCTCAATTAAATCCTGAAACAAAATTGTTTCATCCTGTTGCTTTTGAGTCAGGCAAACTCATTGCAGCAGAATTAAATTATGAAATTCATGACAAAGAGCTATTAGCTATTATTCATTGTCTTAAAAAATGGAGCTCTTTTTTTCTCAGCCTAGATAGTCCTTTTCAAATTCTAACAGACCATAATGCTTTGAAATACTTTATGTCTTCCAAAGTGTTAACCAGGCATCAAGCCAGGTGGGCTGAATTTCTGTCTGAATTTCCTTTTTCTATTTCCAATCGCCCAGGTAAGAACTGCATTGTCCCAGATATCCTGTCACGTCAGGACAACGTTTACCCACAGCGGGGGGACGCATTTGCTGACAAGAACCCAGCAAATGTGAGATCAATTCTCAACAAATCAGTGTTAACGACTCATCAACTTAATTCTATGAAAATTCAATCTTTTCAAAATCCACTATCCAACATCCTCGAAGCTCAGTCAAAGGACAATTATTGTTTAGGGCTAAAAGACAAAATACTCTCAAAGCAAGGGGCCAAAAGATTTAGTATTGAATCAGGTCTATTAGTTTTCGAAGGTTGAGTAGTCATACCTGACAACAATGAAACAAAATTATGGATTTTCAATAGTCAACATGATTCTCCATTAGCTGGTCATTTGTGGGTTGATAAAACCTACCAGTTAATAGCGAGGAATTTCTTCTGGCCAGGAATGACCAGAGAAATCAAGGCCTATATAAAAGCTTGTTACAAATGTAATAGGAATAAGGCTCCCCTTCACCAGAAGCATGGGTTGCTTCAACCACTTCATATTCCCTCTAAACCTTGGGAATTTTTATTGATGGATTTTATTTCTCAACTTCCTCTTTCTAATAATTTTTATGTTATATTAGTAATAGTAAATAGATTTTCAAAAATGTCTATTTTTATTAAAACCACTACTACTGCTACAGCAGAAGATTTGTCAAAATTGTTTCTAGAATATTTATTTTCCAAACATGGATTACCTAATGATATTATTTAAGATAGAGGCTCGTTTTTTGTATCTTCATTCTGGACTCAACTGTGTCAACAACTCAATATTACAAGGAATCTCTCCACGGCTCATCCTGAAACCGATGGGCAAACGGAAAGGGTCAACCAAATCCTCGAACAATACCTTTGAATGTATGTCAGTTATCAACAAGACAATTGGACCACATGGTTACCATTGGCCAAATTTTCTTATTATAACTCGAATCATTCTTCGACACGACAATCTCCTTTCAAAACTGTTTATGGAAGACATCCTCCATTCAACTCAATCCACGTAGGAACTAGTCATCCTGCTGAACATTATCTTTGAACCATATCACGACTCCAAGAAGAACTTAAATCAAATTTGGAATTAGTGATTTAAAGGTACAAGGAACAGGCCGACAAACATTGACAATCTGCTCCTTCTTTTAAAACAGGCGACAAAGTATGGCTCGACGCACGAAACATTAGAACAACTCGACCATCAAAGAAACTGGCTGAAAAACGCTTGGGACCATTCAAAATCGACTCCGAAGTCTCTAAAACTGCATTTCGACTCAAGCTACCTCCTAAATGGCAGGCTATTTACCCTGTCTTCCACATATCTCTCCTGGAACTGGCTCATGAAACATACCTGGGCGGGAACCAACCTCCTCCGGAACTGGTTGAAGTAGAAGACCATCTAGAGTGGGAAGTAAGCCGTATCCTTGATTCAAGAATGCACAAGGGGAAACTTCAATACCTCTTGGAATGGGAAGGCTTCTTCAATGACTCAGACAAAACATCCTGGGAACCAGCCATCAATGTTTCTAATGCCCCTGAACTCCTAAAATCTTTTCATCTTAAATATCCTTTAAAACCAAAACCTTAGAACTCCCTTTTATTTTTTCTCTTCTTTCTCTTTTCTTTTTCTTTTTCTTTTCTTAAAACTCTAAAACTTCTTCTCTTCTTAAATCCTTACTCTGTTTTTCTTTTCTTCTTTCTTCTTCTCAAAAGCTTTTTTCAACCTTCTTTAAAAATAAATTAAATTAAATTAAATTAAAATTAAATTAAATTAAATTAAATTAATGTAAACTTAAATTAAATTAAAAAAATAAAATAAAAATTAAAACAAAAAAAATAAAAATTCATAAAAACGTTTTAAATTTTCTTTAAATTTTCTTTTCTTTTCTTTTCAATTTTCTATATACATTCTTTCCTTAAAAATTTCTTTTCCTCAAACTAACAAAATTTTTCACCAACTCAATACGACAATCTTTCTCAAACTTCACTTCAACCTTTAAATCTCTCTTTTAAAAATTCTCTGAACAAATTACTTCTTTCTTTCAAATTCTTTTAAAAAATTATTTCTTCTCTTCTTTTCTTTCTTTCTTTTCAAATAAACAAAAACTTCAATAAATAAAATTTCACAAGTAAAATTTTTTTTTCTTTCTCTCATTAAATTTTCATTTCAAAATTTGTTTCAATCAACTATATTTTTTTCTCTTCTTCTTCTTATTTAAAATTTATTTTTCTTTCCTTTTAAAACTTAAAACTAAAATTTTTTTCAATTAAATATTTTTCCTTTCAAAATTTCAAAACAAAATTTAGATATTCTTTCTTTCTTTTCCTTTTCTTTTTCTCTAAAAATCTTATAAAATAAATATTAAAATTTTAATTAAAACAACAAAATAAAATAAATAAATATACAAATTGTTTCTACTTTTCTTTTACTTTTTCTTTCATCCATTTTAAATTTTTTCCTGAATTTTTTCTCGAACCAATTTCTTCATCTTTTCCAAAACCACTCTAATTTCCTTCCTGAATTTCTCTAAAGCCTCCTCCTCTCCTACCGGTACCACTTCCCCGATCTCCAACAATTCTTCAGCCACGTCGAAGGAGGCAGAATCGATAATCTTGTCAATATCGCCACTGAACTCTTCAATAAACCTAGCTTGTTGAGCCTGGCAAGGTTTTTTTGACCATACCTGGTCAAGAGTTTCTTCATTATGCTCCCTCAAAGCAATCACTGGTAAATGTTCTTCAGTAGGGATTGACGGCGCCACTTCCACAACGGCCACTTCCCCAGCAGTGGTTTCCACAATAGTAGCTTCCACACTTGAGGTTTCCACCATAGGGGCTTTTGCGATGACATCTGAATTCTAAGACATATGGTGTAGACAATCTGTCAGTATAGTCTAGTATATAAGTATGATATAATAGTGTTTATTTATGGTCCTACTACTTATTGATTAATGATTTAGTGATTAAACCTCAGGGGAAGACTAATAGAATAGTTATACTCAAATAAAACTCACAATACTTGGATTTTAATGTGTGCTAGTGGTGGAAAATAGATGAATAAAATATAGTTATAGCTTTATATAAAGATAAAATCAATTTATAGTGGATTTATAATATATTTCTAAATGTTAATAATTGTATAGTAGTGTTTGTTGGAATTTTAGTAATTGAATGATGATAAATAACCGTCAAAATCCCTCCTTATTTATACCCAAATCCACTGGAGTGCACAGACCTTCAATCCAGATGATGTCACTGCTATCCCCGGCAATTACAGCACTGTGAGGGCCCATCACCTCCCCATGGCGTCCACTTCAAGCAGTTTCAACACCCAGACCTCCAGTAAGGACCCTCCATCACTATTAATAATAACACTGATCCATACCATAAATAGAAAATCCAGATAAAAGCGGATACCATAAAGAAACAGGTAAAATAAACAATCAAAAAGAGATTTAATGAAACTAAAAGCATATAAAGGAAACAAATAAAATTTCCAAGCCCCCAAAAACATCCCCAAGCATCCACATTAACCCAGAAACATCCTTCCAACCCATAAATCTGTGAATAACCATCCAAGGAAGTAATTTTAGTTGTCCAAACTGGGTGTATGCGCCTGATATAGGTGTCTATGCTTCTTTAGGCGTTGTGAGTCCACTTATTTCGTCCATATGACCTAAAATAAGCAGAAAAACAAAGGTTATAGGCTATTAAGGGGCTAAAACCCACTTATATACCAGAATATACATAATATACTGCATATTTCACTGAATATGAGATTTATGTATACATATAAGCTTATGTATGTCAATAATTACTTCATATCACTTAAGATAAGTATATTATGACTCCATTAACAACTTAATAAAAATTATTAGGCTATGGATAAGCTATTTAAACTATTATAAGTTATATAATAGAATAATAATTATATATATATATAATAAAATAATATATATTATTATTTTAACCTTATTTTTCAGATATAAGCTTAATCTACTTAAGTTTATATTATTTTAAGCATAAGAAATACTCAGTCCTAAGGATATTTAGGCTGACACTCCCTCACCCCAAAAAAAACAATAAAAAAATGTTAAGACATTTTAATTAAAACTAAGGAGTGAAATAATAAAATAAAATAAAAATAAAAAATAATTTTTATAATACATATACTGAATGAACAGTATTACTTAGATTTAAATTTTTTCAAGAGATTTTTAAGATCATGAGATTTCATTTTCTGGAATCCACTGGTCATATTCACTTGATTTATTTTTAAATCTTAATAGATAATCAACTCCCTTTTCTTTAGTAAGGTGTCTCTTTTTAAGTATCTTTTCAATTTCTGCCTTTTCAACTATTTCTTCAGGTTGCTGTTTATGCCTTCCTGATCTTCTTGGAAATAGAGCAGTATCATTAGAATGGTATGGTTATATAAGAGAAATAGGAAATACTGGATTTTTTCTATCATATGGTGCATATAGAATAACCTCAACAGCATTATTACCAACCATCTTTTTAACTACAAACTGTCCAATGAATGGATCCTTCAGTTTAACATTACCATTTAAATTGAAATGTAGCGTTGAAATAAGGACTTCATCACCCTCTTTGAACATTTGTTCTTTATGGTCTTTATCCCATCTTTTCTTTTCATACTCAAAAGCCTTATTTATACATTCTTGAGCATGTTTTCTGCATAATTCCTGCATCTGAAGAAAAGATTTAGTACCTGGATGGATATCCAATCTAGGTAACTTATTAATAATTTAAGCAGGGGTATTAGGTACATAACCCAACCATAACTCAAATGGCTTTTTGCCAGTGACAGAATGTACTGTACTATTATATGCAAATTCTAAACCTGGGATAAGGGTTACCCAATCATGCGTGAATTTGTCATTGTCTTTAAAATTAAGACCAAAAGCACAGTATCTTCTTATCATATCTTCTAAGGTTTGTATCATTCTTTCTGCTAGCCCATCAGTTTGTGGATGGTGTGCTGTAGAAAGTTTTAATTGACACCCTGAAACATCCATAAGTGACGTCCAGAACTCAGAAGTAAATTTAGGATCTCTGCCTGAAACTATTGCCTTGGGGAAACCTGCTGTATTTAAAATTTGTGTCCACCATAAAAAAGCTAAGTCCTTTGCAGAAACCTCTTTGTGGGTAGGAATAAATTTACACATCTTTGTAAATCTATCTACAATTACCCATCAGGAGTTATAACTCTTATGCCCTGCTATTGGCAAACCTGTTACAAAGTCCATGTTAGTGATTTCCCATGGAGCTTTTGGTTGCTCAATTTGTTGTAATAAACCAGCTCTTTTTCCTGTTAATCTTTTAGATTTTTGACAAGAATCACATGTTTCAACATATTTCTGAACATCCTCAGACATGTTAATCCACCAAGCTTCGTTTTTTACTCTGGTTAATGTTTTATGGTAGTCAAAATGACCTGCTAATATATCATCATGACATATACTTAACATTAACTCCTTCATTGAAGGGGGAATTACAATTACATTACTTAATTTTTTCCTGTAATATATAAAACCATCCTCAATGGAAAATTTTCCTTTTTCTAATGCCTCTTTATACTTAATTGGTAATGTTTTTATTAAAACATTCATTGAAGCATTAAATGGATCATTTAATATTGTAGTTAATTTACTCAAGTCAGGATCTGAATTATAATTATCAAGAATTGATTGCATAAACTCATCCTCAAGATCTACAATATAAATGCCATAAATGTTAATAATCTCTGACTCAGGAACATAAGCAAGATTATCATCATTATTAGGCAGAGGTACTCTAGATAACAGATCTACATTAGAGTGCAAGGTTCCTGCTCTATGTGTAATGTTCATCCGGCCTCTGTATTCTTGTACAGCTAATTGCCATCTAAACATGTGTCTATTAGGAGTTTTCATGTTTAAGAGTGATTTAACTGCACTACAGTCAGTGATTAACTCAAATTTTTGGTCCTCAAGGTAATAATGTAGCTTTTCAAGAGCCCATACTACTGCCAAACACTCAAGTTGAGTAGCACCATATTTCAATTCACCACTTCTTAGAGTACGTGAAAGATAGCAGATTACTACTTCTGACATTTTCCCTTCAATAAGTTGTTTTTGATGCAAAGCAGCACCCAGTCCAATAAAACTTGCATCTGTATATAATACAAAAGGTAATTGGAAATCTGGTAATCCCAAGATAGGAGCTGTCATTAAACATTCTTTCAACTTATCAAAATCTTGTTGTCTTTCATTATTCCAAATGAAAGCTTCTGATTTCTTTATCAGTGTGGTCAGTGGTGCAGCAATTGATTGGTAGTTTTTAAGATATTGTCTATAATAACCACACATTCCAAGAAAAGATTGTACATCCTTCACATTTTGAGGAATGCCAATATTCTTTATTGCAGCCACTTTATTTTGGTCTACACATATTTGTAAGCCAGATACAATATGACCAAGCAATTTTAAAGATTCAAACCCAAATTTACATTTTTTCAATGCAAGGGTCATTTTTATTTCATCCATTTTTTGAAATACTTTCCTTAAATGGATTAAGTGTTCATCATAAGTTTTTGAGAACACTATGATGTCATCTATGTATACCATTAACCATCCTTCAATCATTTCATTATGGAATGTTATATCCATTAATTTCTGAAACACTGATGGAGCATTTTTTGGACCAAATGGCATTCTGACATACTTATAAATTCCCATGTGTGTTGTTATCAACAAAAAGTTCTGTGAATTATTTTCAACAGGAATTTGATGGTACCCTTTATTTCCATCTAGGCAACTTATATATTTAGCACCTTTAAGGGTAGCATGTATAGAGTCAATCCTTGGCAAGGGATAAATATCATCTACTGTAAATGTATTTAATGCTCTATAATCACCGCACAGTCTTGCTTTATCTTGTTCATAAGAAATTAGCACTGGTGATATTACACAATATTTTGGTGTAGTTTCAACCTTCTCAAGAATGTTCATTTATAATAACATCTTAATATTATCCTCTATGTCTTTCCTCTTCATTGGTGAAGCAGGGTATGGTTTCTTTTTAAGACTAGCAGGATTATTATCCATATCACAGGTTAAACTAATCTTCATTTCATGATCTTTTACAAGGCCAAGTTCATTTGTACCATGTGCAAAAGCCATTGGAAAAGCTTTAATTGATTCCAAAATATTATCTTTCTCAGTTTTACTTATCTGAGTGCCAAATGATGCTTTTGAAATTTCTGTTTCCAGAAGTTCCATCTCATTGGATTCTCCTCCTTTAGACGGGGAATTTGTTACTGACTCAATGTGTAAGACTGTGTTAAAAGAATTTATTTTAAATTTCCTCTTACCATTCATGCCAATTGTAAAATTTTTATTAGCAGGGTCTAATTTTACACCAAATTAAGTCAGAATATCATTTCCAATGATAAAACAGTTACTACAGTTAGTATTATCCATTACTACAAAGTCAAAAGTTACCCTTACATAACCATGTTGGTGTTTAAAGAAAACAGAAGCTTTGTATTTACCAATGGGGTGTAGTACTGATCCAAAACCTCTCCAATTTTTATTTTGAAGTGGTTCAAGCTTAAACTTATATTCACTATCAATTTTCTGTAATGTATTTGTGGAAACAACAGAACCAGAAGCTCCTGTGTCAAGTACTATATTAACATTTTCACCAGAAATGATAGCTGGAACCGTGATAGGTGTCATTCTAAAGTTATCAGCTTGTATATCCTTAATGATTTCAGCATCCTCAAAATTCATTAAAGATTCATTTGAGTCCATATTTAATATAGGATTTTCAAAGATGGACAAATCATCTTCCAACATACAGACATCATTTTCATCACTATATGAGATATTGCTGTCATAATCACTTGATTCTTTACTTTTTTCAGTTTCAGTTTCAGATTCACATTGATTTTCAACAATATTTATGTTTTTCTCACATTTGTGACCTTTGACCCAAGGTTTGTTACACTTATAACAAGTATTTGTTTCATACTTTTTAGGTACTACAGGTGCAGTAGGTTTTTTCTGCTTCTCCTGAAGTGTTTTTGAATTCTTAGTTTTTACAGGTTCAACATTTTGTTTATAAGTGGAATACCTTGTTTCATACTTATGGTTCAATAATATTTCATTGCAAATATTAATAAAGTCAGAATATTCAGTAACATTTAATGTTCTAGCTACAACAATGTCTCTGACAGATATAGGTAATTTATATATTATCTTATCTTTCCATAAGTTAAAATCCATATGAGGCTCAATGGCTTTTAATATTTTGTTTAAATTCATTAAAAATACCATAGGTTTGTCACCATTCAACGGATTATACCTAGTCTTCTCATAAAGTCTCTGCTGAGTAAGCCTGAATTTAGAACCTCCAAATTGTTTTTCAATAAGTTGTTTCCATTCAGCCCAAGAGTAGTCTCTACCCTCACTTAAGGCAGCTTCAAACCATAATAAAGCAACATCCTTAAATAAAGAGATTAATTTTGATGTTATCTCTTCATCTGGTAACTTATATGAGAATTTCAAGTTGTCAATTCTTTGAATAAAATGTTGCCAATCAGATCTGGCTTCCCCATCATAAGTTGGGTACTGATCTATCTTAGGCCAGTTTTTCTGATTGGATTTTATCTCACTAATCTTAGGTAAACTCAGCAACTCATTTACTTTTGATAAATGGTCTTGTATTTCTTCCTGCACAGATTTGTGACTTAAATTTTCAGATTTGACACTACCACAAGATAATTTTAATTGTGGTGGTATAGGGAAAGAATGAGATTCACTTTTGCCAATGAAAGGATTATTATTATATTGATTATACTTATGATTATCCTGGTTCATTAGTAGATTGGCAGTTTCAATCTCAACTTTAGTTAATCTTTGTAGCAACTCAGAGACACTTTGATTTGTCTGGGCAAAAGATAACTTTGTTCTTGATTGAGTTTTTAATAAATGTGTTTCATATAATTTTTCTAACTCGCAGAATTCGTTTGAAAGGTCATTATATTTATTACTTAATGAATCATATTTAAGAGTTAGAGACAAATGTTCTTTCTCTAATTCTTTGTTGCGTGTTGCTAATTGAGAAATGTTTAATGTCAAGGATGAAATTGTATCACTAGTGAGCTTAACTGTCTGTTCCTCACAATCAGTCATTCTATTCCACAATGCTGAAACAATTCTATGGACAGTTGGATTATTGTTAAAATATTCCATGTCCTCCTTTTCAATTCTCTCACTCTCCTGTGAACTTCTCATCTCACTAGTAGGTGGTTGCAACTGAGGGTTAACTGTATTATCATTGTAAATAGTACTGTTATTTTGGACAAAAGACAAGTCAGGTGTATCTACTCTAAAACCTAAATTTCTTAAATCCTCCTCTATTTTTTGTACAGATTTAACATCAATAGAATTACCTATATTGTAATTATCAGTAATATGTTCAATCTGAGAGGGTAATCTACTTACCAAGGGATGGTTGCCAGTCCTGATTTTTGGCGCTTTTTTCCCTTGTAAGGGTGAGCTGAGGAAGTCAGATGAGGGGGTGGATCCCTGTTGCAACTGTGGCTTGTCCACTGTTGGTGAAACCAGTCCCATTTCCATTTGTCTACCAGGATTTTCTCCTGGGAGTGAGTTGACCCGCCCTGGGTAGGGGGTTGCTGATTTGATTGACTGGGCTGGCCTCCCTTTAATTCTGCCAATGCCTGATTCATCTGCTGAAACCCTACCTTGCAATTGTTTTGCAACTTCTCTACCTCTTTGAACATGAGAGATTTTGATTCCTCCAATTTCAGAACCTGTTTGACTAGGTGGGACATTTGATCCTGAGGAGGAGGAGACGTCTTTTTAATAGTTATCTTTTTTAAGAGGGCGTCCTTTTCCTCTATACTCATGCTTTCTGGCTGGGGGTACTGTTGGCCCTCCATGGTGATGTCCTGGAAAGTTTTTGTTAGCTTTAGACCTGGTATTATAAGCAGGCTTTTCACTTACACTGTCCTGGGGAGCACTCATATTGTTAAGAATGAAAATTTTATACTTCTACAAAAGGAAAAAACTCTATGGAATTAGTAGACAAATAATATTAGCAATTATATTACTAATAAAAAGCAATGGAGCTTACCCTGAATTTATATCTTTATTTATTTAAATAAAATGTAAGAAAAATTCAAAAAAATCTGTTAAAAATATAATAATAATTTTAACTAGACCTCTATAAGGGTAAATAATTAGCTTACCAAGCTTTAACCAAATACCAATTTAATTGGGTGTTATATTGGTGTCCAAATACCAAGTGAAATTGGCTTTATATTGGGTACAGTTACTACTGTAAATATCTAATTTTTATGATAAAAAATTAGTAAAATTATTTTAAGGGTTCATTTCCGCAATCAATGAGTTATGATGACCCACTAATATGCAGAAGACCCAAATATTTGGTTAATTTTGAGCTGTACTAAGGTAAAAATCACGTCCCAAGGCTTATACTAAACAATAAGTAAAATATAAGGAAAGACCCCCAATTGTCAGTATAGTCTAGTATATAAGTATGATATAATAGTGTTTATTTATGGTCCTACTACTTATTGATAAATGATTTAGTGATTAAACCTCAGGGGAAGACTAATAGAATAGTTATACTCAAATAAAACTCACAATACTTGGATTTTAATGCGTGCTAGTGGTGGAAAATAGATGAATAAAATATAGCTATAGCTTTATATAAAGATAAAATCAATTTATAGTGGCTTTATAATATATTTCTAAATGTTAATAATTGTATAGTAGTGTTTGTTGGAGTTGTAGTAATTGAATGATGATAAATAACCGTCAAAATCCCTCCTTATTTATACCCAAATCCACTGGAGTGCACAGACCTTCAATCCAGATGATGTCACTGCTATCCCCGGCAATCACAGCACTGTGAGGGCCCATCACCTCCCCATGGAGTCCACTTCAAGAAGTTTCAACACCCAGACCTCCAGTAAGGACCCTCCATCACTATTAATAATAACACTGATCCATACCATAAATAGAAAATCCAGATAAAAGCAGATACCATAAAGAAACAGGTAAAATAAACAATCAAAAAGAGATTTAATGAAACTAAAAGCATATAAAGGAAACAAATAAAATGTCCAAGCCCCCAATAACATCCCCAAGCATCCACATTAACCCAGAAACATCCTCCCAACCCATAAATCCATGAATAACCATCCAAGGAAGTAATTTTAGTTGTCCAAACTGGGTGTATGCGCCTGATATAGGTGTCTATGCTTCTTTAGGCGTTGTGAGTCCACTGATTTCGTCCATATGACCTAAAATAAGCAGAAAAACAAAGTTTTTAGGCTATTAAGGGGCTAAAACCCACTTATATACCAGAATATACATAATATACTGCATATTTCACTGAATATGAGATTTATGTATACATATAAGCTTATGTATGTCAATAATTACTTCATATCACTTAAGATAAGTATATTATGACTCCATTAACACCTTAATAAATATTATTAGGCCATGGATAAGCTATTTAAACTATTATAAGTCATATAATAGAATAATAATTATATATATATATAATAAAATAATATATATTATTATTTTAACCTTATTTTTAAGATATAAGCTTAATCTAATTAAGGTTATCTTATTTTAAGCATAAGAAATACTCAGTCCTAAGGATATTTAGGCTGACACAATCCTATAGTACTAGCTATAGGCCTTGACCAAGGGAGTTGGAGAAAAACCAGAGAGAAAATGCCTTGTCCCTTTAGAAAAATAGAGTGAGATTTACTTGCTAAAGTAAGTTGGTTCCTGTTTTGCTAAAGCCCCTTTTCAACACACTTGACTGCTTAATGAGCCAAGAAAGTAGTCACCAGACAGACTACCAGACCAAAGAACTGAAATGTAGAACAATGTCCACACCAGAGACAACAAAGATACTTGATGTAGGCTGCAAATCTACACCAGAGACAGCAATAATACTTGCTATAGCTTGCAAGACTATAACAGAGAAAAAAGTTGCCAAAGTTAAGTTAAATGAAGAACTCACTTGCAACAAACACAGCCAAATTTTGGCCAGAAAACAGTGAAAACTGAGTGAGGAACAAGGATATCACCTCCGGATGGTTGTATGATAATTAAGGTTTCCCCAAACTGTCTTATTCACTATGTACACACAGACCACTATCTAAGAGCCGGTGCACACCCACCAATCTGGCGCCTGTACCCACCAAATTGAATAAAAAACCCTCCTGAAGCGCTCCCCAACCTCCTAAAACAGAGGTGGGCGGGACGCCCGATGTCGGAGGTGCCGCCTGAAGCGGCCTGGCCTCCCAGAAGCCAGAAAACCAATAAAAACAACTAATCTACTTAGAAAAATTAGCTACAACTACTAAAACCTTTAAAACACAGAATTTCACCATAACAACATTGAGACATGAAATATAGAGAAAAATTAGCTCTATCCAATAGTACTAAGCACTTAACCCTAAGACTTAAGGTTAGCCTGTAAAAAACGAAAAACAAAATTAAACAGCTATCTTTTATAAATGAAAATGAGGAAATGACCCCTTAAAACTTAGAATATGAAAAATGTCTTCAAGACATAAAATATAGAGAAAAACTGGGGCTATTCAATGATAGTACCCACATACCCGCAGACCCAATATCCACAGAATAAAACCATAAAACTACCCAATTCCTTAACAGATGTCAGTTAAGACGTGCACAAACAGCGCCAAATCACACAACAAAGGCCCCTGCCAATGTTGGAAGACCACAACGGTCATCAGTAAAATTTTTTCTTTTGAAAACAAAATTAAAATAAAATAAAATAAAAGCAAACTTACTTTGAACATCGGATCAGCCTGTAGAAATAACTTCAATGTGACTTCCACTGTCACTTCTTTTTCTTCTTCGTCATCTTTGATGACCATCCGCCGCTTCTTTGGCATCCGCCTTGAAATAGGGACTTCCTCCTCATCTTCCTCCACCAATTCATCCACCTCCTCTTCTACCCTTTTTTTTTTTACCCAGGTTGCCACGGTGTCCTCGACTTCCTCCTCAACTGCTTCTATTTTATCATCCCCGATCGACACATCCCATATATCTTCAACCACCTCTTTGGCCTTCAGTATTACCCAATATTTGGTCTTGGTAAACCTTTGTTTGATGTCAGAATTTTTAGCTAAAGCATCGCACGTCACCCGTCTCCATCAGCAAAACTTGCATTTCTGGCAAGGACCTCGAGTATCCGTGCTTTCAACACAGAAGTATTCCATTGTTTCACAAGCCATGCATGCTTGGGAGTACTGTTGGGTAACGAGCCCACCATCCGCTTTGGGGTGAGGAGGCATGGGAGTTGGAGTTGGGTAAGCTGACATAATAATAATAATCAAGAATTCAATAAAAGGAAAATAATGTGGGAAGTATATGTATCACGCTCAACAGAGCTTGCGTTTTTATACCCAGGCATCTGTCACGTGCCATGTGACACTTGAGGCAAAAGAAGCTCATTAAATCAATAATACAGAGGTCTAAATCCATACTCAAAGCGCAGAAAGCAATTCTACATAGCAACTGCGACTTTCCTTTGTGTACTCACTATTCAACCGTGCTAGTCTAAACTCTAAATCTAAATTAGTCAATCTCTCAATAGTGTGTCTTAGTCTTTTCCTCAATAAGCGACGCACAGCGCAATAGTCAATGTAATAGTCGGCTAAAAGGTTTATTAAGTGTCTGTGGATTATTAAAAGGGGTAGTGAGCATGGATGGAATGGTTAGTGGAGGATTAAAGGGTTGATGGATGTTAGTGAGGAGGTTCCAGGTGTAATGGGTGTATTTTTTAATGGTCTGTGGTGTGCAGAATAGTGGATGGGTATGAGGTCAATGGGAGGAGGAGTAAAGGATATAAAAGGGGTTGGGTTTTTGGTTCGACATTCTTTAGAATTAAATTATAAAATGTATATATATTTAATAGTGGTAAAGCTTCAGGTTAAATCATTATTATTTTATCTTTCCTTATTTTCTCAGTAATAATTTCTCAATCCTAAATCTTTGATTATTGAGTTTCCAAACCTTTATGAGATCTTAAGAATATTAATATTACCTTAAAATTATATTATAATTCTTATTGAACACATCTCGAAGCAGTAGCTCTTCCCTTGAGTCATCTTCAAATCACTTCTTTGATAATTTCCTCTGTGCTTCAAAGAAGTTTCTAAACTCCTCCCTCCATCTCACTTCCAGGAACACCCTCAACCTTGTGGGTAGGTTGTCCGGTGACACTCACCTTGAAAAAAACACAGCCAATTTTGGCCAAAAAACAGTGATCTAACTACCATATGGTTGTATGATAATTAAAGCTTCCCCAAACTGTCTTATTCAGCATGTACACATGGACCCTCATCTAAAAGTCTATGCTACAGCAACTAATTTGACCCTTCTGCCAGCCAAATTGCATTTAAAACTCTCTAGAAGCACTCCCCAGCATGCTACAACCAAGACAGGTGGGCTGCCCAGGCCCCCTGAATCCAGAAAATCACTAAAAACAACTAAAAAACCAGATAAAACAGAAAACACCTTAAACCATAAATTATGCTAAAAAATCATCAGGAAATAAAACATAGAGGAAACCCCGGGCTATCTAATGGTACTAAGCACTTAATACTAATACTTAAGGTTATCCAAGAAAATGTAAAAAATAAAATTAAACAGTTATAATAAGAAAGAAAAGTGACCAAAATATCTCTTAAAACCTAGAATATAAAAATATCATCAAAAAACATAATATAGATAAAACCCAGGGCTATCAAATGAAAATATCCTTGTCCTTGTATCTCAAATATTCAGCCTGTGGATCCAGAAAAATACCATTTCAGAAATCAATGCCATTTAAGACATCACCGAACCATACCAAACTACACAAAAAAGGCCCCAGCCAATGTTGGATGACCACATCCTATCTCCAATTAATAATTTCCACACTCTTCCTTCTTAAACTACCACCATACTCAAAAATTTTCAAAATAATCCTCTGATATGGGTCCCTGTCAATACTGTATTGACCATTACCTTATCTGTACCAAACCACCACCAGCTCATCCAGACAGAATGGCTTATGATGACTGCTATTTCAGAAAGAAATCTTGCTACATACCTGTTACCTCATCCTCTTCATCAACTTGATCTACACCTCAATCCGGTATATCTTCCAACAGAACCAAAAGATCTAGGCCTTCCATCTGGATACCCAGAATAATCAACAAAATACACCCTTCCAAAATGAGTTCCAAAACCATTACAAGCACTAGTTCCACCATACCTGGTCCTTCTGATGATAAAACCAATTTTTCTCCATACTGAATTTAAAACTAATCTCTATCCAGGTAATCCCTACCTAGAAAGTGATGATGAAAATGTGAGAAACATTGAAAAACCAACACCAAATCATTTGCCCACCATTAGGGCTGAATTTCAAAAACACTCTTTTTAACAAAAACATCTCCCACTAAACTACTTCCAATCCACTCCTGATAAAGATCAGCAGGATATTGAGAAAAGAATACATCTCATCCACCAGCTCAAAACTAATGCTGAAAACTTTGTTTCTTCTCTTGATTCTCTTCTGTAATTTGATTCTTGACTTAAATTCTTGACTTAGAAATAAAAATTTTAACCACTGTAAAGACTTCCTGAATGTAGTTTACATAGAAAAATACCTCAGCTCAAATTCTTGGTGGACTCATCCTCAGTTTAAAGTCTTGGGGGACTAACAGCCCTCATTTTATAGTCTTTGGGGAGTCAAAACCTTCATTTTATTGTCTTGAGAGACTAAAAACCTAAATAAAAGGGACAGAACCAGAGATCAAACCATTAAAGACTCAAAGAAACAAACTATCATTCTGGGGTAACTTTTCTACAGAGAAGAAAGCTCATCTGTTACCCCCACACTTGTCTTGACTGAATTCAGAGGCTCCCCCTTTAGATGCTGTCTGCCCTATTATCATACAAAAATATCAGTTTATAGTCCTGAAGGACTCACCCATCATAAATCCTTAGTTAATAGTCTTGGGGGACTCATATTTTCAGTTTAAAGTCTTGATGGACTAACATTCCTCAGTTTAAAGTCTTGGGGGACTAACATTCCTCAGTTTAAAGTCTTGGGGGACTAAAATTCCTCAGTTTAATGTCTTGAGGGAATAAAAGTAGTTTTGCATAAGAATATTCAACTGTTCTCATGCATAAATGCCCACATTCTACTTGTTGAGCTTCAGCATCCCTTCATCTTCTACCCATCACTGATAAAAAATTTTCTCTTCTTATCTCTTTCTTTTTTATTCTTGTTCTACCACAGATCATGGTAAACCTTGAATCCCCTGATTTTGACACATCAACTCTTCCTTGCTTCACTGCTCCCAAGGACTATGCTTGTAAAAAGTGCATAGACATGTGCAGACCCTGCACTTTCACTCTACCAACTCCAGTTTCCAAACTATACAACAGGGCTTGTGACTCGTGCACCTCCAAAAAGAAAAGATGTGATATAGATGCAAACTATCCTCTACCTCAACCTTCACCTTCCCACAAATACATTTCCAGATTCCCTTCTAGATCTCTAGAAGATGGTCCAGCCTCTTCTTCTTTATCTTCAGCTCCTTCCACAAACTCCAGACAATCAGTTCCCAGACTACTATCCAAAAGGACAACTTTACCTTCCCAAAGATCTGCTTTTACCTCTACAAATTCAGATCCTATTGTTCTAAACTGCATCCAGGCAGCCTTCTCTACCTCACTGTGAAGAAAAAATTAGGGTCAAAAATTTCAAATTCAGCCAGAAAACAGCCAAAATCATCCAACAAACAACAACATTTCTACACAAAAACCTTGTAGTGCTCCCAGAGCAATGCAAAAAACCATTTCAAAGTCCAATGATTCAAAAACTTTTCAAAATTTGAGAAAATTTGCAATAATGGAAAGTATAACAAAAATGTGAATTAAAGTACCAGTAAGTAAATGATAGAAGAAAAATAGTCTATTATATTAGATGCTCAACAATTGAACAATTCAACATAAAGGACTTATAGCCTGAATGCCAAAAACAGAACTAGAATTTAACTAGGACAAACAAGACTTGAACCAGACATTTTGGGGTAACTGTTCTACTGAGAATCCAGCTCATCAGTTACCTCCACACTTTCCAGAATTAAATCTAGAAGCCCCCCTGGGTACCTTCTATAAAAACAAACATCCAACACAATAAACAAAAAACCAATAATAATAAAGAGTTTAGCACCTGAAGACCAAAGATAAATTCAGTTTAGAGTCATAGCCAACTAAAAAACCAAAACTAGGGTTCAACCAAATTAAGAGAAGGGGTTAGAAACAGAAAATCTGGGGTAACTTTTAATAGAGAAGCCAGCCCCTCAGTTACCCCTACACTTTCCAAGATAAAATCTAGAGCCCCACCCATGGGTACCTCTAACAAAACGTTTCCAACACAAAATCAGCTCTTAAGCAACCAAAATACAATTATTAAAAGAATGGTCTGTTGTTTATCCTCATCGCTGAGTCAGTCTACTTCATATCTTGTGCCTCTAGGATAAAACCTTCACAGCTGATTTGAAGCCACTTTTTTTTTAAGATGGAACCATCCAGCTTTTCCAAAACATAAAAACCTCCAGATACTTGGCATCTTATTTGATAATGTCCATTCCATTTGTCAGAAAAAATTTTCCCCAGTGACCCTCCAAACTTCTATTATACACCAACACCAAACAACCAGGAATTAAGGGAATTACTGATTCTATGAGCCAACTTCTTATCCTAGTATCTGACTTATTTATTTCTAATCTTCATCATTCTAGAGTATGCCTTCTCCTGAAATTCTTCTTTACATTCCAACTGTTGCATCCTAGCACAGAGAAAATCATCTGTTGAGTGTACCTCATCCCAATAAATTCCAATATAAGAAACAGCTTCCAAGTCCACTGGTAAATCTGCCTTCTACCCAAGCATTAACTAATAAGGAGAATAGCCAGTCTTCCTTTTCACAGTGACCCTATCAGCAAACAACACCAAGGTAAATAATGCCTCCGCCTTTCAGCACTATCTCCACACATTTTCACCAAAGCATTCTTGATAACTTTATGACCTCTTTTGACCATGCCTTCAGCTTCAGGATAATAAATCGTAGCCACTCTAACTTTAGAACCAATACTAGTCACAGCTTCTTTGAATTCAGCTCCGAAATCTGGCCCACCATCAACAGTCACAACCTTCATCAATCCATAACTATAAACCCATTCCTTTTTAAAAAACTTTGCTACATTTTTAGCAGTCAAATTGAACAGAGGAACAACCTCAACCCAACCAGATAAATCATCCCTGGAAGCAATCAGATATTTATACATGCTCTCTTTAATATGAACAGCATCCAGAATTACTCTTCTAAAAAGAGTTGATTCAACAGTAGCAAGACAAATTTCTTTTGGTTTCAAGTGACTTCTTCTTTGACACTCTTCAAAAGATTGGAACCAGCCCTGCACAGCCAAATTCATACCAGGCCACCAAAATCTGTCTTCTACTCTTCTATAAGTCTCCCCAAAGCCTCTATGACCAATGTCTTCTTGCAAAGACTTCAACGCCACCTCTTGACCCTTCTTCTGAGTCACCACAACCTGAAAATTTGTATGCCTCCCTCTCATCAACCTTCTTACAGATTCCTGACACATAAAAGCCAGGAATCTTCTTCTTGACTGCTAACCAAGTGTCATTATCACAACTATCCAGCCTCTCCATGGTCAAAAGATATTCCACCATAGAAAAAGTAAACCCAGACTGATCCCAGGTCTCATCTTCAAATTCCAACCAATAGAAATCCAAGGGAAAACCCCTGTCATTGAAATTACCAGAATGCACATGGGCCAATCAACAAGCTTATCCAAGACACCAATATTTAAATTTTGGCACATCCTTCTCTTTGTACTGAATTTTTAGAGAATCCAGTGCACCAAAAAAACACCATTTTCTAAATTTGATCCACGGCAAAAAAAAGCCCCTTCTTTATCAATAAAAACATACTTATAACCACAATCAAGATCAAATACAGCCACTTTAACATCTTGGGGGAGGTCTAAACCTTCATCAGAAATACAAGTATCACCAGCCAGTTTAACCTCAGGGGCGAGTGTAGAAAATTCTTCAGCACTTTTTGTGCTGGTCCTTACCACTAGAACATCTTCATAAAATTCTTGAGAATTACAATCATCATCTGTAGGTGGCCTCCTTGACAACCCATCAGGTATAGTAAAAGTTTTTCCTGCCTTGTGCACCAAATCAAAAAAGAAATGTTGAATGAATGCCACCCACCTAGTCATTGGAGAATTTGGGAGACTAGGTGTGTTGATTATCTGAACCAAAGATTTTGCATCCACCTGCCGCTCAAAATTCTGACCCCACAAAACAACCTGTAGCTTCTTCAAGATTTTAGCTACTCTACACAGCTCCAACTTAAGCTGAGAATACCTAGATTTCATCTCATTATATACCACTGACTCATACCTTACTGGCCTGAACCTCCCAGATTTATCTTTCTGAGACAAAAAAGCACCAGAAGCAATATAGCTTGAGTCAACATCCAGATAAATTTTTCTAGAACCAACACCATAATCCAAATTATGAAAAAGAAAATCTTCACCTACCACCTTTTTCAACTTCTGAAAAGAATCTTCAAACTCTTTAGTCCATTCTCAATCTGCATCTTTTCTGGTCAGCTTCCTTAAAGGTGAATCCAACAAAGAAAAATCGCTAATAAAAATCCTGACACATAAACACACTCCCAAAAATCCCCTGACTTCAGTAGTATTTTTAGGTCTTGGCCATGACTGGATCTTATTAATCTTTTTTTTGCCGTAATAATTCCCTCTTTACACAACACAAGACCTGGAATTTCCAAAGAAGAAACACAACAACATAATTTTGAACCAGATATGGTCAAGCCAGCCTCTTCATTCCTTTACAACACTCTCTCTAGAGTTATTGCATATTCCCAAACAAACCTCCTTATACAAGGATTTTCTTTTAACACCTCATTACCATAATCAGTAGATGGTCCTTAATATCCACCATCATCAATAAAAATTTCAGCATGAGTAGAACCTCATCCTGCAAAATCTAAGTCATTTATGTTTGATCAACTTCCACTGAATTTGTGGCCCCTTGAGGCAACCTTATGGGCTGAAATATTTCCAAATGAGTCTCAAAAGTTGTGAGAGGCCTTATATCCACATAAATGTCCCTCTAATTCTAACCAACCATAATATCACCCAAATCATAACACACTCTTCCAGAAAAAGCTTCAACGAAATCATCTGCACTTGGTGGCATACCAGCATCTTTAATAGTGACTCTATTTGAAGATCTAAGATAATAAACCACTCTTAACTTCCCTTTCTTCTTCTTCCCATAGAAAACAAAACTTTAATAACTTGATGTTTACTTTCCATATAACCCAGTCCTGACTCTTTCACTGACAATGTCTACAAAATCATCTCTGATAGTAGCCAGAATTTGAATAGGTTTAATTTGGTAAGTTTCATTACAAGCCACCGGATTCAAGTAAGGTTCCCCATAAGAGATTCTAAACACCCCCTTTCCTCCTCTACAAATGCCACTGCCTTCTCTCTCAGCACCATAAGGTGCAACAACAAATTCTTTTCCTCTTCAGACAACCAACCATCAGGACCAAAATTAACAAGTTTCAACCTTACCACAGTCACTCTAGCAGTTTCCACAAAATTAGGAGAATTCTCCACCAGAGGAGAACAGTAAAAATCTCTGGAAAATGGATGTGTCTTCAAAGGAGGATTCAAACTTGCAGGCCTAATCTTTTGAGCCACCTTATTATATTTTGTAGCTTCACCTTCAACTTGAGGAATATTCAGGAATTCATCTTCACTAGACTTAGAACAAAAATCAAATGTTTCTCCATTTCTCACATTTGTGGTGGGGGTTTTGTTTTTGAAAGGTGTAGAAGAAACACTAGTGGTGCGCAATTGGGAGGACTTACTTGTAAAACCCAATCTCACCACTCCAAAGCTTTTCCTCACATCCACATCATCATCTTCACTGAAATCTTCCAAATCTTCAAATTTTGATTCATCCACAGAATCAGATATTCTAAGCTTGTGAAGTTTAAACTTATGCTGGAGGCCCAAATTGAGCAGTTTAACATCATGTAGGAGGAACAAACCTTGATCTTGCTGATCTTCACAAAAATTTATTTTAGTTTCTTTCTTCATTATCTGCAGACTTTTTCCTGATTATCTCTAATTATCTTGAAATTTTTTGCTTCTTTTCTTGAGTTTTCTTCTTACCTACAAAAATAACCAGTGGTTTCACCAATGCTCACATGTGTGGCCAAGGTAATGTTTTTGAAAGGTGTAGAAGAAACCCTAGCAGTGTACAATTTGTAGGACTTACTTATAGACCCCAATTTCACCACTCTAAACCTTTTCCTCTCATCCACATCATCATCTTCACTCAAATATTCTAAATCTTCAAATCTTGATTCATCCACAGAATCTCATCTTCTAAACTTGTACAGTTTAACCTCATTCTGGCGGCCCAAACTATCTTCAGTATCAAGCCCACTAAAATTGTGCAGTCAACCTCATGCTGAAGGCCCAAATTGTGCAGTTTAATCTCATTTAGGACAAACGAGACTTGATCTTGCTGATCTTCACAAAAATGGATTTTATTATCTTTCTTCATTATCTTCAGTTTTTTTTTATTATATTTAATTATCTTGAAATTTTTTTCTTCTTTTCTTGAGTTCTCTTCTGACCCACAAAAATAACCAGGGCTTTCCCCAACTCTCACAGGTGTGGCAAATGTAATGTTTTTGAAAGGTGTAGAGGAAACTCTAGTGATTCACAATTAGGTGGACTTACTTTTAGACCCCAATCTCACTGGCCCAAAGTATTTCCTCATATCTTTCAATAAAGATATGTAACCAATCTTCTTTCTTGAACTTGAATAAAAATTATTGAAAATCTTGAGAGAGAACAGAGACTTGATAAAAAACTTGAAGAATACTTGCAGAGAAGAGAAACATTAGAATGAAAAAGTTAAAAAACCACTTGGTGTATCTCCAAGGGAGCTGACCTACTACAACCTGGGATTTTCTCAACTTGGAGAGAGGTTGTAGCACTAGGGTGATGAGCCCTGGTTACTTTAAAAATACAGACTCCTACTAGAGCCTGAGCCATACTTCAAATAACCAGAGGCAACACCCAATTCTTATCTTCTCCTGCAACAGTCCATATACTGGCACGTTGATGACAAGCCAGGCCTGGTCTCCCAAACATCTTCTCCTCGGGATGATAGCCTTATGTGAAGCCTTCTTTCATCTTAACCAGTCAGCTTCAAACTGATTCTTAAATCAAAATGATAGCCAATTTTTGTTTGAAAATTCATCAAGAATGGTCTACCCAAAACTGCTTTCACTTCCCCCTTGGCAATGGAAAAATGAACCTTCCCTGAGGCTCCACCAACATCTAATTTAACAAATTCAGATGCTTGCACAAAATCAGTGACATGGCCACTAGCCCCTCTTAAATTTACACCAATACCAGTTTTGATGGGGAGGCCAAAATAAGTAGCCTCATACAAAGAAATCAGGTAAGTCTGACAACCTGAATCCACCAATTCCTTAGCCTCCCTACCATTCAGTGTGACATTGACATAACCGAGAGTAGAAAAATGAGTTTTCAGACCTTCACCAAGCCTATCAGCAGAGTCAAAAATTTGTTCCACCTCCCCAGATGAAACCCTTCTCATGGTCAACAACTTCTTTTATCTTTCAGCCAACCCAGGACTGATAGCATACTGTCAAACTTTAAGGTTCATGTTAAACTCCTTTGGTCACTTGTCTTCTTTCTACTTATACATTAAATCTATTTCTGAATGTTGTCTCTTCCTATTGATTAGTTTCAGAAATTAAATAAAGTATACAACATTTCATGACACTTTTTTCTACACATATTATTATAAAAATACATAATGATAGATGCATATAAATCAATTTATTTGAAAAGTACTATCATACATTTCAGACCTAACTTTTAATATCATAAAAATTGTGATTATTGAAGAGAATAAAAGATTGCAAGATTCATTTGTTTAATGCTATTTTTTTTACTCACCAATCATCACCAGGCAATTTCAATTTTCCTCTTATAAGCTTCATTACATTCATTATACTTATTTTATTAATAATTGAAATATAATGCAATTTTTTTTACTTACCAATCATTGCCAACCCTGAGATCCCTTGTGCCATTGCAAACTTTTCTAAACCATCTAAGTCCGGCCATTATCCTAGTACCATCATTTTAAGTTGGGCCATAGTTTGCCACATTATTTAACACTGGCCATTGGCCCAGCATTATAATCAAGACCTACCATTGTCTTGTAACTATCATTAAGACTGGTTAGTAGTCCCGGCACCATAAAATCAAGCCAGATATTATCTTTGGCATCATCACCAAGACCAGCCATTGTCCCGGAAAAACATTTAGACCGGCCTTTGTCCTGGCTTCATCATCAACTCTGGATAGTTTCCCGGATCATCATCATCTTGGGAATAATCCCCCACACCTCCAATTAATTCTTGCTGTTTTACCATTGCCTCCAGCTCATCATCATCATCAATCTGTTGGGCCTTTGTCCCCTCATTAATCTTATTATTACATTATTTTATTTTTTTAAATTTATTAATTCATCATCCCATTGTTGCTGCATTACTTTAACAATTTATATTCATTATACAACTCAAAATTTAACACATACAACTAACCATATGTAAGGGAAACATGAAACTGATTCATTCTATCCAACACAGAGCTCATAACATTAACTTGACCAGAAACAACTGGCCTCACCACCTTAGTCATAGAAGATTCTTGAGGATCAAAACCACCAACAGATTTACCATCAACAGGAACCAACCCAGATTCCTCACCAGACCCTCTAAATCCAGCAGGCTTTGGTAGCAAAGCCAATGGAAATCCTCCTCAGTGTCAGAATCCACCTTCATAGACATTAGATCACTATTCATGTCCAATGCTCCAAAACTAGGGGGGCTCATATCATTCATACCCTTCTGAATTTTATACAGCTCCTCTTTTCTGTACTTTTTCCTAGCTTCACTCACTATGCAATATAGGGGGTGGACTTTCTAGCAAGTCCCCAACCTGAACTCAGATGAAACTCAGACTGAAATCATATTAAAACCATACTGAACTCTACTTGGACACCCACCTAAAACTGTTCTGCTGAGTGGTTTTCATCCCTGATTGTATGGTTCCTTTGTCAATGGCTCAATGTGTGTTCAATCTGTAGTGAGTTTGGGTGCAAGTTTGTGGACTTGCTAGCAATTCCACCCCCCATATTGTGTGGTGACTCAGTTTAGGATCCACTTTTGAAGCCTTATGCTTTGTTTGTTCCTGAGCACTGTTCTTAGGCCTTTCCACCTTTCCTTCTTTTACATGATACACACCAGCCAAGAATTCCTTACTTGCCTTTCCACCACAAGAATACAACTCCAAACCACCAAAAGAAGATTTGAATGAGACTCTATTAGCTGTTAAGACCTAAGAAGGTGAACTACCACTGGAGCTAACAATAGCCTAAGAGGTAACGGACTATTCTGGATGCAGCAGTGAGAATAACTAAGACTGACTATGTTGGGACTTCCAAAAGTGAGATAAGATGGGACTTAAAACGCTTATTTTCAGCTATGCAATGGGGAGCACTCCACAGAGTTTTCCCCATATAACCCACTTATGAAATATCTACTCTTCTTTCTCTTGAGAATGCATAGGGGTTGTAGCACTCCTCCCCACCTCTCATCCTAGAATTAATTCTTCTTTTACCCCTCCTATATCCTGTGCTTCTTCTAAAACTCCTTCAACCTTTCTTTTCCATTCACCAGATTTTCCACTGGCTCCCAAGACCTATCTCCGACCCCATAACCTTTTCATTGCCCTAAGTAATGAACCTTTCCCCTATAAACCCTCTTAGAAACAACTTTCACTACTTCAAAATCCTCTTCATTTCCCACCTGGATTGGAACTGGTGGCTCTTCTGGGAATCCTTGAATTGCATATTCTTTATGCTTTGTGAGTAATGAAATGTTGAAGACTGGATATAATTTTCTCATTGAGATTGTTAGTTCCAGCTCATAAGCTGGGTCAGATACCTTTTGTTTGACTTTGAATTTCTCCACTTTCTTGTTATCTAATTTAGTGTTGGGGCCTAATGTGGAAAGGAAATGTGAGCTTAACCAAACCTTGTCACCTACCTGCAGTATGCAGTTCTGGGCCCTTCATTGATTTTGATGATGCTTGCTTGATTGTTGAGAAAATTTGAGAGCCACTTCAAGTTGCTGACATATACTCAATTTTCTTTGGATCCACTCTTCCACTTCTGGAACTTAAAAATGGATGGGATAACAATTGAGAATGTCGGGTAAAAACCATAGTTAGCATAGAATGGTGACATCCCTGTTGTAGAATTTGCCTGGTTTTTGTATGAAAATTCAGCTAATGGTAACAGCTGTACCCAATTATCTTTCTTAGAGTTGATGAAATGGCACAAATATTGTTCAATTTCTTTATTCACTATCTCAGATTGCCTGTAAGTCTGTGGATGTCATGCTCTTGATAAGATGATATTGATTTTCAGTTTCTCATACATTGCTTTCAGAATCTTAGAGTTAAAAGTACTTCCCCTATCTGATACTATACTTTCAGGAAATCCATGTAATTTCCAGACATTCTCCACCATTAATTCTGTAATTCCTTCTGATGTAAACTTGGTAGTGGTGGGAAAAAAGTGCATTATCTTGGTGCAACGGTCAACTACTATGAGTATAGATTTCTTTCCTTGTGACTTGGGTAGCTAAACTATAAGAACATAAGAGAGTTCCTTCCATGGATTCTTGGCTATTCTTAATGGGAGTAGTGGCGTGGTTGTTAGGCTGATCTTGTTTCTCTGGTAAGAGTTGCATGCTTCTGAATACTTCTGGAAATTTGCCTCCATGGACTTCCAGTAAAATTTTCAGTTTACAAGGTCCAGAGTCTCCAGTGGTCCTTGTTTCCCTTCAATGAGGGAATCATGCCTTGATTATATCACATGACTCTTGAGCTCTTCATCATTTGGTGCCACTATCCTCCCATTCCAATATAGTGTTTCTCCTTCTAGTTGATACTCCTCCAATCCTTTCCTTACCAATAAATATTTGATAAAAGCACCTTCACTAAATACTGGACCCCCTCATACTTTTCCTGGTCCCTCCTTACCCATTCCATCAAATATTCATCCACCCATTCCACTTCATCTTGGATTACCCCCTCTTTAAGATCCCCCTTCAATAATGTAGCACCAACAGTATGTAACTAGTTTGGTGCTGGGAACAAGTCAGGACGTTGTGATAGTGCATTAGGTTTTCTACTTTTCTTCCCTTGTTAGAATGTAACAACAAAATTGATTCTACTTAGCATTTCTTCCCATAGTGCTTTCTGGAGATTCAACCTTTTTGTTGTCAAGAAAGTTTCTAAGTTTTTATGGTCCATGTTAATAAGAACTTGTAGTCTGTGTGTCCCACCTTCTAAGTAGTGACACAAAATGCACACAGCTTTAACAAGTGCAAACAACTCCTTATCATATATTTCATAGTTCAATTCAGAGCCTAGCAGTGTTTGTCAAAATTTTGCTACTTTGTGCAGGACATTTTCACCATTTTATTGGGATAATTCTGCACCTATTTCAAAATCTGAGCAGTCACATTCCAGAACAAATGGCTTTAATAAGTCAGGGATTGAAAGAATAGGGGCTGTCACAAACTTTCTATTCAGGTAGTCAAATGCATCTTGTTTGTTACCTTTCCAGATAAACTTGACTTCTTTCTTTGTGAGGTTGTGCAATCATCTGCAAATGTGAGAGTAATTTTCAATAAAATGGCGGTAAAAATTTGCAAAGCATAGGAATGACTGGAGCTCTTTTACTGATGTTGGTGCCAGCCATTCTGTTACTGCCTTTACTTTCTCCTGGTCCATTTGCACCTTATTTTTTGAAATGATCATACCCAGGTAGGGGATTTCACCTACTTAAAATACATGTTTCTATGGCTTTAACCATAATTGGGCCTCCCTCAAGCGCTGAAAACAGTCTCTCACATGTATCTGGTGTTCTTCCATTGATCTGGAGTAAGTCAAGATGTCATCCAGGTATACTGCTGTGGCAGTCTAAATTTTAGTAGGGGGATAAAGTTTATTGTAAAAGGATTTTTGGGAGATGATTATTGATATTGGAAAAGCCAATCTAATTTTAAAATGGTTACTTTTAAAAGTATGAGTATTAAAAGTGGTTCTAAAGGAATAAATTTTACGAGTCAATATTAAACAAATAATCAACGGTCATAAAATGCAAGTATAGGTCTAAAAATGCATGGAAATTTATTTCAGGAGTCTCAAGAGCCTTTGGGATTTTTTGTGGAATTTTTACTATTTTTCTACAATTAGTAAAAATTTTATAAAGTATTTTTGGTTATTTTTAAGATTTTATAATTAAATTATTTTCTATGATTGTCTACTAGATGAATAGGGCTTCTCAGAATACAAAAAATAAAATGGGCTTTATAGGAGAAGTAGCTCTATCATCTATAATTTTACTAGCTTTTTTGATTAGTAGTTTAAGGTTCTAACTGTGCCTGGTTGTCTGTAAAGGCTTCTTATAAACTCTGGTGATCTCCAGAGAAGCTCTGGAATGCTACAGTTTGGGAAAGTAGGGTATGTAACACACTATGCATATAAAGCATGTAGACTCAAAATTAGACAGCATAGAACAATCTAATGGTGAACTACCTATTAACAAACCACAACAACACATATAATAAACAATCTTTATTATTTACATAACAAATTATTAAATTGAAATACCCTTATAAATATATCACTTTTACATAACATTTTGTAGAATTCACCCATCATCATACATATTTACTTACAGAGTACCATTTTAAAGGTCTAATAATCAGGGATCTGATTTTAACAGCTAAATCTTATAAAAATAAAAGCTTCATAAAAAAATATTATTCAATCATTTATATAACTTTTCTAAATACAGCTCCACTGTTGTGTTTCTCACCCTCATTATTAAAAACACTGATTCTACATCTCAACATTGTTAATAACAAATAGTTTATTGGTAATTTCATATCAAGTAGAGGCTATAGCTTATTTAATTGTGAACTATTTATTTACTTAAAAGGACAGTGTTTTCTTCATTTTATTAAACTCCCTTGGATTCTACTTACAACAAGGTAACTGTAAGAGTCTTTTTTGCCTTGGTGGAACCCAACATGGGGTTCAAATTCTCTAGCTCTTAATCAATCTTACTTGGTATCTGGACTTGCTTATCCTGAAAGAGGAATATTTAACAAACACTTATATACTTTTTAGAGGTTTTATTTTATACTTTTGGGATGTCTTCTGCTTCTGGATCTGGTGTTTCTACTCCTATCAATTCTTTGGTCAGGATTGTTTCTTGCGATGGGTCCAAGTTTGATTGGGAAGAAGTTAAATGGTTTTCAAATCATTATGAATCTGATGCTTCTGTTGATGGGGCTTCACATTAGGATATTTTCAAGCAGGTTATGCTCTTTATTGTGGATAGAGAGGTGGACTTGGAGGTTATTGAAATGGATGGTTATAAAAAGTGGGACTTGTTGAAATTTTTAAAGGAGATTGTGAATAGATGGGGTATTAGGTATACTATGGTGGACCTTAACATGATCATCAGTGATTGGAAAGCTAAATGTGGTGTTTCTAACATAGTGGACTTCAAAAGGCTATGTAGACAGTTTAATGAAATGAAGGATTATCTTTTTTTGATGGAGGAGATTTGCCATGAAAATCAGGCAAAGTATTTTCTTGGTCTGCATTTAATAGTAAGATCAGAATGGATGTTTTGGAGTAACTTTCTAGGAACAAGAAGAAGAAGGACATACCAAATGTGTAACAGAAATTACCTGCATTGGAGGTCATCAAATAACATATTCAGGCATACTTGAAACTTATGGCTTTGGATATGTATCAGGAATCATGCACTCATTATGTTAAAAAGATCAGTGAGTTTTTAGCTGAAAATAAAAATATTATGGTAAAGTCTCAAGAGGCAAAGAAGGCTCAGTTGGGCCAGCCTGTTGCTAAGGTAGAAGGGTATGTTGATAATAAAATTTTGGATCATTTAGCTGACTTGACAAGCAGCTCAAAATATTTGTTCAAGAAACTCAGAAGGCCAACAGAGGGCCTGTGGCTTCATCTCCAACTTCTTCATCCTATCAGTCAAGAGGATTTGAGAGGAGAAATTATGGGAAGAATGGTAAGTGAAACTGGTTTAATGTGTGTGGTAATGGTAATTGAGGTAGTAATGGTAATTTTAATGGTTGAAATGGTTATAGAGGTGATTATGGTGAGCCTAATATGTGCTCCTATTGTAATATGGGAGGCCACAAAGCGGCAGATTTATATTTTTTGGACTAGGAGTTTCAGGCTTGTAGAGTCAAATTTGATAGAAAGGTTTACGAATTCCCAGATGGATCTCTCATCAAACCTAGTGAGGGGCAAACACCTTTGGATTTAGTTATGAGGAATTTGATGGCTAAAAGGAGAGCCAGATTTGAGATATTAACTGGTTATGATGATGAAAATACTAAAGGTGGTAAAAAGAATGGTAGTAATGATGGTGGAAAATTAGATATGGGTAAAGAAAAAAGATGTCCATAATGCCACTTTTACAAGTTAATTTGGTGGATTAGGGCTTGGGAACAGTTCCTAGAGTGGATGGAAACTGCATGATTGGTGAATATGACATTTATGCTTCTAGCAGAGAAGCTTCTACTAAGGATAAAAGTAGCATTCAGAGCCAACTTAGGGATAAACTGTTGTAGAAAGACTCTTATAGTGGCCTTGCTGTAAGTGGAATCCAAGTGAGTTCGATAAACCAAAGAAAAACATGTCCCTTCAAGTAAGTAAAGAGTTCACAAATAACTAAGCTATAGCCTCTACTTGATATAAAATGACCAATAAACTATTTTTTATTAACAGTGTGGTACAAATCTTGCAGAAATGCAGAAATGTCACAGTTTGCAGCAATGTCACAGGTTTGAGCAAGCGCAAAAAATGGGTTTTCAAGTAGGATGGCTACATGAGCATAACAAAGGGATGAGATAGTGCACAAAAGGTAGACTCTCTGCACAAAGTTTTTTTTTATTATGCAATTATAAGCCATGGCAAGAAAAAGATTAGGGTAATTACATGATGTTCTAAAGGACAAGGAAATATGGTGTGTACTTGCAAAAAGTCATGGGAAGTGCTAGATGTATGATATGGACTTACAAGGTGGAAATAGAGGTGGCATGTAAATTTATGCTTAAATTAGAAGCAATGCTTCTGGGAGAAGCTGTGCCCGCCCATGAATATGGAAAATGTGTTAGAGAAATCTGTAGAAGCGCTAAAAAGACAAAAGGCATTAATATTAGAGCTCAAGAAAAGGATAAGAAATATAGGACTCAAGATTGGAAAGTCATTTGCTGGAGTGTATACTATTTAGTGAAGGATTATAAGAGTTGTAGGTTTCAGGTGCTATTGGAGCCAGAACTTATGCTATTAAATGTACTTAGATCTTTGAGATATTTAGATACCGTTTGATATACTTGTATTAGCACTGAACTTGTGTAGGAAAACCTGTAGGGAAAGGAAAGATAGGAAAGGGGCGCTGAACATACAAATGTATATAAGTACTCACTTTTAAAAGTAGAAGTGTGTGTGTAAGTTAGTGATTAATAGATAAAAAGATACATTTTAATTTTTGGTACATGTTAGGGGGTATCAATGTTGACCAATCCGCAATTAAATCAATTGCGGAAAATAATCTGCATACCCCAATTACCTTCTGCAATTATTTTTGCTAATAATTGGGTTATTAGACACTTTACGTGTCAATGTCCACCTCTTATCCAACATTTTTTTACTAAATTTTTCATAACCACATCTTGGACAGCTTTCTGTCATAACCACATCTTGACCTACTTTCTGCCATAACCACATCTTGGACTACTCTCTGGATATTGCTTCTACCTTGCTGCACACTCACATTCTTGTCCCATCCTGTCCATTCTATCCTCTCAGAACCCCTCACCATCTCATCTGCTTGTTTCTGCTCCTTTTCATCTTCATTTATATTTTAACATGTCTCGTCGTCCTAGATCATCTCAAAGTCAGCCATCACCGAGTTGTTCTTCAAATCCCACTACTCCCTCTTTCCCCCGCTCAGCCAAGAAATCTAAGACCGTTCAATTAAAAAAAGATGATCATCTCATTCTTATCAACTGGCTGAAAACCAAATCTAACTATGATTCTTGTTTTGGTACTGAGTATTCAACTAAAGTAGGACGGACCCCAGCATCAAAAGTTAATGGCTATCTTTTAATGGCAAATGAATTACAGAATAAGACCAAGGGAAGGATTGATCTTTTGCCTAAACAGATGTCTGAACGCTTCAAGCATTACCGAGCCAAATACAAGAAGGCAAAGGCTCTTTCATCTTCCACTGGTTTTGGGGTTACCGACATTGATATAATTAAGGGTATCAAATCCATAGATGATAAACTTGAATCTTTATGTCCTTACTTTAAAGAGATGGATGAAATTTTTGGAGAGTAAGCCGATGTTAATCCTGTAAAAGTGTTAGATGGAGAAGATCCTATCTTCGAACATGATGTTGAAGCAAATCTTCTCCCATCCTCTTTCTCCACTCAAGCCTCCCCTCATTTGAATGAGACAAATCTAGATAGCTTTTCTGTAGATCCTATTGGTGATTTAACCCAACAAAATCTAACTCAGGTCAGTTTCTTTTTTCTTTTATCTTCTCATTTCTATTTTTTATTTACTTATCTTTTTCTTATTTCTTAAAAGGCTGACAAACAAACTCAGGATCCTCAATAAACTGAGTCTGAAGGTAGTGACAATGATGAGGAGGAAAATATGACCTTGAACAAGAAGCCTAGGGCTTCAAGTAGTCTAAATTTCCACTCACAAAGAAGACAAAAAAGTGATACTTTATCACAAATCCCTTTTTTGTCTATGGAACAATTTTTAGAGAAATGTGATGCTGTTAAGTGATACCATACCTCTTATTACTTTACTCTACTTTTCTTCTACTTTATATTAATTTTTATTACCACTCTAGAACAAGTAGAAATTGCTAAAGAGACTCTAATATTTGAAAAGAAGAAATATGAACTCTCTTTAAGGAGGGATGATAGGCTACAAGATTTGGAAGAGAGGAAGTACAAGCTCTCTTTACAGAAGGATGATTGGGCCCAAGATTTGGAGGAGAGGAAGTACGAGCTCTCTTTACAGAAGGATGGTCGGGCCCAAGATTTGGAGGAGAAGAAGTTTGAGTTAACTCTAAATATTAAAAAATCAAAAAAAGAGGAGAAAACACTCAAACATCAAAACCTATTAGAGCAGATGAAATATAAGTTTGATCATGAAGAAAATTCCAAAAAGAAAGATTTCTTGATAGAATGTGTTAAAGCTTATAAATCTGTTGAGGAAATTGAACGTTTAAAAAAATTGTTGGATGACTAGTTTGTTTTATTTCTCTCACACTTCAACTGTTCATATTTATTTGTACTTAAAATTTACAATAATTTCCTGTATTTCATTACTCTATCAATCATTACTTGAATTTTTGTATTTCAATGTTAAATATTCTTTTTTTAAATAAAATTTTCATGTCTCCTTTGAAAATTTGACAATCCCCCACCCCTGGATTTTTTTGAAGTAAGGGGTGGGTATCACCAAAATTCTTTCATGTCATGAATCTTGAAAGTCTTATATGAAACTTTGGCTTTACTACCTCCTGCATTTTACTGGTATCCCCAAAATTCTTACATGTCAAGAATTTCACAAGTCTTATAAGAAATTTTGGCAAAACCCCCATGGATTTTATTGAAGTAAGGGACGGGTATCACCAAAAACCTTTCACCAAAATATTTACAAGTTAAAAAATTCTATATCTGTTTTAAAAAATTGGCAATACTCTCTCCTGCATTTTATTGAAGCAAGGGGTGGGTATCACCAAAAATTTTATAAGTCATCAATTTCACATGTCAGATTTGAAAATTTGGAAATACCCCCCCCCCTGCATTTTATTGAAGTAAGGGGTGGAAGTCATCTAAATTTAATATAATTACATAAATTATTAAATAAATATCTAATATATATCAATTTCCCTAGTTTAAAGTAATGAAAATTTCTCAAGCCAAAATTCAGATCAAATCTAGAAACAAAAGTTTGGGACTTTCCACAGGTATAGGCTAGAGGAACCCCATGAAACAAATAAATGTTATCATGATTACCTGTTATACAACCAAAGGTCATTGGCTCATCACTTAACTTGAGAAAATTGATATATATAAAATATTTATTAAAAATTTATGAAAAAATATAAAATTTTCAATGACAACTCTAATCCCCATACTTTTTGGATCTAGATAAAGTTTTTTTAAATTGATTAACTTTAGCTTCTTTCTTTACCTTATTGATTCTTTGAATCAACTTATGACTGATTTGAAATGAGCAACCAAAATTTGTTAAATCTTGACAGGATTCCAAACCAGGAGGAGCTTTGGTTGTTTGATGATTATCCTTAGAAGAATTCCAAATATTTTCGATGATACCATTTCCCAAACCAAAATCAATGATGCACCGGTGGTCTGGAAAATATAAACCATGTCCTTTTATTTTAGCTGAAGATGGTATTGGGCGGCCAGTTATCGGATTGATATATGAGAATATACCAAAAGTAAGAAAATTGGCATCATTCCTATCGAGATGAATCCTATTGTGGAATCCAGAATGAGTGATAATAACATTAGAAAATAAAAGATATTTGTGGCTGATTTCTTCCCATTTGGATTCACACCAATTTGGTATTCCAACTTTGGTTTCAAGTTCATGATTTTTTTCAAAAGCTTTATTACAGAGCTTTTTGAGTCAAAGAGCAAGAAAAGAGTTAAAGGAAGGTAGAGTGTCCCATAAGTGAAAATCTTCATCTTTTTGAGCTTTAGTGATATTCTTGAGCAATGAATATATGCCTATATAAATGAAATAAGTGAAATGATATTAAGAATGGAAAAAAAATTATTAGACATACCAAGAGAATATCCTTTAACAAAACCTGGTCTCCAACCAAATCCAATCATGATACCACCCAACAAACTCGTATTCGTTATAGGTAAGCGAACCAAAGCTATTTGATAAAGAGTTATGATAAGATCCAATATTTGATTAAAAGATTCATCTTTTACACCATTAAATGAATGAACTTCCAAAATGAATTGAGCCTTATAAGTATTACTGATAACTGCAACAAATCGATCATCTCCGAATTCGGTTAGATATTTGATATCTTCTGGTAATTTTTTCTGATATTAATTTTTTTATCTACTTTAGTTTTATGAAAAAAAATGTTTGGGATATGATGAAAATAACTTTCACAGAGAATTTTTTTCAGATATCTTTTCTTCTGATAAAACTGATTATCATTATTTTTTTTTGATGACTTAGATGATGAATTTTTTTTTCAGATATTTTTTCTTCTGATGAGACTGATTATCCTTAATTTTTTTGAATGATTTAGAAGAAGAATTTTTTTTTCAGGTATCTTTTATTCTGATGAGACTGATTATCATTAATTTTTTTGATGATTTAGAAGATGATAGAGATGATAAAGATTAAGATGATAAAGAGGATAAAGATGAAGATGATAGAGAAATAAGGGGTGAATCTGAAGAAGAAGACATTTATTTGATCTGGAAAAAATATAAATGTCAAAAAAAAATTCAACACATATTTTTTTAAAAAAAAACTCACATAATAATATCTTTTAAAATAAAATTTAAAGCAATATCCTTTTTAAAAAAAATTTAAAAATTTTCTGTAAAAATTATTTCAAAAAAAAAAATTCAAAAGAAAACCTGAAGTTTGGTTATAAAAATCCTTCACAGAAAATCCTGTCAAAATAATAAAAAAATAAAAATAAAAATAAAATAAAAATAAAATCTGTAAAAGAAAAATCAGAACAAATAAAATTAAAAAAATTTAATTCAGTAAAATGTAAAATTTTTTGTAAGAAAAATTAAAAATTAATATCTAAACCTTTTTTGTTTTGTAATTTACAGGGAAAGACCTTAACAGAATGTAATAGTTTTTTTTTTCCAAAAATCTGCCAAAAAAAAAAGTTACATTTTAGAATTTTTTTTAAAAAATAGGTAACCCCTCTTTAACTCCCATTACAGTCCCCTTCCCCCCTTTCTTTCTCTGAAATCACCTCTAAATTCCCTCCCTCCTTGCCTCAAAACCGTCCTCAAATCCCCTCCTTGCCTGTCTCAAAATCCCCCTGAAACCCCCTCCTTAATTGCTACAAAACCCCCCCCCAAACTCCCCCCCCCCTTAGTTACCTTAAAACCCCCTCTTTTACCCCTCTTTCCATGTCCAAAACCCCCCTCCTTTCCCCCCCCTCTTTAGCCACTTCAAACCCCCCCCATTTAGCTCCCATCCCCCCCTTACACTCCCCTTAAACCTTCTCTAGCGCCTCCTCCTCCTTAAGGAACAATTGTTAGCAATCGTTTGTTAAGAAGGAGGGGGGATAGAGGTGGCTAAAGGGAAGTGGAAGGGGGGAAGGGGGGTTTTGAGGCGGTTAAAGAGAGGAGAAGGGGGGAGTGTTGAGGCACCTAAAGAGGGGGGAAAGGGGGGATTTGGGACAGGCAAGGAGGGTGAAATAAGGGGGTCTTGAGGAAGGTAAAGAGAGTGGATAAGGAAAGTCTTGAGGCAGGTAAAGAGAGGGGAAAAGGGGTGAAATGAGGCAGCTAAAGAGGGTGAAGGAGAGAAAAAAAAAGAAAAAAAAAGAGAAAAAAGAGCAAAAAAAAAGTTAGTCTAACCTTGAAAATAAAAAAAAAGGACTTACAAAAAAAAAAAAAAAAAAACAAAAAAAAAAACAAAAAACAAAAAACAAAAAAAAGCAAAATAAAAAAATTCATGATTAGCAAATAAAAAACAAGAAAAAAGAAAAAAAAAAGACTTACCTGGTGAGATGAGTTGAGAAAATAAAAGTAACAAAAATATTTGAGTGATGTTTGAGGAGAGGATGAAAAGGATATGAGTGATGAAAGAAAAAAAAATCTCTGACAAAATATGCGATTTCATGTTGAGCTGGTGAGAGAAAACCAATGAGCCATCCAAAAAAAAGATTTTCGCCGTAAATTCCAAAAAAAATGAATATGCAACAAACCAAAATACCAAACCAAGTGAATGAAGTACACAAAGAGGACATTTTGAGAGTAAAAAAAATAATTAGAAAGGGTGGTGAAGAGAAATGTTGGAGAGTAATAGGCATAATGACAGAGCGTATGCTGGTTGAATGAATGTTTTGTGATTCAAGGGAGGGGAGAGCCGGTTCTGGTTCAGGATCCTCTTCTTCATAAAGATCATTCCACTCATCCTTTAAATCAGCTAGGATATTGTGGAGTGTAATGCAAGTCATGATCCAATGATTTGCAGTTTTGATCTCCAATTTTTTTTGAAATTGGATTCTGAGCTCCCAAAGACTAGAAAATCGTCCCTTTAAAATACCTATAGCATTTTCAATTCGTACTCTTGATTGGGCAAGGTGATAATTAAATTTAGTTTTGGGGTCATTTTCTAAGGTTGCACCATGGAAAGCAGGTATAATGTACTTCCCACTTGCATATGCTGAGTCTGCAAGGAGGTACTGAGATTTGTCAAAGTATGAATCAGGGGTTTGAGAAATCCTTATTCTTTGGAAGATGGAAGAGTCATGACATGAGCCAGGGCAGCCACTATGAAAAGCAATAAATTTTTTATTGACATTGCATACAAGTTGTACGACCATAGAGTATCTAGAAAGAAGATAAAAAGTTAGTTTATGAAGGATGAGAAATTGGAGAAGATTTTGAAGAAACCTTTTTTTGGGATCAAAATAATGGTTGCCATCATGAACAGGCTTTTGACTCAAAGGTATATTTGTGCCATTAAAAAATCCTACACAGCGAGGGAAACCTTCAGCTTGCATTACTTGAGAGGATTCAAGTTGCTGTTCTGGAGTTTTCCAAGCAAGTGTTTGAGACTTGAGGGAAAGGATAGCAATCATACAGCGCTTGGTGTATAATATCATGGTACCATATCCAATGTTAAAGAGATTATCCAAACATCTTACAGCAGCACCGTTTCCATTTGAGCCAAAGCGACATACTGAAACAGCAAGTTGGATGGCGGGATTACGCTGTTTTTTATGGGAATTGTTATGAAAGATAGGATGATCGGAGATGAGTTGATAAAGTTTGAAGAAAGAATCGGGAGAAGTTCTAAAAAGTTGGGTAAAGTTTAAATGAGGAATGTTGAGAATGGAGGCCAGATCATATTGGGGATCATGATAAAGATTTGGCCCCCTGGTGATGATGTAATGCTTTTTGGAAAGAAAACACATATAAGCTAAAGCATCTTTTAAATAAGAGTCAGATTTATAGTAAAGAACTAAAAGAAAAGTAATAGCATTCATTGTTGAGTGAAGTAGCTTCCTAGTAGAGAGGTGTTTCATTGTTGCTTGTGGAAGGGTTATGTGATGAGGGAAGTGGGAATTCACCACCAAATGTGCAGTTGGGGTGTGTAGATAGAAAAAAAACTTAAGTGTTCTCCACCAAAATTAAGTAGCATAGAGTGAGGAAAGACTTAAGGATGGCATCAGCAATTATGAGTCATGTGAATTTCTTGCAAATCCATCATGGATGAGATGAGTTTGGGATCAGGAATTAGGAATGGAAATTGGGGTATAAGAGACGGGATAATGCATTATTGTGGATTCCTTATCCACTAGCCCCAGGGCTAGTGGATAAGAATCTTCCACAATTAATAATGTCTGATCCCAAAAAAAAAATTCCTGACCCCTAATTGCAGATCCCTGAACATTGATACCCCCTATTGGGTGTGCATACCAGAAGTAGCACTGTAGAATTATTTTATTGCTACAGTAAGGATAGTATTAGATGGAGCGCTTAAAGAGGAAATGACTGAGAATACTAGTGCTTACTGAGAATAGATCTATCTGATAGTTTGATTGCTTATATTAGAATATATTTATCTTTTATTTCTTTTATTATTATTAAACATCATTCTACTTCCACCTCCACACTCCGAATAAATAACCAGACTTACAATATGTGCTTTCATTGTCTTTAAATATTAGATTGGCAGGCGCTTCTTCTTAAAGTCATATTTAGGAAGGAGAACCAACCCATCTTAGAATTGTGTCTATAGCTTAGTATCATAGAACTCTTTCTTGTCTACAATTGGTGTCCCAACAGTGGCAGCCAGATTGTAAGTACAGTTATTATTTTCTTGTTTTTTTTAGGGTTTTGTCAAAAAGGGCGTAATCAAGCTATTGCTTCAGTGGAAGAGTCGTGGTGTCTACAACAAGTGGATCAAGAGCCATTATCAGAGGATAGAATAGGGCTGTATTTAAAAAGGAATATAGTCAATATAATATTTTAGTACTTATTTGTTTTTGTTTATAATTATAGTGGTTAAAAAGGTAGAATGAATCCTAAAGCTACTATGTCTAAAGTCACTCAGGAGAGGGCAAAGTTGCCCAATCCCACAGAGTCAATACTGCCTAGGGTTTTGACAATTATTAGGTGTAAAGATGAAAGCTTGAAATTTACTTGTATTCACACTCAAAATTATTTGAGGAGGTTTGAACAAGCAGCGGAAGTACATGGGACATCAGATTATGATATGTTGCATCAAGTGTTATTTTTTGTCGCAAATGAATGTAAAGATGATCTAGAAGAACTGGATGGTCACAAGAAACACAACTGGATGGCATTGAAAGCACATATGTTAAAAAGATGGCCTAAACTTAGGAAAGAAACTTGGTACACAATTAAAAACCTGGATGTCTTGGCAATTAAGTCAAAGGCTAGAGGGAGTATCAGAGACCCTAAAGATTTTAAAAATTTTCAACAGGAATTTGATCAGGTTGTGAATTTTTTGGTCATTAACAAGGACTTTAATGATACTAGTGCATCATTACCCTGGTTTTGCGAGGAGCTAGCACCTGAGGTCAAAGATTGGGAAAAAAGGTGCCTTGATGATGAAGGGAAACTGGTGAGATTGAAGAATGGAGACTATAAGTATCCAGGGTTGGTGGAAGTGGAAATGGCTTTAGAAGCAGAAAGGAAGCTGTTTTGGGTAGAGCGCCAAGCTTTTAGAGTTTCTTTAGAGGATGTAGAGGTGATAGAGGTTTTGCCTAACACTAGATCACCTTCTTTGTTGACAACTCCAAAAGTTAAAGTGACATCACAGGATTCAAATTCTTTAATGGAAAGAATTGAAGAGTTGAAAAAGAAGTTGAGCAAACTGGCTAAACCCAAGCCCCTATTTACCCCTCAACCATCGCAGTTTTCTTCAATGGTATGTTATTACTGTGGTAAAGAAGGTCATACTAGGATGAGGTGTAACGCGCTTCAAAAGGATAAAGAAGATAAAGTTGTTATTGAAGAGGGTACAGCACTGATTCTTGAGGATCAAACGAAACTTGTCATGTATAAGGATCAAGGGATGAGAGCAAAGGTCATTGATCATATTAATAAAAAGTCTATGGAGGGAAAGTCAAGCAGGGGGAAGGAGCCTGAAGCTAAAGAAAAGGGCAAGGATGTGAAATCAGTTAATTTTGCAGTTACTTGCGCCATTTTGGATTTTAAAGTAAAAGAAAGAGAAGTTGTGGCACCACTTACTGCAGCACACTTGGAAATGTTTGCAGAGAAGCACAAGAAAATGGCCCTTCTAACTATTAGTAGGCCAAGAAGATCTGGCACCAAGTATGCAAATCTGGTGTGGTCTTCCAACATTGGAGGAGCCCTTTGTTGGTCTATTTAGCTTTGTTTTGATATGTCTTAAATGACATTGTTTAATAATTGGGTGTTTTTCTGGATTTATTCAGCAAATATTGGGACTGCAGAATGTGGGTAATAGCATTGGATAGCTCCAGTATTTCTCTATATTTTATGTCTTGATGACATTTTTCAGATTTTAAGTATTAAAGGGATAATTTCTCATTTTTTATTTAAAAAAAGAGCTGTTTAATTTTGTTTTTTTTGTTTTAAGGGCTAACCTTTAGTCTTAGGGTTAAGTGCTTAGTACCATTAAAATGAGCTAATGTTTCTCTACATTTTATGTCCCAATGTTGTTATAGCCTAATTATGTGTTTTAAAGGTTTTAGTAGTTGTAGAAGATTTTTCTAAGTATTTTGGGTATTTTTGGAGCTTTTCAGTGGTTTTCTGGCTTCAGGGTGGTCCGGCCGCCTCAGGCGGGACTCCCAAAGTCGGGCGGACTGCCTGCCTTGGTGCTAGAAGGCTGGGAAGCATTTCTAGAGGGGTTTTATGCAATTTGGCGCTCAAGAACACCAAATTTATTGGTGTGCATGGGCTTTTAGATAGTGGTCTGTGTTTACATAGTGAATAAGACAGCTTGGGAAACTTTAATTATCATAAAACCATCTGGAGGTGATATCCTTGTTCCTCACTCAGTTTTCACTGTTTTTTGGCCACAATTGGCTGTGTTTGTTGCAAGGTGAGTTCTTCATTTAACTTAACTTGGCAACTGGTTTCTCTGGTATAGTCTTTCAAGCTATATCAATTATTATTGCTGTCTCTGGTGTGGATTTGCAACCTAAATCAAGTATTGTTGCTTTCTCTGGTGTGTATATTGGTCTACATTTTAGTTCTTTGGTTTGGTAGTCTGTCTGGAGACTACTTTCTTGGCTGATCAGGTATTCAAGTGTGTTGGAAAAGGTGCTTTAGAAAACAGGAACCAATTTAATGTAGCAGGTAAATCTCACTTTATTTTCTAAAGGGACAGGGAATTTTCTCTCTGGGTTTTCTCCAACTCGCTTTGTCAAGGCCTATAGCTAGTACTATAGGATTGTCTACATTTCTGGTGCCCAACGTTGGGTTGAAACTGCTAGTTATTTGGAATCTCTGTTGTCTTTGAATGGCTTCTGGGTCATCTATTCTTGTGATGACTGTCATTGGGGGGAAGGTCCTCCTGCTGTGATGGTTAGGGAGTGTGTTAGGATTAAAACTTGGGATGGTACCAAGTTTAATGGTGAAGATGTGAAGTGGTTTCTGGATAAGTATGAAACTTCTGCTGTTGTGGATGGTGCTTCTTACCTGGACATGGTGAAGCAGATTATTTTTATCATTGGTGATAGGGCAGTGGAGAAGGAGGTTGTGGCCATGTCTGGCTACAAGAAGAGGGACTGGAAGTTATTGTGTAGGGAGATGGTGAATAGATGGGGTGTCAGGCTCACTATGTTGGATCTTAACAAGCTTGTCAGTGCATGGAAGTCCTATGGTGGTGTTGTTAACTTGCACAGTTACAGGAAGTTTCTGCTAAAGTTTGATCCTGTGGTGGAATATTTGGTGGAAGTGGAGTAGCTGGCACATGAAAATGCTGCCAAGGATGTTTTTTGGTCTGCCTTGGCTAGAGATGTCAGGATGGATGTGTTGAAGGAGCTTTCAAGGAAGGACTTGATGAAGACTCTTTCCAATGGGGATCAGAAGTTGCCTGTCATGGACAAGGTGAAGGAGGCTGTGGAGGCCCATTTGAAGTTATTGGCTGTGGACACCTATCAGGAGGGGTGTGCCAAATATGTCAGCAAAGTAAGTGAGGCTTTGGCTGAAGAGGAGAATAGAGTGAAGAAGGAAGAGAAGAATATGGTGAAGGTTCCCAAACAGGAGAGGGACCCAGTGGTGTAGCAGTTGGCTGATCTGACAAAAAAGCTACATATTTTTGTTCAGGAGGCTAAGAGGGTCAAGAAGGCTCCTTCTCAGCCTATAGATTTTGATAGGAGGGATGGTAGGAGTGATCCTTGGGTCTGCTCTTATTGCAGAAGAAGGGGGCACAATTCCAATGATTGTTGGGCTCTGAACAGAGATGTCTCAGAGGGAAAGGTGGAGTTTGATGGAAGGGTGTTCAAGTTCCCTGATGGTTCATTTGTGGAGCCCAGTGAGGGGCAGGCACCTGCTGATTTGGTCAGGAGAAGTAGTGGTCTAAATCAGAGGAGGCCAAGGTTTGAGATTCCTGATCAGAGGAAGTCTTCTGGTAAGGAAGATGATGATGTCAAGAGAAAAGGGAAGGAGGTTAATAAGGTCTCTTTTTCTACTTCCTTTGGTGGATTGGAGTTTTATTCTTGTGGTGGACAGTCAAGTTGTGAATACTTGGCTGGTGTTTATGATGCAGAAGCTGGAAATGTGGGAAGGCCTATGAACAGTTCTCAGGCCCAACCAAAGCCTAAGGCTTCAAAGGTGGATCCTAAGCTGAGTGCAGCTAGAAAGAAGTACAGAAAAGAGGAGCTGTACAAGATGCAGAAGGTTATTGCTGATATGGGCCCCCTAGTTTTGGTGCATTGGAGATGAATGGTGAGCCAATGCCTGTGGATGTTGCTTCTAACTCTGAGGAGGATGTCCCTTTGGCTTAATTTCCAAAGCCTGCTGGAGTTAGAGGTTCTGGTGAGGGATCTGGTTTGATTCTTGTTGATGGTAAATCTGTTGGTGGTTCTGGTCCTCAGGTGATTTCTATGAGCAAGGTAGTGAAGCCAAGGGCTCACTTTTAGAGGCCAGTAGTTTCTGGCCAATATAATGTTATGGACTCTGTTCTGGAAAGGATGAATCAGGGTCAGGTGTCCCTATCTTATGGGGAGTTGTATGCTATCAGTCCTGGGTTGGCTGATAGACAGAAAAAGCTGTTGACCAGGAGAAGGGTTTCTTCTGGGGAGGTGGAATACATTTGTGCTTCTTATGAGAAGTTTTGTGAGGGGTTGGAAACTCATTTTTCTGCACCTCTGGGTTATTTCAATGTCACTCTGAATCGCAGGGAGACTAGTGAATTGGTTGATTCAGGTTCTCATATTAACCTGATTTCTTTGTTTGAGGCTACTCATCTGGGCCTCCCCATCAAGACAGGAACTGGTGGAAATATAAGAGGGATTGGTGACAATGTCACTGAGATGATTGGAACAGCTGAATTTGTGAAGCTGGATCATGTTGGAGCCTCAGGGAATGTTCATTTTTACATTGCCAAAGGTAATGTAAAAGCTGTTTTGGGTGGACCATTCTTGATGGATTTCCAGGTAAGAATTGGTTATCAGTTTGATATGGGAATCAGTTTGGAGTTTACTGGTGATGATGAAAGAAGACTTCACATGAGGCTGTCATCTCCTGGAGATGATGGTTGGGAGATCAGGCCTGGGCTGTCTTCAATTTGCCAGTGCATGGATTGTTTTAGGAGAAGAAGGGAAGTGAGTACTTCCTTGGGTTTTTTAGAGTGTGGCTCAGGCTCTAATGAGGAAATCCCAGGTTGTAGTAGGTCAGCTCCCTTAAAGATATGCCAAGTGGATTTTCAACTTTTTCCTTTTAATTTTTCTCTTCTCTGCAAGTATTCTTCATGTTTTTATCAAGTATCTGTTCACTCTCAAGATTTTCAATTATTTTTAATTCAAATTCAAAAAATAATATTGGTTATATATCTTTATTAAAAGATATGTGGAAAAGCTGTGGAGTGGTGAGATTGGGGTCTAAAAGTAAGACCTCCCAATTGTGTACAGCTAGGTTTTCTTCTACACCTTTCAAAAGCATTACCTTTGCCACGTCTGTGAGCGTTGAGGAAACCCCTGGTTATTTTTGTAGGATGGAAGAAAACTCAAGAAAAGAAAATAAGAATTTCAAGGTAACTGAAGAAAGCAAGAAAAAAATCTGAAGATAATCAAAAAAGAAGAAAAGAATTATTTTTGTGAAGATCAGCAAGATCAATTTTTGGGCCTCCAGCATGAGATTAAACTGCACAAATTTTTAAAAGAAGAAGATCAGAAAAATCAGTTTTTGGCTCTCCTCCATGAGGCTAAACTGTATGATCATTCTCTTCTCCCCCATGAGGCTAAACAGAATTATTTTTCTCTCCTCCACCAAGAGGTTAAACTGGCTGGTTCTGATCTTGATTCTGGTGTTCAGGATGTTTTTGTTGATGAAGATGGGGCTGTTGTTTGGGATGGATCAAAATTGGAAAATGGAATTTTTGTCGGTGAACTGAATTCTCTTAAGATTCAGTGGAAGGAAAAGGATGTATTAAAGTTTAGGGATAGGTGTCCTGGATGGGCTGGTTGTGTTTCTCATGTGTACACGGGAGATTTTGATGACAGGGTTGTACCCTTGTATGTTGTTTTGTTAGATTTTGAAGATGAGACCTGGGGTCAGACTGGGTTCTATTTTATTATGGTTGTTTATCTGTTAACCTTGGAGAGGCCGGATATTTGTGATGATTATTCTTGTTTGGCAATCAAGAAGAAGAGCCCTGTCTTTTATGTGTCAGGAAGGAGGTTTATGAGGAAGAGGCATCCAAATATTCAGGTAGTGGTGACTCAGAAGAAGGGTCAAGAGTTGGTGTTGAAGTATTTGCATGAAGACCTTGTTTATAGAGGCTTTGGGGAGACTTATAGAAGAGTAGCAGATAGATTTTGGTGGCCAGGTATGAAGTTGGCTGTGCAGGGTTGGTTTCAATCTTGTGAAGAATGTCAAAGAAGAAGTCACTTGAAACCTAAAGAGGTTGGCAGTCCTACTGGTGAAACAACTGTGTTTGGAAGAGTCAGTCTGGATGCTGTCCATATCAAAGAGGGCAGGTATAAATACTTGATTGTTTCCAGGTATGATTTGTCTGGTTGGGTTGAGGCGGTGCCTCTGGTTAATTTGACTGCCCAAAATGTTGCAGAATTTTTGAAGAAAGAATGGGTGTTTAGGTATGGGTTAATGAAGTTGGTGACTGTTGATGGTGGGCCAGAGTTTGGAGCTGAATTTAAAGAAGCTGTGGCAAGTATTGGTTCTAAAGTCAAAGTGGCTACACCTTATTATCCTGAAGATAAAGGCATGGTTGAAAGAGGCCACCAAGTTATCAAGAATGCCTTGGTTAAGATGTGTGGGGATAGTGCTGAAAAATGGAGGCATTATTTAACTTTGGTTTTATTTGCTGATAGGGTCACTGTGAAAAGGACAACTGGCTATTCCCCTTATGAATTAATTTTTGGGAAAAAAGCTGTTCTACCAGTGGATTTGGAGGCAGTCTCTTATCTTTGAATTGATTGGGATGATGTGTTCTCTTCTTAAGATTTGCTCTGTGCCAGGATGCAACAGTTGGAATGTAGAGAGGAATGTCAAGAGAAGGCATACTCTAGAATAATGAAGATAAGAAATCAATCAGTCAGATACTGAGACAAGAAGTTGCCTCATTGACCCATGAATCCCTTGAAACCTTGTTGTTTGTTTTTGGTGTATAATAGAAGCTGGGAGAGTCAGTGGGGAAAGATGTTTGCTGAAAGATGGAATGGACCTTACAGAGTCAGATCTCAGGTGTCTGGAGGTTTTTATGTTTTGGAGGAGTTAGATGGTGCAGTCTTAAAGAAGAGAGTGGCTGCTGATCAGGTGAAGAGATTTTACTCAAGAGGCACTAGAAGTGAAGAAGATTGACTCTGCAACGAGGATAAACTATGGACCATTCTCTAATTTTGTATTTTAGTGATGCTGTGCTTCTGTTTTGTTGGAAACTTTTTTTGTTAGATGGTACCCAGGGGTGGGGCCTCTAGATTTGATTTTGGCAAGTGTGGGGGTATCTGATGGGCTGGCTGCTCTATCAACAGCTACCCCAGATTGTCTGTTTCTAACCCCTTATCTTAATCTGGTTGAATCCTAGTATTGGTTTCTCCTCACAGTTTTAGTCTTCTATGACTTTAAACTGGAAATTCTTTTGGTCTTCAAGTGCTGGACTCTTCACATGTATTGGTTTTGATTTATGGTGCTGGATGTTGTGTTTCTGCTAGAAGGTAACCAGGGGGGTCTTCTAGATTTTATTTTGGAAAGTTTGGGGGTAACTGATGAGTTGGCTGCTCTGTAGAACAGTTAAACCAAAATGTCTGTTTCAAGTATTTTGTTTGTCCTAGTTAAATCCTAGTTCTGGTTTTTGTTATTCAGGTTTTAAGTCCAATATGACTCTAAACTGGCTCACTGGTACAGGACTGGCTTCTTTGGTTTTGGTGGTGGATCACTGGTTGTCTCCCATCATTTTAACTTATTGGAGGGAGCCCACCCAGTGATCATTTCCTTGGACTGGAATTTCTATGGAGCCGGACTTTTTCCTTTTCTTTTCTTTAATTTTGTGTCTATGGTTGTGTTTGATGGTAGTTTTATATTATTTTCTTTTTTCTCTTTTTTTCTCTTAATTTTTTATGGGGGTTATTAGGATATAAAAAGGGAAAATCACAAAATTATATTATACGGTGTCACCACATCAAGGTCACGTGGATGTTAGCAAGCATTGGTTGTGAAAGGCTCATTAATTGGCTGGGAAATGCTATTTTCTTTTTTATCTCTATCTAATTTATTATTATTTTCTTTGATTTCTATTTATTTCATAATTTCTTTATTTATATTATTTTTCTTCATTTATTTCTTCTCAATTCATTTAATAATTATTTAAAGGTGCACTTGGATGTGGGTAAGGTATCAGGGGATCCACTCATCAATTGGCTGGGAGATACCAATTTTTTTTAGTATGTTAGTAGTTTAAATAAAAATAAAAATAAAAATAAAAATAAAAATAAAAATAAATAAAATAAAATAAACAAATTTTATATATATATATCTGTTAATTATTATTGTTCTTTCTAGTTAGTGAATTATTAATTTCTTTTTTTTAATTTCTGGAAGAAGAAGCCTCTGGCAGTTGGTCCGGATTATGGTGGCGTTTTGCTTTTTGTTAGGATTGGTGGAAGAACTGTGTTCTTTGTGATGTAGGCAGCTGGAAAGTGTATATGGGTTGTAATGTTCAGGGACCGGAGTAGAAAGTAAATTTTGGGAAGTAGTGGAAGAAGCGGGGATAGAGTGTTGGAAGGTGTGCTTGATTATTTTAGACATCTTACAGTGGTCATCAAGGAGCTGTTTTCTCAGATTCTTTTCAAACTCATTCAATGGACTGTGGAGAGCAAAGGCTTTAAGCATATTTGAACACATCATTCTTAGGTTTTGTTTCATGTTGGTGTAATCCAGAGTTAAGGTAGGTTCTAAAGGTTGGCCAATTTCAATAGTAGTTTCAGGAGGTGGGGCTCCAACTATTCAGAAGAATTAGATCAGTAATTTTTCTCTTTTAAAGAAATTGGATTTATTAATTAAGAACTTACATATTGGTAGCTCTTTAAATTTGTATGCAGCCAGAATCTGGACTTTTGAAGAATGTTTGATGGATGTTGAAGGAGGGTCAACCAGATAGAGGTATGGATTCTCACAATCATTCTCAAAATGGTGTTGGGAAGATGGATGAGAAGAAGGGTTTTCCTGTGGCCTTTTTGGAGCAGCAGGGCTGCTGTTGTTGTTGTTGATATTATTATTGCTTGACACAGTCGGGTTGGACACTGGTGGTGGAGTACCAGGGTTGTTGAAGGAAGGACCAGGAGAAGGTGACCTGGAAGCTGATTGTGATTTTCTAGATGAAGATCTAGAAGAAAGGGTACTATAACAGGAATAATTGGAGGCCAGAGGAGAGGTGTAGCTAGTTCTTCTTGGTTGAACAGGAGATTGTTGTTTGGGAGCAGCGTTTCAGTTCTGGTGTTTTCAGGAGGTCCTCTTGCAGGCCTTCTAGAGATGTTGGAATTTTTGGGGTTGTTGGAGGAAGAATTTGTGCGTTTACGCATTGCTCTGGGAGCACTAGGAGGTTGTTACGTAGAGTTGTTGGTGTTTAATGGTGGATTTTGGCTGTTATCTGGCTGAATTTGGGAGTTTTGAGCCTGATTTTTGCTTTCTGGAAAGGCAAGCAAGCCGCCCAATGTTGGGAGGGCAGCCTGGGAGCTGATTTTGAAGTTGATTTGGCTAAATTTTCTGAGGTAAAAGAAGATTCTTGAGAAGATAAAGCAGGTCTTTTAGGGAGTGTTTTGGGAATAGAACGTTGTGATCTTCTGGAAGGAGCAGAAGATAAAGAAGAGGAAGCAGGTACAAGTTCTGGTGACCTGGTAGAAGATCTGGAAATATATTTATGAGAAGGTGAAGGAGGATGTATTGGATAGTTGGGGTCTCTGTCACATCTTTTCTTTTTATAGTTTCAAGAATCACAGGCTCTGTTATAGAGTTTGGCCTGAGGAGTAGGAAGAGTGAAAGTACAAGGCCTGCACATGTGGATGCACTTTTTACATGCATAGTCCTTTGGAGCAGTGAAACAGGGAAGGTCCAATGGGTCAAAATCTGGGGATCCAGCCATGATCTGTGAAAGAACAATAATGAACAGAAAAGAGATGAGTGAAAATTTTATCAGTGATGTGTAGATGATGAAGAAAGAGTGGAAGTTCAGAAGGTTGGCTGCAGAGCATTGTGCATGGAGGTGGCTCCGCCCTTGTATGTAAAATATGTTGTAGTCTGTCAAGACTTTGAACTGAACACTGGTATTCCTCCAAGACTTAAAAGTGGCTGGTTTTCTTTTAAGATTTCTTCAAGATTTTTTTTTTTTTGGTACTACTGTGGATCTGTAGTCTGTCAAGACTTTAATCTAAACACTGAGGAAGTTTTTAAAGACTTTAAACTGAATACTGTGGTCAGTCCATCAAGACTTTAAACTGAAAAATGGTATAGTCCCCCAAGACTATAAACTGAGGATGGTTTAAGGGTTGAGTTCTTCAGGACTTTAAACTGATAATGGGAGTTGGTGTGATTCTGGCAGAGGGCATCCAAGGGGGGAGTCTCTGAATTTTGTTAAGGTAAGTGTGGGGGTAACTGATGAGCTAGCTGCTCTGTAGAACAGTTACCCCAGAATTTTAGTTTGTTTCTTTGGTCTTTAATGTTTTGATCTCTGGTTCTGTCTTTTTGATTCAGGTTTTTGAGTCTCCCAAGACTAGAAAATGAGGGCTGTTAGTCCCCCAAGACTTAAAACTGAGGATTAGTTCCACAAGACCTTAAACAGAGGAAAATTTTTTTTTTAAATCAAGATTTTCAGGAAAGAAGCACTTACAGAAAATAGTCAAGAGATGTAACAAAATGTTCAGCATTCTGTCAGTTTATGCTAGTATCTAAGTATGATTTAATAGTAATTATTAATGGTCCTAATACTTATTGTTATATGATTTAGTGATTAAACCTCAGGCGAAGACTAATAAAATAGTTATTCTCAATTAACCTCACAATACTTGGATTTTTATGTGTGCTAGTGGTGGAAAATAGATCAATAAAATATAGTTATAGCTTATATAAAGATAATATCAATTTATAAATGCTTTATAATATATTTATATATAATAATAATTGTGTTGTAGTGTTTTTTTAATGTATAGTAAGTAATTTATGTCTAATAACCATCAAAATCCTCCCTTACTTATACCAAAATCCACTGGAGTGCACAGACCTTCAATCCCGATGATGTCACTGCTATCCCCGGAAATTAAAGCACTTTGAGGTCCCATCACCTCCCCATTTCCTCCACTTCAAGCAGTTTCAACACCCATACCACCAGTAAGTACCCTTCATCACAATTAATGATACAACAGACCCATATCATTAATAGAATAACCTGATAAAAGTGGATACCATAAAGAAACAGGTAAAGTAACTCATCCAAAGAGGATAAAATGAAACCCAAAGCATATATAGGTACCAAATTAACTGTTCCAAGCTCCCAATTAAATCCCCAAGCATTCATATTAACCCAGTGATCATATCCCAACCCATAAATCCGTGAAAACCTATCCAAGGAAGCAGATTAAATTGTCCAAACTGGATATATGCGCCTGAAATAGGTGTATATGCTTGTGTAGGAGTTGTGAGTCCACTGAATACATCCATATGACCTAAAATAAGCAGAAAAATAAAGTTTATAGGCTATTAAGATGTAAAAATTCACTTATAGACCTAAATATACATAATATAACTACATATTTCACTGAATATGAGGTTTATGTATACATATAAGCTTATGTATGTCTATAATTACTTAATATCACTTAAGAGAAGTATATTATGACTCCATTAACACCTTAATAAGTATTATTAGGCTATGGATAAGCTATTTAAACTACTATAAGTCATATAATAGTGTAATAATTATATATATATGTATTATAACCATATATATAAGTATTTTAACCTTATTTTTGAGTAATAAGCTTAATGTAATTAAGGTTATCTTATTTTAAACAAAAGAATTAATCAGTTCTGGAGATACCTAGGCTGAAACTCCCTCACCCAAAAAAAATAATAAAAAAATGTTAAGACATTTTAATTAATAAGTAGGGAGTGAATAGAAAAATAATGAAAAATTTCTATGATACATATACTGAATTTTACAGTATTATTTGGATTTAAATTTTTTCAAGAGATTTTTAAGATCAGAGGTTTAATTTTCTGGAATCCACTGGTCATATTCACTTGATTTATTTTTAAATCTTAATAGATACTCAACTCCCTTTTGTTTAGGAAGGTGTCTCTTTTTAAGTATCTTTTCAATTTCTGCCTTTTCAACCATTTCTTCAGGTTTCTGTTTATGCCTTCCTGATATTCTTGGAAATAGAGCAGTATCATTAGAATGGTATGTTTTCAAAGAGAAATAGGAAATACTGGATGTTTTCTATCATATGGTGCATATAGAATAACTTCAACAGCATTGTTACCAACCATCTTTTTTACTACAAATTGTCCAATGAATGGATCCTTCAATTTAACATTACCATTTAAAATGAAATGTAGTGTAGAAATAAGGACTTCATCACCCTCTTTGAACATTTGTTCTTTACGGTCTTTATCCCATCTTTTCTTCTCATACTCAAATGCCTTATTTATACATTCTTGAGCATGCTTTCTGCATAATTCTTGCATCTGAAGAAAAGATTTTGTACCTGGATGGATATCCAATCTAGGTAATTTATTAATAATTTAAGCAGGGTTATTAGGTACATAACCCAACCATAACTCAAATAGCTTTTTGCCAGTGAAAGAATGTACTGTACTATTGTATTCAAATTCTAAACCTGGGATAAGGGTTACTCAATCATGCTTGAATTTGTCATTGTCTTTAAAGTCAAGGTCAAAATAACAATATCTTCTTATCATATCTTCTAAAGTTTGTATCATTCTTTCTGCTAGCCCATCAGTCTGTGGATGGTGTGCTGTAGAAAGTTTTAATTGACACCCTGAATCATCCATAAGTGATGTCCAGAACTCAGAAGTAAATTTAGGATCTTTGTCTGAGACTATTGCTTTGGGGAAAACTGCTATATTTAACATTTGTGTCCACCATAAAAAAGCTAAGTCCTTTGCAGAAACCTCTATGTGGGTAGCAATAAATTTACACATGTTTGTAAATCTATCTACAATTACCCAGCAGGAGTTATAACTCTTATGCCCTGCTATTGGAAAACCTGTTACAAAGTCCATGTTAACTACTTCCCATGGAGCTTTTTGTTGCTCAAGTTGTTGTAATAAACCAGCTCTTTTGCCTGTTAATCTTTTAGATTTTTGACAAGAATCACATGTCTCAACATATTTCTGAACATCATCAGACATGCTAATCCACCAAGCTGTATTTTTTACTCTAGTTAATGTTTTATGGAAGTCAAAATGACCTGCTAATATATCATCATGACATATACTTAACATTAACTCCTTCATTGAAGGGGGAATTACATTTACATTGCTTAATTTCTTCCTGTAATATATAAAACCATCCTCAATGGAAAATTTTCCTTTTTCTAATGCTTCTTTATACTTTTGTGGTAATGTTTTTATTAAAACACTTATTGAAGCATTAGATGGATCATTTAATATTGTAGTAAGTCTACTCAAGTTAGGATCTGTAGCATAATTATCAAGAATTGATTGCATAAACTCATCCTCAAGATCTACAATATAAATGCCATAAATGTTAATAATCTCTGTTTCAGGAACATAAGCAGTATTATCATTATTATTGGGTAGAGGTACTCTAGATAACAGATCTACATTAGAGTGTAAGGTTCCTGCTCTATGTGTAATAGTCATCTGTCCTCTGTATTCTTGTACAGCTAATTGCCATCTAAACATATGTCTATTAGGAGTTTTCATGTTTAAGAGTGACTTAACTGCACTACAGTCAGTTATTAACTCAAATTTTTGGTCTTCAAGGTAATAATGTAGCTTCTCAAGAGCCCATACTACTGCAAAACATTCAAGTTGAGTAGAACCATACTTTAATTCACTACTTCTTAGAGTACGTGAAATATAGCAAATTACTACTTCTGAAATTTTTCCTTCAATAAGTTGTTTTTGATGCAAAGCAGCACCCAGACCAGTAAAACTTGCATCTGTATACAATACAAAAGGCAATTGGAAATCTGGTTATTCCAAGATAGGAGATTTCATCAAACATTCTTTCAACTTATCAAAAGCCTGTTGTCTTTCATTATTCCAAATGAAAGCTTCTGATTTCTTTATCAGTGTGGTCAAAGGTGCAGCAATTAATTGGTAGTTCTTTATATATTGTCTATAATAACCACACATACCAAGAAAAGATTGTACATCCTTTACATTTTAAGGAATTCCAATATTCTTGATTTCAGCCACCTTATTTTGGTCTACACATATTTGTAAGCCAGATACAATATGACCAAGCACTTTTAAAGACTCAAACCCAAATTTACGTTTTTTCAATGCAAGGGTCATTTTTATTTCATCCATTTTCTGAAATACCTTCTTTAAATGGATTAAGTGTTCATCATATGTTTTAGAGAACACTATGATGTCATCAATGTATAACATTAACCATCCTTCAATTATTTCATTATGGAATGTTATATCCCTTAACTTTTGAAATACTTAAGGAGCATTTTCTGGTCCAAATGGCATCCTGACATTTTTATATATTCCCATATGTGTTGTTATCAACAAAAAGTTCTGTGAATTCTTTTCTACAGGAATCTGATGGTGCCCTTTATTTCCATCTAGTCAACTTATATACTTAGCACCTTTAAGGGTAGCATGTATAGAGGCAATCCTTGGAAAGGGATAAATATCATCCACTGTGAATGTATTAAATGCTCTATAATCACTGCACAGTCTTGCTTTATCTTGTTCATAAGAAATTAGCACTGGTGATATTACACAATATTTTGGTGTAGATTCAACCTTTTCAAAAAATTTCATTTTTAATAACATCTTAATATTATCCTTTATGTCCTTCCTCTTCATTGGTGAAGCAGGATATGGTTTCTTTTTAAGACTAGCAGGAATATTATCCATATCACAGGTTAAACTAATTTTCATTTCATGATCTTTTACAAGGCCAAGTTCATTGGTTCCATGTGCAAAAGCCATTTTAAATGCTTTAATTAAGTCCAAAATATTTGTTTTCTCAGCTTTACTTATCTGAGTGCCAAATGAAGCTTTTGAAATTTCTGTTTCCAGAAGTTCCATTTCATTGGATTCTCTTCCTTTTCAAGGAATATTTATTACTGACTCTATGTGTAAGACTGTGTTAAAAGAATTTATTTTAAATTTCCTTTTACCATTCATGCCAATTGTAAACTTATTATTAGCAGGGTCTAATTTAACACCAAACTTAGTCAGAATGTCATTTCCAATGATAAAACAGTTACTACACTTAGTATTATCCATTACTACAAAGTCACAAGTTACTCTAACATAACCATGTTGATGTTTAAAGAAAACAGAAGATTTTTATCTACCAATGGGGTGTAGTACTGATCCAAAACCTCTCCAATTTTTACTTTGAAGTGGTTCAATATTTGACTTATACTCACTATCAATTTTCTGCAATTTATTTGTTGAGACAACAGAACCAGAAGCTCCTGTGTCCAATACTATATTTACATTTTCTCCAGAAATGATAGCTGGAACCGTGATAGGTGTAATTTTCAAGTTATCAGCTTGTTTATCCTTAATGATTTCAGCATCCTAAAAATTCATTAAAGATTCATTTGAGTCCATATTTAATATTGGAGTTTCAAAGATGGACAAATCATGTTCCAACATACAGACTTCATTCTCATCACTATATGAGATATTACTGTAATAATCACCTGAATCTTTACTTTTTTCTGTTTCATTTTCAGATTCAAGCTGATTTTCAACAATATTTATATTCTTCTCACATTTTTGACCTTTAACCCAAGGTTTATTACACTTATAACAAGTATTAGTTTCATACTTTTTAGGTACTGCAGGTGAAGTAGGTTTTTTCTGCTTCTCCTGAAGTGTTTTTGAATTCTGATTTTTCACAGGTTCATTATTTTGTTCATAAGTGGTGTACCTTGCTTCATATGTATGGTTTAATAATATTTCATTACAAATATTAATAAATTCAGAATATTCATTAACCATTATTGTTCTAGCTACAACAATGTCTCTGACAGATATAGGTAATTTATATATTATCTTATTTTTCCATAAGTTAAAATCCGTGTTTGGCTCAATGGCTTTTAATATTTTATTTAAAATCATTAAAAATACCATAGGTTTGTCACCATTCAACGGATTATACCTAGTTTTCTCATACAGTCTCTGCTGAGTGAGCCTGAATTTAGAACCTCCAAATTGTTTTTCAATTAGTTGTTTCCATTCAGCCCAAGAGTAATCTTTACCCTCACTCAAAACAGCTTCAAACCATAATAAAGCAACATCTTTAAAGAAAGAAATTAATTTTGATGTTATTTCTTCATCTGGTAACTTTTATGAGAATTTCAAGTTGTCAATTCTTTGGATAAAATGTTGCCAATCAGAGCTGGCTTCCCCATCATAAGTTGGGTACTGATCTATCTTAGGCCAGTTCTTCTGATTGTATTTTGTTTCACTAATCCTAGGTAAATTCAATAACTCATTTACTCTGGATAAATGGTCTTGTATTTCCTCTTCCACGGATTTGTGACTTAAATTTGTATTTTCAGACTTGACACTACCACCAGATGGTTTTACTTGTGGTGTTATGGGGAATGATTGAGATTGATTTTTTCCAATGAAAGGATTATTATTATACTGAGTATACTTATGATTATCCTGATTTATTAGTAAATTAGCATTTTCAATCTCAACTTTAGTCAATCTTTGTAGCAGCTCAGAGACACTCTGATTTGTCTGGGCAAAAGATAACTTTGTTCTTGATTCAGTTTTCTATAAATGTGCTTCATACAACTTTTTTAACTCACAGAACTTGTTTGAAAGCTCACTATATTTATTACTAAAAGAATCATACTTAAGAGTTAGAGCCAAGTGTTCATTCTCTAATTCTCTATTTCTTGTTGCCAGTTGAGAAATGTTCAATTTCAAGGACGAAATTGTATCATGTGTGAGCTTAACTGTCTGTTCCTCACAATCAGTCATTCTATTCCATAATGCTGAAACAATTCTATGGACAGTAGGGTTATTATTAAAATACTCCATATATTCCTTCTCAATTTTTTCACTGTTTTGTGAACTTCTCATCTCACTAGTAAGTGGTGGCAGCTGAGGATTAACTGTATTATTATTATAAATAGTACTGTTGTTATTGACAAAAGATAAGTCTGGTGTATCTACATCAAAACCTAATTTTCTCAAGTCCTCCTCAATTCTCTGTACAGATCTTACATCAATAATATTACCTATATTGTAATCATCAGTATTGTGTTCAATCTGAGAGGGTAATCTACTTACCATGGGATTTGTGCAAGCCCTGATTTTTGGTGCTTTTGCTTTCCTTTGTAGGGGTGAGCTGAGGAAGTCTGATGAGGGGGAGGATCCCTGTTGCAATTGTGACTAGACCATTGCTGGTGGAACCAATCCCACTTCCATTTCTCTACCATGATTTTTTCCTGGGAATAATGTGATTCTCCTTGGGTAGGGGGTTTTTGGCTTGGCTTCCCTGCCTTTAACTCTGCCAAGGTTTGATTCATCTGTTGGAAACCCACCTTGCAGTTGTTTTATAACTGCTCTACCTCCTTTAGCAAGAAAGACTTTGACTCCTCCAGTTTCAGAACCTTCTTTGCCAGATGGGACAGTTGATCCTACAGGGGAGGTGAAGTCTTTTTGATTTTTATCTTTTTTAAGAGGGCTTCCTTTTCCTCTATGCTCATTGACTCTGGTTGTGGTTAGGATTGACCCTCCATGGTGATGTCCTGGAGCAATGTTTTTAGCTTTAGACCTGGTGTTATAAACAGGTTTTTCACTTAAATTGTCCTGTTGAGAACTCATTGTGTCTTCAAATAACAATTTTATACATCTACAAAAGGTAAAACATATATGGTAATTATTAGACAAAAAATATTAGCAATAAAATTTCTAATAAAAGCTCTGGAGCTTACCCTGAATTTATATCTTTATTTATTTAAATAAAATATAAGAAAAATTTAAAAAAATCTGTCAATAACTATATAATAAGTTCAACTAGACCTTTATAAGGGTGAATAATTAGCTTACCAATATTTAACCAAATACCAATTCAATTGGGTGTTATATTGTTGACCAAATACCAAGTGAAATCGGGTTTATATTGGGTACAGTTACTACTGTAAATACCTAATTTTTATTTTTAAAACTTTAGTACAATTATTAAAAGGGTTTTTTTCCGCAATTAATGATCTATAATGACCCACTAATGTGCTGAAGACCCAAATATTTGGTTTGTTTGAGATATACTACAGTAAAAATCATGTCCTAAGGCTTATACTAAATAATAAGTAATAACTAAGGAAAGACCCCCAATTGTCAGCTTATTCTAGTATCTAATTATGATTTAATAGTAAATATTAATGTTCCTACTACTTATTTTTACATGATTTAGTGATTAAACCTCAGGCGAAGACTAATAAAATAGTTATTCTCAATTAAACTCACAATACTTGGATTTTTATGTGTGCTAGTGGTGGAAAAAAGATCAATAAAATATAGTTATAGCTTATATAAAGATAATATCAATTTATAAATGCTTTATAATATTTTTATATGTAAGAATAATTTTTTTTAGTGTTTTTTTTAATGTATAGTAAGTAAGTGATGTCTAATAACCATCAAAATCCTCCCTTACTTATACCAAAATCCACTGGAGTGCACAGACCTTCAATCCAGATGATGTCACTGCTATCCCCGGCAATTACAGAGCTTTGAGGGCCCATCACCACCCCATGGCATCCACTTCAAGCAGTTTCAACACCCAGACCACCATTAAGTACCCTCCATCACAATTGATGATACCACAGAACCATATCATAAATAAAATAACCTGATAAAAGCGGATACCATAAAGAAACAGGTAAAATAACTCATCCAAAGAGGATAAAATGAAACCCAAACCATATAAAGGAACCAAATTAACTTTCCAAGCTCTCAATTACATCCCCAAGCATCCATATTAACCCAGTGATCATATCCCAACCCATAAATCCGTGAAAACCTATCCAAAGAAGCAGATTAAATTGTCCAAACTGGATATATGCGCCTGAAATAGGTGTATATGCTTGTGTAGGAGTTTTGAGTCCACTGAATACGTCCATATGACCTAAAATAAGCAGAAAAATAAAGTTTATAGACTATTAAGAGGTTAAACCCCACTTATAGACCTAAATATACATAATATAACTACATATTTCACTGAATATGAGATTTATGTATACATATAAGCTTATGTATGTTTATAATTACTTAATATCACTTAAGATAAGTATATTATGACTCCATTAAAACCTTAATAAGTATTATTAGTCTACGGATAAGCTATTTAAACTACTATAAGTCATATAATAGTGTAATAATTATATATATAAGTATTTTAACCATATTTTTAAGTAATAAGCTTAATGTAATTAAGGTTATCTTATTTTAAACAAAAGAATTACTCAGTCCTGGAGATACCTAGGCTGCCACATTGGCTTTGAACTGGTTAATGAGGTTCTTCCTTTTTTCAAGGTCCTGTGGATTCCTGGCAGGAGTGGATTGGAAGAAATTTAGAATGAGATGCTTCTGTTGAGAAGAATGTTGTTGGAATTCGTCTTTGATGGTGGGAAATGGATTAGGTGGGGGTGCTTCAATGGTTCCCACATTGTCATTATCACTGTCTGGATGGAAATTAACTGGAAATTTGTCAGATTGAATTTCAGTATGAAGAAGTATTGGGCTTACCATCAGAAGGACCAGGGCTGGTAGAGCTAGTGGTTGTAGCGCGGTTGACACTCTTTTTTGAAGTGTGTAATTTGTTGACCAGTCTAGGGATCAGGACGGATTGTCTTGATCTTTTGGTGCTGGTAGAAGGTGGATCAGGTTTTGGGGGAAGAGAAGATGTTGAAGAGGACAAAGAACCAGGTCTGAAACAAGTCTTCTTCATAGTGTGACAGGCATCACAGGAGGTTCTGTAGGGATGAGCCGGTGGAGTGATGGTAAAGATGAGATTGTTATCAATGCAGTATTGGCAAGGACCCATGTCAGTAGCAGATTTGGAAAGAAAGCTGAACATGGTGGTTGCAATGAAGGAGAATGTGAAAATTCTCTATTGGAGGGAGGATGTGGTCTTCCAACATTGGCGGAGACCTTTGTTGGTCTGTTTGGCATTGTTTAATAATTGGGTGTTTTTCTGGAATTATTCAGCAAATATTGAGACTGCGAAGATGTGGGTTTTACCATTGGATAGCCCTGGTTTTTCTCTATAATTTATGTTTTGATGACATTTTTCTTATTTTAAGTATTAAAGGGATTATTTCTCATTTTTCATTTAAAAAGATAGCTGTTTAATTTTGTTTTTTGTGTTTTATGGGCTAACCTTAAGTCTTAGGGTTAAGTGCTTACTACCATTAGAATGAGCTAATGTTTCTCTACATTTTATGTCTCAATGTTTTTATAGCCTAATTATGTGTTTTGAAGGTTTTAGTAGTCATAGTAGATTTTTCTAAGTATTTTGGGTATTTTTGGAGGTTTTTGGTGGTTTTCTGGCTTCAGGGTGGTACGGCCGCCTCAGGCAGGCGGACCACCCGCCTCGGTGCTAGAAGGCTGGGAAGCGTTTCTAGAGGGGTTGTATGCAATTTGGTGCTCAGAAATGCCAAATTTGTTGGTGTGCATGGGCTCTTAGATAGTGGTCTGTGTGTATTTAGTGAATAAGAGAGTTTGGGGCAACTTTAATTATTATACAACCATCTGGGGTGATATCCTTGTTCCTCACTCATTTTCACTGATTTTGGCCAAAATTGGCTGTGTTTGTTGCAAGGTGAGTTCTTCATTTAACTTAACTTGGCAACTGGTTTCTCTGGTATAGTCTTGCAAGCTATATCAAGTATTGTTGCTGTCTCTGGTGTGGATTTGCAACCTACATCAAGTATCATTGCTTTCTCTGGTGTGGAAATTGGTCTACATTTCAGTTCTTTGGTTTTGTAGTCTGTCTGGAGACTACTTTCTTGGCTTATCAGGCAGTCAAGTGTGTTGGAAAAGGGGCTTTAGCAAACAGGAACCAATTTACTGTAGCAGGTAAATCTCACTTTATTTTTCTAAAGGGGCAGGGGATTTTCTCTCTGGGTTTTCTCCAACTCCCTTGGTCAAGGCCTATAGCTAGTACTATAGGATTGTCTACACCAATTATAAGGATTTAAATTATGGATTTTAAATAGCAGATATGATTCTCCATTAGCTGGTAATTTTAACCTACCAGTTAATAGCAAGGGCTTTCTTTTGGCCAGGAATGACTAGAGAAATCAAGGCCTATATTAAAGCCTGTTATGAATGTAATAGGAGCAAGGTACCTTTTCATAGGAAGTATGGGTTGCTTCAACCACTTCCAGTTCCCTCTAAACCTTGGGAATCAATTTTGATGGATTTCATTTCTCAATTACCTCCATCAGATAATTTTGATAGTATATTAGTTGTAGTTGATAGATTTTCTAAAAATTTTATTTTTGTTAAAACTTTTACCACTGCAACAGAGGAGGAGTTAGCAAAATTATTTCTAGAACATGTATTCTCTAAACATGGATTACCCAATGATATTATTTCACATTTTGGGTTCTTTGTTTGTTTCTACTTTCTGGACTCAATTATGTTGACAATTAAATATTACGAGTAATCTTTCTACTTCTTATCATCCTGAAACCAATGGGAAAATCAAAAGAGTAAATAAAATCCTTGAACAATATCTTTGAATGTATGTTAACTATTAAAAAGACAATTGGACCACATGGTTACAATTGGCCAAATTTGCTTATAACAACTTGACACATTCTTTGACAAAAAAATCTTTCTTCAAAACTATCTATGGTCAACATCCTAGATTCAATCTAATTCATGTAAGAATAAATCATGCTGCTGAACATTATCTTTTAACAATTTCACAACTTCAAGGCAAACTTCAATCTAACCTGGAATCTGCAAATTAAATGTATAAGGAACAGACCGACAATCATCAACAATATGCTCCACTCTTTAAGCCAGGAAATAAAGTATGGCTTGATGCAAAAATTATTCAAACAACTTGACCATCTAGGAAACTATCTGAGAAACGCTTGGGTCCATTTGAAATTGGTGCTGAAATCTCCAAAAATGCATTTCAACTCAAGCTACCTCCAAAGTGGAAATCCATTAATTCTGTTTTTTATGTATCTCTCTTGGAACTAGATCAATAAATATACCCAGGCAAGAACCATCCTCCTCAGGAACTGGTTGAGGTAGAAGATCATCTAGAGTGGGAAGTAAGCCGTATTCTTGATTCAAGAAGGGGAAAAAGGAAACTTTAATATCTTGTGGAATGGGAAGGCTATCTTGATGACACTAATAAGACATCCTGGGAACCAGATTTTAATGTTTCTAATGCCCCTGAACTTATCTAATCTTTTCATTTAAAATATCCTTCAAAACCTAAACCTTAAAATTCTTTCTTTTTTCTCTCTTTCTTTCTCTGTTTCTTTTCTTTTTCTTTTCTTTTTCTAAACTTAAAATCTTAAATCCTTAGCATGTCTTTCAAATTTAAAACTTAAAACTTCATAATAATTTAAAATCTTAATAATTCTTTTAATTATTTTTTAATTTTTCAATTTTTTTAATTTCTGTATATTTCTTTAAAAAACCAAAATTTAAAACTTTATTAAAATAAAATAAAATAAAAGTAAAATAAATATAAAATAAAATAAAATAAATAATAATTAAAAAAATAAAATAATAATAATAATAATAATACTAAAATAAAATTACAAAACTAATTAAAACATTTTTTTCTTTCTAAAATTTATTTTCATATTATGTTATTATGTTCTTTCTCTAAAACCTTTGTTTTTTTTTCTTTCAACCTTCAAACTCTTTCTGTTTCTGTTTCTTTTCTGTTTCCTCAAAATTCAAACTATCAAAACACTCAAATAATCAAGGCAACCTTCTCCAACAATCAACCTCTTTTCAAATTCTAAATTTTTTTTTTCCAAAAATTTTGTTTCTCAAATACAATTAATTTTTTCCCTTTCTTTTTTTCTCTTTACACAATTAATAAATAAAAAAAACAAATAACAAAGTAAAATGATATTCAAGATAAAACTATATACAAAATAATTTTTTTCCCTTTTTCTTCTTTAATTCTTTTCTTTAAACTATTTTTTCTTCTATTTTACTTCAAATAAAATCCTTCATCTTTTTCATAACTTTCTGAATTCCCTTTCAACTCTTTTCAAATACCTCATCACCTTCAGAAAAAACCACCTCCTCAATATCCAACAATTCCTTGGCTATATCATACAAAGCCAAATCCACAATCTTCCCAAGCTCTTCACATAAATCCTTGATGAATGACATTCAATGATTTTGAAAGTGTTTCTTTGAAAATAATTGATCCAATACTTCAACCGCTAAGTCAGCGTCCTCAGTGTTCAATGGACCACTCTCAATCAGCTGTTCAACCTCAGTGGGAACCTCAGGGACTCTCCCACTGGTCAACGCTATGGGTACCTCTTCTGTGGTATCCATACTTTAAAACAAAAAAATCAGTTACCGTCAAAGTAATAAAAATTAAATTAAATCACTTACTCCAAACTCAGGGTCAACTTTGAGGAATAAAGGTTTTTTCTCCACCACCTCTACTTCATCTTTGTCATCATCCTTGATGATCAATTTTCATTTTTTTGATGAGGTTGCTTCATTCCCTGCTTGTTCTGAAGAATTCTTGACAACTTTGTCATCCAACATCCTTTGCTTCCCTGAAGCGACATCTGTAGCCCAACCGGATATTTCCAATCTCTCCTCCTGACTCAAACCCCCTAATTCATCAATGGCCAAATAGCTAGTGGTGGGCACCTCCCAAATATCCTTCACAATGGCTTTTTTGTTGGAAATTAACCATAACTTAGTAGTGGTAAATGGCTCTGCATTATTATTCATAACTAGTGCGTTACATGCTACTCGACACCATTGACAAAACTTGCACTTCTTGTGAGGACCTCGAGATGTCATACTCTCCATGAAAAATAAATCCATGGCCACACAGGCCATGCACTGAATTTGAATTGACAAGTGGGGAGTCCCCCATCTGCTCAAGGGTGAGGGGGAGTAGGTGTAGGGTTGGTGTGTTCAGGCATTGAATTTAAAATAAATTTAGTTGAAATTAAAAAATAAGAGATGATGGTAAAGGTTTTGTAATGAAGTATTCCCATGCTCAACGAAGCATGCGTTTTATACCCACGCATCTGTCACATGTTACATGACTCTCAAAGCAAAAGTGTCTCAACTACCCCAGTATTCAAGCTCTAACTCCACTAGCAATGTGTGAAAAGTGACCTTGGGAAATTACATTCTATTGTGTTCTTGAATTAGCCGTGCTATTCAAACTTTAAAGTATATTAAAAGTAAAGATGTTTATACTTTTCAAGCATAATTAATGTACGTGAAACCTAGTGCTAAGATTGAGGCAATATTTTAACAGGGGGTAATTGAGGATCTTAGGGTAAATTAGGAGGTCTGTGAGGTAGGAACAGGGCAGAAGGGATATAAGGTTAGATGATTTGCAAATGGGAACTCCGGTGGATTAGATGGGTCTGTAGATATATGGTGGCTGGTTGATTAATGGGTCAGTGGGAGGAGGAATATGATATTTAAAGGGGGTTACTTTGGTTTGACATTCCCTATAAATGAATTATAAAATATATTTTTGATAGTAGTCAAACTCTTATTAGGCTATTGTTATATTTGCCCTTTTCTTTCTTAATAATCAATTTCATAAAATCCTAAAATACTTTAATCTTTCCTTTGATTATTAAGTTGCAACCCTTTGTGAGATTTACCACAATAATTAGTGTCCTTACCCTATAAATTAATTATTCCTCAATGATTATCTTGAACCATTATAGGTTACTTAGACCTATCCTTGAAATCACTTCCTCAAAGTAGTCCTCTGTGCTTTGAAGTTGTAATCCCCCCCTTCCTTTTATCTCACTTACTTTGTGATCACCCTCAACTCTGTGTGTAGGTTGACTGGTGACAGTTTGGGCTAGTGTGTTTTATAAATCTGAACTTGGATAAGTGCATATTTGCCAGAGCTGACACCCCCTATTGTAGTTCTACAAGGAGCTAAGTGTATAAGCTGTTTGGATGGAAATAAAGAATATTTCCAAATACCTGTAGGAAGATATGCTCAGAAATTTTTTTTAATTGCTACAAATATGGGTATTTATAAATGTATTAGGATGCCTTTTGGCCCTAAAAAGGTATCTATCTGTATTTCAGAAAGTGATGGATAATAAATTCCACCAATAAATAATGTTAGGATAGATAATGTTGTATATTGATGACATCATTACTTTTTTAAAAACCTTTGAAGATTGATTTTTATCACCTGAGTTAAGTATTCAAAAAAAAAATGGATGAAACAACTAAGACTCTTTCTTTAAAGAAATGTAAATTTGGTTTTCATTCCTTGAAATTATTGGTTCAAGTTGTCTCAGGCTTACAAATAAGTGTTGAGCAGAATAAAGTGGCTTCTATTCAGCAAGTACATTCCCCTATGAATGTAAAGGAATGAAAAAGGTTTATGTGTTTGTGTGGCTATTACTGACAATACATTAAGAATTATCAAGTATTGGCTGCACCTCTCACACAATTGATCAGGAAGCAAGAACCTTTTATCTGGAATAATAAAAGAAAAAGAGCTTTTGATACCATAAAAATAAAAATAAATACTTGGTTTCTGCCCCTTTATTAGGACCACCGGATTTTAATCTACCATTTGTCTGATATACTGATTCCAGTTTAGTGTGAATGGGTGGTTCCCTCCACCAAAAACAAGTCATCAGTGATAAAGTTTCTGAGGTATTAATTTTTTATATTTCAAGAACCTTGAGAAAAATTGGACTGAACTATGGAATTACTATACTTGAATGTTTTAGTTTTTTGTGTTGGCTTTAGATAAATGACACTATGACCTGGAAGACAAAAAAAAATTGAATTGGTCACTGATTTTAGTGCAGTTAAATCATTGTTAAACATGAAGACCCCAAAAAGGCAGATGTTTAGAAGGTAAATGGCAGTACAGGAATGCAGAGGCAGAGTGGCTATCAACCATAGATCAGGAAATATGCATTCCAACATGGGTATGTTGTCTAGATTACCTCTTTCAAACCATGATTCAAATCCTGCATATGTATGTACCAGAAGGAGGATGTTACCTATATCTTTGGTGTATATATTATGGATATGGAAGAAGAACTGTCAAGTTTAAAAAACTATCAAGAATACTTAATGACCCCAAGAATGCATCTATATAACCTTTGATAAAGACATGACCTGAGAAGTACCAGAGTACTTTAACAAAACGAAAGCTCTGCATTCAAGATGGTTATATCTATTACAGAATGAAACTAAGTAATTTTCTAGTCATTTCTCATTCAATGAAAGAGATCATATTGAAACTTAGCCATGATGAAAGATTATCTGGACATTTTGATCTAGAGAAGACACTTATAAGACAGAAAAATAAAGCATAGTGGATTACTATGTCTAATGATGTAAATTCTTATGATGAATCCTGAGATGCATTCCAGAAATCCAAGGGAATGACTGGTGAAAGAGCTGGATTAATGCAACAGATTGAGAAACCAAACAAACCATGGCAAATTATTAACATGCACTTTGTTACTTGGTTTAAAATAAAGGAGAAATGTGTCAATGTCACTTGGCCACTCTATTGTAGAAGCAGCCTTCTTGTACAGTGCCTGTCAGCCAGGCTATACCAGCAGCCCAGTAAAGTATACGTTAATTTATTGGACCTGAAAGAGGGCTTAAAAATTGTATTTTATGTATATAAATTAATATTTTATTGCATAATAAAATTATATAAGTATCTTATTAAAAATAAGTGTCATATTAATTTTATTGTTATATAAATTTTTATACATTTAAATTAAGCATAATATATTTAATATTCTACAAATAATGGCGCATTTTTATGTATTTAATAATTAATTAATTACAAAACATATATTATAATTATATATGTAAAATTGACTTATAATGTAATTAAGTTAATTAATTACTTTTATATATTAAATAAAACTTCATATATTATTAAACAATAATATTGGGCGCTTCTTTTGACCCTTAATTGTGTCATGAAAAATTATTAAATAAATTATAATACTTATTTAATAACATAGTATTAAAATCCCCACTTTAAATTACAAATATCACTAAATTAATTATATGTTTCATTTAAACTAATTATTGAATTAATTACATAGTTAAAACAATTAATTACAATTGCTTTAAACTGGATTGAATTTATTACATGAATTTTTGGTGTGAAAATAATTTTATTTGTTTTACTTAAAACCTTTACATGTCACTATAATGTCTGTTTTTGATTATTTTACTCATTGTTCTCATGTTTCAGACTTACTTGGCTAATAATTATCTTAATCAAGTCTTTTGGGAAGTTATGGTGGGAAAATGGTTAATTACTTACAGGTTTTAGTTAATTGTTTCATATTTTTCTCTTAATAGTCATGTTTCATTTCTACTCTGTTATCGTTGGTTTTAGCTATTTCTATTTTGTATTTATTGATTGGTGGCGCTTCAGGGGTCCCTTGGTCTATAAAAGGGCCTTGGGTAATCCCCTTTAATGGCATCACTTACTATACAATCAAACTTGAACATATTTTTTAAATATAATACGTTTATTATTATTTTCATTAGTATTAAAATTCTAATTTAAATTTTATATAACTAACTACAGGTTGCATTAAGTCTAATAGTAATAATAGTGTTTGCCGCACAGAGAAAATAATACTTACTTTAAATAAATATATTATAATTTAATAAGCCTCACCATTGTGTCAAATCCCAAGAAAACTTGTCACCTCTCTCTATCTCAGAATAATAATCTTTTTATTATTTTTCTTTTATTTCTTTATCTTTTATTATCTTCTTCCTATTTTTCCTCTCTTCTTCTCCCTCTTCTAGACAACCAGCCCACAGTGCCCTACCAAAAGTCTGTGAACAGTCTTTTTTTGATGTCACTCACTCAATATTGCTCAGAAAAACTTCTAGTTTTGTATTCTGGTTCAAAAGCATGTTTCTAATCAAGATAATCATATATAAATACAAAATCACTATGATAACATAAAAATTAAATTGAAATCCAAAAAGCAAATTTTTCAGCTACCATAAATAATTTTTTTTTTTTTTTTTTTTTTTTTTTTTAGCCAGATGATGAAATACATACCTTTAGATAGCCAAGGACATCATAGAATGTCTCCCCAAAAAGGAAATTTCTAAAAAAATTAAAAAAATTAAAAAAAAAAAAAAAAAAATTAAAAAAATTATTTTTTTTTGAAATTTCCTTTTTTTTTTTTGGGGGGGGGGGTGGGGGGGAGACATTATTCTATGATGTCCTTGGTTATCTAATGGTATGTATTTCATCATCTGGCTAAAAAAAAAAAAAAAAAAAAAAAAAAAAAAAAAAAAAAAAAAAAAAAAAAAAAAAAATTATTATTTATGGTAGCTGAAAAATTTCCTTTTTTTTTTTTCTTCTTCTTCTTCTTCTTCTTCTTCTTTTTTTTTTTTATGTTATCATAGTGATTTTGTATTTATATATGATTATCTTGATGAGAAACATGCTTTTGAACCAGAATACAAAACTAGAAGTTTTTCTGAGCAATATTGAGTGAGTGATATCAAAAAAAGACCGCTCACAGACTTTGGGTAGGGCACTGTACAGCCAAGTCACAAAAGCTTGCGGAATTTTTGATGAAAAAATCAAAGTTTCGCCAATAAAAAAATGATTTGCCTATTCAAAAAGAAGTACCCCCCGCCCTATCCCCAACACTTATGAATAGGCAAATCATTTTTTGGTGAGAACAACTTCGATTTTTTCGTCAAAAATTCCGCAAGCTTTTGTGACTTGCCTGTACTGGATAATCACCAACATTCAGTTTACCAGTGATCTGGATTCATTTGAGCACTGGCCTCATTTATCATGATATGTAATACATGCATCCCAAACCATACCTCCTGTTTTACTTTTCTCGTGACACATGAGATTGAAATAAGTAAATGATATATAAACTATATATATACTCTTATCATCTCTATCATACTTCCTTTATCGTCACTTCTTATTACAAACTCATCTGTAGTTTCAAACAAACACATACATTCTCAACAATACATAATACCCACGCAAAATCAGATAGATACTATATAAATAGTACGTAAAATATAAACAAAAATAAAATAAAATAATAATATAAGTAGATTTAACAGAAAGTCAAACTTGAGATTAAAACCCGAAAGCTTTCTCTTTCTCCTTCCGTTTCTTCAACTTAGCTGAAGTTTCCTTTTCGTTATTTTGAGTTATTGCTTCATCATAATTAGCAGCAGATGATTGATGATCCTTATCAGCTGCTGAAGAAAGAAACGTTGATTGTGTGGGACCTCCTAATAAACTAGCTGTACTTTCATGTCGATTATGCTCATTATTAGCCCTCCCTTTTGCCACTGGTTTAATAGGACTAAGATCAATAGGCAACCCAAGCCCACCCTAAAGATACAAAGCAATGCCGTGGATATATTTAAAATGGTGAGTAAAATAGAACCTCAGCGTACACATCATCAGCTAAAGCGTTTTCATACAAATTTTGACTTACAGTATCATTTCCCCAAGAAAACATCTTAGCTTCAGTATTGCGTTTTCCAGTTCCAAATAATTTGCGCCTTTGCATATACATAAAGAACAATCGAGACCAAAAAAAAAAAAAAAAAAAAAAAAAAAAAAAAAAAAAAAACCATAGACAGAAAAATAGTTTAGAAAAAATAAAAATAAAAATAAATCCGCGTATTTATTTCGATAGGAAAAAAAAAAAAAAAGAAGCAAAGACTGCCTTACTTTTTTGTGATCTCAGCACTAGTCTCATTGGGAAGTTTATCCTGATCAGAATCCACTTGCCTGTCGATGTCGTGATCAATTTGAGAGCCCCTTTTCAATTTAGTGTTCGTATTATCATCTTGCTTTTTTTTGCCTCTCTGTGGCGGTGGATCATGAGGTGGTGATGATGGAGCTGGCTTGTTTCCTCGTCTGGACCCAACACGTTGATTTTCTTTTGCCTTTGCTAATTCCGGTTTTTTTTTACCAACAAGTGGACTTTTTTCAGAGCCTGATAATTCATCATTTGCTGGCTGAGAATCTGGTCGAGAAGTTAGGTTTGCCAAAGGTTTTTCTTTCTCTTCCTCTTCATCATCCGATGATGATGACTTTCTCAACAATTGCTGCTTTCCACGACTAATAGTTTCACGTCTCGATTGGATAGCTTTATTTTTCCGGCGCAAAGATTGAAAGACAGGCTCCATTTCAGAATCATCTTCGGAAACTTGAGAAAGAGCTGGCGGCTTATTTTTCGTTGATTTTGTTTTTGATGCCGCTCGCCTGCCAGATTTAGCCGGTACTTTAGAGCTAGGGGCGGCCATCTTCTTCTCCTGCTTTTTAGATTTCTGAGTCGCTTGCTCTTCTGTCAAGTTACGACGGCCTGATGCTCGCTTGTGACTGAGTCCAACTGGATTGTCATCTTTTGCAACTTCAGCGTCACTGGGGCAGGTATCAACGGGTTGCTCCGAAGCAGGCAATGAGCCATTTTCTTTCTCAGCATCAGTGGTGTCGAGCTGGCGAAATGCACCAAAATAGAAAAGCATAAATGATAAGCGTACAATTAACTACATATTTGCATATATAAAGAAGAGATGATCACACGTTTGACTTCTTGGAAGAAGAACTTTTATTCAACTTGAGTGAAAATGAAACCGATTGAAAGCAAGAGTAAATTAAAATGATACATAAAAATATGAGACATTAGTAATAAACAAACCAATACTTGAATTTGAGTCATTAGTTCCTGTCGTTCAGCTTGCCACTGTTTTTTATGGGTAGCAATATTCTTTCGCATCTCCTTATCCTTGGCTTCTAATGCAAGATTGTGAGTTTTTTCCAGTATAGTGATTTCCTGACGAGATTGATCCAATTCGGATTGGAGAGATTTGAGATCGGCTCTGGAAAAGTAGTGAATTGGCAACATGAATCAAATTAAACGGCGGCAAAAATACAGCTTACACAAAATAAAAACCAGAAAAAAAAGGAAATAAAAAAGCTTACTGAACTTGGTGAAGTTGAAGTTCAGATTCAGTCAAATCTGATTTGAGCTTGCTGACCTGAGAAGTAGTGTCAGTCAATTTACGTGTCGCCCGTTTTTCGTTTTCAGTGACGCGTTTGAGATTAGCTTGAAGAGAGTCAATAGTGCTCAAGGATTCTTCAAGTTGGGGTTCAAGTTGAGCGATCCGTGATTCAAGTTGAGATGTTAGTGAATGAGCTTGATTAAGTTGATGTTGATGTTGATTTACAAGGTTGGGATGGATGGTTTCAAGTTTTTGACGCTTTTCTTTTTCTGCTTCAAGCACATGTTCCATGGCCAATGCAGTTTCACGATATTTTTGAACCATGAAAGAATTTTCAGTAACACGCTGATTGGCGCTATCGAGAAGACGCTGTAATGAAGTTCGTTCATTTTCCAGGGAGTCAATTTTTAGCTCATTCTCACGTGAGAGAAAAGTAATTTCAGATTCCAGTTGAGCTTTATCAATCAATGAAAGTTCGAGTTGAGTGCGAAGATCATTCTCAGTGTCAGCAGCACGGCAAGCGAGATAAGAGAGCTCCTCTTCTTTGATCTGCATAGCTCTGTACCAATCAGTATTGTGAGCATCGTAAACTGTTGGATCGAAATGAGCAAGACGATCTTGGGATGTTCTTTTGAGAAGGTGAGAAACTTTGATACGTTTCTCAGTCCAAAGTAGTTTTTGATTGCGCAAAGTAAGTTTATCAATCAATTGAAGAATATCATTGTAATCGGCAATATCAAGCGTGATAGTAGGCTGTTGTTGGGTGTCAGGCTGTAGTGGGGGTGACTGGGGACGAGGAGGAGGGAGAGGGGGGGAAAGAAGAGAAGAAGAAGAGGGAGCTGGTGGATCGAGTTGAAAGGGAGGAAGAATGGGAGATTGGACGGTAATTGATATGTGTTCTCCAACCGGTGGAGAAGGAGGAGCAGGATTTGATTGAATTGGAGGATCAGACAGAGAATTAGATTGAGAATGTGATGAAGATGCAGATTGATGTAAAAGAGATTTGGGAGGGTCGGGGACAAGGGTAGGGGATGAAGATTTGGAAGATGATTGACAAGGCTGTGGTGGAGGGGATTTAGATTGAGAAAGAAAAGGAGGAGAAAGATGAGAGTTGGAGGTGGGAGGTGGGAGTTGGATTAGTGGGGGTGGGGGTGGAGGTGGAGGTGAAGGTGGAGAGGGAGAGGGATGTTTGTGGGGAGTAGGAAAGGGAGAATGAGGATTGTGTTTGGGAGGGGTACGGATGAGTTTGGGTTTTTTGATGAAAGGGTCATCTATGGATTGTGGATGAGAAGGAGAAGGATGCTCATGTGGATGTAACAATGGTGGTGGTGGATGTTGATGTTCATGTGACTGAAAATCCAATGGTCGCACTTGTGAATGCTCATGTGGATGTGAGTGACAATCCAGTGGTTGTGACTGTGACTGTGACTGTGACAGGCCAGACAATTGCTGCTGCTGCTGCTGCTTCTGAGCAGAAAGTGGCAGAGGAAGAGCAGCAGATTTGAGTGGAGGAGTGCGGGTGATGGCCATCAAATGAAAATGGCCAACAACTTTTTTTGTCCCCAGGCTAAAAAAAATGTCTCAAGACTTTCACTCTAAACACTTTTGCATATTCATATTCATATTCATATTCATAAATCTCTTCATCATTTTACAATAACCCTTCCTCCCATCCTCTACAAAACAAAACCCCACACACAAAACCTCCAATAAAAATTCCTATCCATCTCCAAATCTTAACATCATCTCTACCATTCATCCATTCCTTCTTAATGTCATCCCATCCTTTACCAAAAACTATATTTATAAATGGTCTTCTCTTTTGCTTTATTAGTTTATGATGTCCATTTTCTTGTTGTTGTTTATTTTGTAATGTAAGATCAGGATCCTGATTTGATAATAAATTCGTAGAATGATGACATGATGAAATGGTTTGATTGAGATTACTTTGAAGATAATCAAGTTTCTTGTTAACTTTTTCAAACTTTTCAACTAACTGATCAACTTTCCATCCTAATCTTTCTTTTTTTTTAATACCCCCTATATTTTCATTCTTATCTCCCCTTATAGAAGATCCCTTGGTATGGTGTCCTGGCGGCACTAATAAATCTTCAAAATCTATCTTTTCACTTTCTTTCATACTTGATTGTTCAAATCCTAATTGTTGATATTTCCATAAAACTACTAAAATAGTTCCTAAGCCATGAACCAACATTTCTTTTTTAACTAAAAAAGATGTAGATGATAAAGATGATGATAATGATTGAATATTATCATGTTGAGGATGTTGATGAAAACTAGTAGAGGAGGATGAGAGATGAGGTTTCCAAGTCGGTTGGAAAAATAATCGGTTAGAGGGACGTTCTTGTGTAATTAACTTTTCAATTTGACTAATCACTTTTAACATCTTTTCATCAAAAACACTTGTCTTGATTTCCTTTCTTTCCTCCATTCCCTTATCCTTTTCTTTTCTGTTTTCTCCACCACATTCTTCTTTACTTTCATTCAGACCTTCGAATATTTCAGTAGAAAGAATACAAATTTGCGCCAACGTGCTTTCAAAAGTTAAACAAGATTCCCTGAATGATTGAATAGATGAAATCGTTATACATAATGGTAGTCGAATTAAATTTGACCCAGGCTTCGAGGAAATAAGATGAATATTGGTAAATGACGTTCTAATTAGATGGTAAGTAATTGTAATACAAATAGTATTAGTAGTGATAGTCATAGTCATAGTAATGGTAAGAGGGAAAAGATATCATTAGTTAATGTTTTTGTAGTAAAACCCAAATAAGTATTGTTTTCATTAAAAAAGAGACGAAGAAAAAAAAACAATAAAAAGAAAATTGTTATTTGTTGATCATTTTGAAAGGTCAAGTGTATGTATATGAACATACCTACTCATTCGATCAACTGAACAATTTTCAAGTGGAAGAATGGATTCAGGTATATACCAACTATCCCCCAAGAAAAAAATTAGAAAAAAGAATCATCAATTATCAATCAAAGCAAAACACACACACAAAAAAAAAAAAAAAAAAAAAGCATAAAAAATAAAAATAAAAATAAAAATAAAATAAATAAAAAATAAAAATAAAACAGAAAATAAAAGAAAGAAAACTTTTCAAACCACAAACAAACTTTGAAACAACTTGTCCTCTCCAAACCATATCATGAACTTGTCTACCACCTGACCATTCTACCACACTCCAAGCACTTCGACTTTCCCAATTCAATAAATGAGCTAACACTCCCCTCTCCTTCACCTTCTCTTTCTTATTCCCCTTCCCCTTCTTCTTGTCTTTTTCTTTATAATCCATCCTCCAATCCTCTTTTTTCTTCATATCATGATCATCATCACTCTCAAACTCCAACTCTTGATCTTGATGTTCAACTTCCAATAACCCAACTTCTTCAGCAATTAATCTTGCACTTTGAAGTCCTATCCATAAGTCAGGAAAAGGTGCTAATCCACCTAACAAAAGACTATACTGAATTAACTTGGATGATGATAAAAAAGAAGAGGGTGATGCCTGATGATGATGATGACGACGACGACGAGATTCTATTTGTTGTTGAAGTTGTAAAGCTGATAACGGCGATAAAGGTGGAGAACAACATGATACTAACCTTCCCAAGGAGATAAAAGGTTCTCTAGAAAAATACCATCGGTCGAGTTTTTTTGTTTTTGTTTTTTGTTTTATGCAAACAAAAAATAAATAAACCAAAGCACCCTCAGTATTATCATCATTATCATCATATATAGATATATATAATATAATTTTGTGTATAATATATGTTCAAAAAAAAACATTCAAGTACATTATAATTGATTACCAACCTATATTCAGGATCTAAAATCCTAACCACTTCCACACCACCTCCTACTCCTACTTCTACTCCTAAATCTCCAACACCTAGCCCACTATTCTTCCGTTCACCATCCATAAAACAGAAAGAAGAAGATACTGGTGATGAAGATAACGATGAAGATGAAGATGACGAAAGATTAAAATCTAAAGTCGAATCAAATTTTAAATTTCTCTGGTCAGAAAAACTTGAACCTGGTACATAACATATTAAACATGGAACTCTAGGAGAATCACGTCTTGATGAATGTGTTGGTAGTAAAGAGAATTTAAGTGGTAGAGGTTTGTTATTTGAAGATGAAAATGAAGATGGCATTGAATGGATCAATGAAGTAGATGAATGGGATGAGATAAGATTTTAAACAATTCTCTATAAACCACAGAGCTTCTTCATTTTCATTCATTCACTCATCAAACCATCATTAGTGCTATGCATGCACAGACGTAGAAACCAAATCCCAACAAATTAACCAAAACATCACCTGCTAAACTAATTTGAAACTTCTTTCATTCTCCCACAAAACCAACCACTCGCTATGATTCATACTTTTTTCAATATAAATATATATATATATATATATATATATATATATATATATATATATATATATGTATAATACATTTTTTATGTCTATATGCTCTTAATGTCTGTATGTCCATATGTTTTTTTTATTTTTATTTTTTTCCTTATTGGTAAGGAAAAACATACAAAAAAAGGAAGAAAAAAGAAGATAAAAAATGTTTAATAACACTACTTCCACCCTTTCTTTCCAACTAGAATTTAAACAAATAACATGAGAGAAAAAAATTCCTTCCCCCAAAAAAAAGAAAAACAACTTTCCTAACTCAACCCATCACATCACATCATATACTTTCTCTTTCTCTTTGTCTCTGTACTATATTACCTTCTAACATTAACGTCATAAAAAAATCCTGATAACCTATACCTAACCCAAAACCCAAACAAACTACCCATCATCTGAACCAAAACCACAACCCAACACAACTGATCTTCTCTCATAGGTCCAAACCATATTAAAATTAAATTAAGAATAGTCAAATTACTGCAACTGATCACCATCCCTTCACGATTTGTTTCAATTTTCACCATTTTCAATCGATGGAACAAAGTAAGACAAGAGTTGACGGTTGGGCTTAAAGGTGATACAATGTACACTTTTGAAGGTTCTAATAAATCAGTTTGAGGATTTCTTGATGGTAATCTATGACGTGGGATAGGAACGAAACCAAATAACTGAGGACAAGAATAAAGGAAATTGAAGATTTGAGGGATGAAGAAAAGTAAGAGAGTTTTTGAGAAATGGCCAAGAATTCCTACTACGGCAAATGCCATGCCTGAGAAATAACAAAATGTATCTCCTACAAAAACACGAGCAGGGTACCTAAACCGAACCATTCAACAATACAAATAAGTTGAAGTAAAGTTTAGGTTTATCGTGCAGCACAACATATGTGTAAGCGTAGGTGTATATCATAATGCTTACCAATTAAACCGGAGTAATGCTAGTAATACTCCTAAAAGAGGAAGCATAAAACAAAACGAAAACAAATGTCTGTCTTGTAAAATTTCACTCCCATGACTGAATCCGAAGCTCAATTCATTAGGAACATTAAATCCCCATTTTTGAATTTGACTTAAATCAAGTTTGATGAACAGTAGATCATTGATTAAGATTGAGAGACAGATAATTAAAGCTTGTCCTACTTCGACACCGTTAATGCCAGCTAAAATGTTGATACTGTTTGTACAAAACGTGGAGAGAAGAGACATGTAAAGATAATAAATGGGGCCTATAATGAACGCACGAGTTTGGAAAGATATATGTAGATATAAATATCAGTTTTTCTTGTTTTTTTTTGTTTTTTTTTTTTTTTGAAAAAATAAATAAATGAAAAACCACGTACCAATCTTCAAAAGACCATCATGCTCTACACCAAGCAAAGAGCGAAGACCAAAAATATGAGGTAGTATAATATCAGTGCTTCCAAGAGAAGCAGCATAGGCAGTCAGAAGTGGGATGGAAGCGATAACTATAAACATAAATGTTGATGGTCAAAATAGAAATATACATATACATATATAATGATATGGAGTCTAAAATGGATTAAGAAAAAAATAATCATACTTGGAATAGGTAATTTAAATCTCCAACGTATATCAAATAAATCATCAAGAAAGCCAAGGAAAACCGCTGAAAGAAGACTTAGAATGCTTGCAAGATTGCTACTTAGACTTGCATGGGGGAATGAAAGTGACGGTTCCTCAAGCGTGGATATAGTAGAATAACCAGGAAGAGGAAGAAAAGTAACGGGAAGGAAATGGGTGTAATAAGGAAGTGGAACGAAAATACAGAGTATTAAGACATAAATGCTTCCAGCAATAAGGCCAGTAGATTCCGGTCTATTCTGGACGTGAGAGAAAAGCAAAAAAAGAAAAACAAAAAAAAAGGGGGGGGGTGGGGAGGGATAAGAGAAAGAAGAGGGGACAGGCAGAGAGAATTGAGCTGGAAGAACATAATCTTACAGTAGGGGAGCAGAGGATAAAGATGGATGATTGCTAGAGACTTCAGGAGGTGAAGGATGTGCTTTGAGGATAAGATTTGAGGGAGGACCGCCGCCTCCACGTGAGCTACCTTTAAGAAGATCTCGTCCTTTGAGTCCAGCAGCTATTAGAACGGGCGAAAGAGAAGGAATAAGAGAAGCAGTTAAAGTATATGCGATGCAAGAGAGGGAGAAAGAAGCGGCAAGGGTGAAAGCAGCCATGGATATCTTGTCAACTGGAGAGAAAGACCTGGATGCTGGAGGTGGTGGAATGGATGAGAAATCGAGCAAGAGAAAGAGAAAGAAAGAAAGAAGAAGAAGAAGAAATAATCACCGATAACTTTTGCTTGCCTACTGTTTCTCAGGTTACTAGACTGTTGTAACGCTTAAAATCACTTTTCGCCATCATGACTCTTATCATATCTTCATTTAATGCGAATCTCTATTATATATCTTAATACACTCCTAATGCAGGTCGTGCCCAGGTGATGATGGATTACTTGGATCTTTACCTGATGTATTATTGCTGGAATATCTGGTTTATCATCATGAAACCCAAATCTCTCCACTACGACTACCATTCCAAAGGCTCTGAGGTATATACTTAAGAAAACTTACAAAAAGATGATTATATATCATCACATACCATACACATCCATCAAATAATCATTAAAACACTATCAAATTGAAATACAATATATATATATAAATCCTCAAGCACCCAATTGATCAGTTCTTTCTAATGCGGCATCAGTTGCAGCTTCTAATTGAGTCCAATTGATATCCGATTCAAGAACTTGTACCGCTTCATGAATCGCACTTGAACGTTGCCGGACATCAGTTTCAAGTCGATCGAGTTGCCTAGATTTTTCGATAATTTGATGATGAAGAGCGAGTAACTTTTGTTGTTGATATTCCAAGGAAGCTTCATAAGAGTTGGCCAACGAAGTAATAAAAGGAAGGATCAGTGGAGGAACTGAAAGAGTAGGGTCATTTGGAATAACTGAAGGTGGATGATTAGCTTCGTGAGCTGCACAGGCTTCTTTTTCAAGTTGATCGAGTTGGTCACAGAGGTTTTCAAAGTTACAATGTTCTTTTAAGGCTTCCCAAGATTGCTGATGACGAAGAGATGAAGATGAAGATGAAAACCCAAAGCAAAAATAAAAACAAACAAAAAAGAAAAAGAAAAAGAAAAAGAAAAAGAAAAAGAAAAGAAAAGAAAACTGGCCAACATTAGTACGAGCTAGAAGGGCAGCTTTGACGGCAGCGACCATGGAAGGCAGAGCATGATGTGAAAGAAAGGGAAAGCATGGGGCGATAGAGCTAGCATTGATGCCATCGACCACGCTTCCAAGGGCTTTCTTCACGGTTGCCTCGGATTCATGAAAGCGAGAAAGAGGAAGAGACATGTTGAGATGAGTTGAATGGACTGCGAAGAAGACGAGAAATGGCTTCCACTAAATCATAAGCAGAATTCCTGATAAAACACTCATCACACTGCAATAAAATGATTGATTGCCCCAGCCACATACTTATAAACATTTCTTTTACTTTGCTGCTCCAAAACATACTCTTTATTTTCTTAAACCTATTCTTTCTTCTTCTCATGCACTGGTACAATGACTAAGTGGCTCATTTGTAGTGCAGCACCTCAACAACTTGCAAACAATAGGGGGTCTCAAACCTTAGCAAACACACCTAGCATGTTTCATTTGAAAAACACCATGAAACATGGCTGATTTGGTACTTGGGGTCTCAAACATGGAGTCAAATATGTCCTACTTTGGTACAATTCTCTCAACCACAATTCAGCCCACTAATACCCACATCCTCCCAATCAACTGCACATCACCTTCCTTCCATCCTAACCCATATACTCCACCTCACATCTCTTCTCTTCCAGTTCTTTTCCAAATCAATTTTTTTCTCCTTCACACCACAGTTTGTATTCCTTTCTTTATCAAATTATCCTGCTCAAGTTTCTATCCTCACAACTTCTTATTTTTATCTAAGGCATCACAAATAGAATCATGTCTCTAAAATTGCTGGATCTCATACAAATAATCAAGAATTTCCTTTAGATCCTTTGCTTGACTCTCCTGAATTTGATGAACCAACTGTGTATTCTGAAATTGAGATTAATCAGCCCATGCTAGAGTAAGCTTAAACTACTTTTGTTATTATTTTTTTCTTTTTTATTGCTTATTTACTCCCCATGAATTAACTAGAACCAAGGCCCATCAAATCAAGAAATTTTCATGGAAGTAACTGACAATAAAATGTTATAAGATAAAAAAGAATCAGCCCCTCCTTGCAAAATTCTCAAGTAAAGGGATTCTACAAGTTTTGGGTCAACTCAATCAACATCAATGGCTGTTTTTACTGCTTATGGGGAGATTGTTAGTAAACATGAACAAGGGTTTTTTTTTGTATTTAATAAAGAATTTTTTTAAATTTATTTCTATTATTCTTAAAATTTAAACTTGTTTTAAAAAAACAAACAAGTTCACATCAAAATCATGAAATTGGAGTTTCAAGAAAAAAACTGTAAAACATCAACAACTTTTCACAGAAAAAAAAAGTGGCTTCACTCACAATCAAAGGATGATATTATTATTTTATTTTATTTTTGGAAATTGAGATAGATTGTTTAGATTTAGAGAGAGATAAGGTTAGAATTCAAAGAGAGAACTATGAAAAAATTAGAAAAAATTAATTTCAATTGGAAAATGCAAAAAATTCAGTTATAAGTTGATGAATTAAAAATGAAACAATTAAATACTTAAAAATCAAGAAATCAAGCTTTTTTACTTGCCTGTGTCAATAGAAATAGACCAGATGCTGATGATAATGAGTTTCTTTCTTTACTCAGTTATATTTCAAGAACTATTAGTACATTTCTTTCCAATTTTCTTCTTTAATATCAACATGAAATTCTTCCACTAATTCTTGTATCTTGTTCCTTAGATGTTTAAACTGTTCAACATTGTTTTGTCTAATCAAACTACTAATACATAATAATCTTGATCCTACTCCCTCAATCATACTTTCAATCTTTCTATAAATTACATTTCTAAATTTTATCTTTTGTCTATGATTTATCACTTTCTTTCATTTGTTCCAAAATACTATTTTCATCCTCAGATTTGTTTCTGAGTGCAGATCACCAAATTTTTTATTTCCTAAAATATATATTTCAAAAAAATAAAAAAAATTGGAAAATCCCTTTCATGCTATTTACCATAGCAGGAGGGGGAGAGGGCAGGGGTGGGTATCATCAATTTTTTCTAAAGTCAAAAAAAAATATTTCAAGAAATCAAGAAAATTGCCAATACCCTTCCCTGTGTTTCACTGAAGGAGGGGCCTATATTGCCAAATTTTTAGCTCATTCCATAAATTAACATGTAAACAAGTCATATAAGATAATTAACAAACTTTTAATAATAGGGGGTGTCAGTTCTGGCAAATCTGCACTTAAATTTGACCAAATTTGCACTTATTTAAGTGTGGATTTCCAAAACACACTAGCCCCAACACTGGTGAATTTCAAAATGAAATAAGTCACTTATTTCACTCAAATCCGCACTGTCTCAACCAAAAGTGCTAATTTCACCATCAAGTCCCATTTCACTGATTTGTCAGCATCATTCCAATCATACACAGCACTCCGCAGCATAACACTTCATAACTCAAAACATTGTACATCATTTACATTTTCATATCTTATCATATAAGAGTCATGCCTTCCTCACTTTCAAATTGTGATAAATTACATAAAGCAATGACTTTCATGGCTCTTGAACTGCTCTTGGACTGTGATTGCGATTCTGATTCTGATCTAGAAGAAGATTTTGTCTTTTTATCAAAAATGGCTATGAAATGTTACCTTCTTCCCAGAAAGCCTCAAGTACTTTATACCCCCAAGTACACCATCCAAACACTTCTTAACCTATCTACACCTAGTTTTAGACAGCTGTTCAGGACTTCTCCGGAATTTTTCCTTAACTTGCTTGAGCTTATTCAGGATCATCCCATATTTCACAATAATTCTCAAAAAGAACAATGACATCCGTCAATTCAATTGGCCATCACACTATGTCGTTTGGGTTCCAATGGTAACAGAGCCACTTTGAAACGTTTAGAAAATATCTTTGATTTAGGGTATGGTTCAGTTAACACTTATACCAAATGATGCATCACTTCCATCAACTCCTTGGAATCTCAACTTCTCACCTGGCCAACAAAAGGAGAGAAACTTGAATCATCTCAGGTTATGCAAGCAGAGGGCTTCCCAAGATGTATTGGTTTTGTTGACAGTACTACTATTTCTTTGAGCCAGAAACCTGCTCAAGGTGTAAACAATTACTTTTACCGTAAAAAGAGGTAGATAGTTTTTAACTCCTTTCATTCTCTTTTAAACTAACACAAACAACTGTATCTTCTTTATAGATGTTCAATTTCTTTTAGGCTTATATGTGACGTTAACAAAAAATTTATATCATTCTTTGCTGGCTATTCTGGCTCATGTCATGACTCCTACGTCTTCCAAGGAATACAAATTTCAAATGAACCTGAAAAATTCTTTGATGAAGATCAGTATCTTCTTGCAGATTCTGCTTATGTGAATGGAAAGTATGTACTTCCTGATTTTTGGGGAGCAGCTTCAGAAGACAGTCAAAATGCTAAGTTCAACAATCATTTGGAAAAGTCAAGAGTCTGTATTGAACATTCTATTGGGATCTTGAAAGGCTGTTTTTCTAGCTTAAGGGAATTAAGAAGTCCTCTTAGAAATAAATCTGAAATGGAGGCGGTGATCAACTGGATTCTGTGTTGCACTTTACTTCATAACCTACTTTCTGACCTCAAAGATCAATGGTTAGAGCTGTATGAAGATGAACAAGCTGATTCACCTCTGACTATATCCAACATTTCTATTTCTCAATCAACTAGTATAAGGGAAAAAATTCTTCCAATAACACTCAAAAATTTTTCAACACAATTTTAATTATTTTTTCATACTCTTCAAATGATCAATTTGCATGTTTTATTCACTGAGAATGGTAATTTTTTTTGCATATTTATTTTGTTTTTGAATTTGCTGTTAAAGTCTTATTTTTTTTATCTCTCTGTGTTTTTTTTCATCAACTCAACATGAAATCACATATTTTCTGAAAATGCATATTTTTTCATTCACTCTCTTTTTTTTCTTCACTCATATCCATTTCCTCCTCTCTTCTTACATCACTCAAACAATTTCAATTCTATTTCTATTTTCTCAACTCATCTCTCCAGGTAAGTCATTTTTTCATTTTTACTTAATTTTTTGCTAATTTTTTTTTTTGGTTTTTTTTTTAAGTGCTTTTTTTTAAATTTATAGGTAAAATTAACCTTTTTTTTCTCTCTCCCTTCCCTATTTTCTCTCATTCATCCTATTCTTTATCCCCCCTTGGCCTGGGATTTTTCCCACCTTTACCCTTTCATTGAAATGTATATATCCCCCTTTTCCCCCCTTTGGCTGCCTTATTCCCCCCTCCTTGGCTCACTCTAACCTCCCTTTTCTCCCTCTTTGGTCTCATCTCTCCCTTTCTCCCCCTTTTTGGTGTCCTCATTTCCTCTCCTCATTCCTCTCCAACCACCCTCCAAATCCCCTAAATCCCCCCTCCAAATAACCCCCAATCCCCCCCTCCAATCCCCCTTCCTTTCTCCCTCAGAACCCCCCAAACACCCCCTGCAATCCCCCCTCCTATCCCCCCCTGCAATCCCCCCAATCCCCCCCTCATTCCTCCTTAACAATTTGCTAACAAATCTTTAGTGAATAATTAAGTTAATGAACAATTGCTATCAATCGCTCAGTAACTTAATGATTTGTTAGTGAATCGTTAAGGAGGATTCAGGGGGAGGATTAGAGGGGGGGTTGTGGAGGTTCTGAGGGGGATTTGAGGGGGGGATTGGGGGGGTTCTGAAGGGGATTGGAGGGGGGATTGGAGGGGGGGATTGGGGGGTTATGAGGGGGATTAGAGGGGGGGATTTGGCGGATGTGGGGAGGTTGGAGGGGGGGTTTGTACAAGGGTTTTGGGGAGGTGGGAGGGGGGTTTGGAGGGGAATGGGGAAGGGATAAAAAAAATTCACAGTTTTTTTGAATTTTTTTTTTTCAGAATTTTAGAGAAAAATATTCATCAAGTTCAAGTGAGATAAAAAAAATTTATTTGTCTTTTGAGGATTTTTTTTTTAAATATAAATTAAGTGAATTTTTTTTAATGTATAATTTTGGGTATTTGAAAAGTAACAAATTTTTATGTAGAAAAATACATGTCTTTAACTTCAGATTCACCACTTACCTCACTCTCATCTTCATTAACTTCATTAGTTGATGGCAAATAGATGGGGTTTGGGAAGTAAGTTAGCCATTCTCTAACAGGTGACTCATATAAAAAAACAAACTCAGCATCAGAATCTGGTTCAGAATCAACCAAAAGATCAAGGGCTAGAGAATCAGTGGTTGTTTGAAGCTGTTGACAAAGTGAAGGAGTCATGTTAGTGTTTGGAAGGAAAAAATAAGAGTGAGAGTAATCAAGGGTGGGAGGAAGTAAGGGTTAGAGTATGATGTTAGGGGGGCTTAAGACTTTATGCACAGTGTACTGTGTGTGTATAAATAAGCCTATAAGGATTAGGTGAAGAAAAGTTTTAAGGTATGGGTGTGTGTGTACCTAATGCTGACTAATCAAGCTAAGGGGAAGAAGTGCTTGAGAGGCTTGAATGTACCCAACAGATGGTGTGTGTAGGGAAAAGCATGCTGTTGAAGTATACCAGTTAATGGGGTATGTAATTCAAATTAAAATGACTTACTTGGTATCTTTTTTGAGGCTTGCTTGAATGGCATATATGGTAATGTTTGACACCCCCTAATATAGATGATCAGAATTGAATTGAATGAAATTACTTAATCCACACTGCTAGTGTCAGTATAGTCTAGTATATAAGTATGATATAATAGTGTTTATTTATTGTCCTACTACTTATTGATAAATGATTTAGTGATTAAACCTCAGGGGAAGACTAATAAAATAGTTATACTCAAATAAAACTCACAATACTTGGATTTAAATGCGTGCTAGTGGTGGAAAATAGATGAATAAAATATAGTTATAGCTTATATAAAGATAATATCAATTTATAATGGCTTTATAATATATTTCTAAACATTAATAATTGTATAGTAGTTTTTGTTGGAGTTGTAGTAATTGAATGATGATAAATAACCGTCAAAATCCCTCCTTACTTATACCCAAATCCACTGGAGTGCACAGACCTTCAATCCAGATGATGTCACTGCTATCCCCGGCAATTACAGCACTGTGAGGGCCCATCACCTCCCCATGGCGTCCACTTCAAGCAGTTTCAACACCCAGACCTCCAGTAAGGACCCTCCATCACTATTAATAATAACACTGATCCATACCATAAATAGAAAATCCAGATAAAAGCGGATACCATAAAGAAACAGGTAAAATAAACAATCAAAAAGAGATTTAATGAAACTAAAAGCATAAAAAGGAAACAAATAAAATTTCAAAGCCCCCAATAACATCCCCAAGCATCCACATTAACCCAGAAACATCCTTCCAACCCATAAATCCGTGAATAACCATCCAAGGAAGTAATTTTAGTTGTCCAAACTGGGTGTATGCGCCTGATATAGGTGTCTATGCTTCTGTAGGCATTGTGAGTCCACTGATTTCGTCCATATGACCTAAAATAAGCAGAAAAACAAAGGTTATAGGCTATTAAGGGGCTAAAACCCACTTATATACCTAAATATACATAATATACTGCATATTTCACTGAATAGGGGGTGTCAGTTCTGGCAAATCCGCACTTAAATTAAGTGCGGATTTCAAACCAAATCAGCACTTACAAATCAGCACTTAAATTTTGCAAAAAAGTCACTTATTTCAAAAAAGGGTGTCAGTTATGACCTCAAATCAGCACTTTTTTCCCGTTTTTTTTCACAACCACATTTTGGCCACAAAACATCCCTTCCTTTCTTACCCCATCCCTGTCACATGTGACACACTGACCTTCCTCGCTACCTACCCATCAATCCTCGGCACACACCCCTTCCTGACATTTTCAATATTTTGACCAGGCATGTTTACATTCTTTTTTACTTATTTCTTCTACTTTTTAATCTTTTTTCTTGTTATGTGCCAGTTTTTCTGGAAATGTGAATACCTCTTTAGAAGCTGCTTTAGAAGAACTTCCTGAAGCCTCTTGTTCAAACTCCAAACTAAAGCGTCGAGCCTCAACTTCAATGAACTTGAACCATCTATTAAAACGTGGTAATACTTCAACAAGCTCATTTGGCTCCCTTGAGGATTATTTTGAAAAAAAAGATATAAGTAAGTTTTGTTTACTATATATCTTAATCATTAACTCATTTATTTATTTATTTCAATTTAATTTTCTCAGCGAAATCAACTATTGCAAATAATGCCCTTGACTTTGAGAAGATGAAGTTTGATCATATGCTAAGGAAAGATCAGCAAGCCTTAGATTTGGAAGAAAAAAAATTTGAGGTAGAGCAGATGGAAAGAGTAAATGACCGTCAATTTCAAAGAGAAATGGCTACTTGTGAATTGGAAAAACAAGAGAGTTTTAAAAAAAAAGATTTCATTATGGAATGTGTTAAAAATGGCCAATCTTATGAGGACATTAAAAAATTACTTGACCTTTTCAATTGATAATTTGTTTTTCTAGTTAATTTAATTTTGTTTTATTTCTTTTTGGTAATATTTTCTTATATGCTGACTTATAAAAGGAAAAGAATATAGTACGTTATTTTTGACAAAAATTTGAATGTATAATAAAAATTTTCTATCTTTACTTTCTAGTCAATAAGTTTGCTTGTCTAAATTTTTCTAAGTCATCAATTTCACATGTCAGATTTAAAAAATTGGCAATGCCCTCCCCTGCATTTTATTGAAACAAGGGGTGGGTACCACCAAATTTTTCTAAGTCATCAATTTCACATGTCAGATTTAAAAAATTGGCAATACCCTCCCCTGCATTTTATTGAAGTAAAGGGCGAAAGTCATCAAAATACAATATAATTACATAAATTAATTAATATATAAATAAGATATGTCAAGTATACTACTTTTAAAGTAATGACAATTCCTTAAGCCAATATGCAGATCAAGTCTAGAAACTATGTTCAATGCAAAGTATTTTTTGAAGCAACTTATTTAAATAATACTTTATTAAATTAAGTTGATCAATAAAGATTGATTGACAATATTGCAATTCTTAAATACAATAATTTTATTAAAAAATTTCAGATTACATATAAAAAAAATCAGTGACTTTTTCTATTACTTACAACTGTTTTTACAGAATTGAAAACTATGTTTCAGCTAATATTTTATGGAAGTGAACTCTGTTCTTCGCCCGAAGAACAGAGTTCATCCTCCTATTTTCACCCTCTGTTTAAAAAGAATAAAATGACTTACCTGGAGAGATGAGTTTAGAAAAAAGAAATATAAGTGAATGGAAGTGAACTCTGTTCTTCGCCCGAAGAACAGAGTTCATCCTCCTATTTTCACACTCTGTTTAAAAAGAATAAAATGACTTACCTGGAGAGATGAGTTGAGAAAAAAGAAATATAAGTGAATGGAAGTGAACTCTGTTCTTCGCCCGAAGAACAGAGTTCATCCTCCTATTTTCACACTCTGTTTAAAAAGAATAAAATGACTTACCTGGAGAGATGAGTTGAGAAAAAAGAAATATAAGTGAATGGAAGTGAACTCTGTTCTTCGCCCGAAGAACAGAGTTCATCCTCCTATTTTCACCCTCTGTTTAAAAAGAATAAAATGACTTACCTGGAGAGATGAGTTGAGAAAAAAGAAATATAAGTGAATGGAAGTGAACTCTGTTCTTCGCCCAAAGAACAGAGTTCATCCTCCTATTTTCACACTCTGTTTAAAAAGAATAAAATGACTTACCTGGAGAGATGAGTTGAGAAAAAAGAAATATAAGTGAATGGAAGTGAACTCTGTTCTTCGCCCGAAGAACAGAGTTCATCCTCTAGCTGCAATCGTTCAATAACTTAACGATTCGTTAACGAATCGTTAAGTGAAGGTTAAGGGGGGGTAGGAGGGATATGAGGGAGGATTTGGGGGAGTTTTGAGGGGGATAGGAGGGGGGTTTGGAGGGGGGGTTTGGAGGGGGGGTTTGGAGGGGGGGTTTGGAGGGGGGGTTTGGAGGGGGGGTTTGGAGGGGGGGTTAGAGGCGGGTTTGGTGGGGATTTGGAGGGAGGATTTGGGGGATTTGGTGGGGGGTGGAGTGGAATGAGGGGAAGATATGAGGAGACCAAGAAGGGGGAGAAAGGGAGAGATGAGACCAAAGAGGGAGAAAAGGGAGGTTAGAGTGAGCCAAGGAGGGGTGAATGAGGCAGCCAAAGGGGGGAAAAGGGGGATGATTCCAAGGAGTTGATGGCAGTGATACATCGTTTGGTATAAGTGTTAACTGAACCATACCCTAAATCAAAGACATTTTCTAAACGTTTCAAAGCGGCTCCATTACCATTTGAACCCAAACGGCATAGTGTGATGGCCAATTGAATTGAAGGATGTCGTTGTTCTTTTTGAGAATTATTGTGAAATATGGGATGATCCTGAATAAGCTCAAGCAATTTAAGGAAAAATTCCTGAGAAGTCCTGAACAGCTGTCTAAAACTGGGTGTAGATAGGTTAAGAAGTGTTTGGATGGTGTACTTGGGGGTATGAAGTACTTGAGGCTTTCTGGGAAGAAGGTAACGTTTCCTGGCCATTTTTGATAAAACGACAAAATCTTCTTCTAGATCAGAATCGGAATCAGAGTCCAAGAGCAGTTCAAGCGCCATGAAAGTCATTGCTTTATGTAATTTATCACGATTTGAAAGTGAGGAAGGCATGACTCTTATATGATATGATATGAAGATGTAAGTGATGTACGATGTTTTGAGTTATGAAGTGTTATTCTGCGGAGTGCTGCGTATGAATGGGATGATGCTGACAAATCAGTGAAATGGGACTTGATGGTGAAATCAGCACTTTTGGTTGAGAAAGTGCGGATTTGAGTGAAATAAGTGACTTATTTCATTTTGAAATCCACCAGTATTGGGGCTAGTGTGTTTTGGAAATCCGCACTTATTTAAGTGCGGATTTGGTCAAATTTAAGTGCGGATTTGTAAGTGCGGATTTGCCAGAACTGACACCCCCTAATATGAGGTTTATGTATACATATAAGCTTATGTATGTCTATAATTACTTAATATCACTTAAGAGAAGTATATTATGACTCCATTAACACCTTAATAAGTATTATTAGGCTATGGATAAGCTATTTAAACTACTATAAGTCATATAATAGTGTAATAATTATATATATATGTATTATAACCATATATATAAGTAGTTTAACCTTATTTTTAAGATATAAGCTTAATCTACTTAAGGTTATCTTATTTTAAGCATAAGAAATACTCAGTCCTAAGGATATTTAGGCTGACAGCTAGGATAATTTCTCAAACACTGGTTAGACCCAGAGTACCACATTAATTGGTTGGCAAAAACAAAAATCCAACACACTGTGCAGAAGGAAAAAAAGAGAACACTAGATGTCTAGTAGTTTTTTTTGTGAAAAGGTATCAAAAAGTAGGCAAATATTAGGGGGTATCAAAGTTAGAAATTTGTAATTATTTAAAATGTATTTGACAGCTCAAAAAAAAGCCATGATTTTGATCTTTATTCTCAGTAAAAAGGTGTTTTGGGGGCGCAATATGGAAATTTTTAAAAAATAATCATGGTTCATTTCGTGGAAAAAAGAGGTATTTTGAAATGGAGGACTTCTAACTTTGATACCCCCTATTGTTGTTCTTATGAATCTGACATAATTTCCTGATGATTTTCCTCCTTAATCTATAATTTGAGCCTTCTTTCATTATTTTTGAAGGAGGAAAAGTTATAAAAAGCTGTTATGAAGTATCAAAAATGAAGAATATCAAGTTCACATCCAATACCAAAAATAACTGAGGTCTTGTTAGTAAGATTAAAGTTTATAAGGGTCTACTGGAGTGTCCTTTACCACAAGTTAATTTTGCATTTTTACTTAGAGAGATAGATGTTTTTTCAATTTTTTCTCCAACTCCTACAGTAAGGTGAATGTAGGAGTGTTTTCACACTGGGAGGATAAATAACTAGAGAGGCCTTGGAGAAGTATTTATAACATGATAATTAATTACTAATGTGATCTTATTGAAGAGGTCAAGGTTTCACATTTTGTATGATCCTTGAGCTTCGAATTGTCTGCTATGAAAAGTGGTTGATACTCCCCAATAACATTTCCATTAGAAAACCACATTTTATTTTACTAGCAAAAGTAGAATAAGATAGGGAACTTGATAGCAACAGAATAATTGAGAAGATACTTTGTATATAAATTGTTTTCCAGATCCAAGGAAGACTAGCTTCCACAACTGTTTCCCCAGCAAAGTAATTTGGCCAAGTGGTCACTTTTTCCCATCTTTCTCAACTTATACAAGTCGCAGCGTTTCATAATCCATCCAGCAGTCCATCCATGTCTTCAAGGACCATGCCAAAGTATCTTCTCCTTCTTTCTTAATATTCTTCTTGCTGCTCTTTGCTTACTCCCTCCTTGCAGATCTTCCAACTATGAACATCCTCTCCAGCGCCGCGAGAGGAGAGACCTCGAAAAGGCACTTGCTCTCAGTCAAGCCCTCAACAAACAACCTACTACTCTTGATACCCAAGACAAAGATGAACTCTCTCTCCCTCTCCGTCTGTTTCTTTTTCTTCCTTTATCCTCTTCAAATCCTCTAATCCTCTTCCTTTTCTAGCTTCCAAATCTAACACTTCTTCTAACATCTCATCTGGTCTTGCTACTCTCATCGTTGCTCCATTTCTTGATCATCCGCAAAACAGTGCCGATCACTCTATTTCTGATTTTCCTTCCAATCCTTCCGTCTCTACCGAAGCTTCGGACCCTATCCAAACTACTCCTCTCCAAAACTTAGATCCAATTCTTTCTATCTCTCATCCTGATAATCCTCAATTTCATCTTCCTTCACGTCCACCTGGATGGTCTATAGATAGATCCTTACCTCCCCATCCAAGCACTTCTTCATTGTCAACCAACCCTACAACTCCCTATATCTCTCAACTTGATATCGCAAAACCTAGAAGAGCCCCTAGAGTTTCTGCCCAAAAAGTTTTAGATGCCACACTTCGTCATGAACATGACTTGAAAGAAAAATCACTAGCCCGACCTAGTCATCTTAATGTAAACAACGTCTTTTCACCAAATGATCCGATCATTTCAGAATCTGAAGAATCGTCTTGCCACATGGCTTCTTTACTCCAACTCCAGCCAAATATTCGACAACCAGTTGATCTTAATGGCTCAACTTTATCGTCCCGAACTCTTGATAAAACAACCGACCTTAACAATAACATCATACACAACCTTCCCGCGACTTCTGTTCCACCTTCAAACCCTAAAACGTCTCCTAAGAAACGGAAACCGAATCATCAACTAGTTCCAGATAACCAAGAACATCCCATTTCAGATGATGCTTTGTCAAAAGATGCTTCCTCAAAAAGAGTGAGGAAGCAAACTACTGCTGGGGAACAAATGAACCGAACACTCAAACTTTTTGCTGAACTTTCTGGAGAATCAGACTGTGAAAATGATAGCTCACGAGTTGAACCTGCAGTTAAGGCTATTGAAAATAGTACCTCACCAAGTGCATTTCAACAAGCGAGCCACCAGATTACCAATAATCGAACTATTCAAAAATGTATGCCCAAATTTTATTCATTATGAATATATCTACTCAGTTTCTTTTCAATTGATTGGTTTATTGACCCAATTACTTTTCTGGCTCTTTTTTTCATTGAACTTTTCTCTCTCTCTGGTTCGCTCTTCAGCTACTGTTATAGATGTATCATCATCACCTTTGACGTCTCCGGATGAATTAGATGATATTCCAAAATCTGACAACAGTCTTCGAATAGTGATGGATAATTCAAGTCCTCCTCGCAATTTGTCGAAAAAACGCAAAAACTCCAACTCCAAGGACTCCGTATCCCGAAGTTCAAAAAAACAAAAAAAAAGTCATCAAGTATCATCTGATCAAGTTGCGGTTGATCTACAGAGTACTATTTTAACTAGCTCAGGTTCTCCGATTAAAAACACTACCGATAATAATAATAACAATAACAAAAACGATGTGCATGGCATTTCAACTGAAAAAAAAGAATCATCAAAAAGTGATCGTGGCCGTGGCCGTGGCCGTGGGAGAAAAAGGAAAATGGTTAATGATATTCAAGTTGGAAATTGTGGTATCGAACACGATGAACCACTTAAAGAAATTCAAGTTTCAGAGAAGGAAAAGGAAAGCGAAAATTTGGTGGGCGGAGGCCCTTCTGAGCATCTGTCACCACCACACTCAGAGTTAAAAACCGGGCTGTTGGATGATGAGAGTAAAAATGAAACGGAAATTGAAATGGGTTTGGGAATTGACGACGTTCATGAAGATGAAAATAAAGTTGAATCTGATGAATCAGTTCAAAATCAACGAAAAAAAGGAAAAGCCCAACCTAAAAAACCTGTAAAAAAAAAGCATTTATTGAAAGTATCTATTCCTCTGAAATCCCCTTCTACTTCTCATTCTAAGTCACCTGAGAAATCGGTGGTAACTTCTGAAAATAAATTGGATGAAGACCATCACTATCATGGAGAAGAATTGGTATTGCAAAATGATTTGAATGGCAAGAAAGAAGAGCAAGAAGAAGAAACACCAGAGGTCTTTATTATTATTATTTTATTTTTTTTGTTAGCTTTTGGTTTATCTATTTGGTTGCTGAAATTTATTTTTTATATTTTTATTACTTTTATGATGTTCAACGTTTGATTGACGTGCTTAGAAAATTTCTCATGGACTACCTCGGCCCTCTACTGTTCCACTCAAAGCACCTTTATCAAGTACAAAAATAGGCACCTTGCCAGTTACTAGTACCACCACCACTGCAAAGACAAGCGCCTTAGCAGCATCAATAGCAAAACATTTCAAACCACCTAAAAAACCTATCAGAGTAGGTTTATCAAAAGAAAACCGATTCAGATTACATTTAGAGATTAATCCGACACCTAGAGTTCAGAAGAGAATTAAACAAGTTTTTAAGAAGAATGGAGGCGAGGGATGTGAAATTGGCGAGGAAATTTTGGTGAGTGGTGGCGGGAAGGTTAAGGAGGGCAGTAGTAGTGAGAAAGAAGAGGAGGAGGAGGAGAAGGAGGAGGGAAAAGAGGAGGGATTAGGGAACAAAAAGAAGAAGGGAAATTTGGGTGAGGATGATGAATTCTTTGATGAAGTAGGAGATGAAGGAGACAACATAGAAGGAGAAATGGAAGTGGAAGATGAGTGATTAGAGATGATTTTCAAGATGATGTGCTTATTCATTATGTAGATTACTTGTAATAGTTTTTCTTTTTCTTTTTTTGCAAGTGTAGGGTAGGGTGGAGTGGAGTGGAGTAGGTTCATTGTATTAAATTTGTTTGGTTGGTTGGACAATTGGTTTATTATTGCAAACATATTTCCTTCTGTTCTGTTCTTTATTTATTTATTTATTTTAATTTATCTATTGATTGATTGATTGATCTGTATGGCTGTGGTTTTTGGTTACATCTTTATTTAAGAAAAAAATAACCCATTCTTACCTTTCCCCCTACTGAGAGATATGTTTGGTTTGACATGGATTAACAAGAGTGACTTTCTACACACATCTCTAACCCCTCCACCCCTCTCTTCCCTTTTTTTTTTTATTTATTTTTATTTTTATTTATATATTTATTTTTATTTTATTTATTTTATATTATTAATTTTATGTTATTTTTTTATTTTTTTATTTTTATTTTTTATTTTTTATTTTTTATTTTTTATTTTTTATTTTTTATTTTTTATTTTTTATTTTTTATTTTTTATTTTTTATTTTTTATTTTTTATTTTTTATTTTTTATTTTTTATTTTTTATTTTTTATTTTTTATTTTTTATTTTTTATTTTTTATTTTTTATTTTTTATTTTTTATTTTTTATTTTTTATTTTTTATTTTTTATTTTTTATTTTTTATTTTTTATTTTTTATTTTTTATTTTTTATTTTTTATTTTTTATTTTTTATTTTTTATTTTTTATTTTTTATTTTTTATTTTTTATTTTTTATTTTTTATTTTTTATTTTTTATTTTTTATTTTTTATTTTTTATTTTTTATTTTTTATTTTTTATTTTTTATTTTTTATTTTTTATTTTTTATTTTTTATTTTTTATTTTTTATTTTTTATTTTTTATTTTTTATTTTTTATTTTTTATTTTTTATTTTTTATTTTTTATTTTTTATTTTTTATTTTTTATTTTTTATTTTTTATTTTTTATTTTTTATTTTTTATTTTTTATTTTTTATTTTTTATTTTTTATTTTTTATTTTTTATTTTTTATTTTTTATTTTTTATTTTTTATTTTTTATTTTTTATTTTTTATTTTTTATTTTTTATTTTTTATTTTTTATTTTTTATTTTTTATTTTTTATTTTTTATTTTTTATTTTTTATTTTTTATTTTTTATTTTTTATTTTTTATTTTTTATTTTTTATTTTTTATTTTTTATTTTTTATTTTTTATTTTTTATTTTTTATTTTTTATTTTTTATTTTTTATTTTTTATTTTTTATTTTTTATTTTTTATTTTTTATTTTTTATTTTTTATTTTTTATTTTTTATTTTTTATTTTTTATTTTTTATTTTTTATTTTTTATTTTTTATTTTTTATTTTTTATTTTTTATTTTTTATTTTTTATTTTTTATTTTTTATTTTTTATTTTTTATTTTTTATTTTTTATTTTTTATTTTTTATTTTTTATTTTTTATTTTTTATTTTTTATTTTTTATTTTTTATTTTTTATTTTTTATTTTTTATTTTTTATTTTTTATTTTTTATTTTTTATTTTTTATTTTTTATTTTTTATTTTTTATTTTTTATTTTTTATTTTTTATTTTTTATTTTTTATTTTTTATTTTTTATTTTTTATTTTTTATTTTTTATTTTTTATTTTTTATTTTTTATTTTTTATTTTTTATTTTTTATTTTTTATTTTTTATTTTTTATTTTTTATTTTTTATTTTTTATTTTTTATTTTTTATTTTTTATTTTTTATTTTTTATTTTTTATTTTTTATTTTTTATTTTTTATTTTTTATTTTTTATTTTTTATTTTTTATTTTTTATTTTTTATTTTTTATTTTTTATTTTTTATTTTTTATTTTTTATTTTTTATTTTTTATTTTTTATTTTTTATTTTTTATTTTTTATTTTTTATTTTTTATTTTTTATTTTTTATTTTTTATTTTTTATTTTTTATTTTTTATTTTTTATTTTTTATTTTTTATTTTTTATTTTTTATTTTTTATTTTTTATTTTTTATTTTTTATTTTTTATTTTTTATTTTTTATTTTTTATTTTTTATTTTTTATTTTTTATTTTTTATTTTTTATTTTTTATTTTTTATTTTTTATTTTTTATTTTTTATTTTTTATTTTTTATTTTTTATTTTTTATTTTTTATTTTTTATTTTTTATTTTTTATTTTTTATTTTTTATTTTTTATTTTTTATTTTTTATTTTTTATTTTTTATTTTTTATTTTATTTTTTATTTTTTATTTTTTATTTTTTATTTTTTATTTTTTTCTCAGATCAAACTATCTATCATTCTATCTATCTATCCATCTACAGTGACATCTGAAAAGGATGACACAAAATCACAATATATATATATATATATACATTGAAAGGCCCAAAAGCTGAGCTGTCAATTTTTTTGACAGGCTTTATGCCTGGTTTGTGGCACTGGAGTGATTTTTGCCCATTTTCACCCTTTCTCTACCTTGTCCATTTTCTGCCCTCCTCATCCACATCCTGGATCCTAGAATTCAGTCTGCCACTGGTGAGTTTATTTTTTCTTCTTCTTTTCAAGTTTTTTTTTCTCTTATATAGCTCATCTCACAGCTCTTGGTCCCCCCTTTCTTCCCATCTATCCTCCTCATCCTCATCTTTGGTATGTTTTTTCTTCATCTTTTTTTTCTCTTATTCTGACAACTTTCTTTACCTAGGCCTTCCCATCTTCCTCTTATTACCAAGATCAATGTTTTTTTAATATAACCCTCAACTTAAATTATCAGTTGTCATGGCAGCATTCAATGGGCTTACACTTGAAGCAATCAATTCCAAGTGTTGTACTTCTTTTTCTTGCAGTTTATTATTCCATTAGATCAACTTGTACCAACAACACTAGAGCTGTTGTTACTCACCTTGACTGATACCTGAAAACAGGTCAATATTCAGTTTTAACTGAAGAACAATGTGAATTGCTGCATGAGAAAGATAAGCGAAATCCAACAATATATATTTCAGAGCTTTGTAATTTTATGCATGAAAAGCATCAAATATCTATCTCACTAACAACTATTGAAGTAGAAAGAACTCAACAAGCAGCTTAATATGAGTAAGAAAGTAACCAAGAAAGTTGATCCTCGGCAGAATCCAGTGGCCAGGGGAACTTATGCTTTGTTAATAGCACATTTTGACCTAAGATGGTTTGTTTTTACTGGTGCATTTTTATTTTTATTTTTAATCTTCATTTATTTATTTTTTCATTCTTTTGATTGTAGATGAGTGTGGGGTCACAGCAAAATGTGTGCAACATAACACTGGATGGGCTGTGGTTGGAGACTCTGCCCCACAAATTTCCCATGATAGGGGGACACATCAATTTAACATCTTGTCTGGTATAGCAATGTCAGTTTTTGTGGGTTTAGTTTTTCAGGAGGAAAATGCAAATTGTTTTCTCTTTCAATATTTCTTAGAAAATGTTTTGGTAGGTTTTTATTTTTTATTTCTATACAATTTTGAGATTACTATTTTGTGTGTTTAGCTTCCTCTCATGAACCCTTTCCCTGGGCTGTGTAGTATACTTTTGATGGATAATTCTCCTATCCATCACATTGGCCATGTGAATGATATCATTGTGAAACAAGGCTGCAGAATTATCTACTTACCACCTTATTCACCTGATTTTAACTTGATAGAAAAGGCTTTCTCATGTTTAAAAAGTAAATTGTGCTGATATATTCAATTGTCAGGTAACCTCAAAGAAGACTGAAAATTAATAGAAATAATGGTGCAAACTGTATTTACATCTCAATTAATGAGAAAGTTTTTTAGGGCTAGTGGTTACTTGAGATAAAGATGTGGTAAAGAATATATATTGTTCATGATTTTACACACCAAATGATATTATTTACAATATATTGTTGCTCTTCAATCCTTGACTGTTTAACAATATGAAATTTATGATGATACGATTTAAATTTTATATCTTCTCTTCAGTTCACATAATGGCATTAATTTATGTGACAATTTTTCTATTAAGTTATTAACTATAATTCATTTCTCATGTATTTAATATTTCTAAGATATTTTCACAAATCTAGAAAGTAATTTATTTTATTATTTTTGTACCACAAAAGACATATGATAAAGTTGATAATACACACTTAATTAAATCTTAGACTTCTTCTTAAAGTAAGCTTTGTACTTCTTGTTAGATGAAACTAAAAAATCACACAGCACCTGTGGGGACACCAGCATCAAAAAAGTCCTCAATAGGGCAGTTCTTAAAAAAGTTTCAGTGCACCATTCATTCCCAACTTTTCTAAACCATCTCTGAGTGCCCTACACTTTTGGTTCACTTTGGTGAAATTTAAATAATCTTCTAATGATGTTTCATCATCTGAGCCTAGAGCTGAGCAGCTTGAAATATGCAAGTGATGATTTCAAGCAGGAGATTTATTTCTTTCAGATGAAGATCTAGCAATTCTTTGTCTCTTTTGACTATGGCAATGCCTACTATTATAGTAGGAGTCATTTGATGAGTCATTTGAAGGTGAGCTTTCTGACCTAGAATATTGGTGTGAGTAAGAACAACTTTCATGAATTGACTCTCTTTTATTTTTGTATCTGGGCCTTGATTCACAGCAATAACATGATGGTGATGTGCTTTTTTGTAGAGTACATCCTTCAACATAGGCAAATTTTGGTGTTTTTGGTGGGCAGGTAAACATCATCTCTTCAGGATTTGCATCTTGTAAGAAAATTATTAACTCAATTTTAACAAAAAGTAAAAGGAAATACCATACTATAGTGTGAGCCCACTTGTCTTCCAAATCATTATCTAACTTAATGTATTGAGTTGGTTTCAATGGATTGACAAAAACAATAGCTTCTTTCAAACTACAGAGATCTGGTTGTGGTTTTTTTGAAGAAATGATTGTGCTAACTAGTCAAATGTTATTCACAACACAAGTAGCACCTGCATCAGGCTCTTCTTCAATTGATTTACTTGCTGAATTATCAATTTGATCACAATAAGTTTCTGTCTGATATCAATAGCAAAAAAGGTATATCAGCTTAAGTTGAAAAATTTTTGTAAAATTTAAGCTCATATTCACATCCACCTTTGGATCAACCTCAGAAATACAACAATTTTTTTTTTTTTTTTTTGGACTGTTGGGTAACTTCAGCAACAACAAGAAACCATTCAAAAGTATCTTGACAGTCCAAATCAGCTTTTTTGGATACCAGTGAATTCAACACTATGAGGTATAATGACCCTCCAAACAACTTGAGATTCATTACAAGCCTTTTGGACTAAGTCGGAGATCCTTTCTTTCTTGGTTAAAAAGATCATTGCAATTACTTTCTCCTTGAAGTCACCAAGATTCTGATTTAAAATTTTCCTAATTGAAACTAAATTTCATGGGTGGAGAAGCAATTTGTTTGGTCTGCATGATTTCCTTTTGCTTTTTCTGACTGTTTACTTGGTTTGCTTTTCTGAGTTTCACAGGAATCTATGATATATACTGCAGGTAAATTTTGACTGAAGAACAGGGTCTTGTGTAATCTGAAGCTGTTGTCACCACTGACATCTCTCTAAGCAGTTGATCTTGTGAAATAATTAAAGGGTCAGAAGGCTGATTATCTTGTGGTGTAAAAGGCTGTTCTCTAGGTTGTTGAATGCATGAATTGAAATGAGATTCATGGAAAAAGAGTTGGGAAATTGAGTTGAATTTGGGCTACAATACATTAGAAGAGAGAGAGAATGAGAAGAAATATTTTGAGAGCAGATGGTAAGAGGGGATAAGAAGGATTCTTCTGATAATGGATGGAAGTCTTGAGCTTGATTGTGTTGAGGGGATATAAATGAATCATCATCAAAAATGTTATCAAAATCAGTATGAGGAGACTCTGGACAAATTCAATATGTTGCTTGGATTAAACATGACAAAAAATGCAAAAGGGAAGGCCTAGGTAAAAAAAGTTGTCAGAATAAGAGAAAAAAAAATATTCCAAAGATGAGGATGAGGAGGATAGATGGGAAGAAAAGGGGGGGGGGACCAGGAGCTGTGAGATGACCTATATGAGAGAGAGAAAAATTGAAAAGAAGAAGAAGAAAAAAAAAGAAACTCACCAGTGGCAGACCAAATTCTAGGTTCCAGGATGTGGACAAGGAGGGCAGAAAACAGACAAAGTAGGGAAAAGGGGGAAAATGGGCAAAATTCACCCCAGTGCCCCAAACTGGGCCTACAGCCTGTCAAAAAAAAAAAAATGACAGCTCAGCTTTCAGGCCTGTCAATTTTTTTTTTTTTTTTTTTTTTTTGCAATTTTGTGTCATCCTTTTTGGATGTCCCAATATCATTCTATCATTCTTAACAATTTATATATATATATATATATATATATATATAATTTTTTATTTTATTTCCTATATTATTATTATTATTATTATTATTATTCATTTCATAACCCTACACACACTATTACCAAACTAAACTAAATGATCTACCTTTTATCCTCCTCTCATATTCAATCTTCACTGACTTTAATCTTGAACACATCCATATCAATCCTTCCACTTCATCACATTTCATCAACATTCAAAGACTTCCTTTTTCATCTCCACACTCTTGCCACTCCACCACCAAAAAAAAAAAGAAGAAAAGAAAAAAAAAAGAAGAAAACCCAATTACTAAATATCCAAGAGAACAAATCAACTTAACCCATCCACTACCATTATCAGATATAAAGAGTTAGATGAATAGATTCAATTAGACAGCAAGTTAGCTAGATAGATAGACAAAAAGTGTGTTATAATCTAAAAACCCAACATGCACAACATCTCATATACACATTACTTATTATCTATCCTTCACTTATTATGAATTTTTATTTATTTATATTTACTTTTCAATTTTATTTTTAAATTTGCATTTTTTATTTTATTTTATAGTAATTATGTAATCTGATTGAAAAAAAGAGAAACAAGCAAAATTTAGTAAGCCACCACTCTTCACACCTACACACGCACTCTCTCTCTTACTCTTTCCTACCACATCCTACTCCATTCCAAAACATAAAAGAAGTAATCAATCAAATCCATGACAAGGACCAAAAAGAGAGAAAGAGGGTGTGTGTGCGTATGTTTTTCTTCCTCAAGACACAAATTTTATGTTACTGCAATAAAGGATCCCGATCTGGAATACAAGTGAAGAGAGTACAGGATCAAATAAGAGGAGAAAAAAAATATTAAATCAAGATTTTGAGAAAAAAAAAAAAAGGTGAGAAAAGACAACATAACATACAATGTTTTTGATTATTCCCACTCCTACAAGCCACTCGATTCCTAAACCCTTGTTTGAGCTTAACATCTCTAAACTCTCTAATATGTCTACCAGCTTCTTTGGCTTCACCTTTATTCCTAGCATGAATCAAATGATGTTGATCCAACAAGCCCTTTTTAGAAATTTGATTAAAATTGATTCCAGCACCTCGACTTGGGATTAAAGAAGCGCCAACTAAGGAATGAGTTTTGACAATTTTTTGGAGATGAGTTGATAAGACAGGTTTGTTAGCGGGTAAAAGAGATGATGTAGGTGATGAAGGATCTGATGAAGACTGTTGATGTTCGGTGGACATGATCGCTAAACGAGTGATCAAATTCATGTTTCGATTATTTGATTTAGCTTGTGTAGCATAAGGTAATAGATTTTGTTTATATATATTACGGAGTGCACGATGTCCGATTCTAACGCCATTGGGTAATATTAATTCATACATCGAATCGCCAAAGGAAACTTGGGGAAGCTCATCATCATCGTCATCATCGTTTTTTGCGGATATTGGATTGGATTGATTGGAGATATTTAAATGTTTCATATTCTCGGCCAAGTTATCCTCATTATCATCACCTGAAATGTATTCCCATCCATCTTCATCATCATCAAATGTACCATTATTTGAAACTTGAACGGTACGCTTTGGTGTAATTTGATGAGATGAACGGTAATCGTAAAACTCTGAGAGATCTAATTTTTGATCAGGTGTATCCCATGGAATTTTACAATGATTCTGTTCAACATGAACGTCGGATATCAATGATCGAAGAGAGATTTATGATTATTACTTTGTTTTATGTTGAATTGACAGATTAGCAAGCTCAGACTGATATTCAGGAGTATCAGAAACATCTACTCTGCCACCAAAACCAGCGTTGCAATAAATACAAACATTCCAAACACGAATGCTTTCAGCTAAATGTTTAATCAAGCCGACACGATCGACCAAGTATTCTTGATCAGGGACAAAGAAGCTATGGTGAATGAGCATGTGTTGGAATTGAAGATGAGAAGTTGGGAAGGTTTGTGGACAGAAGAGACAACCTGAGGGATCGATGTGAGGAGCGTTTGCATGACGAGCTTGGATAACGGTTTCAAGATCGTTTACAGACTTTGGCTCGTTGGAAGAGAGGATTGGATGAGGAGATGAGGAGGAGGGAGGATTGTTGTGGGTCACAGAATGGGGATGAAGACATGTATTTTTCTTTGTCGACTGTTTCGCGAGTTGAGTAGCATGTTTCTTGGTATTCTGGTGATTAGAAAGAGCGTTTTGAGTAGCAAACTGTTTGTTGCATGGTGTGCAGTGGAAGGAAGAGAGAGTGGATGGAAGAGTAGGATTGGATAGTTTTTCTTGGAATGAAAGAGCGTCGAGGGGAGGAAGTCCAGCGACGAGACGTTTTGCGTTGTAGCGATGGAGATGGGAAGCGTAGTGGGTGCGCTGTGCAGGGGCAGAGGAGAAGGCGAGGGCACAGGTGATGCAGGTGTAGGGATGAGTGTGGTGGGACATGGATGGTCGGAGGAAAGGAAAGGAGTGTAGTGTTGTATATATATTATAATAATAAGTAATATATAATAAGTAATAAGTGATATATAATAAGTAATAAGTAATAAGTAATATATAATAAGTAATAAGTAATATATAATAAATACTATATAATATATAATAAATATTAAATATTAAATAATATATAATAAATATTAAATATTAAATAATAAATAATAATAATCTATATCTATGTGTTGAATAAATATCTGTTGTTGTTGTTGTTGTTGTTGTTGTTGTTGTATCGTCCATTCTTTCTCATCATCCACCAACATGGCCGACAACTCCATCACCCGACTCAATTCCTACGTGGGTTTTGACTCCATCACTCGCCAGATCGAACACAAGCTCCTCAAGCGTGGCTTCCAGTTCAATGTCATGGTCGTCGGCCAGACTGGGCTGGGCAAGTCCACCCTCATCAACACCATCTTTGCAAGCCATCTCATCGACTCCAAGGGAAGATTCGAGCCTGAGGACTTCATTCGTCCAACCACCGAGATCCAGGCTGTCAGCCATGGTACGCCCATTCTTCTCTCCAGTCTTCAATAGCTTCCTTCGCCATTCATCCCCATCTTTCGCTTGCAGTCGTCGTCGAAAATAATGTCAAGCTCCGTCTCAACATCGTCGACACTCCTGGCTATGGCGACATGGTCAACAACGAGGGTTGCTGGGATCCTATCGTCAAATACATCAAGGACCAGCATTCCGCCTATCTTCGCAAGGAGCTTACCGCCATGAGAGATCGCTACATTCAAGACACTCGCATCCATTGTTGTCTTTATCTCATCTCTCCATCTGGTCATACCCTCAGAGTATATATTTATATCCTCTCTCGTTCTCTCCCCTCACTCTCTCACTCATCCACTTCATTCATTCGCTCCACCAGTTGATCGATATCATCGTCATGAAAAAATTGAGCGAAGTCGCCAATGTCGTCCCGGTCATTGCAAAATCAGATTCTTTGACCCTGGAGGAACGTGAAGCATTCAAAGTTCGGGTGCGATTTCCATCTTTTTCATCATCCTACTCAATTCACTCATCTCCTTTAGCTAAACTAATCCCACCCTTCACTAGATTCGAGATGAATTGCATTATAATAATATCAAATTATATCCATTTGATTCCGATGATCAAGATCCAGAAGAAATGCAGTTGAATGAGGCCATTCGTGTATGAATATTTTTCTCTTTTGAAAGCTACACCCTGTTCTTTTTCTCCAGCTCAATCATAAACTATCATCTATCATCGACAGAACATGATTCCGTTTGCAATTGTTGGCTCTGAACGAACGGTGATTATTGATGGTAAACCAGTCAGAGGCCGTAAAAATCGTTATGGAGTTATCAATGTTGAAAATGAACAACACTGCGAGTTCAACTATCTTCGAAACTTCTTAACTAGGTTAGTAATCAATCCCTCTTCACTTGTTTTTTAAACTGTAGTTGATGTTAAGGGGTTCTATATATATATAGAACACATCTACAAGATTTAATTGAAACGACTGCTCAAATCCATTATGAAGCGTTCAGAAGTAAACAGCTGTTGGCTTTGAAAGAGAGTAGCGCTAATAAAGCTAACCATGCTACTTCACAAGTCAATGGCGCGTGACAAAAGGGATCATCTAATGGACGATGATGATATTAATAATAATTTAACAGTTTTTTTTTTATTATTTTTTTTATAGAGTAGAAGGATTTGTGTAGTTTTTTGTGGGTATATTTTGTGATGTGATATGATATGACATGGTATCTTGAAGATTCTTGGTCTTCATTTTTTGTTCTCCTTTTACTGTACTCAGGCGAAATGGAGTTTCGGTTTTTTTAATTTGTGAAGTGGATGGGAGTTTGTGAAGAGGTGTTTTGTCTGTGGGGGCAGAAGATATTATTACCTTTTCTTTGATGATGAGCATATACAAATATATAAATAATAAAAGTATTGTAGATGTGGTATATAATAATGATCAGGAATTGATAAAATGAGTTGAATGGGTGTCATGCATGCATGCACCTCTAAAGAACCAGCAAGACGACCCATCATTGAAAATTTCATCAAAACAAGATAAGAATGACGATCCCAAATACTGGACAATGTTCATCCCCTGGTTGTGCAAAACTCGCTTCTTCCCTACAGTGTCCTAAATGTAAAGAGTAAGTGGGTTTCAATTGGGTTATCCAGTTGTTCAATTAAAAAAATGACTTGTTCTATCTACTATAAAGAGATCCCTCACTTCTAGCTCGATTCTTTTGTTCTCAAGATTGTTTTAAGAATTCTTGGTCGGAACATAAAAGTCTTTTTCATTCCGTTTCTTCTTCTTCTTTGCCATCGCCCGTCGTTGAAGATGGGTATTCTGGTCCTCCTGGGAGTGAGTGAAGAGTTTGATTTACAATATATATTGGTAATGTTGATAATAATAATAATAATTATTATTATTATGATAATGTAGCTTACGACCCTTTCAGTCCTTTCAACCTACCTTCTTTTTCACTCCGTAATCGAACTCGTCAAGCTCGTGGTGCTAATTACCTTGACCAACAAATACCTAAATTTAAATATACTGGATCGTTAAGAGCTTGTTATCCTCTGGTTCCTGTTCCTAAAAGATCGGTTCCTGAGTTTATTACTTTACGTTGAGTTTTTTTATTTTTTATTTTATTATTATTATTATTATTATTATTATTATTATCTATTATATAGATGTATATAAATATATATATATATATATATATATATATATATATGTGTGTGTGAGGGGGGGAGGGAGAGAAAGTGAGTGGATTATATTATATTAACTTTTCTTTTCTTTTCCTTTTTCCCTAATGGTAGCTGATTATGCTAAAGATGGTGAGTGGTCTTTGACTGGACTATTAAATGTTGTTTCAGTTATTTCTTATGGTCTTAAAGAAGTTAGTAGGTCATTATTTATTGAATTATTTTTTTCCTTCTTTATAATCCACATTGGTGGGGTATGTTCCTTGCACTATGTGGGTGGGTGGTTGGTTGGTTGTGTGTGGATATGTGGATGAATTGTTAAGTTCGGCAAGGATTTTCTCCTTGTGAACAGGCTGTGTCTGGATTGAGAATTGGAAAACCTTTGAAAAGTGATGAGATTCTTGGGATGCGGAAAGTCTGTAGAGTGAGTGATCCCTTTTTTCACTCATTCATTTCTTTTTTCTTTTTTTTTTTTTGAATCGGTTCCTTGAACTAAATTTGATTCTTATTTCCTTACTTATTTGAAATTATTTTATAGCTTGCTAGAGAAGTCTTAGATCTAGCAGCTTCTCATATTAAACCAGGCATTACTACTTTAGAATTGGATAAAATCGTACATGATGCTTGTATTGAAAGAAACTCCTATCCTTCTCCTTTAGGTTGTAAGTTTGGATATATATATATATATATATTATGTTTATCAATGTTGAGGTCTTGCCTTGATTGGCTTTCTCTGACAAACTATGTTTTTGTGCTTGAATTATGAATATATATATTTAGATATCATGTTTCCAAGGAGCGTATGCACAAGCGTTAATGAAGTCATTTGTCATGGTAAATTGTTGGATCTTTTTGATATATCATTGACTTTGAATCTTTTTTAATGAAAGCTAACAAGCGTGAGTTGGGGCTTCTATATATATATATATATATATTAGGTATTCCGGATGCAAGACCTTTAGAAGAAGGAGATATTGTGAATTTGGATGTGACTCTTTATCATAACGGGTAAGTTAGTTGGTTAGTGATAAAGGGAAGAGGGAAGAGTAAAATAAAGATACTGATTGATTTTTCTTCTTTCATTTTCTTTTTCTAAAAAATCAAGTTTTCATGGAGATTTAAACGCAACCTATCCAGTAGGAAAAATAAGTGAGGCATCACAGAAATTGATCAAGAATACTAGAAGAGCATTGGATAGAGCTATAAGTATTTGTAAACCTGGAAGTTTGATTCGAGATGTTGGAAATGTGATTGAGCCATTGGTTAAGAATGTTGGATTATCGGTTAATAAACAGTATGTTGGACATGGGATTAGTCGGTATGTTTTGTTTTGTTTAATCGATTGTTTGTTTGGTTTTGCAGAGATGGATAGATGATAATAAATATATTTTTCTTTTTAATAAAAATAAAAAGGTTGTTTCATGGACCTCCTAATATCCCACATTATGCTAATTCAAAAGCTATTGGGGAGATGAAAGTTGGAATGGTAAGAGCTCATATTTTTGTGAAAATGGGGTTTTTTTTTTTTTTTTTTTTTTTTTTTGAGTGATGGGTGAGGTGTGAGAGAATGGGGATGATAGTAAAGCAAAACAGTGTAGAACGGTATGTTGATCATTGTGTTGGATGAATGGGATTTAGGTTTTCACGATTGAACCCATGGTGAATGAAGGAAAGTCGCCTGAAGATCATTGGCCTGACAAGTAAGTCAATTGAATTATTAACTATTTTGGGTATCAAATTGAAATGATATATACATGTTTTTTATAACTGATTTTATTTTCGGTTTATTATGATGATGATGATGATGATGATGATGATGATTGTTATTGTTATTAATTATTTGTAGCTGGACAGCAGTGACTCGAGATGGAAAACGATCAGCTCAATTTGAAGAAACGTTATTGATTACTGAAACTGGGGTTGAAGTGTTAACGGCTGCGAAAAGCTGGAGACTTCCTGAAGAATTTGAGAGTGTGAAATTGGGGAGTGTTTTAGGTGGGTATGAGTGTTGGGATGATGGGTAAGGTGAGGTTGGGAAGAGTAGATTAGGTGGGTGCAAGGCGGAGGGGTGTGGGTGTGGGGTTTGATGTGATGTGATGTGATGGAGAGGGGGTTATAAAGAAGTGAATATTTATTATATATACATGGGGAGAAACAGGGAGAGTGTGTGTGCGTGACATAGAAGAGTAAACAGAAGGATATTGAATAGGATAATAAGTTTTGAGAATTAGATGATCATACTTTTTTTTTTTTTTTTTTTGATTCTTACAATCTCGCCCAATGCAGGGCATGAAGGACCACACAAGCATAAGTATTTACATCTGGGTGAACACTAAAGGGAAGAAACCAGGGCAATGGCAGAAACTATGATAATAGGAGAGAATATGAGGGATTAACTTGTGAGGGGAAGGTTATTTTTGAATCTAGATGATCATACATGTATGTATGTACCAGTAGCTGGACAGAAATTTCCACCTGCTGCATGCATAATCCAGGTTATTGGCCTTTTTTTTTATATTCTTCTTCCTAACATCACCACCATTACTGGTCATGCCTCAAGTTCTGTACAGGTCTGTAAGTCTTCACCTTTCAAGCTTTGCTAATATATGTTTTTTTTTTTTTTTTTTTTTTTTTTCTTTTCTTTTTTTTTTTTTCTTTTTTTTTTTCTTTATTGTCTGATTTCTTCATTAAAGTTATACCTTGATTTTGACTGGATTACTGAACCTATGGTCTGGTCTCCAGTTCCCAAGAAACACCAGCCCAGTCACCTGATCTCAATCGCATTGAAAATATCTGGAAGGATCTTCAAGGTACAATATCACACCTCTATCAACCCAAGTCTATACCACAAATGCAAGAGGAAATTCAACAGTCTTGAGATGACCTTCCAAAGGATATAATGTAAAATCTCATTGCTTTAATATCTGATAATATTCAGGCTGTTGTTGAAACAAAGTGTGGATCCATCCATTGGTAACACTGGGTAGATTTTTCAAAAAATAAAATAAAATAAAATAAAAAAATAAAAAAATTCATTTTGTTTTTCACCACAATTTTTTTTTTCTAAAGTGTTTTATATTCTTTATTTCTTTCATATACTAAAAGATCAGTTTCAACAGATTTTTCATTGTCAATTTCAAATGTTTAAATTTTTTGAAAATTTCAAATTATATATATATATATATATATATATATATAAAGGATTTTACTTATTTTATAAATGATTTCATTGTTTTCTACATGGTTTATTGAGTCAGAAAAGTATGTGGTATGTGTATGTAGAATGAATATTTGCTAATATATGAGGAGAATAAAACAGGTTGATATTTCTGTCTGGGTACTGTAAAGTGGGGGACAAGAAGTCCTAACAACTTTTTATGCATATGACCTTTCAGAAACCACCACCTCATCTCATTCTCCAATGCTATTGTCTCCTCAAGCCACTTTATTATCCTTCACAATATGACTAACTGGCTTATCATATATAATATGATGCAGTTCTTTTCTCATTTCTACAAAGCTTTATTGATTTAGATGCTAAAAAATTTCAATTTGTTCTTTCACTTTTTTTCTACAGATGGAAAGGGCTGTGGATAGGGTACTGGTCTTCAATATTAAGATTGGCTGAGAAAATAACATTCTCCTGCCTCCAAACTGAAAAAATGAAGCTAAATATAACCTAATGACCCTTTCCTAAACTTATTTATTGAAGCTCAAAGTTGTTGTGATTTCATGCCAACCCCCCTGTCATTTTTTACCACCATCTAAAGAAGAAACTAAAATTTACAAAACCTCATTAGATTTAGCAGAAACACAAACAGATGGTTTCTAAATGTTGTTCTTAGATTTTTATTCATAATATAACCCACTCAAGTGGCTATCTTTTTGCTGATGACCCTTGGTGAGCTTCATCCAAAAATAAATTTTTTCACCTCATTTTCATTTTATTTTTGTCATTTTATAGTCTCACAGCATCATCATACATGTCTATCTTTCATTAAAAGGAAGTATTACCTTTATACAATGTCTCATTCTTAATTTATTCTCTTGCATTTTTTCTGAAAACTCAAATTTATTTTATAAAAAAAAAACTGTTGGAGTAATGCAATTTTTGGATTCATAAGTGTAATCTACAGACTTAGAAGATCCAGAAAGTGAGTTTCAATGTTGATATTGAACCATTATTTAGGTTGTTATTTAGAAAAACCAAAGTATAAGGACATCTTTTCCCTCACTGTACATGCATACAGGCCTTGGAAAATAAGTCCTCATCACTTTCTCAAATCATTTGGTTGAAAATTTTTATTAGTATGACTCTCAAATGATCTGAAGTGATATATATCTATATATCTATATAGTTATATTCAAAAAATAAAAATAAAAATAAAAAAAAATGAAAAATTGAAAAATTGAAAAAATGAAAAAAGGAAAAGAAACAGAAAGGAAAAGGAAAAGATCAAAAAACAAAAACATTATTTTTGGGTGAAAAAAATATTGATATTGACATTGACATTGAAAAATACATGGACATTGAGTTATGATGTTTTTGAGGTTAGGCTGAGTTAGATGTTTGGGAAGTGATGAGGATATATTTTGATGGAAATTTTACACTTTTCCATACATACATACATTTAGTGTCCATCCAGAAAGAAATTTTTATCACTTCTTGAAAAAAAAACTACTGAAATAAAAATGAAACCATTCTTTATGCTTATGTAGTTGAGTATCAAAAGTTAGCTTTTCCCTAATCATATAAGTAAGTACTTTGAAGAAGAAGTGAAATATGAAATTGATTTTTGATCAAATCAGGCACTTGATTAACTTTTTATTGTAGGTTTAATACAGTACAGCTAGGCCCAAAAAAAGCTTTGTGGGAAATGCAAAAAAAAAAAAAAAAAAAAAAAAAAAACACAACTTTTTGCATTACCCTTTTGCTTCATTTGGGACATGCCAACCACCACCTGCACACAATTTTCCAGATTTGAATTTCTAGAAACCATCACCTGAATCACACATTTGAAAAATTGTTATTCTTCCCCATTTAGCTTTCCAGAATCCCATGTTGGTGGGTGTGAGAATGATGTTGTGCTGCCTACTTTAAGCCAAAGTAAAAAAAAAAAATTAATGGACACTTTCCAACAATGCACTTCTGCCAGATCAGAGAATACAAATTTACTTGTTCTTTCTTTTAATCCTCTAATTTTACCTGAAACTCATTTCATCAAAACTTATATATCATAAGAGTCTCTTAAAATTTATATTTATATTTATTTCATCTTATTTACTTTTTCTTAGTTCCCCTTCATCTTCTCTCTTCTCGTATGTGTTGCTCTTTTTTATCTAGGTATAGTTTTTTTTTCCTTTTTTTTGGTTTGGTTCTAACAACTCAATTCACTTCTACAATGTCCAAAAATTAAGTATTCATTGCAGTCTGATCACCTTTGATTTAAAACAGACATGATCATAAATGTATTAGTGACTCTAATGATGAAACAAGCCAGCCTTCTCAGATGCTTCCACTAGGGAAATTTGAATTAGAGTTTATACAGAATACATTTTTTACATCCCAAGGGATGAAAACAGTTCTGGGGCCAGGTTGTAGACAATCCACTGGTGAGAGGCCACAACGATAGGAAAAGGTGATCTCAGAACCCAAAAATCTTGTCTTCATTTGGGATGTTGAAAACACTAATTTATCACTGCTCAAAGAACAATTAATAATAAACTTTAATATGGGAGAGGAGGATTTTTTGTTAAATCTTTTCCATGACCAAGTATCTTACAACACTTTATCATGAAATGTTGTCATACCAAACAAGGGAGTTTTTTTTTTTGGCTAGAAACAACACTTGATTAAAAAATGATGAAGTATTTCAAAGGCTTGTGTGTTAGGACCTAAGATGACCATGCTACTTGAGCAGTGAGACTAACTAGAATGACTATGTTGGGAATACCAACAGTGAGACAGGACTTACTATGCTGATACAGCAGTGAGACTAAAAAGTAACTGGATTACTATATAAGCTGTCCAATGAGGAACACCCAACAGCACTTTCCCCATAAATACCCCTTATGCAATATCCCTTGCCTCTGCCTATTACAATGCATAGTGCCCAAAGTGCTCCTCCTCCTCACCTCTCAACCCAAATCCTAACATTACCCCCTGCACTCCTTCTCAAAATCCTTCACCTTCTCTTTAGTGTAATCTAAATTTCCTACTGGCTCCCAAGACCTTTATCTTACTCCATAAACTTTTGAGTGCACCAGGTATTGAACCTTACCTCTGTGAAGCTACTCAGAAATAATCTTTTCTACCTCAAACTCCTCTTTATTTCCAACATAGACTGGTGCCAATGGTTCTTCTGGGTTCTCTGGTATTTTTCCTTCTTGATGCCTTGTGAGTAAGGAGATATTGAACACTGGGTGAACTTGTCTCATTTCAATCAGTAATTCCAATTCATATTCTGAGTCAGTTAATCTGAGCTTGATATTAAACAGGCCCACCTTCTTGTGGTCTAGCTTGGCACTTGGGCATAATGTAGAAAGAAATTGTGAGATTAGCCTAAAATTTTCATCTACCTGTAACACAAAATGTTGAGCCTTTCCTTGATTATGATGGTGTTTCACTGACCTCTGGGATAGCTTGAGTGCTGCTTCTAACTCCTACTGTAAACTCAGTATTTCCTGAATTCTTTCTTCAGCTTCTGGAACTTTCAATGTTGATGGGGTACCAATTGAGAATGTTGGGTGGTATCCATAGCTGGCTTAGAAAGGTGACATTCTGGTTGCCACAGGTGTCTGGTTTTTGTATGAGAATTCGTAAAATGGTAGACGTGGCACCCAATCATCTTGCTGATAGTTAATGAAATGGTAAATGTACTCTTTCAATTTCTTTGTTCACTATCCCTGATTTCCAATCAGTCTGCAGATTCCAAACTGTTGAGAAAACAGGCTTAATTTTGAGTTGCTCTTACATTGCCTTCAATAAATTAGAGTTTAAAGTACTTCTCCTGTCTGATACTATACTGCCAGGTAATCTATGTCACCACGCAATATTTGGGGGGAACTTGCTAGCAAGTCTTCAACTTGAAGTCAGATGGAAATCAGATGGAACTCAGACTGAAGTAATACTAAACTTTCACTTGAAGTATCACACAAATAATAATGGATCTATATTGAAAACACAGTGAAAGTGTGAGGATAACTGAATGGAAGCCAGAAAAAATAATTCCATGAGTCTACTCAATGCACAGTATTTTTTGAAGCAACTTAATTAAATAATACTTTATTAATTTAAGTTGATCAATGAAAATTGATTGACAATATCACAATTCTTAAATACAATAATTTTATTAAAAGTGTTCAGATTGCATATAAAAAAATCATTGAATTTTTCTATTACCTAAAACTGCTTTTACAGAATTGAAAACTATGTTTCAGCTAATATTTTGTGGCAGTGAACTCTGTTATTTTCCCAAAGAACAGAGTTTATCCTCCTATTTTCACACTCTGTTTGCACCAATTCCCATCCCTTTCAATTCTATCAACAAATGCTTGTCTTCCCTCCCCACCCCTTTTGCTACCCTCCCAGCCCCATTGTATGTCATCCTCTTTTGATCCTCATTTCACCCCTCCCAACCTCTTTCCAGCCCTTTTCTTCATTCAAAATGCCTTGGAAACCCTTAATCTTCCCTTACAACACCTTCAAAACCTTTTTGCTACCCCATATACCCTTCCTCACCCCTCTCTCCAGCCTCTTCAACCCTTGTAGCCCCATTCCACCCCTTTACCTCGCCTCCACAATCCTTGAAACCCAATTTCCTCCCTTTCAACTCAGTCCCACCTTTCATGAACAAATTGACATATTTCAAATTATAGTTTCTCCATGTATTTCTGGCAAAAGAAACTTATATAATTATGTCAGATGGTATCTTTCTGGATCTATACTTTGGTGTACTTTTTTTAAAAAATTGCAAAGAAACTTCTTAAATAGTTTAAAATATGTATTTTTTAGAATAATTTGGGTGTGATCTGCTCTGTATTTAAATTTCTATAAAAAATCTTATTCTTCATATCTCAAGATTTGTTCAAAGTATTATTACCTATGCTTCATTAAATTTTCAAGTTGTATTTATATTGAGTTCACCAGAATGTCAATATTTTTACTTGGTGGTTTCATCACTAATTCAATGTGGACTCAAAAAGATATGAATTATGGTTCAAGTTTGTGGACTTGCTAGCAAGTCCATCCCCCATATTGCATGGTGTGTAGTTTACAGACATGTTCCACCATTAAGTCTGAAATACCATCTGATGTAACTCTGGCAGTGGTAGGGACAAAGTGTGCCATGTTGGTTAAGCAGTCAATTACTGTGAGGATAAAATTCTTTCCTTGTGAATTAGGTAACTCCACTATAAGATCACAGGAGATCTCCATCTGTTGCTTCTTTGAAATTTTTAGTGGGGTCAGTGGTGATGTTGTTGTACTAGCCTTGTTTCTCTTGAAGGAGTCACATGCTGCTACATTGTGCTAGACATATGCCTTCATGGACTTCCAGTAGCAGTTTTGATTCACAAGCTTCACAGTATTTAGTGGTCTTGCATGTCCTGAAATTGGGAAATCATGCCTTGATTTCACCACCTGCCTCTTGAGCTCATCATCATTTGGCACCACTATTCTTCCATTCCAATACAGCACTTCCCCTTCCAGGTGATACTCCTCCAATCCTTTTCTTACCAATACCTCCTTCAAAAAAAGAACCTTCACCAACTCCTGAAAACCCTCATCATTTTCTTTCCCCCTCCTTACCCATTCCATCAAATTGTCACATGCCACGTGACACTTGAGGCAAAAGTAGCTCATTAAATAAATAATACAGAGGTCTAAATCCATACTCAAAGTGCAGAAAGCAATTCTACATAGCAACTGCGACTTTCCTTTGTGTACTCACTATTCAACCGCGCTAGCCTAAAACTCTAAATCTAAATTAGTCAATCTCTCAATAGTGTGTCTCAGTCTTTTCCTCAATAAGCGATTCACAGCGCAATAGTCAATGTAATAGTACACTAAAAGGTTTATTAAATGTCTGTGAATTATTAAAAGGGGTAGTGAGCATGGACGGAATGGATAGTGGAGGATTAAAGGGTTAACAGATGTTAGTGAGGAGGGTCCAGGTGTGATGGATGTATTTTTTAATGGTCTGTGGTGTGCGGAATAGTGGATGGGTATGAGGTCAATGCGAGGAGGAGTAAAGGATATAAAAGGGGTTGGGATTTTGGTTCGACATTCTTTAGAATTAAATTATAAAACATATATATAGTTAATAGTGGTAAAGCTTTAGGTTAAATCATTATTGTTGTATCTTTCCTTATTTTCTCAGTAATAATTTCTAAATCCTAAATCTTTGATTATTGAGTTTCCAACCCTTTGTGAGATTTAAAGAATTTTAACATTACCTTTAAATTATATTAGAATTCTCCTCGAACATATCTCAAAGCAGTAGTTCTTCCTTTGAGTCATCTTTGAATCACTTCCTCAAACATTTCCTCTGTGTCTCAACAAATTTTCTAAACTCCTTTCTCCATCTCACTTCCAGGAACACCCTCAACCTTGTGCGTAGGTCGTCTGGTGACAGTATAATTTAATTCTCCGTAGTTCTCATTCTTTGCACTACTACATCCCTTTTCAGGTGTTTTCTCTAAATTCTTAAAATGGAACCTGTCCAATGCACTCCTCCTACGGGTGCTACTACTAGAGCTTGCGCCAGAGGCAGGCCAACAGCCACACGGCCTGTTTCCAGCACTCACTCCTTGGATCCACTCGACCTAATGGAACGGCAACATTCAGTCCAATCTGTAGAAGACATCCCACAAGATTTTGATGAGTCTAGTGATGATGAAGAAGGAGAGGATACAATGCATGAGGCACCATCCGCCCCTGCTACTCACCCTTCTGGTCAACCTTTGGAACCTGGACCATCTAATTCTCTGGAAGATTTCATGAGACTTTCATGAAGACCCTTTCAAATTCAACGTCTTCAGAGGGATCTAAATTCAAAACTCCTTCTATGAAATCTCCTGATAAATTTGATGGAGAACATCCAGACAGATTGCAGCCCTTCTTGCAAACTTGCAAGCTCCTGTTCCATAATGACCCTCGAACCTTCAATAACCACTGATCGAAAGTTGTTTACGCTTCTTCATTCCTAGCCGGGAAAGCAGCAAGATGGTTCAAGCCTTATCTTCTCATGCTCTCTTCGACAGAAACCCACTTACTTATTAATAACTGGGAAAAGTTTGAAGACCAACTCTTCACGTTGTTTGGTGACCCTAATGAAACTGACAACACAGAAATTGAACTTGATTTTCTTCGCATGAGTGATAATGGTAAAGCCTCTGAATATATCTCGAACTTCAGAGCACTTCAAACTTGAGTAGGTTGGAATGATGCTGCCCTCAAGTATCATTTCAAAAAAGGACTTCTTTTGAGGATTCTTGATCAATTAAATCTTCATGGCCAGAAGATGACTACTTTAACAGATTTAATGGATCGAACCCTTGAAATCGACGGCGTTTACCAAGGACGGCTTCAACATTGTTGATACGCCAACAAACCTCAAGGCCTAAATTTTAAATCGGGACCTTCTTCACACCCACGGACAACTCAATCCTCCTCGACTCAATCCAAACCCAATAAGGGGAAGGACAAACCTTGACCTAAAAGCTCGACCCCAGGCAATATCAGCAAAATACTGGATCCTAAAGGGGAACTTAAAGAAGCTGAGAGGAAGAGACAAGCGGATAATGGGTTATGTATGTATTGTGGGGGTAAGCACAAGCTGGAAGATTGTGTAAAGTTGAAGGAAAGAAAAGGTACTAGTTCGAAGTCAAAAAACTAGTAGATAGTTTACTTGTGTGCAAAGCAAACTATCTTATCTCGCCCAGTGCACAGAACCTCCATGTCTTAAGGACTGGAGATGCCTTAAACCGCTTGAGATTCATTCTTTTTAAGGAGGATACCCCCTTCAGTTGTCTTATAGACTCTGGAGCTTCAATTTCTTTTGTTAGTTTATCTTTTGCCGGGAAGTTACAACTAACATTTACAGATATCGATCGATTTAAAATTTACTTGGTCGAATAAGAGGAACCCAAATATTGGGTAAGTAAGAAATTTTTATGGGTTTTCAACTTTCCAAACTTTCCCCCCTTCAAGTGGGAATTGACAGTCTTGGATGCCCCAAGAATGGACGGTACCATTCTTGGCCATGACTTTTTAACACATTGGAATCCTGAAATTGATTTGTCACGGGGATTGATCACCCCATGCACTAAGTATATTTCTAATTCTTCAATGCAGGTCAATAGGGAGTTAAAAAACCCGCCTGACAACGTCCTGCTAGAGGACAAATCTCTGCCAGATGACTTGCAAGCATCTGATTATTCTCTAAATGAGCAATTGGCTAACTCTTCTAGCTCAATCACTTCACTCGAAGAGGATTTAAATTGCCTCAAAGTAATGGAATTATGCTCTCTCAATTCTGGTCTTCCCTCGACAGATTCTCTCAAAGATGATGAGGACGACCAAATCAATTTTGAAGCCATTAAATCAACTCTACCAGAAATTTATCATTATTTCCTCAATGTTTTCTCAATCCGCAAGGCCGATAAGTTACCACCTCATGGACCCTACGACCATCAAATAGAGTTAATAGGTCCAGTACCTCTGGAAGGACCTGTCTATTCTTTGTCGAAGGACAAATCTCAAGTCCTTTGAGACTACATTGCAGAGAATGTAGCCAAAGGTTTCATCAGAGCCAGTAAATCTCCAACTGGCTCCCCTGTTCTTTTTGTAAAGAAAAAGGACGGTAGTCTTAGGTTGTGTGTTGACTATAGAAAGCTCAACACAGTCACTAAGAAGAATGCATATCCTGTTCCTCCTATGTCATTGCTTCTTACCCTTTTCAATGGTGCTAATTTCTTTTCTAAAATTGATCTTAGAGGTGCTTACAATCTTATTTGTATTGTGGAAGATCATGAACCACTGACTGCAATGCGCACTAGATTTGGTAGTTTTGAATATTTAGTTATGCCTTTTGGATTGTGTAACGCACCATCAACTTTTCAAACTTTTGTTAATGACATCTTTCAAGATGTTGTCGAACAATTTGTTGTCGTCTATTTAGATGATATTTTAATTTTCTCAAAGACACTGGATGAACATATTCATCATGTTTGACAGGTTCTAAATCGACTTCAAGATCACAGTCTCTACGCCAAGCACAATAAATGCAAATTCCACCTTAAATCAATCGATTTTTTGGGTTTTACGTTATTCACTGATGGTTTATTCATGGAAAAAAAAAGGTCCAAAAAGTCCTGGAATGGCCTGAGCCCAAAACTGTTAAATCCCTCCAAGGAATTTTGGGTTTTGCAAATTTCTATAGAAGATTTATTAAAGATTACTCTAAAACTATTTCCAATCTTACTTCTCTTCTTAGAAAAGATATTCCTTTTGTTTTTACTTCTACAGCACAAAAGGAATTTGAAGCATTGAAGACTGCATTTACCACAGCTCCAATTCTTCAACACTTTGATCCTTCTGCTTTGACAATAGTGGAGACAGATGCAAGCAATTATGCTATTGCAGGGGTCATTTCTCAATTAAATCCTGAAACAAAATTGTTTCATACTGTTGCTTTTGAGTCACGTAAACTCATTGCAGCAGAATTAGATTATGAAATTCATGACAAAGAGCTTTTAGCTATTATTCATTGTCTTAAAAAATGGCACTCTTTTCTTCTCAGCCCAAATAGTCCTTTTCAAATTCTAACTGACCATAATGCTTTGAAATACTTTATGTCTTCCAAAGTGTTAACCAGGCGTCAAGCCAGGTGGGCTGAATTTCTGTCTGAATTTCCTTTTTCTATTTCCTATCCCGCAGGTAAGAACTGCATTGTCCCAGATATCTTGTCATGTCGGGACAACATTTACCCACAGTGGGGGGATGCATTTGCTGACAAGAACCCAGCAAATGTGAAATCAATTTTCAACAAATCAATGTTAACGACTCATCAACTTAATTTGATGACAATTCAATCGTTTAAAAATCCATTATCCAACATCCTCGAAGCTCAGTCAAAGGACAAATATTGTTTAGGGTTAAAAGACAAAATACTCTCAAAGCAAGGGGCCAAAAGATTTAGTATTGAATGAGGTCTATTAGTTTTCAAAGGTAGAGTAGTCATACCCAACAACAATGAAATAAAATTATGGATTTTCAATAGTCGACATGATTCTCCATTAGCTGGTCATTTTGGGGTTGATAAAACCTACCAGTTAATAGCGAGGGATTTCTTCTGGCCAGGAATGACTAGAGAAATCAAGGCCTATATAAAAGCTTGTTACAAATGTAATAGGAATAAGGCTCCCCGTCACCAGAAGCATGGGTTGCTTCAACCACTTCCTATTCCCTCTAAACCTTGGGAATCTTTATCGATGGATTTTATTTCTCAACTTCCTCTTTCTAATAATTTTGATGCTATATTAGTAATAGAAGATAGATTTCCAAAGATGTCTATTTTTATTAAAACCACTACTACTGCTACAGCAGAAGATTTGTCAAAATTGTTTCTAGAATATGTATTTTCCAAACATGGCTTACCTAATGATATTATTTCAGATAGAGGCTCATTGTTTGTATCCACATTCTGGACTCAACTGTGTCGACAACTCAATATCACGAGGAACCTCTCCACGGCCTATCACCCTGAGACCAATTGGCAAACAGAAAGGGTCAACCAAATCCTCGAACAATACCTTTGAATGTGTGTCAGTTACCAACAAGATGATTGGACCACATGGTTACCATTGGCCAAATTTTCTTATAATAACTCGACTCATTCTTTGACACGACAATCTCCTTTCAAAAATGTTTATGGAAGACATCCTTGATTCAACTCAATCCATGTGGGAACTAGTCATCCTGCTGAACATTATCTTTGAACCATATCACGACTCCAAGAGGAACTTAAATCAAATTTGGAATTAGCGATTTGAAGGTACAAGGAACAGGCCGACAAACATCGACAATCTGCTCCTTCTTGTAAACCGGGCGACAAAGTATGGCTCGATGCACGAAACATTTGAATGACTCGACCATCAAAGAAACTAGATGAAAAGCGCTTGGGACCATTTGAAATTGACTCTGAAGTCTCTAAAACTGCATTTTGACTCAAGATACCTCCTGAATGGCAGGCTATTCACCCTGTTTTCAACGTATCTCTCCTGGAACTGGCTCAAGAAACATACCCGGGCAAGAACCAACCTCCTCCGGAACCGGTCGAAGTAGAGGACCATCTAGAGTGGGAAGTAAGCCGTATCCTTGATTCAAGAATGCGCAAGGGGAAACTTCAATACCTTGTGGAATGGGAAGGCTTCCTCGATGATTCAGACAAAACATCCTGGGAACCAGCCATCAATGTTTCTAACGCCCCTGAACTCCTAAAATCTTTTCATCTTAAATATCCTTTAAAACCAAAACCTTAAAACTCTTTTTTTCTTTTTTCTTTTTTCTTTCTCTTTTCCCTTCTTCTCTTTAAAGTCTAAAACATCTCTACCTCTAAAATTTCTGTATTCTTTGTTTTCTTTTCTTCTTTCTTCTTTTTTCTTTCAAAAGTTTTTCAACCTTCTTTAAAAACAAAATAAATTAAATTAAAAATAAATAAATAAAATTAAATTAAATTAAAATAAAATTAAAAATTAAAAGATTAAAACAAAATAAATAAAAAATTCATAAAACCTTCTAAAATTACTTTAAATTTCTTTTCTCATTTTTCAAATTTTCTACCTACATTCTTTCCTTAAAAAATTCTTTTCCTCGAACTATCAAAATTTTTCATAAATGCAACACGACAATCCTTCTCAAATTTCACTTCAACCTCTAAATCTCTCTTTTAAAAATTTCTTCAAACAATTACTTCTTTCTTTCAAATTCTTTTTTTTTAAAAAAAAAATTATTTCTTCTCTTCTTTTTCTTTTTTTCTTTTCAAATAACTAAAATTCTTCAAAACCTCAATAAATAAACATTCATAAATAACAATTTTTTCTTTCATTAAATTTTCATTTCAAATAAAATTATTTCAATCAACTATTTCTTTTTTCCTACTTAAATTTTTTCTTTTCAAAATTTAAACTTAAACTCTTTCAATTAAAATTCTTTCTTTTCTTATTTCAAAATTTAAAACAAAATTTTATTTAAATTTTTTCTTCCTTTTTTCTCAAAATCTTACAAAAAAAATTTTAAAATTTTAAATTAAAACAACAAAATAAAATAAATAAATACAAATTGCTTCTACTTTTCTTTTCCTTTCTCCTGTATTTTCTCTCGAACCAATCCCTTCATCTTCTCCAAAATCACCCTTATCTCCTTCCTACATTTTTCAAAAACCTCCTCCTCTCCTACCGGTACCACTTCCCCAATTTCCAGTAGTTCTTCGGCCACGTCGAAGGAAGCAGCATCAATAATCTTATCGACTTCACCGCTTAAATCTTCAATAAATCTAGCTCGTTGACCCTGGCGAGGTTTCTTCGACCATACCTGGTCAAGAGTTTCTTCATTATCCTCCCTCGAGGCAATCACTGGTAACTGTTCTTCGGTAGGGATCGACGGCACCACTTCCACAGCAGTGGTTTCCACAATAGGAGCTCCAACACTCAAGGCTTCCGCGACAACATCTAAATTCTAAATCATATGGTCATCAGTAAAATTTTTTCTTTGGAAAATAAAATTAAAGTAAAATAAAATAAAATCAAACTAACTTCAAACATCGGATCAGCCCCTAGAAATAAATTCGATGTGACTCCCACTGCCACTTCCTTTTCTTCCTCGTCATCTTCGATGACCATTTGCCGCTTTTTTGGCATCCGCCTTGAAATGGGGACTTCCTCCTCATCTTCCTCCACCAACTCATCCACCTCCTCTTCTACCCTTTGTTTACCCATGGCTGGAGTTACCCAGGACACCGTATTTTCCTCGACTTCCTCCTCAGCTGCTTCTGATTTGTCATCCCCAATCAACACGTCCCATATGTCTTCAACCACTTCTTTTGTCTTCGGTATTACCCAATATTTAGTCTTGGTAAACCTTTGTTCGATGTCCAAGTTTTTTGCTAACACATTGCACACCACCCGTCTCCATCGACAAAACTCGCATTTCTGGCGAGGACCTCAAGTAGCTGTGCTTTCCACAAAGAAGTATTCCATTTATTCACAAACCATGCATGCTTGGGAATACTGTCGAGTAACGAGCCCACCATCTGCTTTGGGGTGAGGAGGCGTGGGAGCTGAAGTAGGACAAGTTGAAATAATAATAATAAATAAATAAACAAGAATTAAATAAAGGGAAACTAGTGTGGGAAGTATATTTCTCACGCTCAATGGAGCTCGCGTTTTTATACCTGGGCATCTGTCATGCGCCACGTGACACTCAAGGAAAAAGTAGCTCATTAAATCAATAATACAGAGGTCTAAATCCATACTCGAAGTGCAGAAGGAAATTCTACATAGCAACTGCGACTTTCCTTTGTGTACTCACTATTCAACCGCGCTAGCCTAAAACTCTAAATCTAAATTAGTCAATCTCTCAATAGTGTGTCTCAGTCTTTTCCTCAATAAGCGATGCACAGCGCAATAGTCAATGTAATAGTACACTAAAAGGTTTATTAAATGTCTGTGAATTATTAAAAGGGGTAGTGAGCATGGACGGAATGGATAGTGGAGGATTAAAGGGTTGACAGATGTTAGTGAGGAGGTTCCAGGTGTAATGGATGTATTTTTTAATGGTCTGTGTTGTGCGGAATATTGGATGGGTATGAGTTCAATGCGAGAAGGAGTAAAGGATATAATAGGGGTTGGGATTTTGGCTCGACATTCTTTAGAATTAAATTATAAAACGTATATATAGTTAATAGTGGTAAAGATTTAGGTTAAATCATTATTATTGTATCTTTCCTTATTTTCTCAGTAATAATTTCTAAATCCTAAATCTTTGATTATTGAGTTTCCAACCCATCGTGAGATTTTAAGAATTTTAACATTACCTTTAAATTATATTAGAATTCTCCTCGAACATATCTCGAAGCAGTAGTTCTTCCTTTGAGTCATCTTCGAATCACTTCCTCAAACATTTCCTCTGTGTCTCAACGAAGTTTCTAAACTCCTTTCTCCATCTCACTTCCAGGAACTTCCTTGACCTTGTGTGTAGGTCGTCCGGTGACACAAATCCTCATCTTTGAATTCCACTTCATATAGGATTACCCCCTTGAATAGAATTGCACCAACTGTATGTAGCTGATCTGGAGCTGTGTACAAGTTGGGATGTTGTGAAAGTGCACTGAGTTTGCCACTATTTTTCCCTGTTCTGAATTGAACAACAAAATTAATTCTGCTTAGCAGTTCTGCCCAACACACTTGCTGGCAAGTCAACTTTTTTGTGGTCAGGGAGGTTTCCAGATTTTTATGATTTGTGTAAATAATAACTTGTAAATGGTGAGGTCCTCCTTCCAAAAATAGTGGCGACAGGTGCATATGGCATTGAATAGTTCCAATAACTCCTTATCATATATTTCATAGTTTAATTCAGTGCCTAACACCAGAAAAAAAACATGGGCACCTTATAGAAGGTTCCAATCCCTATCTTTGACTTAACTCAATTTCAGTTCAGCTGTAATTCTTCTGGAAAGACTGCGCACTGAGCAATGAGCACACTAGCTCACTCAACATCATATCAAATTTACTCTTAAATCAAAACTGAATATAGGGATAGGAACCTGCTAGCAGGTTCCACTTGATTCTTGGTGTTGTAAGAGTGCACATGAAAAATATGCTACTAGGTGTAAGATATTTTCAGCATCATATTGGGATAATAACACACCCAGTGTAAAGTCTGAGAAGTCATATTACAGAACAAATGGCTTTAGTAAATCAGGGATTACAAGAATAGGGGCTGTCAAAAATTATCTTTTTAGGTAGTCAAACACATCTTGTTGGCTACCTGCCCAAATGAATTTGGCTTCCTTCTTTTTGGGATTGTGCAGTGGTTTGCAAATGTGGGAGTAATTTTCAATAAAGTGGTGATATAAGTTTGAAAATCTTAAAAATGACTGGAGCTCCTTGAATGATGCTGGTGTTGGCCATTCTGTTACTTCCTTCACTTTCTCCTGGTCCATTTTAACCCTAATCTTTAAAATGATCATACCCAAGTAAAGGATTTCTCTCACTGAGAAGATATATTTCTCTGGTTTCAACCATACTTGGGCCTCCCTCAAGCTCTGAAAACAGTCCATTGCACTTATCTGGTGTTCCTCCATTAATCTGGGGTAAATAAAGATGTTGTTTAGATACACTGACACATCTATCCTTATTCTATCTCTGAATATTCTATTGATGTAGTGTTGGAAAGTAGAAGGCATGTTACATGGACCAAATGGCATTGCCAACCATTCAAAATGACCAAATTTAGTACAGAATGCCAGTTTGTGTTCATCAACTTCTTTTACACATATGTTGTGGTAACCTGCCCTAAGATGTAGAGATGTGAAGATCTCTGAACCTTGAAGACTATTAATTATCTCACTAGTCAAGGGAAGGGGATATCTGCTCTTTACTGTCAGTGCATTTCACCTTCTGAAATACATGAAAGGTATTAGTGAACCATCATTTTTTCCTGAAAAGATCACAGGGGAAGCCCAGGGAGATTTTAATTCTTTGATGAAACAATTCTTCAATTTTTCATCAATCATCTCTTTTAGCACTTTTAACTCCAAGGGGATCATTTCCTTGAGGCTTTTTGTCAGCTTTGAGGACTGGGCCTTGGATGCAATCTTGAATGATATGTTCCAAGCTGTTGTGTTACATTCCAGTTCCTCCTCTACTTCCAGTGCCCCCTCCAAGTCCTGAAACTTAGCATCAAGAGAAAGTGTCAGTTATTGGGGCAAGTCCACTGATGATAAAAAAAACACCAGGAGACTTTCCAGGAGGGGAAAGGGGGAAAATTCTTTTTCTGGGCCATCCAACTTTCCACTTTCCATCTTCTGCCTTCCCCTTCCTCTGATGTGCTTTCTCCTCCTTTTGGAACACTTTGTCTCATCTCTGGCCCTTTCTGGTGTGCTCATTTGGTGGCCCATCCCTATCCTGCTTCTTATAATCAAGAGAAAGCATAAGTTCTTGCAATAAGTCAACTGATGATAGAAAAACATCAGAAGAATTTCTATGATGGTCCCTTGAGCCCTGAAGGGGACAGGGGGGCAATGCTTTAGCGCCAGCGTCCCCTCTTCTTCCCATATGAACTTACTCTTCCTTCAAGTCGATTTGTGGGTTATACTGGTCCTTCAGGTTTGTTTCATATGCCTTTCACTGAGAATCTCTTCTGTCACTCCAGAACCTGCAAAAAATCTTCTCTCTTACTTTTCCTCCTCTGTCTGGGGATCTGTCAAACATAATTAGACACCTAGGGTGGCTCAATTTTTCTTTTTTCTTTTTATTCCTCTGTAGAAAATTGTTAAAAAATAAAACAGTCTGTGGCTCCAAAATCCAGAAGGGCTTGTATTTTTATTGTGGAATTAAGGGTCATTATAAGGAAAGTTTACTAGAATATGATTATTATTTACTTCAATTGGCTTACATGCTGATAACTCCTCTACCAAAATCTGTCTTGTCCTTTCCCTTTTAATCCACATGAGGAGGGAAAAAATTTCACTCCTGAGTATTGTCTTTTACCTGTGCCTTTCCTGAGAAATCCTCCACTTCAATCACCCTTAATTTCTCCCTACACTCTTGTTCCAGATGATCACAGCTCCCACATCTGAGGCACAGTCCTTTAATCATATGCCTCTGGTATTCCTCATCAGATTAGCTTCTTCTCCCACTAATGCCACATGCATTCACTGCATTAATATCCATTGCCTTTGAATCCTGAGTGCAAGACCCACTTGCATAGTTGCACCAGTAGCAAGGGCCACTAGCCCCATCCATGCGCTGTTGAGTGAACTCATTATTGATTTGTATGGCCAGCTCCATAAGTGCCTGTAGAGAGGTGGGACACAGATGACTGATTAAGGCATTCTTAATTTTTTTCAAGAGCCCATTTTTGAAGTGAAACATGAGTGTTCCTTCTCCCCATGTTGTAACATAGCTGGCATGACCCTAGAATGCTGACACATACTTGTAAACAGAGTGTTTCTGTCATAACTGGTTGAGTGCATGCTCTGAGGTTGTGGACACATTGAGTTTTCCAAAGGCTAATTCAAATGCCACCATGAACTGATGGAAAGTTGTTTCAAACTCTCCATTTCCAAGGAGTTCCTTTGTATATGGCCTTACCCAGTGTTCCACCTCATCTGTGAGGTAAGATATTGTGAATCCAATTTTTGATCACTTATTGGGAGACTGATGACTGTTAAGCATGACATAAAGGTTTACCTGTAATTCATACTGATCCACATTGGAACCTTGGTTTCCATCAAAGAGTGCTGGGATTTCAATATTTGGGCTTTTTAGAGGTGGCACTGGTGTGGCTGGCAGTGGTACCTGTGCTTTGGCTTCAGCAGCATCCAATTCTGCTTTGGTGGGGCCACAGTGTGAGGGCTTTTTCTATTCTAGATGTTCCATGAGTCTGGTATTCTGCTCTTGCATTGCAGCGAGAAATTCTGCATTGGTTTGAACTGAGGGTTTCATGATTCTTTTGTAGTGTGCCAGTTATATATTGGAGAAAATGTTAAGACCTAAGAGGGAGGACAACTACTAATGCTAAGACTGGTTAAAGATGGGATTGACTATGCTGTTATAGCATTGAGACTAACTAGACTGACTACGTTGGGGATGCCAAAAGTGAGGTTTACAACTACAGGAGACTAAGAAGTAAATGGATTACTATATAAGCTGTCCAATGAGGAGCACTCCACAGTGCTTTCCCCATATAATCCCCTTATGCCATATCTCTTCTTCCACTGTAGAAAACAAAGGAGTTCTATAATACTAAGCTATAGACACAATTCTGAGATGGGTTGTGTCTCCTATCAAAAACTAATTTAAGAAATAAGTGCCCACTACTCTTATCTTAAAGACAGTGTAAACATGCTTGGAAGTGTGGTGGTGGAAAAAAAGAATAGTAGAGAGAATTTTCTATAAGAGACTTTTAAAAGAAAAGAAATAATATATTTAAAATATAAGTAATCTACTGATGGCTAGATCTATTCTCAGTCACTCCCACTTTGAAGCACTATCTCTAAAACTATCCAAGTAACTGTAGCAATAAAATAACTCTATAGGGCTACTTCTGGATATGTACAACTGCTATGCACAAAAAATAAAATAAATCAATGTTTCTTTTATTTTAATATAATACTCTTACATTTACAAAAATCTTTTCTAGTCTAACTATTCCACACCCTTTTCAAAGAGCGAGTTCTCTTTTATATATAAAAACTGTATGTCTAGGACCCTTTCCCTATTCCTTCCTCCCCTATTGGACTTTCTACACAAGTTCAAGGCTAATCTAAGTGTATCAAATGGTAATCTAAGTACAATGTCATTATGAGACCATTCTAATAGCATTTGAATGATCAAGACCATAATCAACTATTAGCATCTTACACTACACCTATCTTTACATACCCTATGCTTCCTGGGATCCTTAGCTTCATAACAAGTACTATACCACTTTTCATACTTATTATGGCAATGTGCACTGCTGTTTGAGTATCCACTAACCATGAAGCCCTTTATGCTAAATTAAGTACCCTCCCTTATTTAGAGTCTTACTTGTATTTCCTTTATCATAAAGCACTTCTTTTTGAATTGCTTTTTAATCACCTGTTCTTCTAGCACTGTGTTTAAGCATCACTACTGGTTTCTATTAGAAAGGGGTATTTTGTAGCCCATGTTTAAGTGCTGTTGTGTTTATTTAAGTGTGAAACCTATACCCTTGCTTGATTCTGCCTCCTAAATCTATATTAATCCTTTAGTGCTAGCCATATTTTCTTCAAGTACATACCATATTTTTATCCTATAGTCTAGTATACACTTCCTTCTAAGTTTTTTCTTGATGCAGTCTATATTTCCATACTGAACTAAAAAACTGTGTGTGGAAAGTAAATGTTTTCTGCACTTCTGAAAACCCTTTTTGTTGCACTTTTGTAACCATCCTTCATAGCAACCCCTTTGTTTCACTTGCTGCAAATTTCAACATTGCTGCATTACTGTGAGATGTGTACCACACTGCCTCTTACAATGCATAGCACCTATAACACTCCCCCTCCTTGCCACTCAATCCAAATCCTAACAGCAACTCTATTTATCATCCAACTATCTAGTAATTAGATCACTGTTTCTTACTCTGTTTTCAATGTTTTCAATGATCTTTTTTTTTTTTTTTTTTTGGCCATGATTGGATGTGTTTGTTGCAAGGTTAGTTCTTAATTTAACTCAACTCTTGTAACTGTTTTTTTTTCCAGTATAGCTTTTTTCAACCTGTATCAAGTATAATTGCTTTTTTTCTGTGTAACAAGTGCACTATGTTTTTGGTCTCTGGTGTGTAATTTCTATGAATTTCAGGAGTTGTTTTGTTTGTGGCCATCTTGGCTACTGTCTTGGCTTATTAAGAAGTCAAGAAGGTTATTGGAAAAGGGTATTGTAACCATCTCTCATTTTCTATAGCACATTAATCTCACCTGTTATTTCTCAAAAGGACAGGGGGGGTGGGGGTTCCTTTCATTTTTTTTCTCCAACTCTCTTGGTCAAGGCCAATAGCTAGTACTACAGGATTGTCTACAATGGAAAATGAAGTAAAGAAGAGAACAAAAAGAAGAATTGACATCAATCTTAAGCAAATGAAGAAGAGGTTCAAAAGTTATCAATCAAACTATGAAAAGGTTCATTTTTCTGACACTTCCACTGGCTTTGGTATTGATGATGATGATTTGGATCATTACCAACATACTTTTATCACCTCACCACCAATTTTCATTTCTAAATAGAGCAAAATCAACAAAAATCTATATCTGTTTTGAAAATTTGGCAAATACTCTCCCCTGCATTTTATTGAAGTAAGGGGTGCAAGTCACCCAAATTGACTATAATTACATAAATGAATAAATAAGATATGTCAAATTTACTAGTTTTAAAGTAATGAAAATTAATCAAGCCAAAATGCAGATCAAGTCTAGAAACAGAAGTTTGGGACTTTCCACAGGTATAGGCTAGAGGAACCCCATAAAACAAATTAATGTTGTCATGATTACCATTTATACAACACAAGGTTGTTGGTCCATTACTTTAGTTTAGTAAATTGAAATATCAGATTTATTTATTGAAAATTTATGAAAGAATAATAAATATTTGATGACTTTACAAATTCCCATACTTTTTTGATCTACCTAAAGTGTTTTTAAATTTATTCACTGAAAAAAATTCAGGTGGCACCTGCTAGCAGGTACCTATCCCTATATTCAGTTTTGATTTGATGTTGCACAAGCTAGTGTGCTCATTGTTCAGTGCGCAGTCTTTCCAGAAGAATTACAACTGAGCTGAAATTGAGTTAAGTCAAAGATAGGGCTTGGCATCTGCTATCAGATGCCCATGTTTTTTTTTCTGGTGATTACTTTTAGCTTCTTTTTTTACCTTGTTGATTTGTTGAATTAACATTTGACTTATCTGAAAAGAGCATCCAAAATGAGTGAAGGGTTAGACATATGAAAATAGTAAGAAAAAAAAACATACACACGTTGATGAAAGGGCAGAATAATAAGTAAAGAGAAAGGTAGTTTGAGGAATCTGGAAGGATCAATGGATGATGTAGACATTATGATATGTGTTATGAAATAAATCAAAGTGAAATTGGGAAAACCCCACTCAAATTTAAAGGACAATATATCAGCAACCACTGAACCCAATTCAAATCCATTTGTGGGAAATGAAATATAAGCTTCAGGAGTAGCTAAAAGGACATACCAGGAGATGAAGAAAGGGATATGAGTGATGAAAGACTGAAAAAGAAAGAGATTGCAGAATAGAAGAGAGTTGATGAAGGAAAAGACTGATGTAAGAGATAAAGAAGCGTTGGTGGAGTGGTCACAGGCAGGGGGAAAGCAGATTCTTGGCGATGCAGCGCTCCTTTGGCCTTGCGCTCATCCAACTCCGAGCGCCCTCGCTCAGCAAACCCAGCAATCTTGCCCATGCACAGACACTCATCGCACGTGCTGCAGCAGAATTGGGTGGCTCTGGCCCTCAAAACATCCCCGTCGTCGTCTTGCCTGAGATTTTCAACTCGCCCTACAGCACCGCTGCCTTTGACAAGTATGCTGAGCACATCCCTTCACCACCCCTATCATCGTCAGCTGAAGAACCACCTCACACACTCCTTCCTCATCACCATCTTACCCTCCATGCTGGTGAATCCATCAAAATGCTCTCCTCGGCCGCAAAACAACACTCCATCTATCTCGTCGGGGGCTCCATACCTGAGCGTGATTCTCAAAACAATCTCTACAACACCTCCACCGTTTTCAATCCCTGTGGTGACTTAATTGCTGTCCATAGGAAGTTGCATTTGTTTGATATTGATATTCCTGGGAAGATTAGGTTCAAGGAAAGTGATACTTTGTCTCCTGGGCAAGAGCCAGTGACTATCTTTCAAACGGGTATGTTTCTCATCTCTTCACAATCCTTTACCTTTGTTTTTTTGGTTTTTTTTTTTGAAAATAATTATAAAAATTAAAACTTCCGAGATAAGAATATGGAAAAATTGGCGTTGGTATATGCTACGATATCAGATTTCCCGAAGTGGCCATGATTGCTGCGAGGAAAGGATGTGTAATGATGATTTATCCTGGCGCGTTTAACTTGACGACCGGTCCACTTCATTGGGAGCTTCTGGCCAGAGCTAGAGCAGTCGATAATCAAATTTATGTCGCCGTTTGTTCTCCAGCAAGGGATTTATCAGCTTCTTACCATGCTTGGGGTCATTCGTCTATCATCAATCCTATGTATGTGGGACTTCATTCCTTATACTTCTACCACTCATCATATAAAAAAATCTTATTTGCTTCATACATTTATATACATATTATCGAAATAAAGGGGTCAAGTGGTGAGCACGACCGATGAGAATGAGTCGATTGTAAAGGCTATCATTGATTTGGACGAAATGGATCAAACCCGCCAATCCATCCCAGTCAATCAGCAACGCCGTTTCGATGTTTATCCCGATATAAGTAAACTGGTTTGATGTTTCTTCCTCCTTCCCTCGGTCATTTAAAGTGTTTTGACTGCTCAGAAAGGGTTGTGTTAGTTATGTGTACATCGCATATTGGGTACTGAGTAAGTGTAAAGTTATTAGACTAAATACGTGTTGCTTTCGCACAAGTGATTTCCAGATTTTGAAAAAAAATCATTTGGCTCATCTTCTGTTTTTTATCCTATGATGAATGATGAATATAGGTTTAAGTGCTGAATATAATAATAAAAAATTGGGGGGTTTTTTAATGAGTTTGTTCATTTATTTATCTTTATTTTGTGAATATGAAAATTAAAATAAAACATGAAGTGAGGTGTTATTCAAAATAATTTTTTCTTTAAATAAAAAAATGTGTGGGATGATTTTGAAAATTGATTCAGGGAGAAAAAATGAAGAATTATAATAAATGTGTTTTACTGGAATATAAATTCTTTTTGTCTTAACATTTACCAGAAAACGTTCCGCGCCAGGATGCAATAGTTTGTGATGAATGCTCAATCAACTCAAAGGGCAAATTTAGATGCTATTGGATAAAAGTTGCATTCTAACTTGATCCAAATCTACTCTTTAAATTTATACTCAAATCCAACCTGATCAGTGACATTTAAGTTGAACATTCTCTATGAGTTGAGTTGGTAGGCACAGCCAAATTTGAAACGGTTGGTGCAGTTTTTGCCAAAAAAAAAAAAACCATTTAGACTCAGGATGCTTGACATTTGACAGAGAGAAGGAAAAGAAACTGGTAAAAAAAAAATAAATAAAAAAAAATTATATATATATTTTTTATTTATTTACGAAGTTGGCTGTCAAATGCCAATTAAGTTGACACTCAAAAAGGTTTGAATTTCTTTATTTCTTTATTTTATTTTTTTAGTAAACCTGTGCACCAATGGAGTGATAAACATCTTGCAGTAACACAGTAATTGTGTCAGTTTGTAGCAAACATTGTACACAATCCTATAATATTAGGGGGGTGTCAGTTTTAGCAAATCTGAACTTATTTAAGTGCAGATTTCTGAAACACACTATAGCCCCCAACACTGGTGGATTTCAGAATGATATAAGTCACTTATTTTTACTCAAATCTGCACATTCT